>OX326998.1:73729707-74408279 GCA_946800695.1 Geum urbanum | reverse complement strand
GGAACCCCGTTCTGGGTACACCCATTTTAGTAGCAACTGCCCCTAAGCCGGTAGGTCTCGTTCAAAAGCCACTTTAGTTGATGTGTCCCAATCAATGTGCTCGGTAATGATGTTGTCATCAGTGATGCGCAAGTTGTTGAAGTTTATTTTCAGTGTCTTCAGAAAGAAAAAATATATAGGATTCCAGACACTGGTGCATTTTAGTTTGCTAAGCGCTTTTGCGTCAAGGGTGGACGCGTGGATTTATATGCCATGTCTGCTGGGTGTTTGCTTGCTTACCATCATCCATATGGTGGCTAAGAGAAGGAATCCCTTATAGATATTTATATAAAAAAAAGTGTCTGGGGGTTGAAGTTAAGTTTTTTTTTCGTCAGGGAGCATTGGAATGGTCTTAGCTCCCTTTCGCCATGCGCTAATACGGAAATAATGTATATAAATAGGGAACGGATACGTCCAATACAAGTGGGTATCACGATGCCTTATCTATCCAAGACAGAATGCCTATGATTGGACAAGGCAGTACGAAAACCAATCCCAAAAGGGGTAAGATTTTTTCATATCTGAATTCGTGTATTGTATTTTTTTAAGTAGGAGAATAGTCAACTAGGGCTTGTCGAGATATGAATGAAATGGTGCTCCACAAGGGCACCTTCGTTACAGGAAGAGGGGATGATTGTACTTTGAATGGACAGAAACTCCAGCTGGTTGACCTGGTTACCTCTGCCAAAGATGCAGAGGATTGCTAAAAGATCGATTTAAGCCAAAAAAACCCACTTTCTTAAGTTCAGATTAAACTCACCCCAGAATATATTTAAGACAAAATACTTCCAGTTGGAAGCTCCCGCAGCGTCAACAGCAACGGTAATTGCCAGTCCTGTTGTCTCTCCTGTCGCATCTGTGTAAACTGTCCGTTGCGAGTGAAAGAACTGGCATCAGTCGGATCTGCATTCGTTTTTAAGGTGCTTTCCTTTGCTTGTTTCAGTCCATACCCTGAGTTGAGTGGACTAACTAGATGTTAAGAAACGCCCTGGGCATGTAAACCTCCGGTGGATTGGTCAAATCCTAAAAAAAAATTTCCATATATATTATATTCTTCCATTGTGGTATTATCATAGATAACCATGATAATATATTCTATCTATTTCTGCATAATATATTCTATCTATTTCTGCTCTTAACAAAAAAAAAGAATCGTTGAGTCCGACTTCTTCTTTTCTTCTGGTGGGAATAATTTCATTCTAGATATGTAACTTATTATCTCCAGAGACAACTCTTTCGTTGAACTAAAACCCCTTTTTTCCCCTTCTTTGATTTTGACTTTTATTTTGATTAATACTTACTTAATTAATACTTATACTTACTTAACTTAATTAATTTAAATTAATTTAATTAACGGCTAAGCTATTTCATAACCTGAGCTTTCCTTAACCTGCTGACCGCCTTTGGCGCCTTAGCCTCCCTTTCCCTTTCTTTATCTTTATATCGACAACATAAACACAAACTAAATCTTGAATTGCGTAGATAAACAAAACAAAAAGAACCACTTTCGAGCTGAAAGAAAGAAAGAATGGCTTTTTGGTCCCTTTCGTCCAGTGGTAAGGACATCGTCTTTTCATGTCGAAGACACGGGTTCGATTCCCGTAAGGGATAGGTCACTGTGGACGAGTTCGGATTTGCTAATCCGAATAGGAATATTGATTCGTTTAGTTGTACTAAACGCGGGGAGCGGTATTGCAAGCTCCAATGCGGGCGAAAGGCGCTAGACGGACTAACGGCAAGCGAGATAAAGAAAGCTTCTGGCCGTTGCTTATTTACTTACTTTTAGTAAGACTAAGCAAAATTCGATGCATGGTTGCTTCCAAGAGCTTCTATCTGTTCTTTGCTGGAGGAAACTTCTATCTGGCCTATGTACGCGACTTTCAATCATAAAAGGAAAATGGAGCAAGGGAGAAATAAGTTGTCCCCTCTTCTCTGGTAACCCGCCACCTCTTTTTCTACATATGCGGTGGCGGGTTTGGCTAGGTAACATAATGGAAATGTATCGGACTGCAAATCCTGGAATGACGGTTCGACCCCGTCCTTGGCCTCGGGGAGTGGCGAACAGCGCGGAACTTTAATTAATCAAATGGCATAAGGGGGCGCTTTCCTTTGTTAGAAATCCACAGACAACATTCTGGAACTTCCAAACCAAATAAATGCAACATGAGAAGGAGCTTTTTACGTTACGCTTCAATAGAATGAATTCGGTTAAGGGTAGAATACGCCCTATGGTCGATCGAAGGTCCTGTGCCACTTGAACTCAAATCTATCTTACCTTCAATCCATCTTTGTCTAGCCAGCTCATAACAAAATGTTAGACCGGGCTGACACAACCGAATTGGTTGAGGAAAAGCAAACCCCAGCGACCAAGCACTCCTGCCCCGGAGACCGAACAGCCGCCAGGTTGTCGAGGACACGTCTGAAGAGGAGGCGGGCGCCCTCTAAGTTTACCACCCTACTACCCACTAATGGACTATGGGGGGCAGGCAGGCGAACGGCAACCGACCGAGAACCCGAACCGCTTGACTGACTGACCCCTTCATACTCGAGGGTCGGGGATGGATGGAACCAATCAGAAGTTAAAATCGCGCAAGCGAAGCGACCGCACCGCTTGTCCTCATAAACCTTCACTTCATCCTCATTAGCTAGCCCTACTTGTCTTTTGACTCGGAAAGGGAGTGAAATCCCTTTTCTACTATATGAACAACTAGGCCAACTACTTGACTTGGCGGATCAAACATCCCCGAAGTGACGTGCCGGAACTGGTTCACCTCACTCTGCTCGCCCACCATGGAGTTATGAATGAAGCAGGCAATAGCACTACTTTGTCCTCAGCTTCTCAATGCCAACAAGAATAGGTAACTTGCTGAGCGGAACAAACGAATGAATGGGTAAAAGCTCTCGCCTGACCGGGCGGGCCCCTCGGACTACTTTCCTTCCATACCCATAGGACCGTACCAACCTCACTATTTGAAGACACCAGGCTCTTCACGAAAACAGAGCAAAGGGCTCCTTAACAACCTGAGCCACATCCTCCCATGGTCAATTCCATATGTTCTCGGTTCTGTGGATGAAATTCCATCCAGGCCCAACAAATGTGTCTTCCACTATCTTATATAATAAAAAACCACTTCCACTTGCCTAGCTGAGAATACCACTGTCTCAGTAGCTTCCTCTGGCGTATAACACTGAAAAACCACTAACCAAAACGGATGAATTGCTTGCTATCGTAGTGAAGACTATGCGCATCTTTTTCACATAAAAAGCCATTACACATCACTTGCTGACCAAGACCGATACGGAATATCCCCGTTAGTCTGTCCTGCTCTTTCAGAGCGCTTCGCAACCCAACGATTCTTCCTTTTTCTGACCTTAGTGGATTCTAAACGATTGATCCGGGCATCTGGAACACATCGAAATTGGCTTCCTATGCCTACCTATTAGACCCAGAAAGTACCCTCTTGGCTACCCAGATTGAACTGACCTTTCCCAACACAGAGGAACTCATCCCTAAGGAAAGCCTCAGACCCTACTCAGTCAGGATTGAAAGTTGAAAGTAGCGCTCAGAATTAGTTGTGTCTTAAAAGACGCATCATAATTTGACTACTAGTAAGAAAGATGAGTCATGGACAGCTATTCGGAAGAAAGAGAAGGGGTCGAAACACTTCCAGGAGGGTGAGCATCGATATAGGAATTCCCCCTATGGGGTAGTAGGATCTCCCCGGCCAGATGAACTCTGATTATTGACACGTCTTCCTGCTTTCGGCATCCGCGGATTCAAGCTTTTCTCTTCCCCCCGCCTAATCACTTTTTATGCATTAAAGGTATAAAGGTACTGCTCGAAGAATCTCTTTCTTATTTCTGCCTTTCATGACTAAATATCTCTCCAGTCGGTCGGTTGGAGTTGGATTGAATCGACTTCGTCTTCTTCCCTTAAATGAATCCCGTTCAAGCTGTGATAAGAGGACGTTTCCGTACCCCTTACCTTACTCAAGAAAGAAAGTCATGCTGATCAGTAGTAGTGTCTAAGAGGAAGGGTTGGCGCTTTGAGCTACCCATTTTTTGTGATCAAATTCGAAACTTAGCTTCTCCGTAGATTCTCGGAAGAAAGCAATCGGCTTTGCCCAAGTTGTAATGACTGAGCTTTCTCCCTGTCGATGAATCATGTTTCGAAAGCAGCCTAAAAGCCTTGGGCTTTGCTTTCCTTGACTTTAGAGGGGAATGGTTTCCGATGAACTACTCCCTTTACCTGTTGATGAATCATGCTTCGAACACCTAGACCAGCTGCCGCTTAGTCACGTCTGGGCGCGATGTGAACCTGCCTTCCTTAATCAATAGATAGGATTTTTCATCTGCTCGGCAAGTACTATGACCCATTCCACTCTCTTGGTTGTACCGTCTTTTTGTTGAAATACCGTTCATGCCCCACACCAGTGGTCCACTCACTTTCACAGATCATTCGAAACGTACGACTCCGTACCACCGATTCGGTTGTACGACTTCCGTGAAAAGAAAGTGCTTTCCTGAACTGAACCGGATTGCACTGATTAAGCAGAATAAAGATACCATTCACCTATGTTATATGCGACGCGACTGTGGAGCACGAAGGGCAGCCTTTCTTTCCTAATGACGATTCTCAACAGCATCTGTAAGACCTCTAGGCTTACTAGACGGAATTCGTCTTATCTTAGTGCTAGTAGCAGTAAGAAGGGATTGGCCGCATATATTCATTCTTGCGCTGTTTCTACCGAATTACGCGCGGAGGCGTAATGGGGCAGAAGCAACAAGAATAAGCTTCCTCTTCCTTCCTCGGTCGTGCGTGCGGACCTCTCCTCCTTGGTGCGTCCGAACGGTGGGGCTGTTCGGATGGGCGGGCTCTTCTCTTCTTCCTTCTCTTCGTGTGTGCGGGCTCTTCTTGTGGGTGCCTCCTTCCTCGGGCGTTCGGGAGCAACTGTTAGAAGAATACAACAATGAAGCAGGCGGTCAGGGGTCAAGACGGGGTGGCCCGCCTTCAACGCTCCGATGCCTAAGTCAGAATATGTATCGGATATAACAGTCAAGCGAACGTGCGAGTGGTGTGATGTGGATCGAGTGAGATTGAGTCCAACGTGTTGTGTTGAGATTCAATGGAGTGATCTTACCTGTAATAAATACCTGATATATATAGGTGGTTGAGATTGGGACCTGGTGGTGTTCTTCGATGTGGGATTTTGTTGTTCCTGCTGGTGTGTGATCCGTGTGTTCGGGTACGCCCCCCACGGGCGCGTGCGCGCTCGGAAGGGGTGGGTCCGGTGAGTGAAGTTGGTGCTTCCTTGGTGGTCTTGCATGTGGTTGAGTAGGTGTTGCTAATCTGCTTAAGTGGATAAGTATGTTAATCGTACAACTAATTATGCAATACTAACAAGTCCCCCAATTCCCCAAGTCAAAGAGAACTTTCTTGACTGGGGAGTTGAAAAAGGGTGGGCGATTAACAAGAAATACTTATCCGGTTGAGCAGTGGTCACGATCCTGTGACCCCCCCAAGTCCCCCAACTCTCCGGTCAAGAAAGGGATCGCATGACGGAGCGGGACCGGGGTGCCCGAGCGTGTACCTGTTCGTGCGATGGTGTACCTATGTGTTGCGAACGTTCGTGCTTTTATGGGCCCGGCTCGCAAACAAGAGTTGCTATGTGTTTGGAGCCGCGCGCCCGGGTGGGGTTGGTCTTTAAAACATACACAAGTGTAACAGGTACATAGGTGCAGGTATATAAGTATAGGTATATAAGTATAGGTATATATGTATAGGTATATATGTGTAGGTATATATGTGATGCATGAATGTATGGTATGGTGTATGAATGTGTGCGAATGTGTTTTCGTGATGCCAGCGCTGGAATGATGTGGTGCACCGCGTACGTAAACGGGGATGCCGTTCCGTACGGTATAGCATCGACGGAGGGATCAAGACCGCGACCTATAAGTAACGCGCTACGGAGGGAGCGGACACCGTGCCCGTGCCGTTCTTCGGATTTAGCGCGCGCAAAGAGGGGACGTGCCGCATGCCTTTGCCGCCTAACCCGGTGTTGTCGTCGGCGTCCGGGGGGAAATCCAACTCCCGCGACGTCCATCGGTCATCGGTACGATCAAGGGGGGAAACAGGACACCCCAAGCTGTCCGAGTCGGCTTGTCGTTCGGTAACGGTGTGCTCACGGAGGGGAACACTAGACCCCACACCCGCGCCGCCCATCGGTCTTAGCGGAGAGAGAGGACCACTCGACCCCATGCCTCTGCCGCCCAAGCCGGCTTGCGTATCGTTATCGTTACGCACACGGAGGGGAAGAACCCCGCGCCCGTGCCGCCCATCGAGCTTAGCCCCGCTAAGTCGGCTTTCGTTGTTGCGATCGTCGAATGAGGAGCGTACTCTCCATTCGCGTCGTTTGTGTGGCCTATAGGGGGAGGGCGGACCTCACGTCCCTACTAGGACTTCAGTTGGCACGGAGGGGAAAAACCCCACGCCCGTGTTTTGCCAATCAAATTTCGTCAGGAGAGGGGACGTATCCCATGCCTCTGCTAGGAATGAGCCGTCGCACGGAGGGGAAGAACCCCACGCCCGTGGCGCCCATCAAACTGTGGAATACTCAGAGAGAGGGCGGACCTCATGCCTCTGCTTTGGAATGAAGTGGTGAACGGGGAGAAAGAACCCCACGCCCGTGTCACCATTGGCGCGCGCAAGAGAGGGGACGGGACCCCATGCCTGTTGCCGCCCATCTGTTGCCTGGGACACAGAGAGAGGGCGGACCTCATGCCTCTGTTGTTTATCCGACCTGCGATTTGTGCGAACGGAGGGGACGTGCCCCACACCCGTCGCCCGTTGGTTCCAGGGACTGCAAGGGGAGGACGGACCCCTTGCCCTTTCGTATAGGCGACCTGTATCTTTACGTACGGGGGGGACGTACCCCGCGCCCGGCGCCCGTTTACCCTCGGCGCCTGCAACCTGCCAGGGCCGAGCTGGTGTGTGTAGTGGCGTTTACCTTGTTTGGACGTGTGCGTTGTGATCTGTCTCTACCGGTCGTGCGGGTGGTGTGTCCTGCCTTGGGTTTTGGTGGTGTGCTGGTGATGAAACGGTTTGAGATGACATTGCGCTTTTTCCTTGGGAACCGTTGTGACGAATTCTGGCCGTCGTATTTGATGCTGGCGTGGGCCAGGCATTAAATACCGTTTTCGCTGTGATTGCCTGAAGGGCAGGCGTCGCGTGCGTGGGCGCGTGGGGTGGGGCATGGGCGCCACGTGTCGAACCGTTGGGAGTCGTGCTAGGGTTGTGTTTTTTTTTTAGGTGGGGAGATGATGGGCTGGCATGGTTACTGAGAAGGGCAAGTGAACCGGGTGGTGCCATGCGTCCCAATCCTACGGTGGGCATGATGGATCGGACGGCTGTCACAGGCTGGCTGATATCAACCGATTAGTATAAATAGGGGTATGCGTGGTCTGTTCCTAGACTTCCATGATTCACAAAAAGCTCTGCAAAAATTTTCCTGTGGTCTGCTCCCCGAGATTTCCTTCATTTGTGTCCACTGTTGCCGGAATACGTGCCCGTCGGTTGTACTCTGTCGTGCCATCCCGAGCTGGTGAGTCCCCCAGTCCTGATTGCATGTGTATCTCTCTCTAGTTTGTGTTGCTTCTGGGTTGTTTCTGGGTTTTCTTGTTGGTTTTGCTCAAGAACAGGGTTGGTTCCTGAGGTGGGGTGGGTTAGATCTGATTTGGGTGATGTTTGGTGGGCTTTGGTGTTTGTGGTGTTGTTCCTCTGTTGCTAAGTGTTAGGCTCGGTCGCCCAATGGGGCTACATGGGCGGAAGTCCCCCAGTGTACATGCGCGCGCCCAGTGTGGGCGTGGCAGTAAGTAGAATTCAAATGTTGCGAAAGTGTTATCTGGTTTGCTAACCTGTCTGCGCGTGCGTTTGCAGCGAAGAAGATGGATGGAGTGAGCAAGCGTCGAATGCTTAGGTTGCTGGGTGCCGGGAAGAAGGTCCGCGCGGTGGCAGATGATGCCAAACGTGCGCCCCCGGTGGGCGGTGTGGGTGCCCCTGTTCCATATGTTCAAGTGCCGCAAGCAGATGCTCCTCTTCTGCCGGCGGGCGATGTTGCTGGAGCCGAGACGCAGGTCGAGGCAGAACGTGAGCAACAGCTGGTTGTGCGGAGTGGTGGTACGAGTAGGCGGGAGGGTGGTCCTGCGCTGGCGCCGGTGAGTCGTGCGCTTGTTGTGGGGCCATCTCCAAGTCGGGCGATTGTCCCAGATCGGTCCCCGAGTCCTCCCCAGACTTCTTGTTTTTCAGATCCTCCTCCTCTGGCTTTGGAGGCGCCAAAGCCTCTCCCGCACGGGAAGAGTGGAAAACGTGCGCGGAAGAGGGCGCGGGCGGAGGACGCTTCTCCTGGCCCTGCTTCTGGGTCGGGCGATGATGTTGTGGGGAGAGTGCGCCAGTCCCTGGAGGATGATGCTGCTGCGCTCGCGGTCGCGTTGCCGTCGGTGGAGGAGGCTCCTGCTGATGGGCTGGATGGGGTTTTTGGTTCATGCGCCCGTCTGATGCAGCAGGTCTTCCGCTACCGCTCGCGGGAGATTGCGGAACTTGCACGCCTCAGGGAGGGCGCGCTGGAGCACCAGAGGGCGATGGACGTGGTGGTGACCGCCCGGGAGAAGGCCGTCGATCTGATGCGGCGGTACGTTGCTCGTGTGAACGAAGCGGATATCCGGGCGGGAGAAGCAGCTGCCAGTGAAACTCTGGCCAAGATTGACAGAGATAAGGCCGTGGCCGAGGCGGAGTGTCTGCGAGGTGAGCTGAAGCGTGTTCGTGCTGAAGCAGCCGCCCGGGTGGCCTTCCTGGAGTCCGAAGTCGAGAGGCTGTCGGGCGTCGAAGTTTCTTCGTACGAGAGAGTGGCGGGGCCTTCCAGGGGACGTGCCGAGGCTGAGCTGGAGCCAGTGGTCAGGCGGGTGGGGCCAGGCGAACAGGCGGAAGCTGAAGTTGCGGTGACATCGGATGAGGGTGAGGAGTTGGATGTGGAGATGGGGGCGGAGTAGTTGTTTCTTTGTTTGTAATAGAGTAGGTGTTGTAATATTTGGACTGAATGGAACTGCTTTACCTTTTTCCTGTGCGGCTCTGTTTTTTTTTTTTTTTTGGGTGCCTCTCTAAATAACTTGTGCGAGAATGTAAAGCAGTGCCTTCATTCGGTGGCCTATCCCCAGTCCCCCAGTCCCCCGAGTTCATGGGCGGGCGGGTCAAGGGCACGCGAATGCGCAAATATAGGCTAACGGAAAGAGTAACAAGTTATGACTGACCGCAACAACACTTCTCCAAATGTTGGGCGTTCCGTGGGCGGGGCGTACCCCAGTTTGGACGCGCTCGTCCGGATGATCGGGTGGTCCGTTTCCTCGCCCCTAGTAGATTACTCGTGGTGTTACCTTGCGCCGCCCGTGTGTGGATCGTGCCTCCAGATCCGTGGGTCCTAAAGTAAGGACCTCCTGCCTGCCTCGAGTCTCCGTGGTTTCCTGCTGGTTGTATCCTTGGACGTGGCCGATCCTATGCTCAGTTGGGAACCTTCCCAAGAGCAGGTGTCCTGCGATGATCAATTTTAATTTGCAGATTCCAGGCCTCCCGAGTATGGCGTTGTAGGGGGAGGGGGTGTCCATGATGATAAAGTCCGTCCAGATCTTGCCGTGCGGGGAGTTGGGCGCGCCAACCTCGACCCGCAGGTTGTCACTCCCGATAGGATATGAGGTCTCGCCCGTGAAGCTGGAGATGCATTCATGGTCCTGCGTCATCTTGCTGGCGGGTCGGCCGAGCGCCACGTATGCGTCCAGGTAGATTATGTTGACAGACGCTCCGTTGTCGACTAGTACCCTCTTCACAAGGAATTGATCGATGATCGCGTCGATCACGAACGGTAGGGTGCTGTCCCTTGGATTTTCCTCCTCGTCCCCTGCTGTGAAGCTGATGGTGGGCGCCTCCTTTCGTTGTGCCCCGGGCGCTCTCCTTGCCCCGATCGCTAGCACGTCCCTGCTCGGGCGATCGGGCGATGAGGCTCTCTCCTTGCGCTTGCCCCCGGATATCGTGTTGATGGTCCCACGGGTCCTGGCGCCTACCTGATGCTGCTGTCCTTCCGCCCTGGGAGTATTCGTCCGTTCGTCCTCCATGTCCTCGAGGGCCTTCTTCAACATGATGCAGCTGTTGGTACGGTGGGTGGTGGCGTTGTGGAACTCGCACCATACGTCCGGTAACTGGCCGGGTGGTACCCCCGCCTTCGCCATGTTGTTCGGCGGCGGTATTCGGTGTCGGTTCAGGCGGAGCAGGTGCTCGGGTGACTGCCCGTCGATTGTGAAGACCTCATGTGCCGCCGGTCGATAGCGTGGGGCTGGCGGAAAACGGGCATCCTGCGCCTGGTTGTAATTGTTGCCTTGATATCCGCGGAAGACGGGCCTTTGGTAGTTCTGCCTGTATGTATCCCGGCTCCTCTTGAAGCCCCCGGTTGGTCTCCCGCTGTCCGTCAGCTGTTGCGGTTGAGCGTCCGTTGCCTCGGGTCTGATGGAACTAGGTTCGGAGGCGGCTCCGTACACCCGCGTTTCCACCAGTGCCTTCTGCACAATCAGGTCCATGATCTCGTCGTAGTCGAGATGCTCCTTCCTCACGAGTTTCTCTACGAAGGGGGTGGCGAGCAGGTTGTCCATCAGGGCGACCTTGGCCACTCGCTTGTCAAGGTCCCTGCACGTGCTTGCGAGCGTCCTCCATCGATTAATGTAGCTCGACAAGCTCTCGTCCCTCTCCTGGCGGACCTTCAGGAGGATGCCCGTGGTGTTATACTTCCCCTGGAGCCGATAGCGCCTCTGAAAACTTTCCGCCAATTCGAGGAACGAGTGGATGGATCCTGGCGGGATTTCGTAGAACCAGCTCCGTGCCTCCTCCGCCAGTGTTTCCTGGAACAGGAAACACAAGGTTGGGTCCGAATATCGGGTCCCGTCCGTGGTGGACCGAAACTCGTCCACGTGCGCTCGGGGATCCCCGCTCCCGTCAAACCGGGCAATCTTCGTTATCTTGGCGTGGGGATCCCTTCCTCTTTCCAGTATGTGCGCCGAGAACGGGCTGACCCGGGGGGCGAACGTCCCGCCCTGACCTGCCAGCTTGTCCTTGCGTAAGCGTGAGACTTCCTCCGCCAGCTCCTCCATCCTCCGTAGGATCAGGTCGTTGTTTGTCGGGGGTGATGACTCCTCCACGGGTGAGGGCGCTCGGGCGTTGGTTCTGGCGAACAGAGGGCGCACCTCGCTGGCGGTCTCCTGCGTTTCTTCGTGCTGCTCTACCTGCCGGCCGATGAGCGCCTCCAGCCGTTCCTCCATCCTTCGGCGGACCTGGCGCTCCTCCGCTATCTCGAGCGCTGCCTCCCGCAACTCCTGGGCCATGCCGTTGATGCGCCCGTCCCTGTCGTCCCTGTCGGTTGTCTGTGCGTTCCGCCCCATCGACCCTGGCGGAGTCCCTCCTTCAGGTGTGTTGCTGCCGTTAGTCGCCGGGTTGAGCATGTGGACCTTTGGTTTCGGTGGTGTTTATACGTGGTTTGCAATTTGTAAGTTTCCCACAGACGGAGCCAGATGTTTCTACCGAATTACGCGCGGAGGCGTAATGGGGCAGAAGCAACAAGAATAAGCTTCCTCTTCCTTCCTCGGTCGTGCGTGCGGACCTCTCCTCCTTGGTGCGTCCGAACGGTGGGGCTGTTCGGATGGGCGGGCTCTTCTCTTCTTCCTTCTCTTCGTGTGTGCGGGCTCTTCTTGTGGGTGCCTCCTTCCTCAGGCGTTCGGGAGCAACTGTTAGAAGAATACAACAATGAAGCAGGCGGTCAGGGGTCAAGACGGGGTGGCCCGCCTTCAACGCTCCGATGCCTAAGTCAGAATATGTATCGGATATAACAGTCAAGCGAACGTGCGAGTGGTGTGATGTGGATCGAGTGAGATTGAGTCCAACGTGTTGTGTTGAGATTCAATGGAGTGATCTTACCTGTAATAAATACCTGATATATATAGGTGGTTGAGATTGGGACCTGGTGGTGTTCTTCGATGTGGGATTTTGTTGTTCCTGCTGGTGTGTGATCCGTGTGTTCGGGTACGCCCCCCATGGGCGCGTGCGCGCTCGGAAGGGGTGGGTCCGGTGAGTGAAGTTGGTGCTTCCTTGGTGGTCTTGCATGTGGTTGAGTAGGTGTTGCTAATCTGCTTAAGTGGATAAGTATGTTAATCGTACAACTAATTATGCAATACTAACATGTGCATCCTCCGATTCTTGCAACTGTCTTTGTGAACATGAGGAGATGGTATTGAACTTTCACCGAAACCAAGGGAAACCCCCAGAGAGACGAGTTCACACCGACCGCTACTCTGTTGTTTCGCCCTTCTTCAACAAAGGCGGATCTAGAACTGTCACCTTCCTATTGTATTGAATAGCGAGATAGAGTCAAAGTAAAGCAAAAAAAAAGGCTACTCTTCGAAAGCCTCTCTCTTTTATTTTATTACCGTAGGAAGTTTTCGATTCCGCCCATCCCTTCTTATGAGATTTCTATACCACCGTCTTCTATAGCAGGGGATAGGCCGACAAGACTAGCATCGCTTATTCCTCTCCATTGACCTATACCCTATTATCTTATTCCTCAACATGGGATTCCCCCGTCACAGCTTACTCTTTTCTCTTTTTCGAGACGATTCCTATTCACATTCAACTTGAGGAATTCTTGTTCCCAGCTTCACTTTTTTGGCAGCTAGTTTCGGAGGTAAACTCCTAAATCCATTGAATCCTCTCCTACTGGCCTTACTAAAACAAAAGCACCAAGACTTATACTAGCTAGCACAGAAGAGACACCATAGGAAAGGGCACACCAAACCCTTTTTGAACAAGGTCACCCTCACGAAGGGAAAGTTTAATGAGATCAACGGTCTTTGTCCTTTCTCTATAAAGAAATAACCGAAATACCCAGTTCTTACTTAAATAACATACCAACCTAACGAAATGCCCTGTTGAGTAGGTTCCTCTCTTGAGGATGGAAGTGAAGTTCAGTTTTGATGTCGACTCCGCTCTAAGAGCAGTGAAGTTGAATTCGAGTGAAAAGCAGTTAGCTCGGGTAGCTTGAACTATAACTATTCCTCCCACTAGGGAGAGCGAGGTTTTTAATCCTTTCGACTTGACACCTTTCTTGTCGGAGTGAACGGGGTTGCCTCGTTTCGGGGTTATCTTGTTGAATGCCCGTTGAATCGTATATAACAGATTGTCTAACTGGAAAGACCTCCATGCCTACCGATCTGAGTACAGAAATGCTTGTGTAATAAAATGGGTCGTTCTTGTATATGTCCACTAATTCATATATCCCCAAGGAACTCTCATTAGAAGGTCATATCCGAGTCCATAACTTATTTTGTAATAGCCCTTTGACCCAGTTTGCTCTTCTAGGTAGTTTACTTGCTTAGTGTGAGGTTGCGAAGCAAAAGAGATTTTAGGCATTGGAGGATTTTTCTTTTTCTCTTTTCCTTTGTCCTTGGCTACTGGGGGTTGACGTTCGGATAGTGTCTTCCCTTTTCTGAGTTGCATCTGGTCTACCATCGCGGGAAAAATCTAATAGATTTCCTTGAAGAGTGGACCGTGAGAAAGCCTGCTTGTCTCTTTCTTCTCTTATTAAATGAAATTACTAGTTGCACGCTGGGACGCAGGCTCCCGAGCCCAACGCAACGAATGTCAGATGCAAAGCTCCGCACCTCATTAAAATCATATTGGCATAATATTCGCCCAAAAAGAAAAAGTGAGCAGCGGAGAGAGAAAAGCTATCCACTTTATCTAATCTACACAATTTCGTGTCTCTTTTCTTGAAAAATAACTTGAAGAAGTGAGAGGAATTGACTTATCGAGGAGGAAACTGCTCGACTGGATAGAGAGAGAAGGACTTACGCGACTCTAAGGATATAAATGGATATCCATTTTTGTTCTCATCATCCCGCTCGCTAATAACACTCATGGGAAGAACCAACCCCGCTATGGCAACCTCTTGATGGCGCTATTCACACCCCAGCTGAGAGTGCGATCATCGAAGTGTCTCTATTATGGTTACTCATTCCGTCGCTTCGAATTTCATTTTCTCATTAGCTGCAATCTCTACATACATCGAATCTTGGCCCTGCCTTTCCCTCTGTCGGTTGAGCCCCAACACCCTCATCTGATCACTCTGCGTATAAGAGCGCTTCCCTTGGCTTGGCCTATTCTACCACATTATATTATAGCAAGCCCGAGATGTTTCCTTCAATCACTTTGATCGCTTAGGTAGTAACTATGTATGTCTCTTTTAGTACCGCATTCGAGAGCCGCCTGCTGTCCGGATAACAAGGAAGTCTCTTTCCCTCCTTACAGTTATTGAGCTCTAATTGTTTTTGTGGATAATGTCTTCCTTTTGACTCATTGATCGAACCCCCCAACGATTTTTTTTTTTTTTTCTCAGAAAAAAATTTGACTATGATTTCCCTTTCGCATTCACACCGATACGCTTGTGTTAAGCATATAGCTAGGCATCAAATTATAGACAGTATTTTTAGATGGGTCGCATACGCTTATTACTTTTTTGTCCCTGCCCGACGGGTCTACATCCATCCCTGAATGTCGTCGGGTACTGTTCACTTCCCCGCCATTCTTGTAACCGTCACCTGTAATCCGCGCAGGTGTGTCCGCACCCCCCTGAGTGGACGAGAAAGAAAGGATTTCTCGGAGCAACCCCGGAGTCAACTTTCCCGTATGAGCATTCGGTACATGTATCAGTCCGTGGAAGAGTGAAAGGGTCACCACTACTGAGGATCCCCCCCCTAATCTTAGATAGGTCGTCTGAGGGTTCGCCGCGGTTCATTGCTGTGCTTACACACTAGGCTACCCTTCTCCGAAAGCTCCGCGGGACCACCTACCACTAGTCTTCAGCCGGAGGGGTTTATTGCACAAAAACGCCGGGACGCAGGCTCCCGAAGAGGGAAGCCCAACGAATGTCAGATGCAAAGCTCCGCACCTCATTAAGATCATATTAGCATACTCTCCCAAAAAAAAAGAGCAGACCCCATTGAAGACGAGAGTGAGGTACAACAAGGCCATTTCTGTCCACCGCCCTTCTCACGGAGCCGTACGTGGACGTTACCGCTCATACAGCTCCCAGCCAGCAAGCAGTTAGCCTTCCTCTACAAAGAATGGAAGTGTGGATGAATCAACAAAAAATAGAGGAATTCGGTTTTTATTTTAAGCAAGAACATGCTAGCTTGGTGGCGGATGTGACCGAATGGACTGCCTCTTATTCGAGGTCATCATCACGTAAGATTGCCTAAAGGGGACGGATACAGCCCAAGAACGTCTTAATTAAGCGATCTTCTTGAAGCGCCTCCTCTACTGGAAGACCCGCATGTCCTCAAATGGGCGGGGTTCGCTGTCTATTATATGAGGAAGATTCCGATCATTATATAACAACTGGGGTGCAAAAAGCTGCCCGAAGATCGGGCTTTCATAAGTGACCCAGCAAACATGGAGCTCCACGACACACGGATCACATAATTTTTAGATTCCCGCGGGATTACACTGTTGCTAAAACGGATGGATGTTGATCCGAAAGTGACGATGCAACAAAGGCTATTCGGTGTGAGTTGGTGTTCAGCATGGAGGTACCGCTTCACTAGGGCTCTGCGCCCGTTCCTTAAGTTCTTGACCCAATGCCAGGTGATTGGCTAACCGTGCAGAAGGAAAGGTGAACCTATAGACTCAAGCGATCATAAGTTTATTTGTATTGACCATTAGGTTTATCCCTTGAGAGCATTGCTTATCCTAAGGCCATCCTTTTCTGGTCTATCCGTGTTAATTAAATCCATCCCGTGAAACAAAGGATAGTTCATTCTTGGGGTGAATAAATAGAGACTACTGCTGCGGGATAGACCGTAACTTCGGGATCAACCTCAATGAATTATGATGAATTATGGCGTAACGGGCTTGGTATAGATCCGTAGCCCGCTCTGGGTCTTTAACCGAAACTGGGACTAGGCATTGAAAAGCTCGATCAACGTCCTCCTCCCCCGAGGTTCTAAGGAGGGACCTTTCCCGTCACCTGTGCTGCATGAGGGGCGGCTTTGCCCATGAGTTTGCGATCAAGCGGAAAAGGACCTGCCGGCTTTTTTTCTTTCCGGAGCAGAGCTGCCTTGCTCGTAGCTCCCTATTGATAAAAAAGGGGATGAAGGGTGAAAGAAGATTGAGGGAGTAAAGAGCCACCGTTAGGTGGTTCTGCGCCAAGTGCGATCGATTGTCCTTCCTTTATAGATTGAACTCCCGTAACTCCACTCAACCAACAAAGTAAATTCAATACTAAAAGTGGAGTTACCGTACAAACTAAATATCTATAAAAACAAACTAAGGGGGAAGGCTTTTTACTGAAGCCGAAAGGTATCCTAAAGGAATGGTAGAACCACAATCCACCCAGACGCGGCCATCATAAATGGTTCGTGCGACGGGGGGATAATCCATTCAGTCTTATTCTAATTCCTTCGACCCCCACCCCGGGGATACATACATACTTTTCTTCCTTTCTCCCGCCTTTCCTGAATCTTAGCTTTTCTCTTTCTTATTTATTATTACTACTATCACTTTATATTATAAACCGGGCCGGCGGATAAAAACCGTAACGTATCAGGGTCGGACGCCTGGAACAAAAAGGTTCGTCGTACAATTTCGGCGATTACAAAAATAAAGGAGTATATCCCTCCCCCGTAGTGTCTTTCCACTTCCGTCGTTCAGGAACAAACACTTCGCCTAATTCTTTTGAATCCCGGCCCCGGTTTATAATATAACCAATTACGTTACGACCACTGAACAAACTTGGTTGAGGAACATTCTTTATGCGCCGCTAATGTAGCGGCTTGTAGAGCATTTTTCAAACTCACACCATCCATTTCAAATGCCGTGGACACACGAGCAATCCAACCCGTAGGATTTGCTTTTCCTCTTCCCATTCTGACTTCTGTAGGTTTCCCGGTAATAGTGGGATCCGCGAAAACTCTTACCCATATCTTACCATTTCTTCGGCTCATAGCACGATGGAATTGTCCGGTTGTAGCCCGACGCGCCGCTTCAATGGTGAAAGACGACCAGCTCTACCACTTTTAGGGCCATATCTTCCAAAACCAAGTTGTGTCACTGAACCTCCGTAATATCTAACAAGTCGAGTCTTATGTCGGTCATATAGAACACCAACACATAGAAAAAGGGCTGAAGGAACCAGTCCATGACTTAACATCGGTAGAATGCTACCTCCAATTCCCTGTATGTTCGATAGAGCCAAAGATCCCCCCACTGATCGGAGTACGCCGATTACCCCCCGAACCGTACAAGATAGTTACCCCCTATCATACGGCTTTCTAACTGCACTTCTTTTTCTAGTCGTTCCGTTCTGTCGATCGATGGTAGTATAAGAGATCTGTAACTCCCCTAAATTTTTTAAAGAATGGTTCCTGCTTCCTACCCATAGTTAGCATGTATCTCCCCGGTCATACTTGAGTATCACACCGTAGACCCCCACCCCAACGACTATCGAAATCGTGAGCATCTGCGTGTAGGTTCCAGATCCAAGTGGTAGTATCAGGTCCCTTAGCTATTGTTCTTATACCTGTAGCTCTGTCATTACATCTCCTATTCGAGTAGTTAAATGAGGAATTATAAGTAGGTTAATCATATCGAAAAGACAAGAAGTAGAGTATAGCATACGTCCATCAGTCGGAGCGCTCTCAGTTCATATCTGCTGAGTGAGAAGCCAAAACCACTCGAAAGGCGTATTCAGGAAAGATTTGAGATCCGTCTGTTCCTTTCCGGGAGGACATTCTACGATATCAATGGAGTTACTTCTCTTTTCCATTTCCATTCAAGAGTTATTATGTGTTTCCACGCCCCTTCGAGACCCCTAAAAATGGACAAATTCCTTTTCTTAGGAACACATACAAGATTCGTCACTACAAAAAGGATAATGGTAACCCCACCATTAACTACTTCATTTATGATTTATGAATTTCATAGTAATAGAAATACATGTCCTACCGAGACAGAAACAGAATTTGGAACTTGCTATCCCCTTGCCTAGCAGGCAAAGGCAAAGATTTACCTCCGTGGAAAGGATAATTCATTCGGATCAACATGAGAGTCCAACTACATTGCATTGCCATAATCCATATTGTATATTTGAAAGAGGTTGACCCCCTTGCTTCTCTCATGTTACAATCCTCTTCCCGCTGAGCCCCCCTTTCTCCTCGGTCCACAGAGACAAAATGTAGGACTGGTGCCAACAGTTCATCACGGAAGAAAGGACTCACTGAGCCGAAATCACTAACTATGCCCTACTAGCTACGTGGGTCCACTCCTCTCGTCACTAGTCACTATGCCCCAAGGTTAGCAAGCCGGTCAGCTGCGAGGTCTGCTAGCCTTTCCGTCCCTGCACCTAAAACTTTGTTGGGTAAAAGCCCTAAGCTCGAAGTCAAGGCTTCTGTGCAGCTCGATCTTTCTTGACTTGAAAAAGAAATAAGTTTCTTGCCATACAATGAATTATAGTATTTACTCTATAGCGAGGTTTTCTATTATCCATGGAGTATTCCGCCTAAACCTATCTTCCCGAATGTAAAATAACGGCATTTAACCCACTTGTTGTACGTAATATATGGAATCATCCATAGGGCTTTGTTTAAAGGGTTTAGAAAGACTTCAGAGCTCATTCCTACTAAACTTATAGAATTCCAGAACGGGAAAGAAGATTGATCATCTACAGCCGGCCTTACAGTTTAAGTGAAGGATCAGTGCCCTTTCTATTACTTACTTTTATTATTACTATTTAGAATGTCGAGTACCGTCCGGGAAGGAAGCCTTCAATCTAACTGGGTGAATAGGCAGGTAAACGATTTGCGTGGGATAAGAGAAAATCGCGGCTTAGTTGGAAAGGTAGGCTGTCAAAATCCGCCTCCACCTACCCCGGGTTAATAGAAAAGAGGAGACAATAAAGAGATCAGTCGGAACTTGTACTAAGAAGCGTAGCAAACTAATCTCGATTAAAAAAAGGAAACTTCCGTCCGCGGTAGAAGTTTTCCGGGACAGGAGGTAACTGCTCTTAGGGAACCAAAAAGTCAGAACTTTCCCCGCTCTATGTTCTCAGCCAATAACTATCAGACTGGGCCTATTAGCCCTGAACTCTTAGAAAAATGTCTAAGTGAAAAAAAACTTTCTTTAGCTTAAAGTCTCTCTTTTCCTCGTTAGCCGGTCAAAGATTCTGTTGGAAAGGTAGATGAGATTTCTGTTCCCCCGAGTTCTTTCTTTGACCAAGGCATTCTTTCAAGTAGGGCAAGGTGCGCAGCAAGTGTGCTCGACTGATAAGATAAGGAGCGCAGCTAGCTCTATCGTGCATCAGAGAGGTTATGAAAGACTGAGAAAGAAAGGGGCTGGCAAATTGTAAAGGGGTAGTAAAGTAGAGTAGTTCAGGTAGCTCAGCTGGTTCGAGCCAAGGCCGTAAGCTTGAAAATAATATAACACCGAGACAGTGTTATATTGTTTTATTGGTGCCGTTTTTATGGCTTTCTTAGCCATCCTTTTTCTCTTTTATTACTATTTCAGAGAATGTGGGCATTAAAAGGACGAGTTTCGGGGGTCTCTGGCCATTAAAAACCATTTATCCCTTATAGCCTTTGAAAGCTGTACAATGAGAATTCTTTATATGTATATAAAAGGAAGAGTTTCGATGCTATCCTTATTTTCGATAGCATCCGAGTCTCATTGATCGAATCGAAAAGGCATGCCATTAAGATTCACCAAATACAAGGCACAAGGGCTTTATTCTGGTTCACCACAGAAGGCAGGTTGTCTGCTAAGTCTATGCACTGTACTGTAGCCGTGCGGATTCTTCCATGTTTGTTCGCCGACGTCATGGTCGTTGCCTCATCCTTATTTTATTTTTATACGTTGACGACAACATTATCACCGGGAATTATTCTTCTCTTTTATTTGATTTCATCAAGGTAGCTTGCTTACTCCGCAGCTTGCGCTAAGGCAATGCAATTGTCTTGTTTTTGTTTTAAAAAATTTCTCATGAGCAGCCCGGTCACATTTGTTGAGCTCCTTCGTCCGTGTTAAAAGCAAAAGGTATACTTAAAAAAAAAAAAGTTGGTGGGACAATTGCATTGCCTTGTACAAGCACGGGGCTTAGTGAAGTAGAACCGCGGGTCGCACAGCTTGCTCGACGCATCCTTTCTTTCAACCTTATTAGCGTTAGCGTTAGTAAGTAGGACGTAGCGGTTAATTTCCCCCGGGTTGTTGATGTAGTTGCTTGTAGTTTTCTTTTATTTGAATTCTGGCTCAGAAGGAACGCTAGCTATATGCTTAACACATGCAAGTCGAACGTTGTTTTGGGCAGAAGGAATAAAAACCTGCGCCAGCGCATGCGGAAAGCTTTTAAAATAGAGAGAGAGTCAAAGGGGCTGGGTCATTCTGTAACCGCAGGCAGCTCAGACCCACCTTAATGATGGCCGCGCATGAGATCGCACGAGACCACTTCGATTATGAGTCGGGGGATGCGAACATAGCGGCCCTAAAAAACCTTTTGCGCTATCTTGGCGAAAAACTTCCATTTTGAGACCGCGGCCCGAACTTTCTCACTTATTTTGTGAGATACGTGTGAAATTATCCTCCACAAGACTCTTGATGGTACGAGAACATAATTGGAAGAAATAAGGGTCTTATACCGCTTACAGTAGTTCGACCTATAGAAAAGATCATTAGAGAGGAGACACCCCATTTATGATTCCAGCCGAGAAGACTAGTAAAAGGAAGGATCAAGAATGTCATGGGTGACAGACAACGCTGGAGCCCCACCCGTGGATCTAGTAACCGGACGATCAATGACCCGACTACCAACCACATTGTGAGCTCCTATAATTCCAGTGGACAAAACAAGAAGGATCAGGTTGGGCAAGTTTTCCCACCCAGCTTAGTAGGCTACGCGGCTCTTTCTCATTTACGGATCACAATAAAATTCGCTTCGCCCCTTCAGCTTCAGGACCAGAGCAAACAACAATTGGTGGGTCATCGATCATGTCTTCTCTTATGAAATGTCTAGTTTATGAACTAAGGCGGGAGAGCAGCTAGTTGGTTCAAACAAGTACGAAAGTTGTCCGGGAGGAAAGGGGACTCTTATAGACATAATTTAATTGAGTGGTAATGCCATTAAGAGAAGGATTGCTTCATTAGAGAGTAAGCGCGCTTTTCCAGTTTTTGATTCTAGTAAATCGGGAATGCCTTTCAAATACGTGCCTAGTGTCGGCTAAAACTAATGGAGGACAAGGTAGGTTTCACCAGTTGGTTGGTTAAAGGCATTGATGGGTTTCCGATCTGAAATAGCCCCAGAGAGTGGTTGCGTTTCTCCTGCCTGGCGAGTTAGAGACACGCGTAAAGGCAGTTTATTGCGCATCAGGAAGGAAAGGTGATATTATGTCAGTCGGTTATGAGGTAGTAGCAAGGTCTTTTTCTAAAAAACAAAGTACGCGAAGTAGCAGCGCCTGAAGACGACGAAGTCGAGTCTGGCCCGAGAGCGGTAGACGTTGAAAAGAACCCTGTTTCATCTAGAGCGTAAAATTTCTAAAAACTCCATAATCCCGAATGGCACACCCCATTCAAAATGGTTAGGTTAAGTCCCGCTCATGTCGAAGAGTTACGTTTTAACGCGTTTGATCAAATTAAAGTATTCATTCTAGTCATAGGTCTGACTATTCTTATTCTAGCCTTTATACCCTTAGCCGTACTTTTCATTCATTAACTAGTGGGTACTGAAAACTACGCGAGCGCTTGAAATGGTTTGGTTTAACCGAATGCTCGCGTCGGTGTTGCTGAGCCCTTTCGCTCCTTGAATCACTGAGAACAAACTTTCTACGATCCTATAGTGGCTTATTGTAGCTAACAAATGATCTTCACCAAATTTGGTGTAGCCCGATACGAACGCAATTACATGTCTCAATACTGACTACCTAACCCGGACCGGGGACGGAAAGGGCTCAATATAGCCCAAAGAATTATGGCCCTACACCGAGAAGTTATAACGAACTCTCTCAGTCAAGTTGATTTGGGGCTGTGTTCAATAACTGCCGTCCCATCCCTCATGACTGATGCGTATTTTGCGTCTGTCTCTTTTCTATTCTATTAACTTTTTTTCTTGTTTTCTTGAGCTCCGCATGTAAGTCTTTGGTCGCTGGGCTAGGGCATCCAGTTGACAGCGAAGTTTCTACCTTGATTATAGCACTTCCCAGGTTGAGCTGCCGGGCCAGGCTCCAATAAAGGGCCTCCACCTCCTCCTGCGTTTTCCAAGCGGATTCCCGATTTCAGGCGATACCTTTGGTCTAAACTATCAGAATCCTGGTTACCCATGAGCTTTCGCCCCAACTTTTCCCAGTCAGCAAAAGAAAGCTTCCAGATATACGAACTCTCATCCGGCCAGGGGTCCAAAACCCAAAAATGGATTTATTTAGTCTTTTCTGGAATAATTAGATGCCCATGCCTTAAGGTAAGGGCTGGACTAGAACTTCCCCCAATCACCGTCCCTGAACAGGCAGACATGACGGACAATCTAAATGACTGCCCTTACCACGGCGAGATCCGCTACACTTTTACGTCGTGGGTCCAGAAAAAAAAAGGGGGGGGGGACATTGTCCTTGCTCAAAATTTCGACAAGGATCCTTCACGAGCAGGACCCAGCACCTGTAACATGGTTGGCTTCGGGAGCAACTCGAAGAGCTTTACTTCCCAGAATAAGAAGAAGAGCCTAACTGGCACCTGCTTCTTCTCCTCTTGTTGTTCCTTTTGCTGCTCGGACTAAAGGAGCTCGACCCGGAAGTCGACTAGGACCGCGCACTGCTGCTAAAGTTTGACTTGTTAGCGCTTGATTTCTTTTCCATTGTCAAACTATCTGGATTTACGATGATTTAAACCTAAGTAATAGAAGTCTCGTGGGTAGACTTATGCAATAAGTAAAGAAGCCGGAAAGTGCCAATTCGAATTTGACTAAAAGGAGGAACCACTGCCAAGGTAATCGACTGAAAGGAGGCAAGAAAATCAGTGTATTTAACCCGCTCTAATCTCTCATGATAGGGATTCACCCATGAACTCCCCAGGTTAAAACCGCCTACAATACCCTTAGACAAAGTAAGAGTTCCATCAATTCAATTAAGTCTGAATTCCAGAGGAAATCTGTTGCGAGGTAGTAATCCAACAGAGGAAGCAGAAAGAGACGTTGATAGGGGTTACAACAGATTCTTCAAGGGCTTTAGTGCGGAGCAGATCCCGACTGACAAGGATCTTACTAAAGGAAAAAAAACAGGCTTTGGTACTGCTCGCATATGCAACAAATCTCCGAGATAGAAATAGTCCCCCCGGTCAAGAGGTATTACCTTAAAATATAGTTACAAATAATCCAGCCGGAAGGTGTGGCGGGGTATTCAAAGGCTTTAGTGCTCTACGAAAGGGCGAAAGGAGAAGAAGTTTACTTGCCTTCTCTCACTTCTGATGTCAATTCCTGTTCTAATGAAATAGTTCGACTGAAGGGAAAGAAAGTAACGAAGTGGCTAAGAAGCCAAAGGGGAAGCTCTGTTAAACATAGAAGGGATTGCTTTGAACCAAAGGCGGCAATCGAATCCAAGGTTAGAAATAGATCGAAATGCCGAATCGGACATTAAATTGAGAAAATAGGTCATAGTTTCGGCAAAAGCTTGCGGATCGTCTTTAGACTCGTCTGCGGGCAAGGAGTTTACTTGATATGCGGCTAAGCGAGAAAGAAACCGGTAAGCGGTAAAGTCTAAGAGTGCTTTAAATCGTTGTTCGGGCTCAGGTGCGCTTAAAACGAATAAGTATAGGGCAAAGACGTATGGCTTGAGAAAGGCTTGACATAGCCGAAAACTAAGACTTAGACTAGTTCTTCCCGGATCTCTTATCTCTTGGTTAATCACCCAGAACCGGTAAAAGGAAGTTCTTCCAGTCCAGACTCGCTCGGCAGGTTACTCGCTTGGCTCAAGACGAAACGAAAAAAGGCTTTTTCCTCATTGGAATGTGTTTGAACTACAATTGATGAGCCATGGGCCTTAATAGCTCCTCCGAATTCGACCCGCTCCATTGACACGGTTCTTCTTCCGCATAGAACCTTAAGAGCGAAGAACCTTAAGCGACTCCTAAGACGGATGAATCTCTTACGACGTCTAACACGAATATAGATGCGCAAAAGCGCCTCTCTCGTGGGTGTTTACCTATCAGGAGCACAACGAGTGGCGTAAACCCCCTTCTTTTTTCATTGCCCTCCGTAAGGAACTTCCAAAGGATCTTAATAGGGACCGGGGGAATAAGTACAATGACCTGGATCCAAGCTCTCCTTTCGCACCTGTCCTTGAAGAAGAGTACCTTTCCCGGTTGACGAAACGCTATGAATTGGCCTTCGTAAGAGTCCCTAGAAATATCTTCTTGTAGACCGAAGATGCTAAGTAACTGTTCTATTCTCTACCTGTGGCATAAGAAAGAAACGATGTTGATATTTGGGGAGTTTACTCGACTGAAGTCAACCGCTGAAGCTGAATAAACGGGAATCCGCTTAAATCCCCTGATGGATGCAGTCCCCGGACCTATCCTTTCTTTTTTATCAAAAAAGTCTGTGGTTACAACCCATTAATGAGACTCGGGAGAGAACCGACCCACTGGTCTTGATCCCATTCTATACGCACGCAATTTGTTTAGTAACAAGGAAACAAGAAGCGGGCTAAAGCCACAAAAGGGGGACAAGATTCATCGATTAGGTGGCAGCAAGGTTTGTGACTCTTTGATCTCTTTGATCTATCGGTTGACTCTGTCTTTTTAACATCCTTGATTTGTTTCCAGGAGCGGAGAAATAAGCAATCAAGTCCGTCTGGACTCCGATCGAGAAAGCCCTATACTCGACCTACTTCCATCTTAAAGCATTGAAAGAAAGGCAGTATTAGATCAAAAGGTTTTTTCTTGACCTAGCTACTGAGAGAATGTGCTTACCTTTTTAATGACTTATTAGGTTTCATTTAACATTTAAGAGCTTAGTTAGGGTTCTCTTTTCGATTGGAATTGGAGCATTAATCTCATAATTCCGGAGGTGAGCAAGACTCAAAACTAGGCAACAGGTTGCGTTGCCCGGGGTGAAAGACACCATAGACGAAGTGTTTAATGTAGCAGCTGTGGCACCCGAAGACATAGGGAAAACTTACTCTTCATCTTTTTCTTTTTTTAATAGACGTCACCCACTAAAACGTCAACTAAATTAAAGACTCTTCCGGCGCTTGTCCAAAAAGGGAAAAAGAAACTGAACCCAAAAAGCAAAAGCGAGAAAACCCTAGTTGGCCACTTCGTCCCTGTATCCTGGAGTTACCGTAGCTTAAGGAACTTATCTAACTCCAATCAATTCCACGATTCCATCCTTCTTGTGAGACTTTCATATAAACTTCTCTCCTCATTCGCGCAGCACGAAATTATGTTCCTCGGCCAGGGAGGAACTATACGCATGGACCAGGAGAAGGTCCGTGCTATCACTGAGTGGCAGGCCCCGACCAAGGTAAAGGAGCTGCAATCATTCTTTGGGCTTGCTAATTATTACCGCCCGGGGGTACTCGAAAAAGAGCAGCCCCGCTTACAGATTTGTTGAAACATGAACCAAAAGGTGCTCTCTTTCCCGCCCCATTAGTTCTATGCCCGAATAACCCATTATTTCACTTGCATGCAGTATCCTGAGTAATAATTTTGATAAATAGCCCCTCCCCGCCCAATGTCTTTCAAAACAAAGAATTGCGAATCTCTGAATTGAAATTAGTGTAAGGTGCTCCGGCAAAAGCTTCAGACGGGGGCATGTGTTCACGTAGAGTCAAAAGAGATTGGAGTCCGAAGGGGAGGGGGTTTTCTTCGGGGCTCGAGAAAGGGAATAAATAGATAAGGCCCCGCAAGTTTTTAATTCGTTTCAGGGGAATTCACACGAAAGGGAACGAGGAATTCTCAACGAAAAAAGTGCTCTCTGAACCGAACGTGAAAGTAGTTTTCCATCAGACGGCTGTTCCCGTAACTCCACTCTCGACTTGGATTATATATCCAAAAAGGTCCGCTCTCGGCCATTCCACACGCTGCCTAGCGGAGGTTCTGAAAGAAAGCGGATTCTCTCTTTTCTAGTAGATGCCGAACCTGCTGCCCCATTGACTAAGAAGGGGGCGGGCGCAGCAGCTACATGGACCCCTTCCTTTCTGTTGTTGCCAGCGCTTTCCCGGGCCGAGCCGGAATTTATTTTTTTTAAGGGCAGGCAAAGCCCGAAGGCTGCTATCCCAATAGGCCCGCGGGCGGAACGAGGAGAGGCCCCGGCAATCATACTACCGCGGTCGCAAAAGCGTGTTCCCTTCAGAGAGCACCGTAGGCCATCCTCGTTTTCGATGAAAAACAATAAAAATATCTATCTCCGAAAGCGTTTTCCTTCCCGTCCCTTTAATGGTTGGGGAAAGCATTCCCTTATCTGAACTTGGCGGGCATTCGGCCTTATTAAAATTAAAATAGGGCAGTTTGAACATACATGGGCTCAAACATGATTTGAAGGTCCCCATGCGTTCAATACAAAATCTGGGAAACAAAGTGCGTTCCCTTTCGGCAAGTAGGTAAAGTAGGCATACGAACCACTTTTGCTTTGCCTTAGACTCTATTGGAACAGGGGCGGAATGGAGAAAGGAAAGGGACAAGGGCGGTCTTGCTTGGCGCGAAGGCTGCTGGTTCGGGGGGGTACTAAAGGTCCTCGGACTTCCAGGCAGTTTTTCTTTTGGGCAGCTGTTCACCGTTGGATCTCGCCAATACAGCCCCCTATAGTTTTAGTTACCGAGATATCTTTTTTTTCATTGTTCCCAGGGATTTTTTGGGTAATCCGCTCCCATGCTGCAAACAGTCAAATCTGAACTAAACCTTGTTGCTCTTCTTTCTTTCCTCGCGGGCAGGAAGCACACCAGCAGCGTGCGTTGCGTGATTATATTGTGTTTTTTGCACTTGACTGGGTGGACAGTTGACCGGAAGATAACTTCGATTCGCCCGGCCAGCAGGCGGGCGGCGTGCTTATCTTGTGTGACAACACTACAGAGCGAGTGGCTCTTCTAGGCGGGCAGCTGTGTGACAACACTCCAGAGAAAGCGGCGCTTTCGTGTAACATGCTATGGTCTCAACGCCCTTACGAGGTAGTGATGAGTTTCACGCGCTCTAAGCCCGGCCCACGCGCGGTTAGGAAGATTGGCCGCAATCTGAGCGGTACCACCCACCCTACCCTAAAAATATGATATTTCATGCTTTAGGCACGAGTCGACTGCTAGCAGTTAGGACTCGTTACACAAGCGAAACAACTCTCTTTCTTTTTCCTTTTTCTCCATGTATTGAGAATTCGTAAAGCTTCGCCTTTCGCCTCCCGGGGGAGGTGGACTAATAAAGCGCTCTTAGTTCAGTTCGGTAGAACGTGGGTCTCCAAAACCCGATGTCGTAGGTTCAAATCCTACAGAGCGTGATTCTGTGTTCTTGTTAGTTGCGCTAGGTCGAAAATTAATACCGAAATAAAATAATTAAACCAATCTAAATTTGACCCCCCGAAAAGGAAGGAGGAGGTCAAGTGATGTTAATTAATCAAAGTTCCAACTGATCACCACGTCTGTATTGTAAATATGCAGTTACGAATAATCCAGCCAAAGTAATAGGAATTAGACCCAAAACTATTCCAAATAGAAAAACTTCAATCATTTCAATTTGTTTGAGAGGGGAGGTAATATCTATTCTTAAATAGTGAGACTATAAATCTCAATGACCAAGAATTGGAAATTGATACGTTAAGGAACTATAGAATATATCAGCACCATGCTGAATCTCTCTACCATTTCCTTCTCTTCCACTTTGGCCAATATGAGTTCACCTGGTACTAGCAGCTTTATCGGGGAATTTCCCATCTTAGTAGGAGCTTTCCAAAGAAATAGCTTAGTAGCCACATTAGCTGCGCTTGGGATGATTTTAGGCGCGGCGTATTCCCTTTGGCTATATAATCGTTTGGTTTCTGGAAATTTAAAACCCGATTTCCTCCATAAATTCTCCGATCCAAATGGCAGAGAAGTTTCCATATTTATACCTTTTCTTGTTGGAGGGGCGACCGTCCGTTGAACTACCAAAGAAAAAAGGGTAAACCAATGTGATCATGACATTGTAGGTGCTTGCGATGGGACGGATGCTACTTCCCTACAAGTATTCAGTTATCCCAATAGTAATAGCCCACGGAGCGGTAATTCAGTGATCCTTAACCAATTGCGATTCCGCGCATCCCTGGTATTCAAATGCGGCGGGCTGAGACTGGGTAGAGGCCCATGCCAGTAGCACCAGTGCTTGCCCTTGTCTTCATTCACTTTTGAGCGGATAAATCTCCTTATCGTTGACAATCCCGATATAAATCGTCGGTATAAAGAGATATTCCACCAACTACTCGTATCCCATATTTCAAGCAAGTAAACTAGTTGCTTCGCTTAGCCTACTGTGTAGCCTTCTTTCACTGTAAGTAAGGTAAGGATTGCTTCTTGCTAGCGGTATAAGCAAGCTCGGGTAAACAGATGAGCCGGCAGACGGGGGAAAAGGTCTGTGTCTGTGAAACAAGCAAGCTTAGCTTTCTGTAAACTGGAGTGAAACGAGTTGGCAGTAGAGACTAAGGGCTAAACATGTCGTTGGAACGCTTTAACAAGGCCGTTACGGAGATGCGAACAAAGCAAGCCGCAGCTCGCGATCATAGGAGCTATGGACTTCGGCACTTAGAGCTAATCGTCTCCTAGCTGTTCTTTCCGAGTAGCATTAGCAAAAGCGGGAAATGGAACCACAAAGACTGATTTGGAATTCACTTCAGAGATCTCAAATAGTGGCTTTTGAGATAAGTGGTGAGTGGACAGGACGGATGGAAACTAGAGCGAAAGCAAATCTTTAGTTCCCTACTACTAATTAGTATTAGTAGCTAGGAAGCAAATCCTGTAGTTAGCTCGAAACCTTGCAACCGGGAAAGGCTGCTAGGGAAAAGAGAACTACAAGAAGTCTACTCAGTCCCAGCAGCTACAAGAGAAAGCCTGATCATATCTCTCTATCTCGTTAATGTCATAGTTATCCTCCAGATCTGCCAAATTCTGCCGTTCCCGGCCTCCTTCTCCCTTACCTCCGGATGGTCTTATCGCCCAATCTCCTGAATTGATCGTGCCCCTGACCCGCGAATTCGCAAATTTCTTAGGTACATAAGAGCATAGGAGCCTCAAGATGAGTTTGAGTTACAGGGTGATTCACAGGGTTGAGTGAGATACATTACATATGATTTTAAGCAACGAGCGAAAGCAGCTATTCGGCGGAAAGACTTCTCCTCTTCTCCTTTTGCACCGCCCATTTCGTCGTCTACTAAATAATATATATGCTCCTGGAAGGGTAGGAACTCTGGCTACCTTGTACGTAAGACTTTCTTTTTATTCGCGAGAAAAGCATGCCTTTTCATAAGGATAGACCAACTATGAGGACTTTCTTATGATAAGCAATGCTCGCTTACAGTAGATACGACTGTAAAGAAAAGGATTTTTTTTTGTACCAAATTTGAATCGATTTCAATGGGTCCTTCGTTACTGCCCAGAGGAGAGGTAATAGGTAGGAATGACAGGATTGGGACCCGTGACATTTTGTACCCAAAACAAAGGCGCTACCAAGCTGCGCTACATCCCTTTCAATTGGTCTACGATGGTCATTGTAGAGAATCCCCGCCCTGTTTTCCACATCGTTATTTCCTCCATCGATATCAAATTTTTCTTGCCATTTCTTATTTTTGGTCTTTAGTGATTTATATACTCGTCATCATCCCGCCGCTCCTACCAACGCTTACTTACTTATGAGCAAAAACAGTCTTATGAGCAAAAACAGTTTCAAAGGAAAAGGGTTTCAAAGGAAATGGAAATAAATAATAAGCCCGCGCGATAGAAATAGTTGCATGCGAAAGAGATCCCAATTCCGTGTATCCGGTTAAGCAAGCCCTGCCGCCAGCTTCCACCCAGACAAAAAACGTGAGCGTCTAGCGCGAAAGGTTACTTTACTAAATAATAAATAAAAAAAATAATAAATTTTAATAAATAAAATATAAGGCGCGTTAGCGCTTTCGTTTTCAATTCAATAAGGGGGAAGAAGCGAAGCCCTATTACGTTTACGTTTGTTTTTTGCCCCTATTAGTTTAGTAAAGCGCTCGCGCCCCTATAGAGTAAGGCTCTTCCGCTATCAATGAAACCAACCGAAAGAAACACAAAAACCCAGTACGTTTTGTATAGATTGAGACTTGTAGCTCGATTCTTTACTCATTCCAGGAGAGAAAGGGCCTGGGTCTGCCGAAAGTGGGAAATGCTTTATCGGCGGACCAACATGAGACCCTAGTATCCTGCGCTTTTGAGCATTTTAGGCTCAAAGTTGAACTAATCGACCTGTATAAGGTTCGGTTTCCCAAGCAGAACTGGGTCCAATGTGAATCCGTTCGAACTGCTGTTTTTATTTTCCACTACAAAGACAGTGAGTTCTATCTGGAGGAACTCAAATCCATGAAAGCTCTACTCGCATCTAATGAGAAGCCGCCGAAAGTATCCTCCATACAAAACGTGCGTAAACTCTTTGATCAATGGAAGCGTAACCACGGCATTGATTAGAGTGGATGCGCACTTTTTGTATGGTGTTTCAGTCACCTTTCAATGGCTCTTTTAACTATGTGCGAGGAATTTATGAGTAATGGGAAGCGGGCTAGTCCCCGAAAATGCTCGTTAAGTTCACGTTGGGGATAAAAATCTTACTTGCTCGTTCCTAGGTTCTTTTATCTTATTGCATCAACCAGGATTGCTAAAAGACTCCTTTCATTTTCTGAAAGCTCTTAAGGTTAGTTTCTTCTTCTATTGATGTGATTCCAATAGGATAGGAATACTGGCAGCTAGGAGAGGATAAGAAAGAAGCATAACCGGACGTTAGAAAATGTCCCGATGAACTTTTATTCGCACTTTATGTCGCTAACACGTGGCGGACAGAGCTAATCAAGGGCGGGAGAGGGGCCCTCCCGTTAAAAGAATAGGAAATGGTCATACTCGTTGACAGGCACTGAAAGTGTTTTAAAGCGCTTCGGTTAAGAGCTTCGACGAAGAGCTTATCTTTTTACGGCTTCGATAGCGCATAGGTTAATTAGATAATGGGATTCGGGCTCATAGAATTGACTGAAAGGGGTGACAGGCAAGAGGGCCGAACTCAATCCACGAATGAAATTGGCATAGGTCAAATGAAGAGGAACAAAGGTGCTCGAAGAGGAATCGCCTCCGCATTCCGCTCTTCCTCCTAAAGCTCCGGATCCATGGGATCCTGTAACAGCAGCTTCTTCTCCTATTCCTGAAAAGAGCGCTTATTTAGCAGATCGGAGAGGAAGCGGTCAATTAGCAAGGCCGGGAGTGGGTTCAAGAAATATTAAATGGTGATGTAGGTGGGGGTTTCCGAGGAATACAAATAACCTCTGGTTTTTTCAGATTTTTCGAGCATCTGGAATAACCCAACAAACAATAGGTCGGGAATTTCAATCTGGAATGCGGGCTCATTCGAAGCGTCTTCATACTCAACAGCCAGCGGCTAGCTTTTATGATTGTGTTTTTCCTCGTTTTGATTGACCTTTTAGTTAAGCAGCTTTGGAATTCCTTGCTTAAAGTTTGGAATTCCTTGCTTAAAGTTTGGAATTCCTTGCTTAAAGTAAGTAAGCTGTTTTACACCGCGCCTCCCCCTGCGGTTAGTCACAGGTTCATCTCTGATTCAGGGCGCCGAAGGCAGCAATTTCAAGTATGCAAATGCATCAGTTGTTCTTGTTTGGGGGTGACACCGTTCGGTGCCTATTTTCCGAATACGGGTTTATTTCTTAGTGACTCTCTTTATGATATATGAGTATCACTTCCCAACTAGATCCACTCTCATTGAAAGGCTTTCGTTCAGAACCTGACTTGAGTAGATCTGTATGGATTGCCTTGGAATTCAATCCACATCATTAGTTGAGTTATTATAGTCCCCCTGTGACTTGGATATGCCGAGTCATCAAGCACTTGAATTACCTGACATGACAGGCTTTCAATGCCTGGGATGTCCATTAACTCGGGTGGCATAAACTCCTTGAGAGTTATTGGACACGAAATCCATATACTCACTAGGTAAGTCTGAGTACCTTTGCTCTTTCTTTTGTCTTTGCCTCCGTAGACGAGCGGAGTATTTGTATCATCGCAGAAGGAAAAGGCCATCCTATTAAAAAAGAGCTATAGGTTGAGTCCTATCCTATTATCATTCCTTCCTTATATTTGTATCATCGCACAAAGGAAAAGGCTTTAAAGAAGGCCGAGGAGCGGGGTTGAACGAGATTCGTTTTGGTTTTTATGCTTTGACCTTGCTCATAGGAAGGGTTTTAGGCCTTGAAAGAGACCTTGTTGATGAAGCTAAGGTGATTTGATGTCAGATGCCGCCTACCCCCCGTTTTGCCTATATAAACCTAGCCTTAAATTAGATCTTGAGTTTGTTCGAAGTTGAGGATTCAGAGCAGATCAACTCCAGGTTTGGTTCCGCAGCTTCTATAAAGTAAGATCTTCACGATCCGGTTGACCCCATTCATAAGAGATAGGAACGCACAGGCGAGAGGGAAGATTACCTTCTGACAAGGGATTGGCTAAGATTTGATATTTGCTTTTGTCTCTCCTATTTCTGTGACCAAAATAGCTTTGACTTATTCGACTAGACGGGGAAGGTCTGTCCCTTCTCCACTGGAGCTGGGTACTTTCCCTCCGAAATCGATGATTCTTGGCTACTTGATTGGGCATTTCCATCTCTCAAACTAGAAAAGCGCTTTAGCTTAGGAAAGCTCCTTACTTATACTAATTTTTATACCGCGAGTGACGAACTATAGCCATTCGCGGTCACCGCTGTCCTACTTGACTTTTTCACCCTATGCAAATCGCGCCCCATTTTAACTCGAGCGGAAACAGCTGACCAAGAGACAAGACTCACCAGACTCCATTGCTCCTAAGGCTTCTAGAGAGTCTGACTAATGGCATACTTCTTCAGTCGAATGCTCCTGGGCAAAAAGGAAGATGACATAGACTATGCCGTTTATTCAAAAGATCCATCACAGCTTATGAAAGAGCAGCTTGGAGGCGTCATTGGCCCGGTTCGAAAACGAAATTTTTCTGCGAAAAAATGACTTTATTGGAAAAAAAATCCCGGGAGCCGCTTCCCGGTGATATATACAGTTAGATCGATCCCACATTCGCAAGTGGAAGGACTTGGCTTTAGCCTTCCTCAAGCAGTACAAGCATAACATTGATATGGCCCCAGATCGCATGGATCTCCAAAACATGGGGGCCGAAGGCTAAGGCAAGGCATTACTTCGAAGAAGTAGTGCTTTCTTCTTTCAAACAGACTCTTTTAATATTCCCTCAAAGGCCTGAAAGATATATTATTTATAGATGTGGAAAATACAATACGTTGGATGCTAAGAATACGGTCTTTGAAGGACCCACGGGGAAGGGCTTAGAAGAGATTAGTGCTTTGGTTAACAGTATAAATTATCCCTCGTAAGACCGAATTAATTAACAAGCCACCATAGTCAAAGAGTCTCTTTTTTGGGGGAAGTTAATTCCCAACCCAATAAGGATATCCCCACAGCCAATCTATTAACTATGAAAGGTACCCAATAGGAAAAGCACCAATGAGAAAGGGGTGTACAAGGCCGGGCATCTGATCTTTATTGTTCAATGTAAGTTCCTTCATTTTAATAGGATGGCCTTTTCCTTATTGTTCAATGGTAGTACGCATTTCTGGCTCTAAGTCCGCTGGGTTGGATCGAACTAGTTGGTTTGGCAGGAAGCTAATTGCATAAAAGAAGCATTCCACTTTGGGAAAGAGAATAGAAGGAGTCAGTCTTATTATAGGATCCCTCTGTCTTGCATTGGGTTCACTGGAGCTTATATAAAGCGATACGCAGAAGAGAGGAGAGAGAATCCGTCTGTCTTTATAGTGCGGATGGACTTACTTTTCTCGCATCAAAGCTTTCCGGTTCTATTCCTTTATGATATGAAGAAAGGCTTGTTATCGACGAATAAGCTCTTTCTACTGTGCCCTAAAAGCTCATCCTAAGGAAAGTCGTTTTCACTCGGGACTTCTATTCTATGCTAGCATAGCATGCTTCTACTTCTATTCTTGATGTTGCAAATTCCGGATCTGGAATCGTTTTGATTCCTTTATTCTAAGATGCCAGTCGGGAAAGAGTTCGCTTAAGACTGATAAAGGGGAGGGCAGATGTTTACTACGACTGATTGAAGAAACTAACTACTGCATTTGTGATTCAATTAGCTCCTTCAGTCCTTGTCAACTTTCTCAAATGTATGAGTGGAATCCATTAGATTCTTCGATTTGTTGGGACAAGGATAAACTGACTCCCTCATTCCTTATAACTAAGCCAATCTCGAAATGCTATACCATATGCTTAGCCGCTGCACTCGTCAAAAGAACAGCTAGAACAGTCGTACCAACTAAGAATGCCATTCCATGAGGATATTTGTACTCAGGAAGCCCCAGTAAAACTGAACGACTTTCGACGGGTGCTTCTATTATTTCCTTCACACTACCCAATCCGAACTCATGAGTGCCTGTAGCAGCATTGAGGGATCCCCTAAATCCTCCGACATCGATACCAGAGGGGATTCTATATTGGATTACTAATAAGCTCCGGAACTGGTATTTGATTAAGCTCGGGAAGGGAAGCCAAAAAAATTCCACACCCGATACACAAAAACGGTAAGAGTGTAGCTCTTTCTCTTTCTCCTTTCAAGTATTATGAAATTCCCGGGTATAGAGTCACATAGCTCGGTAAGAAGTCAGAACTCAGCTACTACTGAACTCATTAACTCAAGAGCTAGGGAAGGGTACGAAGTTACTTTCCCCAGGGGTAGCTCGTCAGTACCAGGTGTTGATTTTCTCACGTCTTTAAGTACTCGGACTGAAGTAAAGTACATCAATCGGTATAAGGGCTCCGCATTTCTGGGCACCTCTCAGTTCAGTTATCCGGAAATGAAGCAGGAAGATCTCTAGATGGCAGCTAGCTGAGAACCCGAATGAATCTCCTGCGCCTCTATCATTTGGCCGAGAAAGGCTTGGCATAATATGAGAGGATAGAAGATAGAAGAAGGGCGCTCCAGCTATGTGCCATTGTACAAATGTAAGTCTATCACCCTGATAGAAGAGCTTATTCATTCCTTGAAAGGAAGAGTTTTCTTAGATCAATGAAGGAGAAGGAAGAGGGCACAGGAGATTCGATTCAGTCAGCTTGGTTCTTTACTTTTCAATTTTAAAAGCACTATTCAAGTGAAGTGCCAGATCCATGAGGTGGTGCAGATTGGTGACTCTGATGTTGGAATGGAAGCAGTTCAAGTTACTGAGACTGTGGATGAAGCCTCTTAGGTACTCTTCAATGCAGCGGGGACGAGACGACGTGACATACTACGATCGCGTATAGAAGTGCTGCCCTTCGGCTCGGCAATATGGAATCTCTCAACATCTCCCGTTCGTTTATGAGGTCCTATCGGGATAGGTAGGCCCAAGCCTTTCCCCCTCCCCTCCCTCCATAAGACCCTATTTCTCCTTCCCCCTCGGGAAAGAGAAAGAAGATAATCACTCCTTTCTTTCTTCTCTTCTTTCATGTGAACGGCCCTTTCTTGTATCGAAAGGTTTTTCGTGCTATACACCACGTTGAGAAAGACCAGCCTCCTATGTACCGTACCATTTTTTTACCTCGAAAGGGGGGTCCTCCTTATGATGCTCCGGACGGCTGTCCGAAGTGCAAGGGGTAAACTCGGACTCGGATAAAATAGGATTGTGCGCGCCGGGCCCTTATGTTACGCAATCGTAATATTTTGTTATGTTCCACCGCTTTTACGCCAGAAATAAAAGGTTCCACACGAGCTCCCGTTCTGCGGCGTGGCGGCAGGACCGATAGAGGATTGGCTCCTGGTGTAGATAGGGTAAAATCTGCAGGGGTCGTGCAAATACATGGGCCCCTTCCCTTCCCGGATGAATGGGGTGGTTTAGAAGGCGCTTCCGATCTAAGGTCCCTCGGCGCGAGGGGTTAGGCAGGTAGTATGGGCCCTCTGACTTCCAGCTATGCGCTGTGCGGCTCCCGCGAAGCGAATGAAGGGAACTCCAGTTTTTCGGGTAAAGGTTATACGGCGGTCAAGGCGACCTTCTTAAATATAATATAACATTCGGGACATAAAATCCTTAAAATCCTCTTAAAATCCTTAATCTCGTCCTTAGTTGCCGAATCTAATGGAGGTTTAAATCCGACGGATCAACCGTAATTTGAAGGTAAAACGGTAGACTTTCAAATATATATGTTCTTTATTTCTTTCGCTTGTGTTGTATACGTAAATGGTCGTCAGATTTCTTGTATACTTCTTATTTCAGTATGTAGTTTGCTAAGTTGAGAAATCTGGATGAGCATTAATGGCTTGCGGTATTGTTTTAGAAGTATTTGATTCGTGCAGGTTTTTGGTATCCTACAGTTTATGGGAAGGTTATGTCGAAATTTCAATAAAACTTGTTGTTTTCTAATGAGTCTTTAAGATTTGATCTCGGTTTACTAGTTAAATCGAGATTGGGTCTTTTCATCATCACTACCAAAACTAACGAATTGAATGTTATATGATGCATGAAACTGATTGATGAAAGTATATGAATGGAAGATACCATAGGATTTCTAAACCACCCGTATTCGAAACAAAAATAGAGTTAAGTATTTAGTTATGCATCGGTAGCTAGCATGTACGAGTGTATTTTTATGCGATCACTCGATCGTTATACTACGAATAGAGTATGACTTCTAGCTAGTCTAATATGCGTTAAATCCATAGACCACAGATCGATGACCAAGATGAATTATACAAAGGAAAAAATTCTGAAATGATACTTAGAGTATCACTCAATTTACATTTTGATACTTAATTTTTTAAAATTGCTCAGACAATACCTGTATTTATGCAATGTAACCTGAAATAAGTACCTTATAGGGTAAAATTATCAAAATACCATTTTAATTTTGTTTTTACATATTATTATGTATTTCTGAAGTATGGTGGATCCATAAATTATTTATTCTAACACTTACAACTAAAAATCTATCTTCAATACTCGAAGGTAAATGGTCATTTATTACTATAAAAATTTCTCACTTTCCAGCTTCTCGAGAGTTAAGTAAAAAACTTAAGTGGATTAGAGATTTCGCTGACAACACAAAACAAAAAATTAAACTGTTAGAGAGGCTAGAAAGATTGTCTCGTCCTCAAGACCAAGAAAAAATTGATATTGAAATTGCTAAACAACATTCTCTTATACCTGCTTGTCTGCAAGATAAAGCTAAAATATAGCTTTATTTACATATATTATCCATCTGAATTTGTTAGTTAGATCCGCACTTTTACTGGTATCAGAGTTTGCTATAGCTCAACACAAACTCCCAAAGATGGGAACACATTATGAGAAAATATTGAAGAAACTAGATTCTCTATTAAATTCGACTGATGCAACGCATCAAGAGTTTTTAACAGAAATATCTAGAAACAGAGAGTATTTGGAGATACTTCCGGTGAGTAGTAACCAATTACAGAAATTGAAAACTAAAATAGATTATATAAAAAATCACCTGGAAAACAATAAATAACTGTTAACAAATGTTAATAGTAAAATCGAGGAACTAAATCTTCAACAGATGAAAATTCTTTACTATGTTCAAAGAATAGCCCGAGAACATAAGAAGTCAAGAGACAGTCCTCCTCGAACAGTCATAAAGAAAATTAATGACTTTAAATCACTAGAAGTTCAAAGAGGGAACCTTTCACCAAAGTCATTTCTTTTAGATTGAAAACAAATCTGCCAAGCATCAGATTTCAGGAATCCAAAACAGAAGATGTTCGTAACATAAATATGTTGAGCATAGTTGGAAAGAAAACTGCATTACAACTACTCAATTATGAAGAATTCGAGTTCAATGAAATTGAAGAAAATGTTCAAAATTCTTCAATTCCAAAATTTGAATTCAATCAAATTTACAAAAGAGGAAATTTTGACATCTTGGATAGCCATTTGTTCAAAATTCTTGAATTCACCAATCCAACAACAACAGGAGAAACATATCTCCTTTTGATTACACCTGAAGAAGTTGCTAAATCCAGAAAAAGAAAATACAAATTTATGCACATTGGAGTAGTCCAAGTCGGCATAAAATTATTGGCCAGAGAAGTCATAAACTACTTAGTCTTATGTGTCTTATAAGACAATTGACTGTTTGATTTCCAGAAAAGTCTACTAGGAACCCCCAAAGTATCGTTATGCAACCAAGTTGCAACTAAGTTGTATATTTCAATTGTTTCCCAAATTTTTTAACTAGTCTGACTGATGCAACCCACTGTTTACGATTGAGAGTCAAAACATATGGTATCTCAATGAAAGACGGCATGCAAGAGTTTGTTGTGATTTATAGGATCTACTATAAACTAATGAGCACAAAAGTAGAACTAAAGACCAAAATAACAAATATTCCTGGTCTTACTACTAGATTCCTTACAAATTCAAAAAATCATTTAGAGCAGATTCATAAGGTTACATGGGATGAGGTAACCTTTCCAATAGAAGTGAAATTGTCAGGCCCTAAAGAAAAGCCAGAAAGTATAAGAGCAGCAGTCTATAAAAATATAAGAACTAGAGACATTAACCTAAATTTTGAAGAACACTAAAGCAATGATGTATTCCTCGAAAGCTTCAAAGGTGAAAGTTCTAGATCATTTAGAAGAAGCAGCTCTTCTAGAGAAAAGGGTACTAGAATTACCAGAATTTCAATAAGGGAAGAAATCGACTCAGTGATGGAAGAAGATTTAGATGCTGAATTATAAAGAAATATTATCATACTAAGATATGAAAATCCAAAAGAAAAGAAGCTCTTTGCACTCTATGAAGAAGCAGAAAAGTGCAAATATCCATCTCGTATGGAAAAATTGATCAAAGAAGTAAAAGGAGAAAAAAGGTCTTTCCTTATCAAGAAGTAAAAATGGAAGAATGAGAGTCTCCAAGAGCTACAGAAACCACCATCATCAAAATCAGTGGAAATACAAAACTTCCAAACATGAAAGGTCCTACTGGAAAAAAGAGGAAAGAAGTTCTCAACATTTATTCCATAGCAAAATAAACCAAAAGTACCAATTATACAATTTGGTGTATAGCTTGATCTAGACAAATCTCTAAATAAGAAGAAAGCTATAAATGATTGAGCTACTAACTTATTCATGGTAGCATGCACTACCTATGGAAAGTTTGAAACTCCTGACCTACAAATAATCTATGAGTCGACCCTCACAGGAATGGCAAAAAAGTTTTATTTTGCCTTCAAACAAACTTCTAGAGGACAATAATGATTGGACAAAATTAAAAGTGATAAGTCTCCATACACCTTTGCAACTCCAATCTATGACCAATTATGTGGAAATATCTCATATGTTGGGGACAAAGCTAAACAGTTAGCAAAAACCAACATATATGCTTTCAAAATATGCAACATGAAGTATTTAGAGGAATATCTTAATGAGTTCCAAGAATAATACTGGATAATAGGAGAGCAGGAAAACAACGACATAATACATCTCTTGCATAGAAAGTTTCTTAAACCCTGGGAGACAACTATGACAGAGAGCATAGAAGAACCTCTAGAAATTTTTTCAGTAGGAGGAGTTGCAGAAAGAATCAGATAGCTAATGCAAGAGCAATGTAAAGCAAACACAAGAGCAAAACATACAAAAATGCCACTTAAAGGATCTGACAATTTGTGTACTAGAATCACTGACATCTCAACCAACTGAGGATGCAACGAAAAAAAGCAGAAAAATAAAAGAAAGCACTTCCATAAACGTTTAAGAGGAAACAAAAGAAAGAATTGGAGATTCAAGAAAAGCTCTAATTACAGAAATGAAAGACAGAACCCAAGAAATAGATTCTTTAAGAAGAAAAGATTCCCTCAAGATACATAAAAGAAGAGAACATGCAGATGTTGGTTATGCAAGGTCGAAGGGCACTATGCTTACGAATGTCCTAAGAAGGATAAGCGAAGTTCGAAAGCTCCTCTGAGGGAATATGAAGAAGTCATAGAGACAGCCATTATGAAAGGCTACAAGGTAGTCTATTCAGAAGATGAAGATGCAAATGTATCTGTCTATTCAGCCTAGACAGAAGATGAATCGTCAGAATAATCAGAAACAGTTTTTGAAGAGGAATATGAAACCAGAGGGATTTATCTCCTTGAAATAAAAATTGGGAAGAAAGCACTGATTTCTTTTTACAAAGTCAATCCTGGATCATTTGTTTGTAACTACTGTCATTGCTATGAGAAAGATGAGTTTCCCATGTTTTATAAAGCGGCAGGAGAGACGTATCCCAAAGAATGCTTCATAACTGAAGCAAGAAGAAAAAAAAGAATAGTTCAATAAATCAGATTATTGAACAGGAATATGAAGATTACTTCTACGAGATAGAAAAAATAAACGAAATTCTATAAAGATATCTAGAAATAATGAAATTTGAAACTATTATTGAAAAGGAATAAGTAGTATTTGCAGAAAGCCCAACTTATGAAGAAGAACAATGTAATCCCTTTACAAAATAGTAAAAGAAGAAGGTTCTTCGAAACAAAATTTGTGCAAGGCAACAACTGCTTCCACGAGTAAGTTCAACAATTACATGGAAATTAGATTAAAATGTTCAAGATACAAGAAGTATCATCTAGATGGTTATGTAGATAATGGTTCTGACTTCAGCCTAGCAAAAAAGTTTGTTATACTTGAAGAACTCTGGATTACTAATCCAAAAAGAGGTGTAATTGGGAAAACTGTAGAAGGAAGAAAGATTTTCATGAATACAGTTGTCACAAAGGTTCAAATCTCGATTGGAGGAGGAACCTTTGTAATTGAAGAGCTTTGGCAATCAGAAAACCAAGACTCAGATATATTGATTGGCAATAATTTTCTTCTACAACAAATATTCATCTAGAATCCAGAAATGAACTTACTGGGCTTCAAAAAGAAGGACAAAATTTTCTAGACTGAGAAATTGAAACAAGCAAAAAGTGTTGTCGTTCTAAAATTTACATAGCAATATCATAGATCACAGTAGAATAGTGGTGGATATACACTAAAATACGAAACGATATTGCAATACAAGCAACAAGAAGAGTTGCTTATAGAGGCATCGTCAGAGGACGAAGAAGAGGATGAATAGGTACTTGAAGCAGCCTTCATACTGGAGCATAATTTCAAGCACTTTAAGGCTAAGCTTGAGAAACAGAATATTGACATCATTCCTCTGAAACTCTTGGAAAAGACTCAGTGGTCTCTAAGCTCAAGCTACATGACATTAATTATATATGTCATATAAAAACAATCCCTCAGTACAAAGAAGAAGATCATAAAGAATTCAGAAAAGACATAGGTGATCTTTTAGATAAGGGATTGATAAGACCATCAAATAGTCCTCCTTAAGCTTCAACATTTTATGTTAGAAATCATGCAGAATAAGTCTGTGGAAAAGCAAGAATGGTGATAGACTATAGAGATGTCAATAACAAAACCGTAAAAGATGGTTATCAAATAGATTAAGCAAGAGTACGTGTTAATCAACAAGCTCAGAGGAGCCAAGGTGTTCTCAAAGTTTGATGCAAAATCAGAATTCTGCCAAGTTAAAATGTATCCTAATAGCACTCCCCTTATTGCCTTAAAAAATCTACAAGGACACTACGAATGGCTCGTAATACATTTTGGGCTGAAACAAGCTCCATCCATTTTTTAGAGAAAAATGACCAACATATTCAAACAAGTTGCAGAATATTGTATCGTCTACATCGACGATATATTAGTCTTTTATAAAACCAAAGAAGAACACATGAATCATCTCTATAAAATAGTTAAGCTCATAGTTCAATATGGAATCATTCTAGGAGAAAATAGAGTCTTTCTTGTCCTATATGAAATTGACTTCCTAGGGATTAATAAGAAATGGGGTGATCAAGCTTCAACCTTATATCTTAAAAAAGGTATGAAAATTTCTAGACAGAATCTCTGATGCTAAAAGTCTACAACGATTTTTAGGAGTCATTAATTATGGAAGAGACTTCCTTCCCAAAATTGCTGGATTAACAGCAATACTGCCCCGAAAAACAAGCTCAAAGAGAGCTTGAAAATTTACAGAGGATGACGAAAAAGTCATTAAGAAAATCATAGAGCTTTGAAAAAATTTGTCTCCTCTCCATTAACCTGAAGAAAATGATGAGATCATTCTTCAGACAAATGCTAGTGACAGCTTTTGAGTAGGTGTAGTTCTTGCAAGAGCGCCAGACACTAATACAAAATTTTTTAAAAAGTTTTGCAGTAGAAATTTGAACTCTGCAGAATATAAATATCTCATAGGGGAAAAGAAAATTTTGGCAATTAAAAAATAATTGAAAAGTCTTCCGCCTTTTTAGGGAAACTATTCATTATGAGAACAGATTGTGTCAGAGTAAAAAAAGTGATAAAGGTAGGAATCCTAGGTGCAGGAAGCCAGGAAAAGAACCTGAACAACTAGAGGAGTCCATTGAGAAGGTTCTTAAAAATTTCTTGTTGTGTGTTAAAAGGCTAGCCTTAACTGACCAATTCTAGGTAAAAGATTGGTGAGCCCGTCTCAAATGGCAGATAGTAAAGACATATCAAGACCATTGCACGCTGTTTTTTTGCCAAAAAACATATTTTTAATTACGGGGTTCGTAAACATCTTCAAATATCAACTGAACACTTCTCTGAGTCAGTCTTCCAAACTGACCCAGGTCTAGCTTTTCATCAGAAGATTTTGCTAGATAATTTGATATTCACCTTCTAGGAAAAAGATAAAAGGCTTATGGTATAGGCCATGAATGCCTTAGCAGAAGAACTGAACCAAAAGAGAAAACAACAAAGTGTTGTTAATAAACTAGTGGTGTAATACATCAGAACCTCTAAAAGTGCAAAAGTGTCAATTCATGCGGTAAAAGAACCAGAGTGGTTCAAATTTCACAACACTATTGGAAGACACTCAATCAACACAGATCTTCCTGATACACTTTTTACTGTTCCAGGGCCATTCCTAGGAAGATATGTGGTGAATGTTCAAAGTGAGCATCCGCAAGAGCACAAGTTGTGGTTGGTTGAAAATGGCTTTGTTCATAATCTATAGACAAAGACTAATGATGATCTCACGGGATTGCCTGCTATTATCTGTAATAATATCAAGAATGTAAGAAGATCTGATTGCATTCTTAGACTCAAGTTCAGATCTACACCTCCAGAATTGGTGCAAAAAGCCAATGGAGAAACTGAGTACATTTCTCCATACCACTATATCAGAATCATCCAAGACCAGTTTTTAGAACCAGCCTGTAATAAATACAAAGGAACTCTAAATTCTAGTATTCCATGGATGAAAGCCATGACATTGGAATACATCAAGAAAGTAATCGAAAAAGATCAACAGATTTCTTTTCTTGCTTCAGGAGAACAGATAGTTGTCACCGCTTATGACCACCCAAATGTTGTTACCAGTGACTTGTTTGTTTCTCTTAAAAGAAAAAAGATTGATTCCACCTTTGCGTATGCCCAATGGCTAAAAAAGATCAAGAATGACAGGCACTACAAGATGTATGAATAAATAGACGTGGAAGAAAATGAAACCAAAAGAATGCTTGAATTTGAAGAGCCTTATCTTGGAGAAAATTCAAAAATATACGATGACATGTAAAAACATGAAAATTCATATCATCTTTTTTGAAGAAGGGAACATCTCTTACCAATAAAGAATCTTCTTTTCGAAAAAAGACAATGGAGCAAACTCGGAACCTTATCAGTATGGGGTCACCTCTTCTTAGTGGAGTTTTTGTTAATTAAGCATATTTCAATTTCAGTTTGGAGTCCGCTCCCTATATAAGGAGCCTTGAGTCCTAGTTCTAGGCATCAAAAATCAGAATAGAAGAGATCTATCTAAGAGATAGAATCGAAGCAAACTGTTCAACTTCTCTATTTCCAAGTAAGTATGTCTGCTAGTATGAGTACCTAAATAGCTAATAGCTGCTTACCAGAGAGTGAGGCTCTGGATGTTTAGTATGTAATTCTGTTGAATAAATAAGTTATGTTTTCCCACTACAATTCTTTCAAATTTTTGTATACATTCAATAAAAACTCATTAAAACTCCCCTGAGAGGTGAACTACTGCCCAGAAGAAGGAAGAAAGTGAGTTGTTTATTTTTGTTCATGCTCATTATAATCTTCTAGGAGGCAGACTACCGCCAAGAAGGTAGAAATTATGGGTTGTTTGTTATTAAGCATCTTTCTAATAGCTTTCCATATCTTAAAAATTAACTTAGTTTGGAGAAGAATCACCCTTAAAGAGAAGCATTCAGCTGTGAGTCCGTCTGCATAAGTAACCCAGAAAGGCTGAAGCTTATAGGTGAATTCATGACTTGACGAAGGCTTGTTTTGTTTTATTTTTGGAGGTATTTTTCTTTCCCTTAGTATTTATTAGTATATCAAGGGAATATTGAGTAAAATATAAATAAATAAATCACATAAGTACTATATGGAAACATATGTTATAAGTTCAGGAACCATCTGGGTATTTTTCAAAGTCTAGGTATCAAAATGTGCAAAAGGCAATAATCCAGGTACCAAATTGAGATTTTTTCTCTTATACAAAACAAGCCAAACCAATAGTAACTATAACATTTCCATGTACTCTTTTCATATCGTATGGTAGAATTGGAGACTCGAAGTACACACAAAGTAACGATTGTACAAGAAGGCAAGCATCAAATATAGTATTCACAAAGATAGTATATACATGAGTGCACCTATAATGTGCAGAGCACAAGTGTGCAAGGACACTTGTCACAATCTCAACGGTTTTAAGGTTTAATGAATAGTGAATGATAAATTTTAAACCGTAGATTTCGTCTTGCACGTTTGTGCTCCGCACACCATAGAACTACTCATATATACAAATGCTCTCATTCTTTAATGTGCTCTTAGATGTTAACGAAGCAAGTCAAAATAATAAGATTGGGCTTGTTCGAGAGTGAGACCTCTTTCATTAGTTTTATACAAATAGTTCTTTGTTCTCTTTGATAATAGATTTTGAGTTTGAAAAAAATACATATATGGTACTTGAGCTCTTTGTGTCCTATAAGAGCATCCGCACCGGGATGCCGGTTGCTCGAGCATGTGGCAGGGTCCGCCGGAAAACGATCGAGCAAGTCGGAAATGGAGATGCAGCAGTGGCGAACTGCTCAAGCACTTCGCCGGTCAATGGAGCTCGAGCTCGAGCAACTCCGGGGTGAGCTGCTGCTCGATCAGCTGGCGGAGCCCACCTCACGTGGGTGACATCAGCTGACGTAGGATTTTTTTTCCCCAGTAAAAGGTGAAAAAAAAAGTTAATTACCAGCCAATCTGTTGCTGACAAGTGGCCTTACCGAACCAAAAAAAAACCAACGGGCCAGTTGATCTGGGCCATTGATTTTGAAATCAAAATCTGATCCAACGGCTGATATTCAAATAGAACGGTAATTTATTTTTCAGAACGGATATAAACGGGAATATCCAAAATATTTGCAAAAAAAACTCTAAAAAATTGTAAAAAAAATCCCAAAAAATTGCATAACACTCCATAATATTTTCCTATAAATACTACACAATTTATTTCACAACTCACACTAATTTGTGCACAACAAATTTCACATCTCCATCCATCTCTTCTCCATCTCTACTCTCATTTTCTTGAGCCTTTTTCGAAAAAATGGTCACCCATTGGCTTCATTCCGAAGATTTACAAATGTGCATCTATTTCGCACGTCATAGTATTGATGAATTCAATGGCAACAAACAAATGAAGGATAAATTTTGGGAGAAAATTCACGCCGATTACATGCATTATTGGGTGCCATCGGAAGGAGAAACACCTCGAGAGGAGCCTAGGTCTCAAATTGCGCTTGCGTCTCACTACAATAAATTCAAGATACCATTGCAAAAATGGGGTCAATGTTTGCGAGACACACGTGAGCGGAGAGCTAGCGGCATTTCTCACATGGATGAGGTAACTCCTTATACTCATCATCTCATTTTTATTTAATTTCTACTATGTCATTAATTTAGTGAATTTTTAATTAACTTTTTATATGTCATTTTAATCTAATTAATTTACTACATTTTTTTAGATTAAGCAAGCTCAAGCATACTACTATGTCGCTAAGAAAAGACCGTTCACCCACTTTAAATGTTATGAAGTTCTTAAGGACCATCCAAGTTACCGAGATGTTGAACCAAGTACTCCGTCTCTGTATGTAAGCTCATATGAAGAGACTCCCTCCATTACCGAATCATCGCCAATCATAAATTTGGGTGACAAGGAAGTGAATGAAGCACCACCACCCGCCTATGTTGGCACTGGTCCGTCGAGTCCGGTTAGACCAATGGGATGCAAAGCGGCAAAGGAAGCAATGTGTCAAAAGAAACAAGGTAAGACTCATATTGATCAACGCACTGAGGTTTTACAAACCATGGCAAGTGATCAAACATCGTGACATTCCGCGAGAAAGATGCATAATGAAAGTGAGCTCAATTATTACAAAGAGTATATACAACTTCAACAACGAAAAAAAGCAAGGGTGGCAAGTGAGCTCCAACTCAAGAAACAAGAGGAAGAAACAAGGATCATGACAATGAATTTGGAGGCTATGACCCCGATCTCCAAAATGTACTTTACCAAGAGGAAACTAGATATCCTTAAGGAAACAGAAGATAAGGAAGGTGAAACTGCCGATGATACATTTGCGGATTGTTATTAACCACGCGTACTCTTTCCAGAGTAATTTTAGCAGTTGTATTAAGAATAAATGTTGTCATTTATGTTTTCATTATCTTTCCATTATGTATTTAAAGTTTCGAGAAATAAAATTGCAATTCCTTTATGAAATTACTTGCAAAAAAAATACATCATATTTATTTTGTCGAAATCGCAATTCGGAGATGACACATATCACGCCTTCATTCGATCACTGAATAGTAACTGCTTGAGCAGTTTGTGAACTGCTGCATTCTATTTTGGAACTGCTCAAACAGTTTGGTGATTTCAAACTGCTCAAGCAGTTTGAAGAATTGTTTAAGCAATTGCTCAAACACTGAGTACATCTGTTCTAATTATGATACCTAACATCTCAAACTTATCAAAGAGGTACTTCACTTTTTACAACATTATCAACAAGGTACCTCTGCCTATTTTTCCGTCATTGCAACATAAAGACGTGGGACAAATTTTTATTCAACATTGGGGATAAATTGTCATTTTACACATCTTTAATTCAGAATATGAAACAAATGAGTGAAAAAAAAAACTAAATAAAATGTCAGAAATAAAAGGATCCAAACTCCTCACTATCTCGTCCTCCGCCTCTTTCAGCAGAGGAAATTAATGAGAGAGAGAGGAGGCCGCAGAGGATGGAGAACTCGGTGCGGACCTCACTCAGGTTTCTATGGAGGGCGAGGGTGACCTCGCGATAGACTCTCTGCGTGGTCAAAGAGTTTACCAGATCGCCAACGGCGGATGCGGCGAAATCTGATGAGGATTCGGTGAGGGGTTGGGTGTTATTCCCGCCATCCATTGGGGCTTCTTGAATTACATGGCTCAGTCTCCTCAGTGAGAGACAGAGACGGGGGATTATTCTTGAGTTGCCTCACAGTTTGATCTGATATTCCATATGCGCCGTCGTTGACGACGACGAAGAACCCAACCCGGTTGACGGAGTCCTCTGCCGGACAGCCCATTAACTGCGCGACAGCAGACGGAGGAGGAGTAGGGTCGGCCCTGCTAAATTGTAGGCCGGTGTAAAAATTAGAATGTGGCCTATATTTTCTAAAAGGAAAAAAAATAGAAGAGAATATCGCACGGAACAAATATTTTTTTAGGACTAGAATTTGGGTGTGGATATATCTAGAAAACACAATTAAAGAGCTTAACTACTTTAACTATACATTCAATTTCAATTTCTGCACCTTTGTCACTTGTTAAAGGTCGCCCTTACGGAGGAGGATCGAAGTCTTTCTCAATCGAGGATAACAAATCGTCGAGCGGGCTCAGGAAATTAGGAATTCGGAAATTGTTTTTTCTTCTTCTTGAAACAACAAACTACAATTAAGGCTTTTATTGGCGCTTGATCAAGAACTGATAACCATACATCAGTGCATCCCAGAAACTAGAACAATACACTAGTATTGAAGAGTACATATGCATCTTGATCTGATATGACAATAACTTTCAGAGACTTCAATTCACGATGCCGAATTCTATAGAACAAGCTTGATCGAAACATTGTTGACACAGTGCCGTTCATCAGTCGGCACCTTAGTCCCCTCCCATTTGAAAACTTGCCCCAAGTGACCACCACCACAAGCTGGACAGGTAAAATATCAGTTCTCCTGCCATGGTAAACCCTCATAGAATGCAGGCGAACCACATGCGAAGTTGAACTTGGTAGAAGATGACTTTTACAGTGGTGTTCTACAGTAATAAACAATATTCTATACAAGGTTCTAAAAGGCGTTAGGCGGAATTAGGCGGTGAAGCTACTGCCTAGCGCCTAGGCGTTTAGGCTGAGTTTAATCAATAATTAAACGATAATTAGACGGATCATTTGTTATATATATTTAATTAATTATATATTTATATGGTATATTGTAATTTGAAACATAAAGTAAAAATTATAAAGAAATATCATAAAAATTTTAAACTAAGTTTATAAAGAAATCCAATTAACCATCCATCTCAAATTTTTGAAATAGATGTGCATAAACAAGAATCTCAAGAATATGAAATTATCTATTTCAAAGCTGATAATTCATAAATCATAGTACATTATGAGTTTATGACAATTTCAGCTTACATTATAAACTTGCAACCAAGGAACCATTCAAACATAAAGTTTCACGGAATCAAGTTTTGTTTGTGTGATGGCCATAGACACTATGCTCCTGCCCATATTTAACCATATTAAATTATCAACATATAACAAACAAGGATGACGGCGGTGGACGGCAAGTGGCGGCGACGACGGTGATCGGCGAGCGGCGTCCAAGTCGCGGTGTTTGCAGAGGGAGAGAGACGACGTTTCGCGAAAGAAATTGGATTGGATTTTCTATTTAAAATTCATTCCTTTGCGTTGTACCTCTTAATTTTTTTTAAAAAAAATGCCTAGGCGGTGCTTTTATGCCGATTAATCGTTAGTCGCCCGCCTAATTGCCGATTAGTCGGTTCCCGCCTAACTACCCCGCCCAGGACCAAAATTAGGCGATAAGATGATTTTTTCCGATTAGTCGGTGCCTAGGTGGCCTAAGCGGCCGTTTTTTAGAACAGTGATTCTATATAATTAAAGTACAATTAACAATAAAAGTGACAGAGGACAAAATGGTCTTTTTAGTCTAATTTTCAAATTAAAAGGAGCCACGTCATCAAAATGACGGTGAATAACAGAAAAATGGACGAAGGTACCATATTAATAGTGTTTTACAAAGTTGGATACCATTTTGATAAGTTTGAGTGATCATGTATCATAATAATAGGGCATAAAGAGCTCATGTACTGACAATACTGTAACTACTATACAATTTGATTAATTCTCTCGTTTCAATAATAGTAAAATCCTCTACTCCATTTTTGTGCTCTATGTTTCTGCACTCTACTCCATTTTTGGTGCCATGGGTACCGAGCTGAAATTGATACTTGCTCGTTGAAAACAAGAATGATATTCTATGTTTTCCCCACTATAATTCTACGTATCCAGCTGAGATTGGTCACGGTTGCACGTTACAAATGGAGCACATGGAAATTCGATGAAGAACATCCGCAATATGAATTTGAAGAGGAACATACTACACCAATGAATCCTAAGCACAATTGCAAGAGTAACAATGATGCTTATAGTGATGTGCCTGATGATAAGAGGAATAATTAGATCATTGAAGTTCGATCCTTCAGCTTGACACTAGCACTACTAGAAATAACAACTTAGACAAGGAAATAATTAAGAATTTGTCCTCTAAATCTAATCAAGACAATGAAAAACCCATTCGTCGCCTAAGATAACAAATCTGTCGTCTTAGTGCCACCTAAACGACGAAACTTGTTTCTTCGTCAACTTCGTCATCGAAGTACTAACTTAATTAGGCGACGAAATATAGTTTCGTGGCCACTAGGATTTACAACTTTTGAAGATATTGAAGGAAATTTTGTTCTTTATTTTGGGCTTCATACAAAATTTAGACTTGGTGGTTGTATAAGTTCTAGGTGGTATTCACAATGACGTACCTAGGATTTTAAGATTGGGTGGACAAAAAATATTAATTTAGGCTGAGTATAGTATTTAGGGTGGGCTAAATTTTGATTTGTAATATTTTGAACTAAAATGATGCTTAAAAATTAGTGACTTTTAAAATTTGGGGCGGGCTATATGTGTACGTCCGTTATTGGTTATTGTTGATTCTTAGAAGTTAGAAATGAATTTGAGATCTTTCTTTGAACAAAATTATGTAGGACTATCTATGTACTTTTTCTTCATGGGTAAAGATAAATTTCTATTAAGAAATTTTTGACTGAAGTAGTACATAAAACGAGTATGACTAAATGCCCAATACGTGGCACTCACTACAGCAAATCAAATACTACTATTTAAATATCACTAAACTCGACATTAGTCAAGTTTACTAACAATTTGTCACTTTACATCAAGCTAAATTTTAGGCGAATTATCTACCACAAGGCACACAATTGTGGCAGTCAAATAATTCCTCGACCGGATGCACCAAGACAAACTGAGATCAGTAAACAACTCTCCACAATCTAAACAAGGTTTTGGAGAATTGATTGAGGTACAAAACCTTGATAGAGCTTAAGAGCATCTTCAACCATTAACATCTCATACTTTATTATGAGATCTTGACAAATTACTATTCATTTAAGTTCTTCTCATCTCCAATCATCAAGAACTTATACCTTAAAATGAGAAGAACTTATACCTCAAAATGAGATGAATTTTTTTCATCTCCAACCATAGCATACCTACCTCATACCTTAAAACTCATTATACCATATTCTCTTTCTTCCTTTTTGATTTGTATTCCTCACATGGCCCACAAATAAGTTGAATCTTATACCTTATATTGAGTTTCATTTTGAGATTTATTTTAAGGTATAGACTCTCCCATATAAGGTATGAGATTTCCATTTTGCACCATTGGAGATGAAATTTTTCATCAAATCTCATTTTAAGGTATAGAATCTTCAATGGTTGGAGATGGTCTAAAAGAGTTGAGACCCTAAAGACATAGATGCTTGTTACGAAACTAACCTAGAATTTAAACAAAAGTTTTAACTAGAACTTGGCATAAGGCAAACCCCATAGCCCAAGATGCTAAGCCCAAAACACAACCCCAAATAGAAAAACTCTAGCAGACAAACACTGCCACACCACAACACAGATTGACCATACGAACGTCGATCACATCCACAACCTACCACCATCCATTTCGCACAGCCGCACGATAGCATCCTAAAAAACGCTTCAAGCCGCCCTAAGCTGCATTTTTGCAACCATCCGAAGCAAAATAACCACACCGCCACAGAAGCTTAATTGCGATCATAAAAACAAATGGATCAGCAACACACTTATGGCATGTTTATTACACCTCTTTATATTAGAATTCTTAGCTTATGATAAAAAATAGTCCAATCTCATGTTTGGTACCACAAGAGACTATTTTAAATGAGTTTATGTAATCCCTTAGTCATGTTTGTTATATCTTCTTATTCTTAGCTTATTTTAACAATAGTCTAATCCTATGTTTGGTGTCACAATAGACTATTTTAAATGAGTTTATGTAAGCCCTTGAAGTGATGAAAACACCATTTTTACCTTCTTATACAAAGAGCCTAAAAACTTGCTTCTTATATAACACCCCTTAATATAAAAAATATAATATCTCTTATATAATGAGTCAAAGTATATAAGGAGCTCAAATACTCTCATTGTTTAACACACCTTAATATAATAAATATATTGTTTCTTATATAAGCAATATAAGAGAGTGTAACAAACATGGCCTTAGTGTTGACCAATCGAGAAGACCCAATTGACGACCTCAGAAGAAAGTAGAAGTCGAATCCCGTCACCTGCTATGCCGCCGAGATGCCGTTAGGAATTCGAAGAGCTAGTAGAATACCACACTGGCTTTGGCTTCCCATCCGACAGCGAGACCCAAGGCTAGAGACAAGGCCTGGAGGCCTGCTCCAACCTGATCTACCACCAGATGAGAGGAAGAAAATATGGAGCCGCTGTTGCTGTGTTTTCTCTTGGGAGAAACTAGTTTTTTTAATAAAAAAAAAGACGAGAAATTAGGACTATCCATGGACTTAGAAATGATTGTACTTTCTTTTGTTGTTGAAGAAAAAAACCTTCAAGAGGAGCGAGAAAATAATTTTATTAAATAATACGACTATAGTTGTAATTTCGGGCAACCAGAACAATTTTTGACGTGGAGGTGAACCATTCATAAAGAATGTCACAGTCATAACCAATATGTGTTACACCATTACAAATGCTAGCACTAAACTTTAAAAACATAAGGCTCAACAAATGTAAGTTCACTTGCATCGGATATGGATCATGAGAATCCAAAGTAAATAGAGATAACAATACCCATGACCACTCAATTATGATAGGTATGTCAACCCTAATGAATCTCATACTCCACATGAGACGCAAATAAACTATCATCAATAAAACTAAGAATGTTACCAAGTTACCACACAAACCAGACCTGGAAAACAACCCACTTGGGTCCCAAATCCAACTAGGCCCAAAATAGGTAACACCAGGAGACCCATTCGACCCAGCCCAATCCAAGGATGGCCCCGCTGACTCCCACAGCATAGTCCCACCCTTGTGTCGCCCCTGCCATAAAGCCATCCAAGCATCGAACCTCTCTGTAGCCATGGACTCATGGTCACCGTCGGTAGAAGATACCTCCTTCCAAAAGTATCGTCGCTGGAAGCGCGCTGTTGCCAAACCCAACTGTGCCTCACGAAGAACAACGTGCCACCAGAATAACGACTTGTCATTGGCCTGCACCTCCCCATCAGGATCCTTCACATCGACTAGAAACTCTTTGAGTCTTGCACGGGCCAGCCGTATGGAGAGGACAAATCTATGCCCGATCTCATAAGCAGGAAATCCTTTCGGAGATCTGAACGTCAAATTAACTAACTTGCAGTGAGAGAAGGCGGAGCCGAAGCCAAGCAAGGACGTCCTAGAGACAACATTGGAGGAAATTCATGTTGGAAAGAGATCGTGGTGCTGGCACAATATTGCCGTCGCTCCAACTTTGAGAAACCCTAACAAAGTCATAGGAGCTTTGCAATGTCTAACCAAAATTAAAAATTAAATAAAATGATTGTACTTAGAAATGGTTCAATCGAGGATATATAGCTTTTTGAGGACGATTATTGTCTCCTCACTTATTTCATATTTACAACAGTTCAATCTAAGTAAGTGATTGAAATCTAGTTTCTTTCGAAATTTTAGGGTTCAACAATTTCATTTACGAAGGTAGCCACCACCGCCTTTGTATTCAAGAAAAGAAAGAAAATCCCAAAATCCCAAAATCATAAGACTTGTTGACTCGTCATCCGATAGTCCCCATCTGAAACTCTTACCACCCACGCCAAATCAAACCCAAAAATCCCAAATCACGCAACAACAACAATCCACAAGTAGAAAAGGCAGATACATTTCCTTCCAACTCAAAAACAAATAACCAAAACATGGGCGTCGTCGAAGATGACAAGAAGAGTGCAGCTTCCAGCGCTCATGTTGGCCATCAGCACCATCCTCCTCCTCCACCCGCCGAGTATGGAACCTTCCAAGGCGTCGCCAACTATCCTCCTCCTCCGCCGCCCGGCGGCTTCCCTCAGCCTGTTCCTCCGCCGGGAGCCACCGACCAACCACCTCAGTATTACGCTCGTGGCTACCAGCACACCGTTCCCGGTAACTACTCAACTACGTACTCTCAATTTTTGTACCAGTAAATGAAGCTTTTGTGCTGTTAATGAGATCAAAGTTTGGATCTTTAAGTATATGATGGGATTGACTATTCAAGAATGGACCAAAAGAACTCTGTTTTTCTTCATTGGTTTATAGTTGGTTTGACTTACTAATCGCTCTAACAATGTTAACACAATGCTCCGAAGTTCAACAACCTCTTTGTGGGTGTAAAGATCCATTTTTTTGTTTAGTGTGAACTGTTTTGGTGGGTGACTTGATTTATATGTATGGTGGATGTTTCACTTGTACCTAGTTGGATTTTATAATTGGATCTTCATGTTGTCTTATTGATGTTCATGCCTTTTCTGTTGATGTAGGTTATGCAGTAGCTGAGGGAAGGCCTGTGAGAGAGCGTCGCCTGCCTTGCTGTGGTATTGGCATTGGCTGGTTCCTGTAAGTTATTGTGCTAGATATTCACTTAGATTTCTAATATTTGATTGGATGACATAGCCTTGTATTTGTTTCCCTCTGTGTTTGGTTCATTATTATTTAAAGTTTCTGAATGGGATGGAAAATACATGAGAGGTTATATGATGAGATGTGGGATAAGGGTTTGGTTGTGATTCTCTCCTGATATTTTGAAATAGTTTAGTAATGTGCTTAGATACTAGATATCCTTGATCGAAAGCTTGATCAAGGCTTTTATAATAGTCTAAGTTAAAAAACATATAAGCTGATGAAGTCGACAACATCAACAGATTTTAGGTAGATTTCAATAATAGTGTGATAAGGTCTTTTCTGTGCATGGAAATGCTAAATCACAAATGTTGAACTTCAGCAGTATCAAGTTCATGATTACGATGGGTGAAGTTATATCTATTCTTACGTATTAACCGAGATACTAATTGTCTTAGCCAAAAAACCGAGATACTAATTGTAGTGGTATTGATAAGTTGATAACTATCATGACACTATCATCACTGATCATGGTATCTTGCCCTGGGACCCTGTCCTCATCTTCAAACTATTGAATCTGAGCATGTATTGAAATAAGGAAAATCAATTGCTTGTGGATTTGGTTTAGGCTGTTAATTTGTATAACATCTGTGGTCCATTTTCAGGTTTATCATTGGCTTCTTCCTTGCTGCTGTTCCTTGGTATGTTGGGGTGATTATTCTAGTTTGTTCCAGGATAGACTACCGAGAGAGACCAGGATACATCGCTTGCACAGTTGGTGTGAGTAACTTATTTCATTTCATTTAGAATTTTTTTCCTGTATCCTACGTCTACATCTGAGTTTTAAGAACTTCTTTATTGCTGGAGTAGCCCGGTTATGTTGCCACAAACACTTTAATCTGACACTGCTATAACGTGCAGGCTGTTCTTGCTACAATCGCTGTTATCCTTGGAGTCACGAATGGAGGTAATGACTGGTAGTCTCACTGAGAAGAAAAGACTTGTTAAGCTATTGATGCATTCAGATTGCTGAAAGACTAAGACGGTGTCATTGAGCCTATATACATAGTGCTTAAACCTGGGGAAGTCACTCTGATCTCTCAAGGATTCATGTTTGTATTGTAATATGTAGCTCAACTGCGAGTGCTTGTGTATAATGAAATTCTTAAAATATCATTATGTTGATTCATTGATACTCGTTCTTCAATAAAGCATAAAATACATATAATCACCACTTGGGTTCGTATGGCTGAGTTACATCCAGCTTTTGGTGGAGTTATATCTATATGAAAAGACAATGTACTGTTTTACTGTTCACAAGAACAGTGTATTTTCCTTAATGCCCCAGATTTTTGGGTGTAAATTACAACTATATCACTGTATTCTTTTTATTCTGTCTCTTCGTTTGCATCGATCTCCGCCATCGACTCTTTGCTTGCAATATCACCGAGGCACCGAATCCCGCTCTCTCTGCTCGCAACACCTCCTTTCCTTCGCTCAATAATTTTAATGCAGTTCTTTCTCTCAATTCTGCCTGATTCTTAATTAGCTTTTTCATCATAAAGTATGTTTCACACCTTGAAATGGATTTGGTTTCAATTTCTCTGGGTATTATGATTGTAGGTTGAATCGGTTATAGTGAATCTGTAATTGATTGGTGAGTTTAGTTTTGTGTAGTATATGTGTTTGCTTTATTCTTCTGTTTAAAGCAATAATCATCTGGATGTTGACGGAAGTGATTTTGTGAGCTGAAGTTTGTGACGACGTTCAGACCGTGAGTTTGTACCTGTGTGTTTTTTTGATCAGGATGTATTGGAAAACTGTGTTCATAATAGCTTTTCATAGTTCGTATTAAGCTGGGCTTTGGAGCTTTACATACTAATCTAACTTCTATACAATTTTTCAAAGCGTGGTTCTGTGGATGTCTTCCCATTTCCCCAGCAATTCTGAAGATATAAGACACTTTGAAGCAAAACTATGTTCCAAGGTTATATAACACTAGGTTGATTCCCGCCCCCAGGGGCGGTGTTACTAAACAGAAAAGAAGTTTTTGTTCACAGATTTGCAGAAAGTGTTTGAGCAAGGCATGCAGTCATACTGTAGTCAGTATTACATTTCATAGCTGATGGAATCATCTTTAGGCAAGTTAGAAAGAGAACATCAGGAATAACACCAGTATAACTTCCATGGTCCTAAGGAAAAGTACAAAACCATCACTAACAGAAGACAGTTTTGTGCCTATTACGCAGAATTTATCACAAAAAGATCATTGTTATGTCTCTCACAAAATTATTATCCAGTATAAGTATAACCCTTATTTGTATGTACATAAAATACCATGTAACTCAATCCTCATCTAAACAAAATATAAATCTTGCAACAGTTAGCTAGATATTTATGTTTCGCACGAAATCATGTTCAAATAATATTGGAGCCAGTTTTCAATGTAACTGATCCTTGGGCAAAGAATTGATATCTTGCTGCAGTCACACAATTGTTCTACTCAAAAAATCACTACTACTTTTGGACAATATATTGTGATGATAACTCAGTTAATTGATACAACATATATCTTCATGTTCTGATTCATGTTAGATTTAGATATTATTGTATGTTCGATACCATTATGGCTATGTCATTCAAGAACACTAACAACATGTATGCTTCATGGTAAAATCAGTCAAGAATTTGTAGAACAAAGTGAATTTATGCGTCAAACATTGATATTAAGGTCCTAGGCAAAGACTCCATATATTAAGTATGTATCCAAGCAGCTAAAACTTAAGTAGCCCAACATTAAGAATCTGCATTCAATTGTTAATAATTATACATTAAGTCTGGTTTGGTGCTGTAATACAAAGAGATCAAGTCTTACAAACTACTGAAGGAATCATATGTTTGACGCATAAACTGAATGTATGCAAAGAGAAGAGTAGCAATGAATTTTCTGTGTATTTATCAACAGAACAACACTGTATATTTACCAAACACTATAGAAATTTTCTTTCACGCTGATACAAAGAGATCATAAATCTTACAAAGGGATTGAGATGCATGCAGGTTTTTCTTTGAATACAATATTTGTAGACTTTTTGCTTGTGTATCAGCGCATACACCTTAATTTGATTTATGTGGTGTAGACACATTTCTGAGCCTTTTCTAATTTATGTCATAAGTTCTCTTCTACAACTTACTCCGACTTATATTTTCCAGTTGTTGGTGCACTCATATTTCTTGTCAATTTTGTGTTCAGGATAGGAGGTGATAACAATACAGTGATCATAGGTCAACTGAAATAGTCAATGAAGTTGATCCATTTTATTTGTAACACAAACAGTATCGAATCCCGTTTCTTCTCTCTGTGTCTGGTTTAAAAGCAATGTATGAGGAACCCATATTACTAAACCCTTGAACCTCCTAGTGATCCACATGTACTTTTGCAAGAACCATTCAAGATGAACATGTTAATTACCTCCCCATAATGCATGAAATTGTTAATTTTATAGAAAACGACGGACAATGAAAATTATAATATTAATAATACAAAAAATTTAACTTCAATTTAATTCATTCTGAGAATAAAGAGAAACTTTAAGCCCAAAACGAAGTAACAATCTAACCCTGATCCAACCAAAATGACATTTTCACCCTTCTATTAATACATAAGAACCTAGCTGGCACTAAATTCTCTCTCTCCTCACTCTCTCTCTCTCTCTCACGAATATATTAGCAGTCGAAGAACAATGCTCTGCTTTCGCGCCGTCGTCTGCCTCCGCGCCGCGTCTTGGATCGAGCATACCTCCCTAGCTAGTTGCACTTCCAGCTTTGCGTCAACCTCGTCGCCAAGCACTGCTACTATCCTCGACCTCGCTACCTCTTCCTCGAGCTCCTACAACAGCTGCCACACGACTCCTCCTCTCCAGCGCCACGCGAAGCTCCGCCAACGTCGTCCAGCCTTGCGCCGCCATAGATCCTCTCTCTATTGCCATTAAGTAGTAGAAGCAGCACTGCGAGCTCCCAACGGCCTCCACCTTGCGCCGATCGAGGAGCAGCTAGGCTCATTTACAGTTTCTCGCGCCGCCACTTGTCGCTTTCATGCCTCGAGTACTCCGCCATGACCTCCTCCAACAATACCTCGGCTTCATCTACACATCCTCCGTTTGCGTCGGCCCACAACTCGCAACATCTGGCTCTCTAGATCTCGTTTCAACTGCTACTATACAGCTCCACATCATTTTGATATTTGATTCGTGATTGATCATTGATTGCATGTATTGTTGGATTTTGATTGTTTATTTGTGGGAAAATTTGATTGTTGATTTGTAATTTACAGGTGAACCCATATTTTTTGTTGATGTTTTTGTTGTATGGGATCTTGGTGAGTTGTGGTTTTGGGTTGTTGTTTGGGGAGAGAGATTTGGAGAGCAATGTGGAGCTTTGGTTTGGATTGTGTTTTAGAGAGGCGAGAGAGAGGCGGATGAGAAATGAAACTCATCACAGAAGAACGAAGATTTTTGGACGGAAATGCCCCCTTTGAACAGTAGAAGTAACAGTGAAACCCTGCTTCACAATTGTTAGATAGTAAATGTTCGTTCATATTTCTGAACCATGTGCAACTGTTCTAGCCAAAACTTCTTCCCAAGCAGCTCCAAATGTATAGGAAGTTCTAAAACATAAGCTGAAATTGAACTGTATGCTAATCTTTTAGTCCTAATGTAACCTCCAAATTAATAGCTGAAAAGCTAAAGATAACAACTCAAGATCATTACATGCAAGAAATTACTTATGGTATGATCCAAGTAAGCACTTTTCCTTTGAGATTCATATGTTTTTGTTAGTTGTTTTCTTATATTTGGATATGAATTTTTAAGTGTTTCTATTGATCGGATTATTAGTATTCAATTGATTTATGAGCTGGTTAGTAAACCTATGGGAGGGCTTAAAGTCTTTCATAAAGGAATGGGATGAATCCGAGTAGTCTATTGCCACAACAATTACACGAGTGATTTCGACTATTTCAATGATACCTCTTACAAGCCGTCACATTGCAAATCTATTCTTCCTCAGCAAGTTTTACGGGTAGGAAACTTTACATGAACATTTTGTACAATAATTTGGAGATACGAGGCAGAATTTAATTAATGATGGGATTGCAGCTAAGATCAAAGAGTATTTGAACGTTGGAAGCTTTAGATTAAACTGTTATAGGAGTTACTAATGTGTCGTGAATAAGTTTATTGTATAAATAATAAAGACTTGATTTCAAGTTGATAATTATAGCGATTGATCTGAAATATTGAAGATTAAACAATACGAAATTCTGCTGCATCGCACGGGTTTTGGTTTACTAGTACTTTTGGTGGCAGAGTGTCAGATATCAAACCCTCACCTGAAACACCAGTTTCCTTGATCTCCAATAGTCATTTTCTTTTCACTGTGGTTTTTACAATATATGGATCCATTTGCCCTCGTATACTGTAAGTTCAGTTCATCCTTGTCAGTCTTGTTTAAGTAGTTTTTTTGGGAAATTTGATCATGCCGACATGCATCTCTTAACCTCCTACGCCGGAAGACACTAACGTATTGACTTGAACAAGCCTGCCTTTAGTTTAACATGATTGTTATTATTGGCATTGTGTAACATAGTTCTTAAGAGATCGCCAGAATTGCGTATTTGTTAGCAAAAACAGAAGTGGTAAGCATCGATTCAGAATTTGTTTGAACTATCAAAGTTTATATATTCTCTTTCAACATGGTGTTTGAACTTGTGAAATGTAGTATGATCTCACTAGATTTCGTGTTTGGCACAGGTATATATAGCGCAAATAGAAAGGGAAGAAACTGCAAGACGATTTTGTTGATTTGAAAATAAAAATTGCAATACACCCCTACAACTTTTAGCTGCAGGTTATGATAGGTCGTTATGTATGATGAACAGAGTGACAATAGTTTCATTCAAGGATCAAGGTTAAAGGCCTTAAGAAAGACTCCAGTGTGATATACAATGCATCTGAATTTTGATTGGTGGAGCAAGAGAAAAATTGAAAGGAATTACAGGGTTGGAGCTCTTTCAACATTTCCAGAGATCACAGTAAGCAAGTTGTTGCCAAAGGGGTCACTGAGATGCTTTGCTAGGTTTTCGACTGGACCTTCTCCGGTGACATAGGCTTGGATGAAGAAACCGAGCATGGCGAACATTGCTAGTCTACCGTTCTTGATCTCCTTCACCTTTAGGAGTGCAGCCTGGTCAGGATCCCTTGCGAGACCTAATGGGTCGAATGGACCACCTGGGTGGAGCTTGTCCTCCAAATCCTACCAGGAGAGCAACACAAGAAAATGAGTTGATACTGAAGGCCACAGGTAAGTAAACAAAGGGATCCACATAAATTTCTGATTGTACACTGAAATAGTTGGACTATCTTTGTTAATTAAGTTATACCATTTTGTTCTGAACCTTTAGACTAGTTTGATTTAGATAACGCTAAATAAGGTCAGTACAAAAAGTTGTGGTGACATACCAAACCGTTTGTGATTCTGTAATATTCTGCTCCTCCAAGAAGAACAACCTCAGCAATGACAGCGACGACAAGGTTAATAGGGATGCTCTTCCCAAAGTAGTTCAATGTGTTGCCATCAAGGAGTAGAGCACCGGTCTGCATTTATATCAGGTGAACAACAATCATGATCCAATATTTTTCTCATACAGTCATACTCAACCCCATGTTGTTTAGGGCAAGGAATGGTAAGTTCATCACTTCTAATCAATGAATCAGTCTAAGTACTGGAGCAACTTAAGAAAGTTCAATGTAATAGTATGCAGGTCTGTAGCTAATTCAAATGTAAACCTTGAACCAGACGGCTTCAGGTCCGCAGTTGGCACCATATTTGTTGAAGGCCTCAGGGATGATAAATCCAGCTGCGCCGAGCATAGCCCACCGAGCATGGATCAACTCATATGCTTGGTATCTGCAATCAAATACAGTAGTACGTTTTCAATAAATTTGAAGTACCTCGTGTATGTCTTACTACATATAACTCTCAAGTCTCAAGAAGATAAAGATAGACAGAGAGTTAGCATAACATACTTGCTGAAGTTCTCTGGCTTCTTGCTTAGACCAAAAGGATCATAACCATAACTGCACATATCCACATTTGCACACACATTATAGCCACAGAAAATCCAAGATTACAGACTCATATTCATATTCATAGACTAAATAGTACATTACTTCCAATTAGCTTCATTATATGACGTTTACATGGCTTTGCCTCAAATTTAGAGGTTCAATTACAGACAATGGTTATAATATTTAACGACCTATGTTGGTATCTTACTGAGAAAGAAATAAACGTAGCAAATTCACAGAGCAGTGCACGTATAGAATCTTACTCTCCGGGAACTTCTCCGGTCAAGTACTCTGGGATCTCCGCTCGGTCCAAGAGCCCGGAAGGCAAGAAAATTCTTCTTTCAGGACCTGAAACAATTTACATTGTCCAAAGTGGTCACTTACATTTACTTTCACATTTCAAACATATTGTGTCACACCACAAAAAGTCAATGTTCAGTTGAAGTGAAGTGATGTTCACTTTGATTGAGAACTAGTACTTGATCACTTACCATACCACTTGGAAAGCTCATCGCTCTCAGGAGTTGCGACAACCTTGGCCTTGGGAGCAGCTGCAGCCTTCTTCTTGCCAAAAAGCGCGACGGTCTTGAAGGTGGCCGGGGTGGTGGCAGTGGGAGCCGACCTTGCCGCGCCGCTGAAGTTGCTCTTGCTCAGAGGGGTCCCGAGCAACTCTGACATACCAACCGGCGATGTAGCAAGAGAGGCCATTTTCCAAGCTGGAGTGTGTGTGTGTGTGTCGAAGCTGCAAGTGATAGCAAGGTTGTGGTGGTACGTAACTAACTTATTAGTAGTGGGAAACTATGGGGGCTCAGAGTGCTATAAGCTTGAGCTGGTGGATGTAGACCTGCCAAGTAGGATTTCTTGTCCATGTCCGGTGATTGGTCTCCATGCTACTGAACGCAATCCCTTGCTGGCATATCATAGGGTGGTCTTGCTGATTTGGCAGATGATGCAGCTGACGTGGAATTTCATTGGATAACATGTTCTATCCAATGTTTATGGACTATTTTTCTCTGTTAGTCTCAAGTAATGTCATTCTCATCCGTCATTAGTCTGTCTAGGAAAGAAGAGTTGATTGTGATACCGAAATACTGATGAACGATTATACCAACTGATTATTTAACTTTACAAAAAAGTTAACTTGATCGAGCACACCAAAATTAACGGTACGTAATTTACTTTGTCGAATTTTTGTGTAATTTCCTTATGAGCTTGTGTATTGTTGGAGAACAGAAGAAAGGAACGCAGTAAAATACACTATGTAACTACATGAATGGCTTATAGAAACTCGGACACTACCGAATTTTTGTGTAATATCAAAGACATGCTTTTTCACTTTTAACTCTTTGGTTGATAATTTGTTTGAAACTTATAGATTTTTTCTGCTGAACTTCTTGGGAGGAATGGTATAATCTAGGTGGTTCAAGTTGGAGGTGGGATCAATTTGGAGAATTCTTTGCAATACATTGAACAAGGGGCTAGTCATGTCATTGTCATCTCTGTAAGTTTAGGTTAGTTTTTTGTTTTGTGTTCTTGTTCTTGTTTTTTTTTGTTGATAAATCATGTATTTATCTTGAGATCAAATGACACCAAGCACACTTTTTTTGCACTTGTCTTAGTTCGTTTGCAGTGTGTATTTCATAATGGAGAAATGGACCTTGAAAGGCTTAAAGATCATGCTCATGTCATTGGAAAAGAGAGGCTTGTTTTAGACCTTAGCCGCAGAATAGAGGTATCATGAATTCTATTTTTTATGTCCTTTAGTTATTTACCTTCTTTTCGTGGCTAGTTTGATTGGATACTTATTCTTCAAAAGTTCTTCTATTATTGCTTTTAGAACCATTGTGTTTTAGATCCTAGGCATTGTTAAGTCTCAATGGTGACGGGCTTGCTTTAGTCTGGTTGTGCATTAATTTCTTAAGGGTTCAATAGAAAGAAGTACACTTTGAGGTTTGCTCCCTTGTATTTTCAAAAAAACTTTAGTGCTAGCCTCCAATTTTATAATCACCAGAGGAGGGTATATAGACACTTGTGTAATGCTTTGTGCAGTTGAGTTGAATATACTACTATAGGTTGACAAATTGGTATCTTAAAACATTGAACGACATTAGTAGCTTGGGGTGATATCATACATAACAACATCTTGAAACATGTTGATCCAGATATATTAGTAGTTATATTCTCAGACGGATAGACCTACAAATATGAAAGATGTTGTTAACTCAAATATGTGCATGTAAATATGTAGCAAGCATTGAGATAGTGTGAAGCATAGTCCAGTAGCAAGTAATATTAATAACGATTTTGATCTTGGCTTGAGCTTGCAGATAATATGTCATATTTAGATTTCAAAGAAATAATTGCATATAATGATACTGTGAATTGTAATGTACTAGTGTGTGTAAGAGGTGGAGAATTAATTTATGGAGAGAAGTTTGCTGATGAGAACTTCAAATTGAAGCATACTGGTCCATGGATTTTGTCTATGGAAAATGCTGGTCCCGACACCCAATGGTTCACAATTTTTCATTACAATTGTGACAACACCCAAGAGTAAAGTTGTGGTTGTTGACAGTGGCGAGCTTTCTCAGTAAATGTGTTTCCTTCTGAGAGTGATAATAACTGTAGCTATTTCTGTTTCCTCTCTGTTCTCCATGTGTGAGATCGAAGGATCTTGTTATAGGTGTATCGTAAGATTTCTGAACTTAAAATGACTGTTTTACGCCCTCTTTGTTGTGGCATTCAAAAAATGTAATGTACTAGTGTTTTTGGTGGTTTGAATACTAATTGCTTAGTTTTGAGAATTTTGGAACGAAAGTGTGTTGAAAATATGGTGGGGAGACTTGAGAGTTGGAATCTATCAAATTCTTTTTAGGAAATGAGGGGTTCTTTGAGATGCAAGTACAGTAGGGGAGTAGTAACAGCTCCCTTGGAAAAGTGTAAGTATAATGCACCAGCAGGTGGTGAAAACGTAAAAACTTAAGTGTCATAGGCAAGGGAAAAAATTGTTGAAAACGTATGTCAAAAATAACTTATTTAATCTTATCAAATGTTAAGATACGATTGAACTAAATGGATTGAGTTTGATCTAATAGTGTTTTTAATAAAAATATGGATTACATATATTAATTAAATTCATTATAAATGATTAATAAATATTAAGTAAAAAAATAAAGTTCTGACCTTGACTCTGACCCAACGGGTGAAAGCATTTATCAAGAAGTAAATGACACGTCATTGACCTACTGCCTCATTGTTCCAGCGACCCTGACCCAGTGGCCCAACGGGTAAACTTGCTCTTAGAGTTTTAGTGGTCAAAAATGATCATTAGGATTTTGTTGGAACGTATTTATTGCTTCTGGAGAACTTCTTAATGAGAAAGCTTTATTTCAAAGAAAAAAGGGTCTTTACTGGTCAATAACTTGAACAGGCCAGGGTTTAAAATGATCAGTAATCTGCAGAGGAAGAGTAGTATAACTTGCATGCACACAGGGGGTTCACAAAGTGTTTGATGTTATTTCCTATATAACAAATGTGAGTTTTACTGTAGATTATACTGTTCGTAGGGCCTTTTTAGTCATCTAAATTTTGAGTGTGCGATCCGTGCGGGATTTCTTCATTGTCGTTTCTCAGTTACTCTCTCACTTCTCTCGCTGTCTTCAATTCCTTTCTCATATTTTCTATTCATGTCCTCTTTGACCTTTAATTTACAAAGACCTCTCTGATCTCTACGAATAGAAGACCTCTAATCTGTCATCCGCCGTTGTTGTCCTGCGTGCCCAATTTCACAGTTCGGCACGATTCACACGCTGGTCATTACAGTTTGGGATACCTCAAGCTGCTCCCTATTGTTCAGGACTCATCCATCACTCCGTCCTTTCTCTCTCTCTCTCTCTCTCTCTCTCTCTCTCTCTCTCTCTCACCCATGCTGTCCAATTTCTCATCTTTCAATCAGATCCGGTTCAAGATTGACTTCCCCAATCGAAACCAAAAATTTTTTCTCCCGATTTGCGATCCCTCTCTCTCTCTCTCTCACCCACACGCTTGCCTTCGATTTATTTTGAGGTTTCGTAGCTCCGTCGACCTGCTTCGAAATTTAGGTAATTTTCCTCTTTATTTTGTTGACCTTCAGGCATCCATGAACAAAATCAGTCGTGAGTTTGCGATTACGATTTGGATTCCAGTCATGGGTGGGTTTTATAATTTGGGTGTTTTAGCTATTTCTAATTCATTGTTTTGGGTGTTTTGGATTTTGATATCAGAAGGTTTGTACCATTTCTGGAGTTGATTGAAGAAGCAACAGCTCTTGGTTCCAATCGACTTGGTTTCGATCGATCGGCTTTCGATTCTAATCGAGCTGCTTCAAAATTTAGGTAATCTTCCTCTGTCTTTTGAAACCCCAAGGCATTATAAATCTGTTTAGGTATACTATGGTGCCCAGGTCACTCGGTCATGCAAATTATGTTCTTTATCATGGGTTTTTGATGTCTAGGTTTAGTTAATGATGTGGCCGTTTATTATATATAGAAATTGTTATTAGTTGAGTTTAGTGAAAGTTACGTTCTTGATTGACTTTGAAAAACTCTGTAGTTTGTAATTGGTCAAATATTTGGATGCTTAGGTTCCTTCAGATTTGTCCAAGTCCTTTTTCTTTTTGTGGTTTGTAATTACTGATGTCATGCTTTAAATATAGTGAATTCTTATAGTAGCAGTGCGTGATTGATAATTTAGCTTTTTTGTTTATTCTTCTGTCACCAACAACAAATTTAACATTGACATATGCATCAGCATATCTAAAAAACTTCAGTATATGTGGGTTATCAGCTCCCTAACCTCTCCCCTTTGCTATATCTCATTTTTTTACTTTCCTTTTTTCGTTGTCAGTCTGTTTATTATTATGGGTAATGTTTTAGTTCCTGAATAGATTGTTTTCATTGTGTTTACTATTGAATGGATTGTTTTAATTATGTTTTAACTATTGTTTTCTTTATATTTTTCTGATATGAATTTACATCTTATTACGTGAGCAAGGAGTATTCAATTCTGAACTTTGAACTTAATACTGGACATTGTCCTGTGTCATTGATTTCTCTTGGTTTCCTATCATATTGATGTAAATATGCTGGTGTTGTCACAATACAATTCAAACATGAATAAAACTTCTGAAACGGTAAGTCTAACAGGGTAAATATGATCTCTTAAATGGATGCATGATTTCCTATGTATATCATATTAAGTCAGAACAACAAGGTATAAACTTTGTACCATATTGTATGATAAAATCAGATTGTACAAACTGTATGATATACTGCAACATTCTAATATGCTTATAAAATATGTTCAATTGAAACTTTATCCAAGTGCTCTGAGGTATAATCAACCAGCAAATATGTTCATAATATGGTATATTGAATAAACAGTGGACATATGGAGGTAGTATAATAAGAGCCTAATGGTTCAAATACAGTATGATAGATTCCTGGCCTAATGAATAATGGGTATATTAATGAGCCTCTATCGAATAATGTGGCTCATTCAAATACAATATGATATTATTCACTGTGTAATGATCAAGCTCATTATTCCATTCAGGATACTGGTTAGATTCCTGTGATATTCAATTGCCGACGCTCGCTTCGCTCTCATCTCTCAATCAGACTCTTAGCCTCACAATCGACGAATCAATCGATTTACCCACTCATCTTTTAGATCGATCACACTCATCTTACCTCCTTGGTAAGTCTCCTACATTGGTTTCGTTTTCAATTTCAGCTAAGCGTTTGTGCCTTCATATTGGTTTACTTACTTTTCTGCTTACATTGAGGTGTTTTTGGTGTTGGAAAAGGAAGAGTGGAAAAGATAATGTGCTCAGTGAGTATGATGGGTATATTGGGTTGGATAATAATTAATTTGGGGTCATGAATTAGAAGGCTGCAGCCTGCAAAGTTAATTTTTTTCTTTGGGTAATATGTACTAATTGTTTATTGAGATATGAGATTTGGGGAGCTGGGCTGAAGTATGATATGTGGCTTATGAATTTGAGCCTAGTAAAGACAAGTGAAGTTTGTAGAATGGGTTTATAAGATTAACGTAGATTTGGATTATGAATTTGATAGGTATGAGAATTTTGGGTAAGTGAAATTTAGATAGGTAATTGTAGAATCCAAATTTGTTCTTCTTTTCTTTTCTTCTAGCCTACTGTAATCTTGGTCACATTTATATTGTGGTGTTGTGAGATTCCAATGGGTTTGTCTCTCATGAACCTTACTGTGAATTGATAAAGCTTATATATAGTGGTGGTTTACAAATTGCAGGAGCCTTATTGTTGATCAAAGCTAGTGAGCTTGCTCACCGATTGATATGATACTTAACCCATTGATTTAATCCTCAATGGTGTTTTAATATTTGGTTGGTTTTATGCTTAGATGCTTTATATTTGTGATCCGTGTGTACTTGCAATCAGAAAAAGCACGTCACAGGTTTCTTTATTTGAGAGGATGAAGACTTTGTTGAAAACATATTCGAGCACATCCCATTACACATGTGACTGAGTTACATTTTAGGTGGAATCATGCATGAAACTTATTTTATTTAGATAAAGATTTTAGTTATCACCTTGATCTGTTTGTAGCTGTATCAATATATAGAAGTATTCCTCCACCGAAAAAAATATATAAATGTAGTCTGGGTTCTTATGATCTACTTTGGGGGGGGGGGGGGGGGGGGGGGTTTCAACTATATAGGAATTTTGAAGCAAGCTTGGCACTGTACGTTTCACAATTTTGTAATTTATTTTTTAAATTTGGATTCAAATGCTTATGTATGTTGCAGTACTTTTTATGTTCAATGGTGTAATCTTTACACCATTGAAATCAACTAGAATTGAAATTCCAGTAGCACAATGCTTAAGACAATGTATATTAATAACTTCTCTACAAGTTTGTAGAACAATAAAAAGAGATCCAATGTGGTTTATAAATGACATCCTAAAGTATAACTATCGTGGAAAAACCGCCCCAAAGGGTGTAGTGAGAAAGTAATAAAGCTGAAATTGAGAATATGATGATTTGATGCTTTAGAAACAAAAGTTGCTTCCGATGTGTGTGTTGCTTTGTTTTCCTACTCTTTAGGTTCTCAATTTTATCATAATGCGAAGTAGATTCAGCTAAATTAGTGTTTTCTGGGCTTCTTTTGACCGGATTTGAATTTGGCTTCTTGATTTGTCTTTAGTTTTTTTTTTTGGGTTACTTTGATTTGATTTATTTGTAACTATTTAGTTAGTTGCTGAGATTATTGTAGCATTTAACAAATTATTACATTGCTGAACAGATAAGAGCCCAGGCATATCAGAGAACGACTTCTCTTACTGCGAGTTTTGTGTGGTTGTGTTCTTCATTAGATAAAGAATAGGTATAAAAAGTGAGTTGCTGCTCTAAAAAATAAGATAATTATAATCCCATATTGTTATTACATACAAATATATGCTAAGATTAGGGGTATATGCCATTAGCTCTACTGACATTGTTAATTGCGACAATGATACAGTAAACGATGATATCTTTCCATTTTACATGTTTTCCTAGAGTAATTGTATATAACAAATGAATAATTGGACTCTGAGATTCCTAATATTGTTGCTAAATCTCAGGGTTAACAGTAAACAAATTTTATTTTTTAAGGTAAAAATTGGGTCTTAAGGTCCAAAATCTGCAGTACTTATTTTTTTTAGTCACATGGCCCCCATAATCGTACTATTTTACTTTTGTTCGCTTCCATTTGCATATGATGAGGTGTTGGGTTTCTGTTTGGCTATTGTCTCTTTTTTTTTGCTGATTTATCTTTCATTTTGGTTTTTTTTTTGTTTACATTTTATGTCATCTGATTTACATTTTTGTCTGTATATATCTTATAATTTAGCTTTTTTGACGCCTTTATTTTCTACATTTTTTGCAGATTGTATTCTGTTCGTTGGAACTATATTGTACGTGAAAAGGTATATACATTTGAAAATTGCATTAGTTCCTGGAAGGTATATATATTGTACATCCATATATATTAGTGTACTGTATATACAGAAATATATATTACTAATATATAGCTAGCTTAAACTTTAGTCAATTGTATATATTACTATTATATAGCTACCTTAAACTTTAGAATAATGTACAGTAGCCATATATATTAGCCTGCTGCATGCATTAGATTTTTAGTCTAATGTACAGTAGCCATATACATTGGGTCATGGGTTCTGTTTTTTCTAAGAGATATCGATAAGTGGATTTAACAAAGATTTGAGTGAATATAGTCCGGTTACAATCACAATTAATAAAAGTTTTTGATTATGTGAGTGTAGTAATCGTTGTTATTCAAATTTGATACATGCATATTGTAAATTAGTTTTTTGATTATATGTAGTGTGGCTACTATAGTGATATACTGAATATGAACCCGTTTTTAAAAAGTCAGCTTCCTCTAAGAATCCAACTTCAATACAACCTGTTTAAATGGTCGTTTTTAAAAACTCATCTTCCTCTCAGAACAACTTTCATGTTGGAAAATGGACTGTGAAGTTCACCTTCTTTTAGTAAGAGTATTATATGGTGTATTAACATGTGGATTTCATTAGATTTAGGGTTGCAAAGCTCCAGAAAAAGGAATTGAGAAAAGAGTTGGTTGCTGATTAATATAATTATGCTCGAGAGCTATGGCTCTGGAATTTATTTATGTGTCGTCGTGTAAGGTTAATGAGTTAGATGGTTGTCAGATGTCGAAGGAGTTATTTTAATTTGTTGCGTTTTGTTTAAATGTATTATAGTTGAATTTCTGACTGAATTACATTCTCTTCATTTTGGATGCTTTACGGAATTTTGTCGGTAGAGCTAATGTAAAATGTGTTGAATTAACTTTTGTTTGTATTGTTCAATTAATTTATGCTATTTGGTTTATTACAGTGTTTTTCATCATTTATTATAGTTCTTAATTCATTTGTTGTATTATGTAGGATCTAAAGGTTCTATGCAAGAAAACTTCAGTGTATTGCTTTGGTGCTGCTTCTCTGGCAATTGTCGTATTTTGTTTCAGTTTCTCCTCGACATTCAGGTCTGTATTTAAATCGACTTATGATGTCCAGTAGTGTGGTATTAGAAAATTTAAGTTTTTGATTTGAATCACATTAGCTTTAGCACTGTTGCGGTGTTTTTAATTTTTAGTTTTAATTATGACGGATAAACTTGGAATCATTTTGTGTTGACCAATAATTGAATATGTTTTGAGAATTAACAACCAATTATTTTCTCTAGATATAAATGATATTATGTAAATGATATGTTTTGTACATGTCATTCTTTTTTTGTTTTGTTGTGATTATTGTCTATGCTACATATGCCAGGTTTTATGATTGTGTTTTGTTAAATTTAGTGTTAGTCGTGCATATGCCTTTCTTTTTCTTCTTTGTTGCGATAATTTTCCATGCTTCATATGTCATGTTTTTTTTACATGTGAAATGATTATGTTTTAATATATTCGTTAATGGTGCACATGGTTTGTATTCGTTACTTATATGCTCTTTGTTGCTTAAATTGGTTGTGTAGGTATGAGGCCAAAAAGAAATGTAAATTTTTTGATCAAATCAAAACGAACGACATCACCGTTGGACTATCCTCATTCAAACCAAGATTCCTTGAACAGTTGTGATTTAGACCAATACTCTTTGACCAAGAAACGTCGTATGTTATCATCTACTTCTCAAGAATCCTCTATGTGCCATGAGATAGCAGCATCGTTGGATTGTGCTGAATTAGACCAAGGGGTTTTCATTAAGAAATGGCGTTTGCTTCGATCTACTACGGGAGAATCCTCAGTTGCTTATGAGACAACATCACAATTGAACTATCCTCAAGCAAGTAATGCATGTGAGGAGAGTAGTGACAGTAGCGACAATGAAGATGTTGTATCAGGTATTGGAGAACATTGTACTTTTATTTGCTGGGTCCTTAATTTTTTTTCCTGTATCCTCATCATTAGATATTGAGTTAAACTTGATCACTTTATCTTGAGGAAAATTAGGCATGTCACTATAAAATCACTGAACCTTACTAACACATAACAATACAAGATATTCTAGTAAAAAAATTGTCTCAAGGATTTTCTTAAATACATGTAGTAGAAAAGCCCAGAAAGCTACAGAAAGAGCAGTTTGATGCTTATGATAGTATTAATACCAGTGCTTTTGTTAATATACATTATATGCTGAAACTACAGTAGACTTCATAAATATTGGATGTCACAGTAAAATAACGGTAACATTTTACTGATAAATTGGCAAATGTATACAGAGTACAGTCATAATGATAATATGGAGTTAGATGATAGAAGTACTCATGTTTTTGTTGTTAGTTACTATTTTTTAGTCAGATTTTTGTTTCATTCTTTGACTGAATCTAAAACTGCATAAATTAATTTTACGTTGTTATTAGTTCTTTGTTTTAGTTATATATTTTTGGCTGCACAAATTTAATATGATTACTGCAACTTAATATAGTCGCTTCGTTACAAAGGTACTTTAGAGCTATAAATTGTGAGGAATGTCTCTTGGGATATGTTTTAATATGTAGTCAATTTCTGATATGATGTTGGTATGGTGAATGATGTGTTAGTTTAACATGTATTTCTAGTTTTAAGTTCTTTTTGTATGTATAATAGGTTTTTTTGCATCTATAATTGTTGGTGCAATATTGATGAATGCTATAATGAAGAGTTGATACAGATACACCAATTGGTGGGGACAATTGATGCCATGGGTATTATGAGATTTTCAGGGTTCAAATTTCCATAATTCCCGTGGGATTAGTTGTCCTCATCAATTACAATGTATTATAATCTTTCTGAGCATCTAATAGATTTTTCCATGAGTATTGTTTGTTAGGATTCAATTATATGTATTATCACTTCTCGAATTTCTGAGTTTTGCATTGGTCTGATGAGCTGATAATTTTCTCCATCTAATATAGGTCTTCAAGGGACTATTTTTGGGCAGACATCATATCAGAGAAGCCATGAAGGTGAGGGATACTATTTTCAATTATTAATCATCAATAAATTATTCATCTATCACATCTTCATTATTAGTTATCAATAATCTAACACAGATTTTGATAACTGTAATTGCAGGTTGCATTGTATGCTATAATGATGCTAGTGATGATGCTTACACATGCAGTCATTGCACTGCTTTATTTTGGTCAGCGGAAGCATTGAAAAGAAAAGAAAAAAATCAATTCATATATACTCATTGTTGTGAAAAAGGCAAAGTTCAACTTCCAATGTCATATCCAACTCCTGTATTTCTTGATGAATTGTTAAATCCAAATAATGGTCGAAAAAGTGTATCATTTCGTGATAATATTAAAATTTATAATTCCATGTTTGCTTTTATTTATATGGGGGTTAAAATTGAGCATACCATTAATAATGGAGGAGCTCCTTACGTGTTTAAAATATATGGACAAGTTCATCATTTGATGTGTTCTGTTTTACCTACGGAAGGAGAATCTCCTAAATATGCTCAGTTAAATGTATACGATACTCAAAATGAGATTTCAAACCGAATAATCGTTATTGATCCAAATAAGAAAAATAACAAGATTGATTTTGATATTGTTAAAAGATTGGTGGAATTGTTAGATTAGTGTAATGAATTAACCAAAGTGTATTGATCTGTGAGAGATGATTTTGAGAATCAATTATTGCCCAATTTTGATGTGACTATCTATACTTGATCGTGAAAAGACTGAGAGCAAACAATATGAATTACCTTCTGCTTCAGAAATTGGTGGATTAATTGTGGGTGACATAGGTGAATTTAATTCTAATAGAGATATAATTATTCGATCAAACGAAAAGTCGCTTAAACGAATATCGAAAATTCATCCTAAGTTAATGTCATTACAGTATCTGCTTCTTTTTCCATATGGAGATGATGGATTTAAAATCAACATGAAATTAAAACCATGACAATTGCAGGCAAAAGTGACGATAAAGATAGAAAATTAATAATGAACAAATTTGTATGTTATCAAATTCATGATAGAACAAACCAATTGAGTACTTTGTTGAAAGGTGGAAGATTATTTTAACAATATTTAATCGATTCATATGCAACTGTTAAAGAAAATCGTTTAGAATATATAAGACATCATCAACCATAACTAAGGTGTGAAACATGGAATACTATATCTACATTTGTTTCGGGTGAAATTGTCCAAGGTTCTGATGTCGGAAAAAGAGTTGATTGGAGCTGCCTCACTTCCCACCTGCCTCATTTAGTCTGAGTTGATTGGAGCTGGTCCTTACATTTTCGATTACTGGAAAATTTTATTGCTACTGCTCAAGAGCTGAAACATCTTCTCTTAAATCACAAAGTAAGATGAATGTTTTGTTCAGTCATTTGATTGTTATATGCCACATGCTGAATCATGAGACATGTTATCTGTTCTCTTCAACAATTTAGGGCAATGAATGGAATGCTGCGAGATTGGGTGGAAAAATTTTCGGGTCTAAATTTTAGCAGATTTATCTGATGCTGTAGTTTTGTTGATGTCATTTTAGCATCTCATTCGCAAGATAATGGTATCCTTTCTTTGTCATTTAGCAGGTTATGGCTTGGGTTCTGGTTTTGCTGTTTAAGTGCATGAAGGCCAAGTGGACAGACAGAACACATCGACTTTCAGAGCAGGATTGTTTTTCGTGATTATGAAGTTCCAATGCAATGTTATTGTGACCATAAGAGTAACGGACATTAATTGGTATTTGATCTCCATACCTTATCTGTCTTTTTCAGCGGATGTGTCTCTCACGCAATGTTTCCACGACCAAAAGTTTAACGGAAGGTTTACCAGTCGAGTATTTTCCTCCATGACCGACATGTGTAATAACCAGGCGGAGTTTGTTGCATGCATTTTGTCAAGTCTCACCTCTATAAAAGCCAGGGCCTCCTAATAGTCTCTTCACAATGCCGACTTCAGTTTATCTACCTTGTCTATCAAATCTTGGGGGTTTCATTTGTTTCTAAATATCTTATAAGCAGCTGAGGTCCTATGGGGGAATCGGTGTAGGCGATCTTTGTTGCATGGAAAATTTTCCTAGTCACTCTGCATATATTGGTGATTTCATGAAGAACTCTGTAAGTACTAAGATTTATTTCTGCTCCATTGTAGCCAGTGAGCATGATTTAATTTCAACCAAGAGAGATTGAAAAGTACACATAAAACAGTGGGAGTGGATGTAACTGAACTTTGTATGGAGTGGACACATAAACACTCAACAATGTAACCGTGAATAGTGAATAGTGAATAGTGAATAGTGAATAGTGAATAGTGAATAGTGAATAATGAACCGTGTGTCGTGCACAGTAACAGTGAATAATAAACATCAGGAAGAAAAATTACTCAATTAAAAAGTTTAAACTAGCTTTCATTAAATCGTTGTTTCACATATGGTTTCTTACCGGGTTACTCATGCGAACAAACTCCCTGCTGAAAAACTCTTGTTTTTAGAATGATTTCTCTTTTGATTATTTTTTTCAGTATAATTTATTAAAAATATGCTTAAATTATCTCAATTTTTCACCTTCTGGGCGATAGTCTGCCTCCTAGGGGATTAACTGAGTATGAATACATACAAATGACTCATTTTCTTCCTCCTTCTGGGCCGTAGTCCGCCTCTCAGGAGAGTTTAATGAGTTTTTATGAACACATATGAAAACAAATTGAAAGGTATGCAGTGGGAAACCATAGCTTTATTTATTCAAACAAACTTATAGATTGCAGATCCAGAGCCTCACTCTCTGGTAAACAGCTATAAGCTATTTAGCACTCATAGACATACTTACTTCAGGATGAAGAATCTTGAACAGTTGCTTCGACTCTAAAACTCTTAGGCTTTTTTATTCTCAGATGGATTTCTATGATTCTGAGTTTTGATGCCTCTACACTAAGACTTAAAGCTCCTTATATAGAGAGCGGATTTCAAAATGGATTGAACACAAACTAAAAATAGTGACTCCACCAGTGATAGTGCTTTGATGCAGACAAGGCATCTGCTTTCCTCCATTGTCTTCTTTTGGAAAGCAGATTCTTTGGGATAAGGATGTTTCCCACTTAGAGAACAAGACAATACAATTTTGCCCGTATTTACAGGTCATCGTAATCTTCTGAGTTATCCCCAATGTAGGGGTCTTCTTCTGTTATTTTTTTTTATTCCCGTTTTCTTCAATATCTGTATCTATATAAATCTGGTAACTTTTGTCTCTCTCGATCTTGTCGAACCATTGAGTACAGGCGATGGAGGAATCTATTTCTCTTCGTTTCAGGGTTGTGAACAGATCGCTCGTAACGGCCTCTGGATGGTCATACGTGGTGACTATTATCTTGTCTCCTGATGCAAGAAACGTAATCTCTTGATCTTCTTCGATTACTTTCTTGATGTATTCTAACATCATAGCCTTCATCCATGAAATGCTTGAATTTGGGTTTCCATTGTATCCGTCGCATGATGGCTCAAGATACTATCCTTGGATGATTCTGACATAATGATATGGAGGAATGTATTCATTTTCTCCGTTAGACTTCTGTATCCATTCTGGAGGTGTAAACCTGAACTTCAGTCTGAGAATGCAGTTGCTCTTCCTGACATTCTTGATTGTATTGTAGATAATTACTGGCAATCATTTGAGATCTTCATTTGTCTTTGTCCATAGATTATGGACAAATCCATTCTCTACCAACCACAACTTGTGCTTCTACGGATGCTCACTCTGAACGTTTACTAAATATCTTCCTAGGAAGGGTCCTGGGACAACGAAAAGAGTGCTTAGGAGATCTTCATCGGGTGTATGCTTGCCAATATGTTTGTGGAAATTGAATCATTCTGATTCTTTTAGCACTTGAATATGAACTTTAGCACTCTTTAGAGTTCTAATGTACAACGTTGCTGGTTCATTAATCACGCTTGGTGGTTTTTTCTTCTGACTTAGTTCTATTGCCAAAGAGTCCATGGTCTCTATCATGAGCCTTTTGTCATTCTCTTGGAAAACAAACATTAAATTATCCAACAGTGCCCTCTGATGGGATGCTAGATTCTGGTCAGTTTGGAATACTGCTTCTGAAAAGGTGTTCAGCTGATATTTGAAGTTGTTTACAAAACCTGTAGGAAAAATTTTATTTTTTGGCAAAGAAGCAGCCATTAACGGTCTTAATTTGCCTTTACCGTCTCCCGTTTGAGACGGGCTAGCCAATCATTTCCCCTGTGATTGATCAGTTAAAGCTGGTCTTTTGGGACGCAGCAAAAAACTCTTAAGGAGTTTTTCAACTGGTTCTTCTTGTTGGTTAGGCTCATTTCCTTGCCTTCTGCTTCTTGGGTTGCATCCTTCATCGTCGCTTCTCTTATACATGGCCATTGCTCTGGCTAAAGCGTCTGGGAGATAGTTCCTGTTTCCTACAATTAATTCTACATCATAATCATATTGGTTAAGAAATAATTACCAGTTAGCTAATCTTCTCATATCTGCAGCTTTATCAAGTTTGAAGTTTTTGAAAATTTTCACTTTGGCGCAATCTGTTCTCACGGTGAAGTGTTTTCCTAAAAATGCAGGAGAATTCTCGATTGTCTTTTTGATGGCCAGAATTTCTTTTTCCTCTGTGGGATAATTCTGCTCTGCAGCGTTGAACTTGCCATTGCAGAATTTCAAAATCTTCTCAGTGTTAGTGTCTGACTCTCTTGCCAGTACCACACTTGCCCAGAAGTTGTCACTAACATCAGTCTGAAGGATGATTTCTTCATTTTCTTCAGGTTGATATAGTGGCGGCAAATGTTTGCATAGGTCTTTGATTTGCTTGACGATTTTTTCATCATCTTCTGTTTACTTCCAAGCTCTCTTTGAGCTTGTTTTGGGCGACAAGATTGTTGTTATTCCAGCAATTTTAGGAAGGAGGTCTCTTCCATAATTTATGACTCCTAAAAATCTCTGTAGACTTTTAGTGTCAAGAATTCTGTCAGGAAATTCCAGACCTTCTCCAGGATATGAGGCTGACGCTTGATGACTCCGTTCTTTATGTTGATTTCTAATAAATCAATTTCATCTAGGACGAGAAAAACTTTCTTTTCTCCTAAGATGATCCCATGTTGGACGATGAGCTTGACTTCTTCAAAGAGATGATTCATGTGTTCTTTTTTGTTCTTTGAGAACACAAGAATTTTGTCTATGTAGACGACACAAAAGTCTGCCACTTGTTTGAATATATTGTCCATTTTTCTCTGGAAAATAGATGGAGCTTGTTTTAGTCCGAAAAATGCATTACTAGCCATTTGTAATGTCCCTGTGAAGTTTTGAAGGCTGTAAGAGGAATGCTATCAGGATGCATTTTGACTTGCTACAATCCTGATTTAGCGTCGAACTTTGAATATACCTTAGCTCCTATGAGCCTGTTGATTAGCACTCTTGCTTGTGCTATCTGATAACCGTCTTTTACGGTTTTCTTGTTGACGTCTCTGTAGTCTATCACCATTCTCGCTTTCCCACGAACTTCTTCCGCGTGATTTCTGACATAGAAGGCTGGAGCATGATGAGGACTTTTTGATGATTTGATCAGTCCTTTCTGTAAGAGTTCAGTTATATCTTTTCTAAACTCTTTTTGATCTTCTTCTTTGTATTGGGGAATGACTTTTACGTGACAGACTGAATTCATGTCATGTAACTTGAGCTCACAGACCACTGGGTTCTTTTCTCAAAACTTCAGAGGATTGATATCGATATTTTGTCTGAGCATTTCTTTGATTTCTCCAAGGGTATGTCTCTTCTATTTCTCGAGTTTAGCCTTGAAGTGCTTGAGATTATGCTCTTTTATAAACGCGGCTTCAACTGTTCCATCTTCGTCTCATGATGACTCTTCACTGGACAACTCTTCTTGTTGCGTGTGTTGGTTATTAGGAGCTTTATAAAACACATAGTAATGATACTTGTCTTGATCATGAAGCGGCGCAATGGTAGGATCTCCGTTCTCGAATCTAGTCTTCATGCTGGCTTGGAGTTCCTTGCTTTCTTTTTGAGGATTTTCTCTTGTTCACACTTGTCACAGTCTCTCTTGAGAATGTTGTAGACAGTGTGTTCTTTGAGATGGATTCTTGTAGGGGCATGAGGTGGAGTATCTGGATGTTTGAATTCTCGGTTGTCGTGAAACCTACAGAATTCCATTTCATCAGAATCTTCTTCTTCTGATGATGATTATTCGACAAGCAACTCTTCTTGGTGATTGTATTGCAGAATTGTTTCGAATCGTGGTTTGTATTCACCACTATTCTACTATGATCTCTGATATTGCTCTGTGAATCCTGGTCCAACAATACTTTTAGCTTCTTTAAGCCTTCTGTCCAAAAAAATTTGTGATTCTTCTCGAAGCCTAATAAGTTCACTTCTGGTTTCTAGATGAAAGTTTGTTGTAGTAGGAAATCATTGCCAATTAAGACATCTGAGTCTTGGCCTTCTGATTGCCAAATATTTTTAATGACAAAGGTTCCTCCTCCTATCGATACTTAAACCTTTTTGGCAAAAGTATTCATGAAGATTCTTCTTCCTTCTACGGTCTTTCTAGTTGCATTTATTTTTGGATTTGTTATCCACAACTCTTCTGGTATAGCAAACCTTTTTGCTAAACTGAAGCAGGAACCATTATCTACAAAGGCATGTAGATGATACTTCTTATATCCTGGAAGTTTTAATCCAATCTCTATGTAGTTACTAAATCTACTTGTAGAAACAGTTGCTACCTTGTATAGGTTCTGTTTTGAAGAATTTGCTTTCTCTTCTGTAAAAGGATTGCACTGTTTTTCCTCACAGTCAGATACTACTTCTCTTTTTGTATCATGGACTAGATCTTCTGCATGTACTGCTCTTTTCTTTGTAGTAGTATCAGCCTCTGCTCTTTCTAGAATTTTCGGTTTCTCTTCTATCTCATAGAAGTAATCTTCGTACTCTTGTTCAATAATCTGGTTTATTGAATTCTTCTTTGTTTTTCTCCTTGCTTCAGCTATGAAGCATTCTTTGTGATAAGTTTTCCCTGTTGCTTCACAGAACATGGGAAATCATCTATTCTCCTTGCATTGACAGAAGTCACAAATGAATGTTTCCTTGTTGACTTTGTAGGAAGAAATCTTTTCTTCCTCTGTGCTTTCTTCCCAATTCTTTACCTCAAGAAGATAAACCTCTCTAGGTTCTTCTTCTCCAGATTCTGAATCTGATTCTTCTGACGATTCATCTTCTAAACAGACTGAATAGACAGATATTTCTTCATCTTCTTCTGATGAATAGACTACTCCATAGCCTTTCAGGTTTTCCGTTTCTATGACTCCTTCATATTCCTTGAGAAGAGATTTCAAAACTTCTCTTCTCTTTCTTGGGACATTCGTTAGCATAGTGTCCTTCGACCTTGCACAACCAACATCTACAAGATCTCTTCTTTTCAAGTTCTTGATAGGATCTTGTCTTCTTGAAAAATTTCTTTTTGGGATTTTATTGTTCTCTTCTGTAATTAGAGTTTTTCTTGAACCTTCAGCTCTTCTTTCCATTTCTCTTGAAACGTTTTTGGAAGTGCTTCTTCTTTTGCCTCTTTTCTTCGCACATTCAATTGGTTGGTATATCTATCATTCTGGAACAAAAGTCAGTTGTTCACTTGAGCTGCTTCTTAGCGGCTTTTGCTTTGGTGTTGACTTTGCACTGATCACGCATTAGTTGCCTGATTCTTTCTGCAATTCCTCCTACCGAAAACCTCTCTAGAGGCTTTTTTCTATGCTTTCTCTCATGGATGTCCTCCATGGTTCAGGGAGCTTCCTATGTATGAGGTGTACCAGGTCGGTATTTTCAAACTCTCCTATTATGCAATAGTACTCTTGGAATTCATTCAGATATTCTTCAAAGTACTTCATGTCGCAGATCTTGAAAGCATATATGTTGGATTTTGCTATCTCTTTAGTTTTTTCATATGAAATGTCTCTGCAGAATTAATCATAGAGCGGAGTGGCAAAAATATAAGGATTTCTGTTTGTCTTTATGTCTTCCAACCATTGCTTTCCTCTGATTGTTTCCTTGAAGGGAAAGTAATACTTCTTTGCCATTCCTAGAAGGGTTGACTCATAGACTGTGTGCAGGTCTTGTGCTTCAAATCTTCTGTAGGTTGAACATGATGCCATGAATAGACTAGCTGCCCATTCGTCGATGGCCTTTTTCTTGTCTAGAGCTTTGTCTGGATCAAGCCATACTCCTAGTTGAGTGATTAGCACCTTAGGAGTATTTTCTTGTGGAATGAATCTGTGGGAGTTTCTTTCTCCCTTCTTTCCACTAGGGCTTCTTCCATGCGAAAGTTTGAGTTTTCCATCAATCCTGAATATGATGGTCTGTGAAGATGACGGTTGTGAAGATTCTTCTTCTTCCATGTCTTCATTTTTGTTCCTTCGGTTTCTCCTACTTCTTCATATAAAAGAGGAAAGAATTTTCTTTCCTTTTTGAAGGTGAAACTCTCGATCTCTTTGACTAATTGTTCCAACCGCAAGGGATCTTTACATTCTTCTGCTTCCTCATAAAGCTTGAAGAGTTGTGATTTTGATTTTCTTGTTCTTAGCATGCTGATGTTTCTTTCTAACTCAGCATCTAAATCTTCTTACATTATTGGATTGGCTTTTATCGAGATTCTGGTACTTCTAGCACCACTTTCTCTGGTAAAGTTGCATCTTCTGAGGGGTCTAGAGCTTTCTCCTCTGAAACTTTCAAGGGATACGTCACTGTTTCGGTGTCCTTCGAACTTGAGGTTGATACCTCCGGTCTTTCTGTTCTCATATACCGCTGCCTTCGTGCTTTCTGGTTTCTCCTTTAGACCGGATAATTTCCACTCTAGTGGGAAAGTTACCTCATCCCATGCTACCTTGTGAATCTCTTGATTATGGTTCTTGGGATTTGTAAGGAAACCAGTGGTAAGACCTGAGATGTTTGATATCCTGGTCTTTGGTTCTACTGTTGTGCTCATTAGTTTATAGTAGATTCTATAAACTATTGCTAGTTCTTGCATGCCGTCTTTCATAGATGTGTCGTCTGTTTTGACTCTTAGTCGTAGGCAGTGAACAATATCTGTTAGGCTGGTTGAAAAGTCTGGGAAGAAGTTGAAATATGCAACCTGGTTGCATAGTGATGCTTGAAGTGTTCCTAGTAGACTTTTTTGGAAATCAATCAGTCTATTGTCTTGTAGGACACATAGAACTGAACAATTTAGGCCTTCTCTGGCAAGTAGCTTTATGCCAACTTGGACTGCTCCAATATGCATGAACTTGAAGTTCCTTTTTTCTGGCTTTAGAAACTTCTTCAGGTGTGACCAGAAGGAGATCTGTTTCTCCTGTTGTTGCTGGTGTGGTGAATTCAAGGATTTTGAATTGATGGCTGTCCATCATATCAAAACTTCCTCTCTTGTAGATTTGTTTGAATTCGAACTTCGGAATTGAAGCATTTCGAACGTTGTTCTTGATCTCGTTGAATTCAAATTCTTCTGAGTTCACCAGCTGCACTGATTTTTTCTTGAAGATGCTCAACACTTTTATGTTGCGTACGTCTTCTGATTTGGGTTCTTTCAACTTGAATGCTGAAGGATTTGATGAAGAATCCTGAAAAAATGGCTTTGGCATTGGGTTTCCTTTTGGAACCTTTAGTGGTCTGAAATCATTAGTCTTTCTAATGATCGTTCGAGGTGGACTAGTGCTTGACTTTTGATGTTCTTGAGCTTTCTTCTGGATATAGTCAAAGATCTTCATCTGTTGAAGATCTAGTCTCTCGATCTTACTATCAACTCTTGTTAATAGTTCTTGTTTTTCCTCCGGCTGGCTCTGGATGTAATCCACCTTAGCTTGGAATTTCTGTAATTAGTTGCTGATTGCTGGAAGAATTTTTAGATACTCTCTGCATCTAAAATTTTCTAATAAGATTTCTTGTTGCCTTGCATCTGATGCTTCAAATTGATAATCTAGTTTCTCTATTATCTTCTCAGTTGATGATCCCATTGTTGGGATTTTGAGCTATTGCAAGCTCTGATACCAGTTGATCTGCGGATCTAACCAATGCTCAAATAAACCGTTAGATAGATAAACGGTGCAAGAGATTTTTTATACTTGTTTTGTCTCTTAACAAATTTTCAAGAAAAGCTTGTTCTCTGGCAATTTTAAGATTATGAATTGCTTGTTCTAAAGGACATGGATGAGCTGCTCTTGATCTTTCGAATAGTTTAATTCTCTATTTTGTATTAGTGATAAAATCTCTTAAAATTTTAAGTTTAGCACTTAAATCACGTGTTTTTTTAAATCACGTGTTTTTTGACAGTGAGTAATTTTCTATGATGAAAAATAACTGTTTACCTTTGAGTATCGAGGATAGATCTTTAACTGTATGTGTTAGAACTATTAAATTATAGGTTCACTACACTATTAAAAATACAAAAAAAATAAAGATGCTGAAAGAAATATTTTTAAAAAAAGTGATGGAAAACAATATCTCGAACAGCACTGTAGGTGCACTCCTTGCTCTATGCTTGTTTTCTGATCAAAATCAGTGGTGTATATATTAACTTGTCATTTATAATTTAATCTTTTTACTCCGAAATGGCTTGTTATGTTTATATGAGTGGTGTTTTCTTACACTAAACATATTTACTCTGAATAAACTTGTCATTCTCCTTCTGTAATCAGTGTTTTCATTTCTGTTCATTTAATTAAATTAAACAGCACCCTTTGAGGGACGACATTGTCGTTGGAAGAAGTCGCAAAAGAAGCTTGTCTTGTACACCTCAAAATAAACCATTGACTATTTGACTTGGTTATAAAAACCGTGCTCTCTCTCTCTCTCTCTCTCTCTCTGTCTCTGCTACTCCTTTCCAAACACACAGAGCTAAAGATTGCTGTCAACTCTCTGGTATGTTCGATTTCCGAACTTCTTTTATCTGGTCTTTATTTTTTCTTCTCTGAGCTTTATCTTTGTATTACTAGTTTCTATTGAATATCTTCTTGAAGAGTTTGAAGTTCTTTCTCTTTTTGTTAATTTTCTTTTCATTTGTTAATGTATATTGTATAGATAAGATTCTTCCAATTTGGGTTATAGAAAGTTTAACTAGTAGTGTCTGAATCTGGGTAATGATACTAGGAAGCTCACTCACAAGAGTATTAGTCATTTTTCGCAAATTTACGATCTCAATTTCACCATGTTTCGAAGCGTTCAAGTGGAGTTGATAGGATCAGTGAATTGCCTGATGCAGTTCTTTGTACCATACTGTCTTATCTTCCTACCATATATGCTGTGTGGACCACCGTTCTGTCTAAGAGATGGAACAATTTATGGACAACTCTTCCAAACCTTAGCTTCAATAACAAAGATTTTCCTGGAAATGATACGATGTCTTCGATCCAGTCCCTCAATCGTTTTATTACAGCTGTTGAAGGTGCACTTTGCTTTCACCGCTTATCAGACATTCAAAAGTTTTGTCTTGCTATTTCTGTACAAGGCTTCAGTGTTGAGGATCTCTCTCGAATTCATAGTTCCATATGTTCTGCCATCAGGCACAATGTTGTTGAAATAAATCTATCTTTGTGTGTCGATGAAGGATATTTGCATGATCCTTTTGAGTTGCCTCATAGCCTTTTCATGTGCACAACATTGGAGGTTCTGACTGTGTTTTCGAATTTTAGTACTTATGCTCCTCCTACATCAGGATGTCTCCCAAATCTTAAGGTTCTCATTGTGTCAGTTCTATGGTGTAATGAGAATGCACTGGATTTTTTTTTTCCAAACTGTCCTGTATTTGAAGCATTGACCATAGCTGGAACACCCTATTTTCATGAGATTGATACTATTAAAATCTCTGCACCTGCATTGAAGAGGTTGCAGATTTCCTTGCCCTGCGATAATGAATATTATGATAGTTGGTATCGCTTTTATGTCAATGCACCAAAGTTGGAATATTTTGAACTCATGGAAGATGCTTTGTCGAATTTTATTTTCGAGACTACTAAATCTTTAGTCAAAGCCAAGATCCATTTTGTTGACGAAATTCAATACCTAGAAGATTTGGGAGGCTTTTTTGATAAAGACCCTGAATTCGCTCATCGTGCAACTGGGCTGTTGGCAGGAATTTCTAATGTTGAGTATGTGTCACTTCACAATCAGCCCAACTGTTTGCAGGTAGGTATTCCTTAACATGTGATATACCAAACTAGACAGTGACACTTTCTCTGCATCTCTTTGTTTTTGTTTCCTGAATCAGATTAATCTGAGTCACACCAAGCATTTTAACTGTTATGTATGTGTTTTTCCACAGAAGTTATGTCATGTATTTGAGTTTTCTTTTATGAAATAAATGAATTTTAACTGAATTTCTTTTTAAGCAATAGGCATGCTATGTACCGGCTTTCGACAGTTTGACCGAATTGGAGTTGGTTCTTCATGATTGCTACCACTGGAAATTGCTAACAGAGTTGCTCACAAGATCCCCAAAACTGAAATATCTTGTGTCAGAGCATACTGTAAGCCACATATGATCTGATACCAACATATAGTTCTAAACCATTCTCATTTCTCTTAACATTTTGATCTACTTGTACAGCACAACAATGTTGATAATAAGTACCTGGAGCACTCTGAAAATCGATGGAACTCACCAGAGGTTGTGACGGTTTGCATGATTGTATGCCTTAAGACTATCAAATTAAAAGGATTCAAGGGAAAGCGCAATGAGATGGAAGTGGCACAATATTTGCTAAAGAACAGTGATGTTTTGAATGAGATGGCTATTTATACAGGTGATCTTCAGTGTACGGAGGAGTTATTTGGGGAATTTCGTATGTTTCAAAGGGGTTCAAAGGCTTGTAAGGTTCTTTTTGGTTCAAATGCTTTGTGAAATTCTAGTTTGCAGAGTTCAATGTGAGATTTGACCCCCCAAAAAAAGTTCAATGATTTTGTTCCTGGAAAACCACGAGTTCATTACCCAGTTTTGGCCTAAAAGATCAAGATTTTAGACTAACCTAGCGTATTTTTCCTTTTCCTTTTCTTTTTCTGGAAATGAGTTCTAACCAAGCCCATTTGTTTATGAGAAATAAGCGAATCTCACTGCGTTTGGATTTCATTGCAACATAAAAATGTATGTTAATTTATCACCTAAAGGATCTTGACATATATGAAAACTCTAACGCAGTCGATTCATATGGTGATATGACGAAGTTAATATCATGGAAAGGGAGAAAAAATGCACAAGAATTCGTCAGGTCAAGATAGGAGAATTGTAATTTTCTTCTGAGTTCCGAATCCACATGTGAAGTTTCATAAAGCATTCTACATCCCCTGATATATGAATCAGGTTCATTTGATCTCTGCCAAAATTATAAGCGGATATCGTTCTAGATAGACTCGACGAATATGAGCTGATTGTGCCATTAACGACTGCGAGTGTAGAATTATCCTCTCCAAGACTTAGGCAGGCACATTTTGACAATATCTCCTACAAATCACAATAGCGGGATAAAGTAAAGAATCGTTATGTGAAGTCTTGAGCGACTTGACACGGATATATAAGGAAAATAAAGTAATTTATACTTTAAACCAATACTGATGACAATGCCAATTTGAACATTACTGCATCAAAACAACTCCTACTTTCCTTTTGTTCATTACTGAAATTCATCATGGAAACTGAAAGAAACATGATCAAGTTGAAACAGTACTCACCGTGATCAGCATCAGTTAGTGGTCGATGAAAGAATGGATGGTACATCCAAGCAAACAGAAGAAAGACAGAATTTTTTTCAAACATCATTTGGTTAGATGAGTATACAGCCACAGCCATGTTTGGATATCATGCTTTTTGTGAACACTACATGAGAAATGAGATCTGTGTCACGGTGTCACCTATTATCTTATAAATTATTATATGATCTTTTTGAACCAATTAATCGTCACTAGTTTGTATGGCAGCAAATGAGACACAAATGCAAACAGCAGAACATCAAATTTACAAGAAAGTTCACTAGTCACATGGAAGATATTTCACACCTGATAATCTGGTTGACTGCCGTCTTCAGACTTCTGCAGTTTAATCAGTTCATTTGCCTTTAGATCCAGCAATTGGAATCGAAGAGCCTGCACAAGCAATCAGAATAAGAAAAACAGGAATTTAAAGGTCTAAACCAACCAACTTCAACATATATCCTAAACATGATGAATGCTCTCTTGTACGAAATGTTTATCCATGATACTTCTATCCTATTCTTTTGCACCACTAAACTAGCATTGAAAAGCTGGAAACCCATTGCAAAAGTTTAAAAAGAATGTAGCCTCTCTAGGTGATTCAACTATGAAGTCAATGCAAGTAAACCCACATGATGCATGAAAGCTGCAGCTGACTGCACATTGTTTTATTCTTTTACCAAAAAAGAAAAGAATAGAAAAAGCCTTGTCTTCACAAATAACCAGTCTGAAAAGTCAACAATACCTGTATTAACTTCACCACAGACGTCGGATGTAGATAGCGACCTGATGTTTCTTTCTCCTGAAAGATATACTAGTTCACCTGCAGAATACTTGGTGATCATCATGCATAATGTAACACTAGTTAATATCAGAACTAAGAAGCTCGAATGAAAGAAAAACCTTCTGGATATAATCAGTCAACGTGCCCTGCAAAAGCCACTGAGAAGATACTTGGGAATAGAAAGTGGCATTTTGTTCAATTATTAATTTTTCAAGGATTTCGTAGTATGATGGCGATCTATTGTGACTGGCTTCTATAAAGATACTCATGACATCGTGAAGCAGCTTTACATCAATCAGCTGCCCATGACGCTCTTGATTAATCTGCAGAAAATATAAGATAAATGCAATTTCCAGGAAATAAAAGCAAATAAACAAACCAGAGACATTGCAGCTGCTTGAAGTCTGTTACCAAACTCAAGGAAGACCTGAAAGTTAAAAATTAATGTGACTTGCAATAAACCCAATCAAACTCAGATAGCAGGAAAGGGAAGGAATATATCACAAGATGATAAAGGCACTGCTTTTAAACTTATAAGTCATAATACTCACCAAATTACAAAAGCAATCAATTGAGGTGTCAGCAAGAGAAAGAAGGTGGTTTCGACAGATATAATAGCGGTCAATGTATTCAAAGAATCTACATAACCACCTCGCCATTGTCTTGTAATTTGACCACATCTATACAAGTTCCCTTAACAGAAGCTCATTTTCTTTGGCTGCCAATGAGAGTATTACCTAAGAGTGAGAACAAAGAAAAGATCAATAGACCAAAAAGCAGGAGTGGTACCGCACAAATATGACAAGAGTAGTTGGCGCGTTTTCTATCAAAAGTTTGGTTCCATCCACCCATATTCTAGTATAAACTCATGGAAGCTACGTCTAATTTAGCAATAGTTCACCTGAACTGCAACATCATCGAAAAGAATTACAAACTAAGAACTGGTACCATTGGCACTTTAACAGCAAATTCCTTTTGGTCCATGTTTCGAGAAATCTGTATTTGGTCAACATCACTAAGTTTTCTAATTCTATCTAGCAGAAGATAAAACTTGACAGTCCAAAAATTGGTTAAAGAAAAGGGTGCTCGTATGCAATGGCTTTTGAGAAAGCTCAATTATTGGCCAATTAAACTTTAATGTAAAGCCTTTGATATCCTATAGAGAGAATATGAGAAACATGCCAAGAACTTGAAGCCCAATTGAAATCCCATTAGAATCAATACTCTCAAGTTATCATCAACACTATACTCTTTCAACAAACTCAATGCAGGAGGATTCCAAGCACAACCAAATAATCCATTACTGTAATTTAACATTATAATTAAAAAAATTAAAAATTAAAAAACCACGTACCGAGGACCTGATAATGTCTTCCAAGCTCTTCTTAAATTTTTCATAGAGCCAAAACTCATTTCCGAGCTCACGCTTATTACACAGACCATAAACACAGCTACAGAAAGGGTGAAGGAAATCTCTTCCACTCGATTAGCAGTTATACAGCGCTTATACAAAAATGCATACATGCAGGACAATGTCCGCTAAACAGGAATGAGTATATGCCAGCATATAGTTTATGTGTGTGCATGACAGTGATAAAGGATACGCGTAGACTTCATATATTCTTGTGTGGTGAACTTTGTCTCTGGGAATCCTTCCACGACCTCCTTGCTTTCTGAAATGCCTCGTCTATAATCATCAACCCATCATCGACTTGTATATCTGCATCCATCTTTCCCACTACTGTTCGATTACTTCACAAAAAAACAAAATCAGTTTATCTGAAACTCAATCAAAGCACACTTATACGAATCTCGCTCCTTCAGATACCATTCTCTTTCAAACCAGACAGAACACTGAAGTAAGAAAACCAAGTCGAAATGATAAAACTTCAAACCCTTAGATTCACTTTTATCTTTGATTTCCCAAATACATGTGTGAAAATAAATATGTAAATGGTAAACTTCCATGACAATACAATTGTGTACAGCAATCAATCAAAATCACATAGTTGTATCAAAAACTCTCAAGGTAAAACCCTAAATTGCCTTAGCAAATTGAGGCATATACCAAACGAATCTACGTAATAGCAGAACAACACTTGAAGAAATTAAAACCCAAGAGAACCACAAGCCTAATAGGATGGATGAAGTTTTGAAATTGGGGAAAACATAGGACTGACTCGTTGGACCCGAGTATCCAAATCGAATTACCCGAAAAATTACGGGTTTGGGTTGGGTTCTTGAAATAAAAACAGTCTAATATGTCGAACCCGGATCAAACTCAAAATTTGGGTTCGGGTTCGGGTTCGGGTATTACTTTCGTAAAATAGTTAAACCCGAAAAACCCTAATAAAATTTTAGTAAGACACATGTCACATTTTAATTGGTTATTACAACATTTATTTCAATATATCTCAATAATTAATAAGACCGCCTATATAATGCAACTCTAATTTTAATAGACTTGATTGTATACTGACTTAACTGTCATTAAATTGCTAATTGAGGTTCTCTATTTTAAATTTGTGTATTTTATGGCTACTATAATTCTCGAATGCTTATTTTTATATTGTGCACACTTGAAGTGTTGTAATATGCTATAAAGATCTAATTGATTTATTTTTCTTATAGTGAGATTATGTAGTATGCAGTATAAACTATGTATTTTGAGATTGTGTATCTTCATTTTTTCCCGATATATAATTTTGTTAGAACTAAAAAACCCGGCAAATCTGAGCCCGAATAATTTGGGTTGGGTTGAGTTCGGGTTTGCTTAAAAAATTACTCAACTCTAACCCGTATTGTATAATTCGGGTTCGGGTTCGAGTCTTATTATTTTATACACAAACCCAAACCAAATCAGACCTAAGAAAACAAAAATAGGGGTTTTCTCGAAAACAAAATTTGGAGCTACTTCATTTTTTAGTGTTGCCCTCGGTTTTCAGTCTTTGTTGGGTTTAATGGTGTGTACTTGTTGTTAGTTTTTTTTTGAAAGGTAGACTTAAATCATTAAATCAAATGATCAATTACAAAATTCAACGACCATGTTCTTTATCATAGTAGAACAATCTCCTACCCAAGAACTAAGTACACTTCTTTAACAAAGCTATACTAGCTAACTTGTGTGCTCCAATATTTGCTTCAGGAAAGATGTGTTGTACTTGTTAGTTAGTCTTGGGAGTAGTCAAAGATTTTTTTTTTCATAGATTTTGGTATTATTTTTTTGTGTGAAAAATAATTGGCGGGAAAAAAGTGTAGGGGAAACAGAGCAAAATGACAGGTAGTCTTTGACCAAAATAAATGTTTATTACGAAAAACAATGTTGACTGTCACGGTTGTCCCGTAATTTAATGTATAATGGTAATTTTATAGAATTTCATTGTTCGATAGCCCTTGTTTTTAATATCGCCAGCTGTATGTTTCAATGGACAGAACATACGACTGACGATATTATATGAGGCTCTTGGAGCTCTTACTCTTCGTCTTCTGTTTCTTTCAAAATCATAAAATGTTAGCACTTAGAATAGTCTAGCAAAGGAGCTCGATTATCCAAAAGAGACGTTTTTGTTTCTTTGACCTCTCAACTCAACTCAATCTTCCAAACGCTACCAGTTGGTAATCTGTCATATTCTTACGTAATTACGTTTATCCATTACCTATGTTTTGTACTAAATACATGTTGTTCATGGAGCTACAAGGTTGGTTGTGACAAAGTCACATATGATCTATGTTACTATATCATCTCTTATCTCATTTGATGCTCCAACTATGACCCATGGATTAAACTTTTGCACACACACACATACATCTTGATGTTCTAAAATCTGATTATTAGGACCATGATAATGATATTCTTTTTGCAGTCATACATCCATGTGTGAAATTTGAGCCACCAAGAGCTTGAAACATTGGTGTCACACCTTGTGAGTTTATGCCTAAACTATATTGAAATTGGGTTTTGACTACTTCTTTCTATCCCAGACTTTGTTTAGTCATATCTGTTTTGGTTGGTGTGCCTTAATATGTTATTTCTCTCTTCTTCATTCTTTTCTATATGCACACTCTAAGGGAGAGTCTTCGTATACATATCAGTATCTTTTAATTTCTTGATAAAGGTTGTCAAAGACTTTGAAAAATGTTACTTTTTGCTAAAAGTTGATTTATTACTTGTGTGTTCTCCCAATATTTTTTGCTCTATTTTGGATAGACTTCTTATTACATCTGACGTGCTCACATGCCGCACTGTTGCGACATTTTTTAGCTTCATCTCATACTATTATGTGGAGATTATTTCTTGCTCCCCATAACATTTGCTTTTTCAACTATTCTTGACACATGCATAGTTGAAGGTCTCACCTACGTTGTTTCTACTGCATATAACTCTTTGCATGTCATTATTTTGCCGATTGTTTCGGTTGGATGGGTTGTCCATTCTATTGGGGATACCTCTTCTTCCACCTCGCCCGACTTTGGTTCCTTCATCAATAACACGGTTGCTATAACTGAGGGGGAGTTTGTTGACTCCTTTGAGGTGACTATTGTTGCTTCTGAAGATGGAGATACTGATCCCACAATGATTTTAGGTTGTTCTCTGGTTCCCTTTTGACATTCCTTGCCAAAAGGGGGGAGAACTAATTGTAGGGCGTTGTTTTTTATGTTGTTATGATGATGTTACTTCACTTGTTCATGTGAGAATTTGTGCAAGTTCCCTACCATACTAGATTGGCTTCTAACTCTTAAGACTAGTACTTTTATTGTGAATGTGTGTTTTGTTAGGAATGCCAAAGAGGGAGATTGTAGGTATAAAGTTTGCTGGCAATCCTCCTAAGGAACAAAACACAACCTTAATATTTCTACGTGTCCAAAATGTGAAGATCAAGCAAGAAAAACAAGTGAAAAACCTACTGATCTCATTGATACTCAGGTAACTCATGCATCTCACCTATGTCTTGACTTTATTTGTCATATTTAGAGCTGAAACTTAATCTTTCTATGATTAAATTATTTTGCTGAGTCAAATTAATTTTTTGGCTCGGTACCCAATAAGTTTTTCTGACTAGGAAGGTTAATTTGCAACCCTGACATTGTTTTCTTGAGATATGTAGAAATTTTTCAGCTAGTTTTTGTGATGCACGAATCAATGTTGCAACTAGTATCTTTGATTTCTGCAAAAGTGTTTTTGCCCTACCCTTTGTTATCCTATGTTTAGAGTATGTTGGGAAAAAAAAATTTTGCCCTATTTTGAAAACTAGACATGTCTAAGGAAAACTCTTGTTTGTCTTTCTTGGTTGGTCTTGACATTCATATGTCACATCTCTTACATTTGGCCAAGCACAAATGTCCAAAATAGCTTTGTTTTTATGCTTATGTGGTTGCTCTCTTAGCAGACCCGTAAGGATAAATTGTAGCCTTGGTATCTCAGTCTTGTTGTTTCTCTTTGTCTAAGCACATAAGGCTCTAACTCGGTTTGTGATTTAAACCTTGAGATTTCTACAGGATGTATGATTAATTTAGAGAAATGTGTTTTGCTAGTCATGTGATTTGTTTTCCAAATCAATAAAACATTTCACTTTGGTTTATATTAATCATGCTTTGGGTAATGGATTTTTGTTTGTTCTTCTTCTTAGACTATGGCTGATCACTTGTCACTTTCATCTCTGATAATAGTTAAATACTAAAGTCCAAATTGTGCCTCACATGGCTGAGGTGTTACCCTTAGGTCACTTGCGTTTGTGGCCTATATAATGGATGAGACTTCATTTATTTCAACTTGGTTGTTTTCTTGAGTGTTTGTAGAGTCTCTCATGGTGCATTTCTTAAGTTGAGTCTGATGTACTTTGCATTATCCATAATATCTCTAAGTTTTTACTTCTATTGTATGTAAGTCTTAGAGTTGGACAAAACTCTTTTTCATATTCATTGCATCTTGCATTCCATGAGATCGAATTGGTAAGTGCAATCAACCCCGGAAGTGTTCTTAAGAACCAGCTTTGTAATAGTTGTGTTCTGGATATAAACCTTCTGATATCTTCGTATGTGGAAATGAAGAAAGAAGAGCGAAGGGATTTCAATTTAGTGTGGCAGACTAGTAGGGATATCATCGTGTCTTGCAATCTTGAGAAAGCTTTGCATGTGTAAGCACTTAGAAACAAGAGAATGAGTACAATTCCTAGAGTAGTCTAAGAGACTAGAAAGGATAGCTGCCCTTAGTGCTATTAGTGGAGTTGTAATCTTGTGAGAAGTGTGTTTACATGTTTTCTTAAGGATTGATTGTCAGAATCAATTCGTGAAGAATCCGTTTACAAATAACTAAGTTCTGAAATGAAGATTCTGATAACCTTTCATTCGTAAACACTTGGGCAAGAGAGAGTGTAGCTTTGTTAGACTAGTAGAGAGATTAGTGAGGATAACATAGGTGTATCTACCCATAGAGTACAAGAGTCTTGTAAGAAGTGTCAATTATATAGTGTAAAAGTTTGTCCCTCAAGAGTAAGAGGCACACAGTTTTTCTTCCTAGTTGTAGAGTTTTTGCGAGTAAAAAATGTCCTGGTGTTATTTGTTCTTTCACTCCCTTGCACATTTTCTTTATCTCATTAAGTATCTATTTTTCAGGATAGCTTCATATATTGCTATCTCTGATATGATCTTTTGACAAAAAAAGTGGGCTTCAGAAGAATGTCGAGTTGAATTTATCCCAGACACAAGAGATTTTGACGTTGCTTTATTAAGTTCCTATTAGGACTATTCGTAGTGTGAAATCCACCTCTTGTGTTGGTTAGAGCAAGTTCACTGGGGGTTGTTCCGCCTAGTGCCATGTAGATATAGCCCCAAAAAGAGGAAAAATTGAAAAAACCAATCTCCATCGGTGATTTCTTACCTGGTCAGAAACTCTCCAGGGTCAATCACTGCGGCAATTCTAACCTCCTGACCTGACCCAATCTTCAAGGTGGAACTTTTAATCTCGACCGTATATACTTCCACATTATCTCATGAACAGTTTTGTCGAAGCTGGATTTCAACCTCCAACCCAACTCTGCCTTGCGCTCACCTGCGATGACACAGTCTTTGCCTTGTCGTCGCGAATCAGCTCGTCATCGTTCATTTTAAACAGCGTTCCGCGCTCGCTATCAACCTGCCAGATGTTGCAATGGTCGATGATCTGTATTGGTATGCAGTAAACATTCGTAAGCTTTTTGTTCATAGTTCTTGAGCTCTGACTCAATTAGAAAATTACCATAGTTTTTTCACCGACAAACCCATCTTCCTCGGAGAGACAAAGCCTCAACGGCCATTTGCACTAAAGCTCAATTTTCGGATGGAATTTGCCCAACTTGCTCATAATAAGGTCAAAACAAATTTTGGGTATCTCTAGAATTTCGTGCTTTTCTTGGATTATGTTGATGAGTGTAGTTACTGAATGAAGAAGTCTTGGTTGTCTGATTGTGTTGGTTATTTTATGAAGGTTGTGGTTGCAGCTTGTATAATTATGGCAATTGGACAGCTCTCCAAGCCAATTTTGACTCGACTGTATGATGGTTATACATAGTCTCTCAATTGATTATCAAATGGTGCTGAATTTTGATTTCTTTTTTGTTATTGTCATTGCATTGGGAGGATTTACTAATGTAGTATTACACTTGATTGCCACTGCCATGTGAGAAACCTCTATTGAATGTCAATAATTGTGAGAACAAAAATATATACTGACAAGAACCTTGGTAGGTCTGTGGGTTTGGACTTAACTCTAGATGATTTTCAGAAAGTCAGCGATAATGTTCCATTTCTTATAGATCTTAAGCCTAGTGGCAAGTATGTTATGGAGAATGTACACAAGGTCTAAACTTATATTCGAATAAATGTACTTTTTTTTAGTAAACCTTTTGTGTGCATAACGTGGTGGATGTATGCTGGATACATTTCCAAAGAGCTCTTAGTATTTGTCATTTAAATTGATCCGTTATATTTCTTAACGATGTTGATAGATTGGAGGAACACCAGCTGTGCTTCGCTACCTATTGGAGAATGAAATTTTACATAGGGATTGTATAACTGGTACATATCTTTATTGTTTGCATGATTCAAAATTCGTACGTATGTAATGATCATAATACTGACAGACTGTTGTTTTGTGTACTGTAGTAATCGGAAGAACACCTGCTGAGAATGCTGAAAGCTTTCTTCCCCTGACTACCGGACAGGTTGATGGTATTCTAATCTTTAAATACAATGCTTGTAATATTGTTATTGGTTCTTATTAATATTTTTTTTGTCCAAACAAACTAAGATCATTGGAAAGCCATATCAAGAAAACAGGTCACCTCCAAGTATTGTTGCTATTTTCTATGTGTATGTAGGCAACTGCGACAATAGTTGGCTTGGAAAGGTATGTCCCGTTTGTCTTCTCCTACATTTGGTTAATATGGTCAATGAGTTGATATTTGTTTTATCGCTGTATTGGTTTTGGATCAGGGGGATTTCAGATTCAATATTTGGGCTAGCTCTAGTTTATGCAAGGAGATCATCATTAACATCATCATCATTGTCATTATGCAAGGAAGAGAGACAAGCGCTTTTCAGCTTCAAAGGAGTTTTGGATGATCTTCTGGGAGGCTTTCTACTTGGTTAGAAGAAATTGGAGTATTGCAGGAAGAGATCAATTTTGACTGAATATGATTTTTGTTCTTTCTGATTATGAATGCACATAATTAGGTATGTATTAGAAAGCTGAAGAATAAATTTGCATTTTTATTATATAATTCTATATCATTTAAAGTGATCACAAAAAAAGTTTTGAGAATAATGGAATGAAAGTGTGTTGAAAATATGGTGGGAAGGCTTGGGATTAGAATATGTCAAACTCTATTTAGGAGGTTTTTTTTTAAGTTGCAAGTACGGCAGGGGAGTGGCAACCACTCCCTTGTAAAGTTGCAAGTATAATTCAATAGCTCCCTTGTAAAGCACCAACAGATGATGAAGTTATGATCAAGCATAAAAAAATAAAATTAAGATATGACTGAATTCAATAAATTAAGTTTGATCTAATAGTATTCTATAATAAATATATGGGTTACATATATCATTTAATTTTATTATAAAAGATTAATAAATATTAAATAAAAAAAATAAAGTTCTAACCATGATCCTGACCCAACGGATGAAAGCAACTATTAAGAAGTGAATGATACGTCTCTGACCTACTACCTTATTGCTCCAACGATCCTGACCTTTTGACCCAACGGGTGAACTTGCTCTTAGAAGTTAAAACTAAGAAGTTGAATCTATTTATAGTTGATTAATTTTTTTCTTTGTTTGCTTCTTCAAATCTGTAAAATTGCTGTGACAATATTATGTTATGATTTGCAATGGAAAAACTATATGCTAAAAATTATGTTTCCTCTCCTCCCTTTATATAAATAGCTATTAGAAAGTTGAAGGGTTCATATTCCTCCGGAGAGAATAGGAATGACATGAATGACATAATATTAATGTTCAAAAAGACGCTAGTCGTTAAATAGACATTTGAGTACCGCCTAGCGTCTTATATCTGGAGATTGATTGAAGTTAAGGCGGAGTCTAGGGGTATTCCTCCCGAGAGAAAAGGAATGACATAATCATATATGAGATAACAAACGAGCGGTAGTATCAGAATGAATTTAGTTATTTACTTTCATGGAAAGTTCAATTTATAGTTGTATACGTATCAACCAATTTCAACCATACAAAATTAATATATAGAGCTAATAACAAAAGCTAGGTAGTTGGTACATCGAAGTACTTCTTGAATGAACTCGTTCGAGCCTCAAGTATCATTGAATGAAATCAACGAGTTTGAGTGAATGCCTGTATCAGATTCTTGGACCCCAAAAACAAAATGGAAATTAGACACTCATAAAATTAAAAATAATAAGGGAGGCCCAAATTGCAAGCCCAAAACGAACAATAAACACTGTGCTTCTTTCTTCTCCTCCATTTCTGTATTCACTTCTCAGCAGCTAAGACCTCGGAACATAAAAAATCTAGCAAACTAGCACAGCATGAACATAAAAATCTAGTCTTTTTTTTCCTGGTTCCTAGTCTTGGAGAGATTGCGCATCCATTTATAACTTCAGGAGAGTTGTGTCTCTTTCTTCTTAGGCAGCCAGCTGCGGTGAGACATTTCTGGTGAGTATTTGCTGAACCAAATGTCATATAATTCATCAAAGCTTGTAACTTTATGAGGTTTTCAGTTCTCTAGTGTTCTACTGGGCTCAGATTTTATGCCAATTTCATGGTCTTCTTCTTTCGTCACTCATAGACACCAAATCCATATGCTTTGAATGCCAATAGATAGTTTTGGGTCCAGAAAGATTTCATGAGCAAAGTACAGCTGAGCTCATATTTCTTTTTTTATTTTTCCCTGTAAATCTGGTTTCTTTTTGGATAATTTAAAGTGGACCCTGAAATCCTAAATGCTCTGAAAGTTTGAAACTCATTGAAAGGATTTTACTTTGAACAACTGATTCTGATTCTGTGAATTCGTTTCTATGGGTGGTTGAATATACTATTTTCAAGTTTTTAAACTATTGACTGAGTGAAAAGGCTCTGGCTTTAAACATTTTAACAATTTAACAAGCTAATTTTGAAGATTTTTGATTTTAGGTGCTTGACATATAACTTGTTGCTCTCAGATAACAAAAACTGATTTTCAGAATGGTTGAATAGATGGGAGACATTGGTTTCCAAACAAGTATATTTTATTGGAACTTCTTTTAGTTATTCAGGAGTATTTGATGTTGGAAATTACAGTTGCTTACTTGCTTTGAAGCTCTAGGAACACTGAGTTGAATTATGCTTCTAGTGTTTCTAGCAAGTTTCTTCTAATGTCTTTGTTTCAAATTGGTAAAATGGCATCTGTCTCAGTGAACTGGTAAAGGGTGTTAATTTATTGCAGTATACTAAATTTCCATCCAGACTCTCTGACTCTCTCTATGACAAAATTTCAAGTTTTGATTATTTTGAGTAGAATATTTTCTTTGCAGAGAAGTGGGATCATAGAGCTGCAGTATGGCTCAAACAAGGAGAAGTAAAAAGCAAAAGGAGCTTGTTGAAGCTGACTGGGCAGGGCTGCCTGACAATATCCTGGAGATAATATTTGAGCGGCTGAATTTGATGGATTGCATGACCGTTAGTGATGTTTGTGAATCTTGGAGGCATGTTGTCGCACAAGAGCTTTCTGGTTGGCAAAGACATGGTTTCCCGTGGCTGTTGATGTCAGGTGAGAAAGACAATTGGGTAAGGACTTGTGTCAGCATACTTCAGGATCAAGAGTGGGAAATGTTGCTTCTTGAGGCTTATGGGAGGTACTGTTGGGGATCATACCAAGATTGGTTGATTCTTGTAAAAGACCATGACGTTCACTGGCTTGGTATTTCCTTGTTCAATCCATTCTCTCGGAAAAAAATTGATCTTCCCAGAACATGGAATTTTAATCACAAGATGGTTCTTTCAGGGCTTCCCTCTCATGAAAATCTCATATGCATGCTGGTTCATAGTCACTCCCAGAACCTTGCCTTTTGGGTTCCAGGAGCTCATTCATGGTTTGAGCATAAGCTAAATGGCGAACCATTTGAAGATGCTGTCTTTTGCAATGGAAGCTTCTATCTTGTTGGCAAAGATTATAACATTTGTGAGATAAAGGGTGCTGACATTTTCTCTGCTATTAAGAGGGACGAAGCTTCTGCCCCTGCTACATTTGATATCGAGAGGCATTGCCATGAAGTAACAATGTCGGATGGCCACGAAAATACTGGTGTGCTGAAGTATCTTGTTGAATCTTGTGGGGAGCTTCTGCTCGTATGTAGGTTCTATAGTACAAGAGGAAATGATGTACTAGTAACAATTGATTTTAAAGTATACACACTGGATTTCAGCCAGATGTCCTGGAAGAGAGTAGAAAGTTTGGGGGATCATCTACTGTTTCTGGGCAAGTGTTGTTCGAGATCTGTCTCTTCCAGTGGACTCGGGCTTAGTGTGACTGATCGTATTTATTTCTCAAATGATCATGCTGTTCCATGGTGGAACGAATGGGACTCTAAACACCTAATTGGCATTTCAACTCGTCTTGGTCTGTACGATACTGGCAGTAAGGATTGGGGCTGCTTCTGCCTTGGCAGAAAGAATCATGAGGATCTATGTTTTCGATTTCGTGGCAACCGAGACAGATGGGGGCCCGTTTGGTTTACTGCTCCGCAATGGTGGTGCTGTCGGAACATGGTTCTTACCTGATGATGAGTTTAGCTCATCTATAGTGACATGCAGGGTATTTTGTTTTAGTTGGAAGATGATCAAGTTCAGGAGGTCATTTCAAGTACAAAGGAGTATAACCTTAATGTAGAAGGCACATTTTGTATGTTGTGAGTAACATTGGATAGACTACTATTATCTTATCAAAATAGGATCAGTGCGTTACTGGATATGGTTCTTTGGCACATTCTTATTACACTGTTGTCATAAACTAGATCACAAAACACATTTTGTAATGTACTGCAATGTACTATAAGAAACAGAACTGAACTTGTAATACGAGTATCTACCTTGGTTCATCTTCTTCTGCTCTGTATACTGCTGCAGCCAAGGGTTGCTACCGCACGAAGAGATTGTTGCTACACCAGAGAATCTTCTGAGCAATTCTGCTACACTTACTGAATGTGAGATTTTGTTTTGTATATGAAGGTGTATATCGCAGCTTGCATCAGGGACCTCTATATATATGCTAATACAAGGCAACAACTCTCCTACTCACAAGGAACCACTATCTCACTTATTTAGCAACACAAACGTGATAACATCTAGCTCTTGTTTAACTGGTCATGAGTTTCAATGAATACTAAAACAGATTGACCAAGTATTCATTAGACCAGGTCAATTCATCTTATCTCATTTACTTGATTCACCAAATGTGGATTATTGTTGGACTTGATAGAGCTCCGGTGTCCACATTATAATTACTTCCAACAATTCTTGCATTCCTTTAAACAGTAAGTTCTGTGAGGACCTGTATTATATCCAAAAGATGAAGGAATACATAGATGTATGTTCCTACTTAAGATTTTGATGCCCCTGTGCATAACTTTTCCCAACTCTGCTAAAGCTATGTCATTTGTTTATTATGTACTTCCTTGCTGTCACTCGTAAAAAATAATTAGGGAATCCTGTTTCTGATGAACTGTTAAGTGTATCTTATGTTACACATTCGATTCTTTCAGTTCATCATTTTAGGTGAAGAACAATTCAGATTGCTTCGATTTTGCTGTGCTGCATAAGTAAATGAAATGCATGTATCTAGTGCTGTTTCATCCAGACTTTATTTTTTGGTGAAGCTTGGTTGGGAGCTTGGTTTTCATTATCTGACAAATATTAAATTTAGCTATTGGTGAATGCTTTTATCCTGGGAACTGCTAACGCGTATGGTATATGGTTTAGGGTATAGAGTGTAGGGTTTTGGATACAAACATAACACAAGAAAGATATGAACTCAAAGTTGGAAAGATACCAACACTAAGTCAATAAGACAACAACACAAATTCAATTGACAAGGACACCAAAACAAGTCATCTCTCGTTCATAAAAATATCATGAAATGATCATAAGGATACCATTACAGTGTCATAAGTATATCTAGACAATGTTTTAAGGATACCATCACACTATTATAAAGATACTATTATAGTGTCGTAAAGATACTATGCCAGTGTTATAAATAGACCATCACAGTGTTATAAGGATACTAATGTAAGGATACCATGATAGTGTTATAAAGATACTATCATAGTGTCGTAAAGATATTATCACAGCGTCACAAAAAGATACCATGAAAGTGTTTTAAGGATACAACATAATCATATCATGACAACATTTTAAAGATGTCATATCAGGGTCATAAATGTACCATCACACTGTCATAAATATAGCATAAACATATTTTAAGGATATAACATAAATATATAATAACAACGTTTTAAAGATATCATTTCAGTGTTATAAAGTTATCAACACAAATTCACAATTATAGTTAAATCTAGTTGGCAAACATACTATTTACGTTTACTAAAAGTACTGTCTATGATTACTAAAGATACTATGTATTATGTATTACAAATTGTAATAAAAAAATAAATTCATTTTTTAAAAAAAAAAAATCTTCTCTGGGGGGCACCTAACAAAAGTGAGCGAGATCCAAACCGCGGTGGTCGAGATCGAGGGTGAGTGGCTTCAGGGCGAAGCATGGAGGCGGAGGAGCTCAGCTGAAAAAGGGACGGTGAGCGGCTTAGGGGAGAGGTCGAGGCACAGCGGCGAGATCGGTGCAACGTCGCAAGCGAGGTCGATGACGCGTCAGGGGAGGTCGATGGCTTCGAGGATCTGCGACAGAGCAAGGGAAGGGAGCCAGACGAGATTGGATTTGCCGAAAGTTGCACTGTTTCGATCGATTACAGCCAGTGGTAACAATCGTAATAATTGCGAAGTTGATAGCAGTGACAGCGCGTAAATAACGTGAGAGTAGAGGGGTTTTTTGTCCGTATGTCCAAATAAAGTGACGGACCCCAAAAGCCCAAAATCTAATGCCGAAACAACGTGACAACCCCAATAATGTGTCTTTAGTTTTCAAGTCTCTCTCATCTCCTCCTCCTCTCAGCAGCCGAGCTCTATTGTTGTCCGTGACAACCTCACAAAGGTACTTTCTTTGTTTGTTTACTATGAATATTGAAGCGCGGAAGTAAGTTTCCTCCCCCATTTCTATTCACTGTAAACTTTTATGGGCTACACTTAGAAAATGTCTTCTTCAATGATTACCCTTTCTGTTCATGATCTCGGAGCGTTTTGATGTATATGAATTTATTTGTTCTTAATTCTTAGGTCTGTAATTAGAGGGAAGATTTTAACTTTTCCATCCTTTGTTTAGCTAAAATCTATTGTGTTGTGCTAATTGTTATCCAGTTTCCTATGTTAATCTTTAGCCTGCTTGTTACAACTGTGCTCGCAATTTGAATGTGTCAGGGGAAATGAATTCAAAGTCGAAGAAGCGTCGTAATTGGAGAGTTGAAGAAGATAGAATCAGTGGATTACCGGATGCGATTCTTTGTCACATACTTTCGTTCCTTAAAACTAGAAGTGTTGTGCAGACCTGTCTTGTGTCTAAAAGGTGGAAGAATTTATGGGAGTCTGTTCCTACTTTGTATTTTGACAACTTAGACAATTGTAGCTGGACGTTTATCAGTCGGCCAACCTTTGTTGATCATGTCCTTTTCTTACGTAACTCATCAGACATTTGAATATTCCGTCTTCGTTCCTTGTCTCAACTTAATGTAGTGGATCAGTCGCACCTTAATGGTTGAATCCGCACTGCTATTAAGCGCAACATCGTGGAACTTGATCTTCATGTTCGGTTGTATAATCCTCTGAGAGCCCTGATTCTTCAGTTGCCCGAAGGTCTTGCCAAATGCACAACACTAAGGTCGTTGAAGATCACATCAAACCTCATGGTCAATATTCCTACATCAGGATGTTTTCCCAGTCTCAAGTTCCTCCATGTTACATTTGTTGATAAAGTGGACTGCGCTGTGTTAAAGTTTGTCACCAACTGCATGCTACTTGAAGATCTGACCGTAGATCGTCTTTGTTGTTTCTAGTGTTCTCAAGTTAGAAGTTATTTGTAGCCTTTCATTAAAGACATTAAGAATCGGTGGCTTCACTGGCTTGGCTGATGGCACCTACCGTTTGATTGACCGTCCAAAGCTTGAAAATCTTCATATAAAGGGGTTGAAGTATAATATAGGCAGTACAGAATCACTTGTCAGAGCTAGTTTCGATGTACTTCACCATTTTTCAAAAGAAGATTCTGGCTTCTATGGTGTTACTGCGCTTGTTGAAGGAGTTTCTAATGTTACATACTTATGTCTGTCAGCTCATTGTTTTGAAGTAAGTATGTCATAACTTCATCACTATATACTATTTGTTTCTTCTTCCAGTTCTTTGGTAGTGCTCTAACTGAGATTTTTTCTGCTCTTTTTCATTTTAGCATGTACTGTGTATGGCTTCTGCTTGACCTTCGGTTTGTCATTTATTTATAATTCACAAAAGGTCCCTGCCTGATTTTCGGAATTGAAGGCAATTGAAGTTGGTTTGTTTTGATTGCTTTGGCTGGGCCTTACAGAGTTTCTCAAGAAATCACCTATCCTGGAGTCTATCGTTGTAAATTGAGAAGTAAGTATGTTAATCTGCTTGAGCTACTTGAAACCAAATTGAATTTTACTGGTTTAAAGTTCTTGTGGAAATAATTCTTAGGTATGATGGAAAATGACAATGAAGAAGAAAGCTCAGAGGATGAAGAGGAGTCAGAAAACAAAGAGGACTCGCAAGGAGAAGAAGGCTCAGACGATGAAGAAGAGTCAGTGAATGAAAAGGGTTCTTCTGAGCAAGAAGAAGGCTCAGAACATGAAGACAGGTTGGAGAACAAAGAGGGCTCACCGGAAGAAGAAGTGCAAGATGGAGAGGGGTCAGAGTATGAAGAAGGATCAACGAATGGACAAGGTTCAGAAAATAGAGAAGGCTCTGAGCATCATTGGAATCCACCGGATTGTTTGCCTATATGTTGTATGACTCACCTCAAGAATGTCGTCTTAAGGGGATTCACGGGAGAAGAAGGTGAAATGGAAGTGGCAAAGTATTTGTTGAAGTGTGGTGAAGTTTTAGACAAGATGTCTATATCCTTGTATGATGATTATGATTCAGATGGAAAAGAGAAGATTTACAAAGAGCTTTTAAAGGCTCCAAGGGGTTCAAGAACTAGTATAGTTGAATTTAACCAGAATGCATTTTATTGTCTTGGAATGATTTTATCAAAGGTGCTATTCTAGCTTCTAAAGTTGTAGTATGTCCACTGTGCCGAACATGATGAATATACTCTCTTGTTTCCTCTTGGTTGTATATTTTCTCATCTGTGTTGTTAACTTTCTTATATCGAGATCTATGGAAATTCAGTGAATTGTTAGTTTCCTTTTCTTGAATCTTGGTTGCTAGAATTGTACATTGCTAGAATAAGAGTGCATCAAGTATCGTAGGAGAACGGGTGGTGTTACTTCCCGAGTGTCTGTCACATTATTGACTATGTTGACATGATGAATTTACTCTATCTTGCTTTCCATATTTTCTCAACCTCCCTTCAATTTTGTGCCATTTTGAAAGCCCACTGTGTAAGTTGGTATGTTTTCCCTAGTTCTTCTAGGCAACCTCATCAGCTCCGAGAAGAAGGTACTTTTCTCTTTCCAATGTTGTTTGGTTTCAAACTTCCAGTGAAGATTTAGCAATACAGGAACAAAAAACGCACCATGCAAATTTGTATCGGAGAATTGGCATGCAACTTTTTCTGTTGGTAAATGATAGTATAGTTCTTGATTTACTTTATGGAGCTTGTTTGAGCTTTAAGGTGTAGAAAACCCAAGCCGACCACTTCGACTCAAATTAACAATGGATGCCCAAATTTTTTGCCCGAAACGAACGACAAACACTGTTGCATTGGAGGGTTTCAAAGTCTCTAGTGTCTAGTTTTTGTCTCCCTCCTTCTTTTCTGTCCTCAACATCACAAAGGTACTCTCTTTCCTGACTACTTGTTTGTTTACTGTGAAGTTTCGAAGCAAAATAAGTTTCCTCCCCCATTTCTATTCACTGTAAAATTTTGTAGGCGACACTTAGAAAATGTCTTCTTCAATGTTACCCTTTTGGTTTCTTGACCTCGGAGAGTTTTGATGTACTGTATATGATTATGTTTATTTTTAAATTCATTGGTCTGTGATGGCAGGAAAGGTTTTAACTTTTTCATCTTTTGTTTAGCTAAAATCAATTGGGTTGACTGTGGTCGCAATTTGAATGTGTGTGAGGGGAATGAATTCAAAGTCGAAGCAGCGTCGTAAATTGAGAGTTGAAGAAGATAGAATGAGTGGATTACCAGATGCGGTTCTTTGTCACATACTTTCATTCCTTGAAACTATAACTGTTGTATGCCTTCTTGACCTTCGGTTTGATCATTTATTTATAATTCACAAAAGGTTGGTTCTCTGCCTGATGGTCGGAATTTAAGGCAATTGAAGTTGGTTCATCTTGATTGCTTTGACTGGGAGTTGCTTACAGAGTTTCTCAAGAAAGCACCTATTCTGGAGTCTCTTGTCTTGGAACGACTAGATGTAAGGATGCAATTCTACTTGAATGCATCTCATTGTGGTTCTAATGTCATCTTAGGTTAAAATAGTTTTCAGGTAAGTTGTTGTATGGAAAGTGACCCCGAAGAAGGCTCAGACGATGATGAAGGGTCGGAGGTTAAAGAAGATGAAAAAGGTTGGAATCCACCTGATTGTGTGCCTATATGTTGTATGACTCACCTCAAGTCTTTTGACATGTGAAAAACTTGAGAGCTGGGAGCTGTGCGTAAACTCTTGAACTGACATTCCTAAAGCAGGGTGTTACCCAAGTGTCAAGTCTCTCCACCTCAAGTTTATGTATCCTAGTCTCCTCAAACCGGATAATGACTTGATGGATTTTTTTCAGTTCCCTGTGCTTGAAAATTTGAGCATTGAAGGCTTTCTTGGATTCAAAAGTTTTACTTTCATCATCTCCGTGCCTGAATTGAAGACTTTGAAGATAAAGCATTCCACTGAAAATGATGTTTATATGGCACACAATTTTCTTATTGATTCCCCGAAGCTTGAGAGGCTTGATGTCTGTGATGATTTCTGGTCTAATTGTACCTTTGTGAATGCAAGATCCCTTGTTGAAGCCTATGTTTATGGCGATGCTCCAAAAGCAACCAAGTTTCTGGAAGGAATTTCCACCGTTAAATGTCTGACTATTTCATCTCATTTTGCCGAGGTAAGTAACCTAGTATACTTCTGAGTTTGTTCTTTGGATTTAATGCTGTAGTTGGTGGGGATGATCATATGAACTAAAGAGACAGGAGTAGTAGGAAAGATGTGTATTCAAAATTTCAAATACAGTTACAAAACAAAGGAGATAACGTTAATAATCTCTCTCTTTTGTCATATGTGTTTAAATTTAGTCCTTTGCTTATTATTTGTTATTTTCTTTTTAGCATGATTACTGTTAAGTTGATGCTTTTCTCCTTGTGTGAAGGCCTGCTCTATGGCTGCTTTTGGTAATCTGCGTGAGTTCAAGGTGGTTCAGAGATGGGCTATTTTAACTGGAGTTTGCTGACCACGTTGCTGGGCAGAATGGTCAATCTAGAATGTCTTGTGATGGAACATGCGGGATATGATCTCTCTCTGTCTGATGGTGTTGTTGCAAACCCGCGTTGGCGTCTGCCAGTGTCCGTGCCCAACTGTTTGGTGTCACACCTCAAGACTATCTGCATGAAAGGATACAAGGGAAAGGATTTCCGGGGATATCCAGAAGTTGACTCTTTTTTCACCAAATCTTACCAGGAGGGAGAAGGATGACTGCTTTCAAGGCTTCAATGGTGTTGAAGGATTTGTCAAGTCGTAATTTTCACCGTGCATGCGGTAGTTTCTCTGTTCAGGCGACTGTTGTTAACTAGCAAAAAGCCCGCGCGCGAGGCGCGGGTATAAAGTACACATTCATTGTTCACATCATAGGTTAATATAAACATGAGAAATTAATTACATAACGGTGCATACAAAACAAATAATGTCTAGATCAAGATCACATTTTTGATCACAACATTAGTTCACCAACTGCATTTAAGATTACAGACATAGATGCACTAACATCTATTTAACTAAGAACGCTGCATACAAAACAGCTAATGCCCAGATCAAGATCACATTCTTGATCACAACATTAGCTGACCAGCTGCATTTAAAATTACAGATACAGATGCACTAACATCTATTTAACTAAGCAAAATAAGGAATTGAAGAAGTTGGTGTGCTCCGTGAGCTTCTCATGCAAGATAGCGTCATTTCCAGCAAAAATCAATTCCTTCTTGTATTTACACCAATGCTGACAGCCAAAAAAAACAAACGATGGTAAATACAAAAACTAAGTGATCTAGTCTATTTATGCATGCACTAAAATGTGTACAGTTGATGTACTTGTCAATTTTTAGCATGCTCTATGTTGCTGAGCTGCTTCCACAGTCGTCCCTGAAAATATGAAACATTTTCGGTTAGGCTACGGTCGTTATTGTCACAAAGCACCCCAAAATTGTATTTTGTGGAACTACTTACTAGTTCCCCTCCTTGTTGATTTCATTCAGGAACAGTTTTATTGCAGCACTCCTGTCCGTGGTTCTCTTTGGAGCAGATCTTTTTTCAGGAGTATCCAGAATGAGTTCTTCAGGTTGGTGTTCATCCTGTAGTGGTTTCTCTGTGGCTGTTTTCTTGTTGGCAGCTTCAGTTTCGTAGGTGTTCATCAGATAAAACTGGCCATGTTGGTTGACATTAATCTCAAACAGGAATTCTCTTCCAATGTTGCAGCTGATCTCAGGAGGCAGGGTTGATTCGGTGGGATATAATCTTTTTTTCAGTAACTCTTCACAGGTTGCCTGGAAAAATTCCTCTGCTGCTTTTCCCATAATAGTGATGCTTGCCTGGTCTAGTTCATCTTCAATAATCATGAAGACTCTATAACTGCATGATAGTTGTGTATGTATATGAGTGAGGCAGAGTAAGCAACACTAATGTAGAAATCAAATAAGAATAGGTGCAACTGTGTATAGTGGCAAAGGAGCAAGCCTACCTTCTTTTGGGTTCGTTCTGTCCATGAACAGAACAGAAGTAATTATCTTCCTGTGTTTCATTCTTGAGCATGACCTTGTAACATTTGTCGTGGGAACAGGCATTGTACCACCAACCTTTTTCAGCAAAAAATCTTGCGACAACTCCTGAACAGTAGACTGATTTGGACTGGGGGGAAAAAAGGCAGGCTGATTAGAAATATTGTTGTATATGAAGGTTGACTATATGAAGATTGATTTACACAACATGTGGTTATATTCACCGACGTCATTTACAGAATAATAGCAGCTAAGTTAGGACACACACAACAATGAACTATATTTGAGATAACACTTTGCACATAAAAAGGATAACACACAAATGATGTGTAAAAGAGGAAATGAAATTGATATCAGATTAAACACAGTTGAATTAAAGTGGGAAACTAACTCATAACCACCAAACAACAATTATTTGTATGAAGGATCAGAGGCATCAGATCTTGCATTCATTAGCATAAGATCAATTCAAGGATTTGAAGCAAACATAGCACTCTTATGGTGACATAGGACCTAATAGTAAACCATAATCCAGAAGAAGAAAACAAAGCCCAACTTTTTTAAGAGCTTGGCAGAGAACAAAGTAGAAAAGATGTCAGTTTTCACAAATAGCTTAGTAAACCGAACAACTTATTGAAAGCCAAATAAATTCAAAGATAATACAGAAGTAAAGCTGGGAAACAATAGATTTTTGGGCACAGAAAGTTTCCTGATGACATACCGTGTGTATGGCAGGATCCAAAGTTTTCAATTCAACAACGGTCTTCATATTTGTTTCATTGATTTCTCCTGAGAGTGTCAATTTTGAGCGAGTAGCAAAGACATTGACTTTGTCACCTGTTCTTGAGAACCTGACATAAAAAGAAAAGCTGTCATTAGAAGGCCAGACAGGTGGCATATCTTTATAAAAACTCATCTAATTGAAGAGGAAAATTGCACAGTATAGAAGATCATTGAGCTGGAGTTTAAAGAACCAAAGTTTTAGATTCAAAATTGTAATGCATTCATAGTAACTGCAATTCTTAGGTCAGTAGGGTAGACCCTTTTGAAATAAACCTACTCTTTATTTATTATTTGTTAAGAGCTTATGCGGCTGTTAAACTACATGTAACCATATATAACAGCATATATTACGATCCAATTTGAACTTTTGTATCACCCAGCTGCATCTTAATACTTCTCTGAACCCTAAATAGATTTGTGATGATTATGATTATATTATACGATACTCACTCAGTTTTGTATTTGTCCGTTTGCTCGATACGTGGATTCAGAATAATACATGTATGATTTGTACTGGATGCTCCCACATACCCTAAAACAACATCCAAAAAAAACATGCATAAGTGATAACAGTGAATTCCCATAACATTTCGAAAAAACAAATAACATGAAAATAAATCACGATAGATGAGTCAATTGTAATACCTTCATACTTTGTTATCCGCATTGCAGTGAAGGCTGCAAGCACGGGTTCAAGAGACTCACTAATTTTTTGGATAGGAAATGATGCTGCCACATCTCCCCACAATGTGATTTTTATTTCCTCTCGCCTGTACATCCAGTGTGCAACATTAGCGAATACAAAATTTCCAATAAATATGAAATGATAGTAGTGGTCATGGATCAATGATCTTGTAAAAAAGATATTTGATCAGCATATGAATTAAAGCGTAAAGGCTGTAGAAAAACATACCCTATGAACATGAACTTAATATCAGCTCTGATCTGCTTCCTTTTTGAATTCTTCACTGTGATCTCTATTGGTTCTTTCACTGCTTTGATGCATCCATACAGATCTTGCAGTTGGTGGAGCAAAAATGTTAGTATTTTGTTATGGACTTCATATACTCACAACACGTACACATGTGTATATATATATATATCAGCCAACTTACCGGCAAGCAGGGTTTGATGGTCTACTTCTCGCTGCAACTGAGCAAATTCAATGAATTTGAAAGCATATCTTGGAACTGCGCTTATTTCTTCTTTGAATTCATCGAACTCAGTTTTTGCAGTGAAGGTGAGGATGATATCACGTTGGCAAACTCTCTGCCTGGCAGTATCTCTCTTTGAACCAAACCAACGAATGTCATATACCTGTCCCACTTTCATCAGTTTCGGCATATGCCCATAATAACATTCGTCAATCATAGCATGGATGGATGAACCCTACAGACATGCAGAATTTAGAAAGCAGTTCAGAACGAAAAAGTGGGTGGAACAACAAAAATTGTCACTAAGCAGCAATTATATGTGAATGTATATTTCACCTCTTCATCCACCAACAGATAATGGAGGCCATCATATTCAAGACTGTCAAACAGTCGAGGCCTCCATTCGAGAGCAACACGTGCCCTAACAGCCATGCCAATTGTGAATGGTCTGATGTTCCTTATCAAGTTTGTCATCTCTGATGAACCCAAGGGAAAAAAAACTCCATTATAAATGTTGGCATAAGTAGGATACATGGTGCAAGACTATAACAGTACAATATAAATGTGCAACATCCATTGGTCTCTTGATCCATGTCAATATAGAAAATTACAGTTAATCATCAGCAGAAGAGTATAAGTACATGCATTAAGCCACAAATATATAAGTGCATGCATACCCTTGACAAAGTCAAAAAAAAATTGATCATTTGTGCCTCATGCTAATTTTCATTCTGGCACTGACATTTGTAATTTCTCTCCAAGTCACCATGCAATCAAGTCCCATATTATATTTGTATGCAAGCTAATTTAGAGTGCTCTATCTTTGCCCACCCTTAGCTCGTTCTAACCCTCAACTACGTGCTACTTTACTATATATACAGCGTCCTAGAGCTAGCTAGAAGAAGTTGGCGTTTGAATTTTATCCTTTGCATCTCATCTCATTTCAGCCAGGGGATATCCGTTACTTATAGTTTCGATATTGACTATTTGCTTAAGCGCTCACCTGTTGCAAAAACTACATCAGTGTCAGCGTGTTAGAAATCTCCACAGATATTGAGTGAAAGCTTTTGCACACAAACAGATAGGTCAACTAACTATCCAAGATAAACTACATCTCAGTTCACTTAAACTACGTCTTGAGTTATGCAGGATATGGGACTTACATAACTGACATAGAAGATTCAAATTCACACATACCCAATAGAAAAAATGAATATAGTACCCTTAACAACAATTACATATCCATCTGATCCAATTCAATTAATGAAAATACAAAGATTCGAAATTGAAACCAACCAAGCATAAATTAATGATTGAATGGAAAAAATATATGATCTGAATTTCAACAACTCACAATTTCAGAAGACTTGCAGTGCTTTCATGTTTGAAGAGGTGAAAGTATATCTTTAGGGTAAATTACAACACCAGAAATTAAATCAGAGATAGACAGACTGTGGTGGGGAAATCACATTCATGCTAGTATCTTTTGATCACATATCACACTCATCAGTAGACCCAGATAAAACTAACCAAACTGACTAAATCGATCAAAACTGATATAAATTGTAAACCATACGCATAAAAGCTCTAATCTTTTCAACAGTTTCATTCATTTTGGGAAGCATGGGAAAACCCCAGATCAGCTGATATCAGAAAGCATTGAAGTTTAAAGTAATATCACATTAGAAGCGAAAGAACGGAAAGAAAACTAAAGACCCACAATTGCATGTATTGATCATCAAATATTGCTATGCAATATACTAATTATGCAACTCAACCTAAATGCTTGCAGGAGTTGCAACACAATCATAAATTTTCTCATAAAAAGATAAAGTACATAGCCATTATAGCTAAAATTGATGATATATAAGTGAGACTATTAACAAAACTAAAACAGGGAAAGTAAGATAACAACCATCTTAGCATACACTGTAGTTTAATATACACCACAGACTCATATTTCAAGGACACACCTCAACAAACTAAGTTGAAACTATACAAAGGGGCACACACCTGGTTAACAAACTGAGTTGACAAAAAAACCCTATATCAACAGTGTATGCACCAACGAACAACATCCAGATTGTTTACAGCTAAACATGTGATTCAATTACAGTTTCTTGGAATCTGATCACTTTGTTTGTATAAACTACCTATTCAATGGTAATGCTATATCAGACCAATTGAGTCTGCATTCATAGCATTCATAACGGTTAAGTATATTATAAGTTTCTTCTGTTCTTGATGCAGCAGCTATTCTCTCATATAAAATCAGATCTGTGATAAGTAAATATTATATGTTCCACTTATTTCATTTGTCTGATAAAAGCTATTCCACAAAAATCAGGAGATATTAATATGTTTCCAAAACAATATCATGGTTCAATCTTTCTTCTCAACGACGTAATTGAAATTCTGATTCAGAACTATAAACATTAAATAACCAAACATACATGCAAAGAACAGAGGCAACACTGTTTGCAAAAAAATGACACAGCAGAATACAAACAACTTAAATCTCAAAGGCTACAAAATAAAATGAAACTGATTCAGAAGGGAAAGAACAATCTGTCTTTGCATGGTGTTTTTTTCTGTGATGCGAGTACCTTATCTTAAGAATTGTATGGCCCAGAGATTCATTTTAGGAGCTCCTGTAGAGCAAAGGACTGAATTATTGAATCGGGCAAGATATCATGGAAAGTTTTTGATATCCTGTAGAGCCCTAAGCAATTTCCCCTCATCCCCCTTTTCGGAGATTGAACCATATCACACCATGATCATGAAGGGGGAATCATGCACGTCATTCAGAACATTGTGAGGAAAAATGTGCATGAAAGGTCCACCTTAATGGCAAGAATGGCAGGACTTTGGACATATCGCATAATTGAAGTGCATACAAAGAAAACAAACAACTACATCACTCTGCATATTTTTTCTTTCACTTTTGATGTTCTGAAATGCTTTACTAATCCAATCAGGAAAATGAGGATAACAGCAACGAATGAATAACTTATGTTTAGATAGGAAAACTGATCCAAGAATGAGCTAGCAAGTATAACGTCAAGAATGGCTATAGGAAATTAAAACACAAAAGAAATTGATGGTAAGAGCAAGTAGTGGCTTCAATATTCAGGTCCTCAATACTGTCGAGACTGCTACAGAATGTGAAACTGATCTTGAACAAAAATAAAAATGAAAACTAAATGCTTCCGTCCCTACCTGTTCATCTTTCCAAGTACAGTCCTTAATCTAATACTCCAAACCATTCAGCAAGATCATCAAAACTTCAGATAGTCAATCAAAACTTCATACTTTAGTAACATCGCCCCTGGGAACTCATTAACTTGCTGAATTTGATGGCCATAGTTAAATATCATTTACATAACAGTATATCAATCACAAAGTTCAGTGTTGTTTTTTATGGCTGTAACGTACATTGCGAAAAAGTAACTTCGATAAGAAGAATGACACAAAACAGACACAACAAAGAGACACCAATAATTTTGGTCTAAACACAAAGATTTAGAAGAGACCTCTGCTTGACGGTGTAATATTCCACAGTTCTGAGATATGTATTATCTGATAGCTTCTCAAATGTTTGAAGTTATTCATCCCCCGATTTTCCATTGGGATTTATTATCCTATATAACAATAGGAATGATAGGGATTGTTAAGGTTCTGGGTTTATGTCAGATCCAGGATTCATCATGGACTGAGCTTCTTTCGTTCCTATCTCACTTTATTTTGGCTATATGTTTCTGCTCATCAATTTGGGTATGTCTTCTCTCGCTTCTGTACGGTTCTATCCATTGTGACTCACATTTTCATTCCATGTTACAATGATGTTTGGCCTCAATCATTCAGTTGTGAAAACATGATTTCATCTACTCTTACCGACACATATCCTCAAGTATTATTTGCTGTTCTGAAGAAAATCTCAAGCTCAACTAACAGATTTCCTCATTAATATGGTTACTCTTCGTCCTAAATGGTGTTATCAATGAGAAATTGATAGCACTATATATACTGCAGGTTACAAACTTCCAATGCAGATTACTTATATATGCACACAATGCATGCCACAAACTTCCAAATGGCATTCATACATGAAATCAAGCAATATATAGCAAGAAAGGGCAGTACAGATCCATGATATGATTATCAAAGATGAAACTCAATCGCAAAACTTGATGATCATAGATGCACAGCAAGATAGAAGAACTCAGAGATCAGGTCAGAGAAAGGCAATCATCAAAATTGAACCTAGATTAATTTACAAACACAGTTTAACAATACGTCCCAATCGAAAATCCACAACAACACAGAATCATCAAAAGGATTCACGTACAACAACAATATTTACCCAAACTGAAAGCAGACCCTAAACTCTAGACAGGACATTACTAATCTGTGGCATGGCTTATAGTTGAGCTTGGAGGAAAACAATACTTCCCTGAAATGCTAAGCCTCAACTCATCAACAGTGACAACACCCATTTCCTCAAACACTTGGTGTTTCAAAATCCAAACTCAAACTTAAACCCCTATTTGTTCAGATATATCAATTCACAAAACACACACCCAGATAAAAAACGATGAACAGCAAAATGGTCAGATTGAAACAACGAATACAGATATATCTAGAGTTTTACCTATGTGATTGAGGGCGTCGGGCTCAGCCTGAAACTTGAACGGAGTGCAATTGCTTATGCTGTGGATAGTTTGCCCACTCTTGATGTTGAAGCACAATAGCAGACTTGTGTGTGTTAAGGGGATTATGACGAAGTGAGACGCCACCGGAGGAGACATAATCTCTGCCCCTTTGTTTTTTTTGAGATTAGTTGGTTTTTTAGTGGGGATTTGGTGAGACACGAAACCAGGCCTGTTAGGAACAGGGGAGATGGATTTCGAATTGAACTGGGTTGGTTCAAGAGGTAGAGGGGTTGAAGTGTACATGATGTGAATTTCACCAAATTGGTTTGATGGGGACTGAACTCCGGCGACGTTGGTTTGATGGAGATAAGGCTTGATGATCGACACTGCAGATTGGGTTGGTGAAACTGACAGAGGAGGGGCACATGCAAATTTTGGGTCAACGCAAAGAACTAAAAGCAACAGAATGCAGAGAGAGGGAGGATCATGAGCGATGGGCATGAGCTGGGGGAAGAGAACGGAGTTGCTCCTCACGTGTGTCTCGCACGTATCTGCACTGTAGTTACTGTGCTAGCTACAGGAACAGGAAGAAACCCACGCCTGTTATATAGGTAATATTCAGTTGGGGGTCGTTGTGTAAAATATGGTGGTTGTTTAAAGATGTTCAATGATCAAATGTGTGTTATAAGGAGACTGCTATCAAGGGTAGGGCAGGTATGTTGACATTGTTGTAAAATGTGGTGCTTGCTTTGTGTTTTGACGACGGATTCTGTCACTGTAAGATATGATCTTTCTGTAATGGCAATTTCATTACTAAAACTTTGCTTGCTACTAAAGTACTAATACTTGGCCTTAGGTGCTTAATTAGCAGACGTCTATACATCTTTTCCTATATGATACACATAATGCATTCTTTCATGGATACAGTCTGCAGAAGAAAACCGAGAAACGCTGCAATAGATATTTAAAGAACACTTTCATTTGCATCTACCACTACACTATTAAAAAGGTAAGCACATGCACAAAATGCCACTAAAGCTTGTCAAGATATGATGTGGGACACTGGCATGGGGACGTCAAATTTGAACTAGAGGACTGATAACGAATGAAAAAGAGTATGTACCATCCTTTCTTTGCTTCAATTTAGGTAGGTGAGTCCAAACATCTAAGAGATGTTAACGATCACATATTAACTCTTCTAAACGAAGCTCTAGAAGGCCACTAGGTGCTCGAAAGTACCTTTACTGTATAAGACCACATAGCTATATTTGGAACCTTGCATATTGTATAGAATTCAGCAAAAGAAAGTTGGTCCAATACAAAGCGAGTCCTAAAAATGAATTAGAAACATGTCTCGAGTTATCTTTGATTTCATAGCATGTAAAACGCGAGTGACTTACAGAATTATATTTTGTTTTCCAATGTGCTACTCTTCCGCTTCATCTACATCTGTCGAGGGCATTGAGCCGTCTCCGACAGGGGCGGAGCCATATAAGGGGCCTACCCTGCCCCCACCCCTGAAAATGTGTTATATATATCTAATTTGTACAAAATGATATTGAATTAACTTGGTGCACTGGTAAGACTTTGGGCTTATACAAGGCAGAGTTAAGGCATCTCCAACAATGGATGTCCTATACCTTATAGTAGAACCTTAAAAAAAACTCATCTCCAACCCATAAAAATTTGGGTCTCATACCCTATCCAAGGTTCTAAAATAGAACCCAATATGAGGTATAGGACCTTGTATATTTTTGTGGGCCCAACTGTTTTAATGAAGAGTATTTTGTTGTTTTCTTATAATGGATTAAACTTTCATTTATTATACACTCATTTTTATTAATAGCACACAAAATTAAAGGTCAATACAACACACCAAATTAAAAACACACAACAACACACCAAATTTAATTAAAAAAATTCAATTATAGATTATTTTAAATTAAAATAGTTTGAGAAATTATTATAGAATACAATATGTATATTTTAATATTAAAAGAAATCTATAATAAAGATTATGAGTTTTAAGGTATAAAGTATAAGACCCATGGTTGAAGATGAGAAAATGAGTTTTATTATGAGGTATAGAACCTTCATTGTTGGAGATGGGAATGTCCTACAGTGAATAGTAATTTTACAAGGTTTTATTATGAGGCATAGAACCTTCATTGTTGGAGATGATCTTAGGTTCGAGTCTTAACCTTGTCATTATCTAGTTTTATCTTCTTCTTCTATCTATTTGATGGACCTTTTGGAACCCAGACCGTCTCTGTTGGCCATCCAAACAATGGTTGTCCTCCAATTATATCATTCAGATGCAACCCCAGATAAGAAAACAATTCAGCTTACCATTCTGATCTCACATAATCTTGGTCCATAAAAGCAAATTTTTCAGGTCCTGCCCTCTAGAATCTCTGTGTTCTTCGGATGCTAATAAGTAATGAAGAACTTTAGTAGGTGTGGTAATGAGAAACCATTTGATGAACAGTAATTATTAAATGTAGTCGTCTTCAAGAATGCCTCCTTTAAAACAGCATTTCATACATAAAAGCTTTGTACCGGCAAAAAATTTCCTCTCATAGCTTGAGATACTAACTACACAGTCGCACCGATAAAAAATAATAACTGTACAAAGTACAAACAATATCATATACAATGTTCATATACAGTCAACGACAAGTCATTAAGAATCTCTGCACTTACATTTTCACTTCTTGAGGAGAGCACAGTTGCTTCTTGCATTTTGAAAGAGTCATCCATAGAGTATTCCAATGTAAGTTCGAAGTCTATACCGATCCAAACTGGTCAAGGAGAATGGTGGGTTGAGTATGAGGAATGGTGCTTCCACCAGAAGAGATACCAATAGACGCACAACTTTCGGATAAAGCACTGCCGCAGTATCCATGTCACCCATAAGTTCATCCACCTGCCACACAAGAGATGATAGATTTACCAGATAAATAAAATGTTCTCATGTATATGTCAGGACATTGTCTTCAGTAGTTTAAGATGTCCAAACAATATGAGACGAAAGCGAACAACATACTCACTCCACCGTGTATCCGTAAAGCTAGAGCAGACTGAAATATTGTCACCATCGCATCTGGCATCTCTGTATGTCCAGCAACCATGAAAAATAAATAGGAAACTTTTTGTTATTGAATGTATGATAAAACGAGTGCCTCTGTTTCTTAGTATCTGTAGGACGACTGACACTATATGAAATGGTTGCATAACAATCCAAAAACCAGATAAGTTAGCCATATCTCACGAGAGACACATGCATTATTGACACAAAAGATGAGAATGTCCTTGAGACAAGCCAATTAACTAGCTCAGTTAGAATGCATCTAATCTCCGGATTATATAGGAACAAAAAAACAGCACTTCATCTTGAGGTTGACAGGTATCTAGAGACTAGAGCCAATGCTACATGAAAAAAAAGAACAGAGAAAAAACAAGAGACAACGTAGAGAACATGTGAAAATTAAATCCATACCAGGCTCAATGGCCCTTGCTAGTTCTACCGCATGCTCAACCTCCCGCAGAGAAAGATGCTCTATCACAGTGGCAAAAGGCTTTTCAAATTACTTCACTCATTCTACAAAAGTAAAACGGTATGGAAATGCATATTTACCTTTTTCATGAACTAGTCCACTGTTGCAATGAATTGAGCCTCGTTTTGGTTAATGGCTGCTCCAAAGCATCAATCATATCAGTTGACCCTAGAGATGTCCCTGGACCAGAGCTCGGATTATCCAAGCTTCCTATGTAACTACACCCATGATTGGCATTGTGGCACTTGATGACGTAGTTAGAGATTGCGGTGAACTCTCAGATCTGTATAAAAGTGGCTTGGCCTTGAAGCACCAGCTGAAGTAGAAGACACATCAATAAGGGTCCAAACACAAGAACATAATCTTGTTCAATCGACTCCAGTGAATCTCCAACTGCGGATGAATAATAGATATTAAATACCGGATGATCTAAGGCATGTTTGGATGCAGATAATGCTGCAAACACACACAGTATTAAAAAAAATTCAGAACTATCAAGTCGAAAGTCATTAATGAACTGATGAAACTCAGAAGCTAAGCACATTTCAATCATCAACGTCACATTGAAATATACAACATTAAATATAACTTAAATGTGGTTAGATTATTCCTAATTATATCGAGGCTTTTTGTAGATAAAACCCAACACTTTAAAGATGGTTAAGTTGAAACAATATCGATACAATACGGACTTCATGTGCCACGTTTGTCGCTGCTCAACTTGGTATCCTGCTCAAGTGAGCTCGAATTGAATTGAGCATTCGAAAAATTGTTGCGTTGGCCTCCCACTGAATTAAATGGGTCTTCGAAAAATTGTTGTGTTAGACCACAGTTATTTCAGTGTGAATTTCGGACTTAGTTTCACGTGCTGACTTCATACTTTGGTTGCACGTGTGGGGGCATGTTGGATTGGAGATCCCACATCGAAATATGACAATATTAAATATAACTTAAATGTGGTTAGATTATTCCTAATTGTACTGTGGTCTTTTTGTTGATAAAACCTAATACCTTAAAAGTGGTTAAGTTGGGACAATATCGGTACAATACGAACTTCATGTGCCACGCTTATCATTGTTCAACTACCTTTGCTAATGACGGTTAGCCACATCAATTTCCAAGATCTAGCTGATGGGTAAATATTACACACGAGGAAAGCAATTGTTGCTGTAGCCTTGGTGACCCATTAATTACAAAGAAGGTTACCTATTATGTGTATAGTAGAGTTGGTGCAGTGAAGTTTGAAGCTTCAGAAACAAAGCTACAATTATAGCTTAGGTGGTGGCTGCAATTGTTGATTGTAGGAGGAGACAAGCTTGCCAACACTGAAGCTTGAATCAAGGAGAAGCACGACTTTGCTTCTTGTCATGCACACTACGTATTTTTTCACTCGCCTATATATATGGCAATGTAAGCTTGCAATCAAGCAAGCCGGAGGAGTTCCATCAATTGTGAGCAAAAACAACTAGGGAAAGCTACAATAATTGGTGAGATAGAGAGTGGGCCTCACTTAGAGAATTTGAGAGAAGTCTCAAATTAAGTGGGAAGAAATTCCTTTTGAGAGAGAGGTGTGTGCCACTTAGTGAAAAGTTAGTCGCTAAGAGATATTGTAATCCCATTATTTTTAGATAGTGGAAGAAAGAAGTATCCAACTTCGAGGAGATAGGCATTTGCCGAACCTCGTCAAACACTGTGTCTTTTGTTTATTTGTTGTTATTTCTGCAAATAACACGAGGGGTGGGAAGAGTTAGATCCTGGGTAATTAATTTATCCATCGACCTTGTATTAAGGTGCGCATTCTTTCCTAACAAGTGGTATCAGAGCCCGACGCTCATTGTCCGTGGCATCTCGTGGTGATTAAGATGGCGGAGTCATCACCATTGGCAACAACAATGATCAAGTTGACTTCATCAAATTTCTCCATTTGGAAGACCAGAATGGAAGATGGCGATGCGTCTGACCGGAAAAGTTTTCGAATTATGTCAAGTTTTATGTCATTTTATTCGTAATCGCGTACTGATCGCAATGATGATGTTATTAAATTCATTGAACGTAGTTTGGTGTGAACTTGAAATTAATCGGACATTAATTAAACGCTTTTACAGTTTTATTGTTCAGTCGAGTAATACGTCAATTCGACCTTAAGTCGCACAACGTTTGAGGAACGTATTGTGACTTTCAAAGAGAATTAAGGACACAAATGAATTAAACTGGTAAGAAGTTCAGAAATCACGTTATTCGAGAATGTGATGTTCTCGATGATATTGCTCGTTAGGTGAACAAGCTTAGTTATTTAATATTATTCTTGGCGAGTAGTTACTAATTAATAATCGTTATTTCAGAACGATGTATTAGCAGCCAGTGGCAGATGTATAGAAACGCCGACTAACAAGCTTTGGTTTGGTGGAAATTACGGCACAATACTGTGTGTGGACACTTTATTTTCACTGTTATTTTGCGAGTATTCAGTTATGCATTTGTAGTTATATAGTTTATAGTTATGAATTTATGATTATGCGTTTGCATTTGGATGCATGTATGAATTGATTTTACACAGAGCATAGTACAGTTGATGCATTGATGCACTGCTTCTCGGCTGATCCCCGAGATGCTCTGGGAGGGCCAGAGACCTGACTCGAGGATTTATAGAGCACCCAGGAGGGTCAGGAACCTAATCTGGGCAGTATTAGGACTTGAGGTCGGGAGACCCAAGTCGTAGACTCCACATATTTTATAGTACCCAGGAGTACCTGGATGATCATATTTTTAGACTCGCATCATTTTTATGTACATTTATAGTTTTCAGTTTAAAGTTAAGCTTTATTTTCGTCCACTCACTCTAACAGTTTTATTATTTTTTGTGCCTTTCCCTAGGCCTTTTGGTTTAAAATGCCTAGTTTGCAGAATTCGTTTGAGGTTGAGCACGCACGCAGTTCATGACATAGCAGTTTCTACCGTAGGATCCAAGGTTGATCTTGCGAGTTAGTATTTTATTTTACATACTCAACTTAATTTGTCTAGCTGCTCTGATATCGAAAATAGTTGTATATATTGTATATTTTAGTAGTGAACCTATATGTGGAAAATTTCTTTATTTCGTGACTTTTGATTTTTGGATCTCCACATTGGCTGTCAATTAGTGAGTAGTAATTATGATTAGAAGAGTCATTAGGGTTTAATTCTAGTTTAGACAACTAAATCGGGGTCAGGACTTTTTAGTTGGTATTGTGATGACCTGACCCTTGTTAAAAATCATCAAAATAATAAAATAATCATATAAATTGAGGGAGTACTTGATCAGAAAACTCAATTCGACTAAATCAATCGAAGAACAGATTCGATAACTTGTTACGATGAAGCGGTCGTAACGACATACTACAAAACTAATTTCTCAGTTTCCCGCACCGCTACTGGTGACAAACCCCGTATCACTGCCTTCTTACAGGGATGACAAAGCCTAAATGTATTTTAAATCTCACGGATACACTCGTAACATCGATACAAATTGACACTTTCTAGAAGAATTTTTTGGTCACACGCGCGGTCACAAACGGCAGCGCTTAGAGCTCCTGCGCCACTGCCGGCGTAGGAGGATGACACACCATTGGAAATCTCACCACGAGCCCAACCAACTATTCCAAAGAACCCAAGACATATTCCAGCGCGTTTGGTCGGAATTGGCCCCAAAAGCAAATTTGGCTGTAATTGGTTTCTGGCTCCGATCTCCATCGTCGAGCCATTTCAGAGCTCAAGGGTGGACCCAAATCGACTCACGACGAGGTGGGGAGCAACCACCCCCCCCTTTGCCGAATAACACCGGCTCCACTGTGTCCAGCGGAGCCCGAATCGAATCCAATCGGATTGAACGATTTCGATTTTAATCGATGTCAAACCTGCATATACAATCAAAAAAGTATATACAACCCATAAAGAGGTTCTCATGACCTCATTTCATACCTGAATCGGCCAGAAAACAACACTGGTGACGGCGAACCCGAATCCAGAAAAACCCTAGAATTTCATCTCTTCGATTCTCTCTCCTCGATGCTCCATCGCTGTAAATAAGACTAGAAATAGGAAGAGGGGAAGAAGCTCGTTCGATGCTGACCAACCCTCTAGTAGGAGATGGCCGGACGACACTGCACCGCCACAAAATCTCTCTCTCTCTCTCTCTCTCTCTCTCTCTCTCTCCCTCCCTCTCTCTCTCCTCGGGGAGAGAAGGTTAACTAAAGTCAACCATCCAACCCCAAAACTCCCCTACAAATATGGAAACCTCTTCATTTATATACGTTTCCAAAAATGGTAACTCGGTACGTAATTATTGTACGACAAATTTCCGTCGATCGTAACTTCTTCGTCGTAATTTCGATTTCGACGATTCTCACGTCTGCGAACTCGTCTTGACAGATTCTACAATTTCTATTCAAAGTCAACTAACTTATCAACGGTAAAAACTTTTTACCACGATCACTAAATCAAATTCAAATTATTCATAAATAACATAAATAATATAAAAATATCAGAATATTACAACATCCTTTACAATAAGGATATGTACGAGCCTCTTCAAAATAAAGGAGAGAAGCCAACAAACAAGTCTGAAGCAGAATGTAGCATCATGAACAGGAAAGCTATTGCAAGAATTCGTCAATGGGTTGATAAAAGTGTTTTTCATCTTGTGTCACAAGAAACCAATGCCTACTCAATGTGGACAAAGTTAGAGTCCATGTATGAGCGAAAGACCGCACAAAACAAAGCCTCGTTCATTCGGTGGTTAGTGAACATGAAGTACAGGGACGGTCGAAGTGTTTCTAAGCACTTGAGCGATTTCCAAGGCATGGTGAATCAATTGACCAACATGAAGATGGTGCTTGATGATGAGTTGCAAGCACTGTTGTTACTTAGCTCATTGATAGAGAGCTGGGACACGTTGGTGGTGTAATTAAAGAACTCAGCTTCTCAAGGCGTTCTCACACTGAGCACTGTGAAAGACAGAATGGAGCAAGGAATATCGACCGAGTCAGAAACCCTCATCACTAACGTTCATGGAAGCAATAGAAAATTTGACAACCGAGGCAAAACAAAAGATCGGTCAAGGAGCAAGTTTAGCTTGAAGGACATCAAATGTTATCACTGTGGTAATAAATGCCACATGAAGCAGGATTGCAGGAAGCTCAAGAAAGAGTTTGCTGGAAAAGATGGCGTCAAAAAGACAGTCGTTACGGCCTCATACGGAGATAAGTTAATCATCTTTTGTGGAGATGGTTATGTTAATTTGACATCTCAAGATACAAGTTGGATCCGTCGATTCCGGTGCATCATTTTATGTTACCTTACGAAGGGAGCTGTTACGTCCTACAACATTGGTGAAAGGACCCAATTCCGATTTAGTTGTATAAACCATAAATAAGCCTAAACGACAACAGAATCTACAAAAAAAATTGCCAGGGTTTCCACTGAAATTCAAGAAACCCAAAAATACCTACAAAGAAAACACATTTCTAAAATGTCCACAAAAACTAACCGTGGGCACCAAATCCCATCCAGAATTCTCAAATCAACCAAACACTAAATCCACTAGAAGTATAAACTGTTTACAGAAGGTGATAAGAAATCCAAAGACTGAATGAGAAAATATAACATATATGGAAGTAAACTATATACAGTATTCATAACGACTTTTAATTTACATAATACACAAAATTGGCAGGTTAAGCTAGGAACCTACTTGATAAGTACAGTGACATGAACGTTATGCCTCCGTCGATGACGTGCTATCTCAGAATATAAACTGCAAACTAGGCGGAGGAAATCGAAAAGCCCAGGGAAAGGCATATAAAAAATAAAACTGTTAGAATGAGTGAACGAAAAATAAATCAAAGATATGTAACATAAAATCTGCAATATGCCTTTCCATGAATAAAATTACTAAAACTGGTAGCGAGTTAAGAATACTGTAAAAATAGTAAAAAAGATACGTAGAGGGGGACACCTGACCTTTCTCAAGTATCATGTGCTAGTGGAGGCAACAACGAGAATCTCAAAACCACTAGTCACCTAAAGTCGTCTGGTGAGTCCTGACACAAATATGACGTGAATGCCAGGAGGAAGTACTGATCCTTCCCTGGAGCCATTCGGGGATCAGCCAAGTAACCAATGCATCGATGCAATACTGAATGTATGTATATATCTAGCCTCCAAAAATGAAACTGAAACTGTAACTGCAAACTGAAATGAATATAAATAATAAATAGACTCGCTAATCAACTGTGAAAATAAAAGTGTCCACTCACAGTACACAGCTAGCTCAGTGGTCTGGCGGAACTCCTCTCGCCAAAATCTTGATCACGGTCTCCTGAATAAACAACATATTCATTTTATACTAGAATTCGATAAAACATGCAAAAATCTACTCAGAAACTATCCCGGAAACCCCTCGGTCAATTTTGGATTTTTGCCTCGCCTAAACCTCGCCGTGGATGGTGGCGCGTGAGTCACACGAGCCTCCTATGCAAACTGCTCAAATAGGAGCGTTTTACCCCTCGTTGGAAAGAAATCGTCGATCCCTACAACTTTCCCAACTAGCCCAAAACCTAACTCACCGTCATTTGGCCAAAAGCTGGCCCGAAAGCCCACGGTTCGAAAAACACCGAAAAAAGTTTTCGGTCGATTTCAACGCCATTGTTGCTCCTCGGTCTCCCAAACCAAAGGGGTGCGACTCCTGGGGTGAAACCCAACAATTTCCACCCCTCGCCGTTGCTGGAAAGTGGTCGGAGCACCATTAACGATTAAACCCGAAACCTAACCATAAAAGCTCAACGATTCGAACCCAAAATCAACCCAAAAATTAACAATACCTAAATGAATCGAAAGAGGGAAGCAAGAGTTTCAAAACCATAACAAGAACACTGGCAACAATGACATTTTCCGGCGGCTTCAATTTCGGGTTGGGTCGGGTCGGGTCACGTTGCCTACAAAATGGGTCGCCCAATTTTCTTATTTTTTGAATTTTTTGATTTAAATTTAAAAAAAAATCCTATTTAAACTCCTAAGCAATTGATCAGATCTATGGCTGAGGTTTGATCTAATCAAAGTCCAACGGTCTAGATCAAATCGCCTCTAATAAAATACTTGTTAATATTTTCTTCACGTAGACTTCTAAAAATCGTTAAAAAAATAGCTCGATCATCCGAAAAGTTCCCTGAAAATTCTTACGAGTTTGAAATAAAATACTCTACGACTTTGTGAAGAAAATAAAGTCTGATTATAGCTCGATGAAATTTTTTTTAACAAACCACACGATACGATTAATTCACGATAAATGTAATTCGTGTTGAGTTACACGTAATTTTTTGTTCGGGTTCTTACAATCTACCTATAACGACCCAAACCATAAATGGTATATTAATTGGCTTGATTTGCGCGTTTCACGAATAGTCGCGATTTTTTCATAATTGGTTAATATGGCGGGCTTGTTAACGACTAAATTATCGGGCAAGAATTTGATTTGAGTTCCTTCGTGGAAATTGTAGAAGATTTGATTTCCAGCTCGTGGGAATTTTTCGGATAAGTGAGCAATATTTTATCGAGTTTTGAAGTTGGTTGGAGAATGTGGATTTAATTGTGACTGTTCGATCTTGATCAGATTTGTTTTGAATTGTTGATTTGGGGCTATATATGTACGGTATAATTGTACGGTATAAATACATGATATTTCGGGAAGTTTCCATTTTGGGAAACCTGGGTCGTTGACTGAGTTGACCACGGGTCAAAACTGACCCGTTTGGGCCGTGACTTTCTTGGCTTCAATGTTCCTTATTTCGGCATCTTTTGGCCGTGGTTTCTTCATGAAAGTTGTTGGGCTTGAGCTCCTCTCTTTTTTGATAGGTGGATCACTCATTTTGGTTACCGGATGAAGAAGTTATGGCTTGTTAAAGTTTGAGGAATTCTGGCGGTTTTCGCCGGTGATGGAGGCGGCTGAGTTGGAGGTCGAGCTTATAGGGGTTTTGTAGCCCTTGGGGAGAGGAAACTTTTAGAAGTGGTCTTGCACCTTGCCGTGGCCGGTGATGTCAGATCGGTGGTGGAGAATTCCGATGAGGGTTTTCGATTTCAATGTGAGTTTTGGGTGTTTTTCGGTCAAAATTGGGCTTAGTATTGAACTAAAAAGTTGTTGGAAATGATGAGATCTTCAAATCTATGTATTGGTTGCAGTTTTCTGGGCCGATGAGTTTTCCGGGGGCAGCGGCGGCGGTCCCATGCGCCGCCGTGCGCGGCGGAGTTCCGGCGGAGGTGGTTTTCGACAAGTTTTATGTCGTTTTGTTCGGATTCATGCACTGATCGCAGTGGTGAGATTTATAGTTTGAATTGAGCATCGAAATTTCTGGCGAGGTTTTATAATGTGTTTATTATGATTTCGGTTATTTCCGTCGAGATATGAGTTTGTGTTTTCCGGGAATGCTTGGTTCTCGCCACATGGTTCAGTATATTGAATTATGATATTAATCGAATTTTTTTTGTTATTCAGGAGGATCGTGGTTGTATTTGTGGCGAGGAATTTTTCGCCGGACCACAGGAATAACGCGTTTAGCGTTGTGCTTGTCTGTGAGTGGTCATTTCTTTTCACTGTTGGTTGCGAGTCTTTTATATACGTTTTACGAGTATGAGCGTGCAGTTATGATTAGGCATTTACGAATATGCTTTTATAATTATGCATTACGAGTATGCTTTTACATTACGCTTTATGCATTTACATGGAAACCTTTATGATTTTGTTTACACAGAGTACAGTCTCAGTAATAGTTGTATCGATACACTTAGCATCTCGGCTGATCCCCGAGGATGTTTACCGGGGGGGACTGTTACCCTGACCCGAGGTCTTTACCGGGGGGGGGGGGGGAGCAGATACCCTGACCCAAGGCCTTTCTGGCTGGAATCATGTGAGGATCATGGATCCCGTGATTCAAACTGTACTAGCGCGGATGTGTCCATGAGTGACCTCGCGGGATCTCCGATGCATGCTCTGTACGCGTGAGGAGTTAGAGTCTCCCTCGTGTACCATATGATTTTTATGCATTTAGACTCGTATATATTTTATAAACATATATATGTATTCGGCGAAAGACATTTATTTTCGTCCACTCACTCTAATGGTTTATATGTTTTTCCCTGAACTCTTTGTTTTCAATGCCCAGTTTGCAGTTTGGATTCAGGTGTCGCACGTCTAGGTTGGAGGCTTAATATTCGAGCTACTTTTCCTTCTCAGTAGGTTTCTAGTTTCGCTTACTGTTGTGTGTGTGTGTGTGTGTGTGTATATATATATATATATATATATATATATAGAGGTCGCTCTGAATACTATTAAGTTTATATTTTCACATGATTTTCCCAGATTTCTATAAAGCTACAGTTTTGTGTATTGCTTTACGTTATATTATGTTTTTGAGAAATCTAGATGGGATTGGTGCCCACTGTTTGGCTTTTGTGGTATAGGATGAAGTGTATTTTCCGCTGCAAGTTAATGGTAATTATGCGATATAGTGGAAGTCTGCCAAAATTTCTATGATTTTTGAAAGTTCATGTTTTCAGAAGAGGTTTGATTTCGGTTTAGGTAACTAAATCGGGGTCGGGTCCTTTCACTACCCCCCTAATAAAAAATTTGTCCTAGAAATTTCATACATGCTAATCGAAGAGATAGGGGTACTGCTCTCTCATCTGCTTCTCTGGTTCCCAAGTGGCCTCCTCGATTGCATGGTTCCTCCACAAGACTTTCACAAGTTGAACGGTCTTGTGATATAGTTCTTGTACTCTCTGATCAAGAATCTGGACTAGCTCTTCCACATAAGTCAAATCCTCCAATAGGGAGCTGATAAGGTATCAGAATATAAGATGGATCAGAAATGTATTTCTGCAACATATACACATGGAACACATGATGTACCCTAGCCATCTCATAAAGGTAGTGCCAACCTATACGCCACAACACCCACTCGTCCAATAATCTCTTATGGACCGATATAATGTGGACGGTGTTTTCCATGTTTCCCGAAATGCACAACACATTTTCAAGGAGATAATTTCAAAAATACTCAATCACCAACCTCAAATGTGAGGTTTTTTCTCCTTACATCAACATAACTCTTTTGTCGGTTTTGTGCAGCTTTCAACTCGTCTCGAATGATTTAAATGTCCTCTGCGTGTCTTATACTATGTCAGGACTAATAAGCCACATTTTCCCTACTTCTTTCCAACACAACGGAGTTCAACATTATTTTTCATATAAAGTTTCATATGGAGCCATCCCGACGCTGGCTTGATAATTGTTATTGTAAGCAAACTTTATCAGATGAAGCTATTAATCCCAATTCCCATTAAACTGCAGAACACATGACCACAACATATCCTCCAAAGTCTGAATGATTCTCTCCGATTGGCCATCAGTATGAGGGTGGAAGGCTATATTAAAATGTAATCTGGTCCCCAATGCCTTATGCAAAGCTCGCCAAAATTCTAATGTGAACTGAGTATCCTGATCAGAAACTATAGACACAAGCCCTCCGTGAAACCTCACAATCTTTGCCATATATAACTTTGTTAATCTACTTACACAGAGTTTTCCTAGGAGAGCTAGAAAATGAGCTGATTTCGTAAGGCGATAAACAATTACCCAAATACCAATATTACCATTGGATGTATGAGGTAGCTGATATACAAAGTCCATGGTAATATGCTCCCATTTCCAAAATGGAATCTCTAATGGTTGCAACGTTCCAGTAGGTTTCTGTCGCTCCACTTTTACCTGTTGACAAATAAGGCACTTCCTCACATATATTGCTATTTCTCTTTTCATGTTACACCACAAGTAGTAAGGTTTAAGTGTCTGAAACATTTTTTGTACTACCCGGATGTATGACATAGGCTGAACAATGAGCTTCATCAAGTATTTCCTTCTTCAGCTTATGATTCCTTGGAACACACAATCTTCCTCTGAACATTAAAGTACCGTTATTCCTTAATCGAAACTCTATTAGTTCGCCATTTTGAATCATATCTTTTTTGCTCAACAGATAGGAATCCGCATCCTGGGTCTCTCGTACTAGGTCAAACAATACTGGTTGGATTTGAAAACTTGCCAACAATGCTCCATCATCTCTCCATTCTAGTTCTGCGCAACTCAGCTAAATTGTATGATTTACACCCAAATTGTTTTCTAGCAACATCGTGCGCCATAGCAGTTTTCTCAATCCGATGGGGAGCTCGCGTTGGGCAACCGTGTGTTTATGTCGTCTTTTTTCTTTCTTTCTTTTCTCTAATGTATTTATACAATTATGTATGATTTAGTCTATTGTCCTCCTTTTTTTGCACGTCTGTTTACTATTTTTTGGTGGTCTTTATGGGAAATCCAAAACTTGGTACGCTGAGTAGAGACAGAGATAGAGATATAGCAAAGAGTGAGAAGAACCCAAGGACCATAGTCTCCGCTTTACTTTGTGTCATGCGGTAAATAGTTAAATACTGACATTTTCCGATTTACCGTCTCACCCACATGCACAATGTGTAAACGTGTCTAGTTTTACGGGACTTGATACTGGGCCCCACGAACCATGCTGTTGTTGAAGGGACTGAAGTAGACTCAACTGCTTCAGAGTTTAGAGACTGCATCTTTGCTACAACTCCCTCAGTGTCCAGCTGGTTAAGCTTTGTTTTTTCAGCAACAGATTTGGGCTTTCAGGTACCGTTCCTCCTAAACCATCTGATTATAACATCAAGTTGCTATATTTTGTTGTATTGATCGATCGGGTTTGATTGTCTTGAACAGTGTTGTCGATCGACATCGTATATGGGAAACATTGGAACTGCCCCATCACCCAATTCAGGTATATGCTGCGTGGCTATTGTTCTTCTACTTGTTCCCTTTTATGGAATTTGATATTTACGCCTACCTTTGTTTGTATATGAAATTGGAACTGGTGTACAAGTTCAACCAATTTTGCTTAACCATATCCGAATCTATTTAACTGAATGTTCAGTTTATTTTATATGCTCTTGGGCCACAGTAAACAAATGACCATGGGCTTTTATTGTATTTTCTTTGGAGTAAAAGAGATGAAGATATTTGCTTCTAAAACTAACCTCCAGTTTACATATAATTAGGCGTTTCTCTCTGGTTCACAGCTTGAGTGAGAGTTGCAGCAGAAGGTGGAAATGTCATTGGAATTGTCATTCTCAGAGGATTTTGCCTCTCTTTTTCAGCAACAAATTCGTGCTTTCAGGTACTTTTCATCCTAGTTCTACATTCTGCTGCTTTTAAATTACTTCCGATCCTTAATCAGCATCTGTACTATTAGTTCTCTCCATGAAATTGTTAAAAAATGACTTATTACTGAATGGAAAACGGGAGCCATGTATGTTCTTTATATCACATATATGGATCGATTGTTGAGATTTTACCTTCAGTTTTACATGTGATTATCATTCTTCAGTTCTCTAAGTAATTTCCGGTAGGTCTGCAGGGTTTTTCGTACTTTCAACAGCTTCACTTTGTAAGTCTAGATGTGATAACTTTTCTATTCATAGCAATGATTTGGAATTATTGGACAACTTTGTTTCAAAAACCTGTCGGGGAGAAGCTGGATTTGGAGTCCAACAGTCAAGTAAGAGGGGAAGATAGGATCAGTCATCAGTGCATTACCTGATACTGTTCTCAGTCACATACTTTCCTTTATTCCATGTACAAAACAACATGTGAGAACCAGCCTTTTATCTACAAGGTGGAAGGACGTTTGGGCTTCTGTTCCCAATCTCTACTTCAACGATGACAAGTTGTGCTCGTCTGCTGTTTTTGTAGCATTTGTTGATCGTGTACTTCTTGCTCGGGAGTCGGATGACATACAAAAGCTTCGTCTTCATTTCAATAGCTGTCATGCTGAGGATTACCCACATATTGATGGTTGGATTAACACTGCCGTCAACCACAATGTGGTCGAGTTAGATCTTTCTGTAGATTTCAAACGAGAAAGGGAGATGTTGGGTGAAGATTATGAGTCGGTTAATGAAGATGAGATATTATATGAAGAAGATGAGATATTGCATGAAGAAGATGAGATATTACATAAAAAAGATGAGATGTATGTGTTGCCTCCCAGTGTATTGACTTGCAAAACACTGAAGGTTTTGAGCTTGAGAGCAACAGTTATCATCAATATTCCTACATCAGTGTATTGCTGTTTCCCAATGCTGGAGCTCTTCTACCTCCATTTTGAAGCTGATCGTCATGTTAATGTCACTATGGATCTGTTTAGTTTTAACTATGGATGGAGATTTTGGACGTAATGGATTGGATTTTAGCATCTCTGCACCTGAGTTGAAGACATTGAAGATAGATATGTACAGTCCATATAATGGGCATTGTTTCTACAAATTCTTCATTGATGCCCCGATGCTTGAAAAACTGAATCTTCGGCAGTGTTGTCTGTCAAATTTTATATGTAAGAACACAGATTCACTAGTTGAAGCTAGTATTGCGCTTTATATGTATCGTAATGAAGATTATTGGACAGAGGACTGCATTAACCGTGCAACTGAGTTTTTGGCCCAAATTTCGAGGGTGAAATATCTTTCCTTGAATATGGGTATCCATCAGGTAACTAAATAAGTTCATCCTAGCTAGCTTTTCCCTTGCATTTTTGAATATCATGTTCATCCTTTTAAATTTCTTTCTGTCTGTATCAAAAGCACAAGTTTCTTGAACTGTGACCGACTTTTCTTCATCTTGGCAAGTTTGGATTTGAGTGTATCATACATAAGTTATTTTCAATCCTTCCTACATGATATGGTGTTTGATCGATATATATATATATATATATATATTTGGATGAAGGCCTGCTGTATCCCTGCTTTTGAGAATCTGAGGAAATTGACCTTTACTCATTCTATGAAATCTTGCTTGTTGAAAACTCTGATGAAGTTGCTCGAGAGATCACCTAACTTGGAACAACTTGAAATAGATGATGGGTTTTATCCACCCCCCAAAGAGCGATGGAATTGGAGGCGATGGAAGCAGAGGCGAGGAGACTTGAGAACAAAGCGAAGGAGGTGCGTGGACCTATTGAGGGAGAGCTAGTGATTGACTTTGCAGCACTTGCACGTATTCTGAATCGGGTTCCACCAGAATCTGTTCCCAACTGTTTGTCGACGCACCCGAAGACTGTCTTGTTTAAGGGATTTATGGGAAAGGGACACATTGGATATCTCGACGAGATAGAATTGACCAAGTGTCTGTTGAAGAATGGTCAAGCTTTGGAGAAGATGACTATTTATACTCCTGATCTGGAAAAGAGTACAGAAGAACATATCAATGAGGAAATTACAATGTGTGAGTGGGGTTCAAAGACAGTTCAGGGGGAAGTGATCGAGAAGATTTTCTATTTCGAAGATGTTGGTTCATTTTCTGAATGATAATATCTATATCTGCAAATGAGTCCTCTCCTTATTTTTCATCCCGATGTTGAATTTTATCATTATTACATTTTCAGAGTTAACCTTTGTTTCTGGAGCTGATCCAATGTGGAATTTATGTGTTTGTAACCATGTCTGCCTTTGGTAGTTGTAATTTGTGAAAGCACATTCTTGTTAAACAATCCTAGTTTCTTTTGTTATCATGGTTAAGTCGTTCATTGCTTCAATATTATCATCTTGGTTTCAAGTCTCATCAGTTGTAGATGATAGAACCAACTTCAGTTGCAACTTGCAAGAGTCTAGTTGGTTTTACTCTGTTCTTGTTACGTTTACTTTGCAAGTCAATTTTGAGGCCATTACCAAAACAAGAAAGAAGTAATGAAAAAGTCGAACAAACATAGCTCCATAGTGAAATGGTATAAAGCCCAAAACAAACCACACCTGAAAAACAAACATAGAAAAAAACCAAAACCGACCGAGACTGTGAGAGAGTCTCTCTCACTTAAGATCAGCACCGTCGAGATTTCGATGAAGAATAATCAGCTGCTCAGAACCAACGACCCACAATCAACCTCCTCCATCTCCTCGTCAGCTCCGTCTTCGGCTCCAAGCACACCTCCTGGCTCCGTCGGTTCTCTCTTATCTGATTCTTCTTCGCTCCAAAAATTGGAACGGAAATTGATAAAGTGAAGCCCTTTTATGTTATTGTAGGTACGCTCGGACCGCCATCGTCAGCGGTAACATGTGCCGGCGAGAACCGCACGTGCAAATGTCGTCAGAGGAAGAGGCCGCCGCCGCCGCAGAGGAGAGCCTCTCTATTTATTGCAAGCCTGTTGAGTTCTACAACATTCTCCAACGCCGCGCTATAAGAAATGTAACTAATTCAATTTCTTAACTTTAAATTTGAAGTTAAAAATGTAGTCTTTGCTGTTGTTAATGAATGGGTTGTTTTGTATTTGTGTCTTGTAGCCTGCTTTTCTTCAGAGATGTTTGAGCTACAAAAGAGAGGCCAAGCACAAGAAGAGGTAGTCAATTTTCAGGTTTTTTTTCCTCGTGTTAAACTTTTGGTCTTTGGTTGGTTTTTGTAGGGTGAGTTGTTCAGTATTGTAGTGACTGATTGGGTGGTTTTTTCGGGTGGTCTTTAGAATACAAATGACGGTTTCGGTTTCGAGACATGAGAGAGATGGTGGACAGGCCCCGCAGCTCTTTCCTTTGTATGTGTTTTTGGCAAGACTAGTTCCTGATGCTGTGGCTCCAGAGGTATGCAATGTGATCAAGTATTTAAATGGTTTTTTAATGTCTGTGTTTGGCTGTGACTTTTGAGGTTTCCATTTGTATGCTTATCTGAAAAAGTCTGTTTCTGAATAAAAAAACAGTATTCGGCTATATATCGATTTAGTCGAGCTTGCATGTTGAGCAATTCAGATGGGGTTGATGGGAGTGGTCAACATCAAGCAAACTTTACTCTGCCTGACATTAATAAGCTTGCATCGGAGGCTAAATCTGGCTCTCTTGCGATCTTGCTCGTCAGCTTTGGTATGTGCTTTTAAGTAAAACTTCCTTGGCATTGCTGCTCGTCATCTCAATACTCAGGCTCATTTTACTATTTCCTTGCAGTGGGTGCACAAAATCCCCTTCGTGGAATCAATTTGTCCAAGGGTCCTACGGATACAGCGTCATTCCCCTGTAAGTTACTTCTGATATGTTGTCTACTCAACACTTTTGGTTTGGTTAAGAGTTTTTAGTGTGACAGCTCTGTCATTCTTTGCAATTTGGTTTTCTTCAGTTAGATTAACACCATTTATATACTAGAGGCAAATCTTTGTTGTTAAAAGTTTGTTTTTTTTGGGTCGCAAATAAGGATTTAACCGCCTGCTCAAACCTAATATTAAGCCTACATGTTAAAGCCTTTTGCAACTATTTGGATTTACTGGATATAACCCCATAATTTGTGTTTTGGCCTGACATGAAAAAGTTGACAATACTCGAAATATTTACTGAACAAAGTAAGAACACCTGCGAGGTCAAGTTAAAAGAAAAATTTGAATTTACTATATCTTTACATTTAGTTATGAGTTAACCAAACCTAAAATAATATTATGGTGAAGTGCATAGTACGAAATATCAAGTTTAAACAAAATATCCTACCTTCTTCTTAGTCTGTATTTGTAGTGTATCCATTTTGTCTTTTCTTTAGAGGTTGATTTTTTCCCTAACTAAATTTTATTTTGATGGACAGCAAATGTTGGAGGGTATTGCCTTTGGAGCAAGATACCACTAGAATTACTGTATATCTCATGGGAGAGTTCACCTAATTTTGGCTTGGGACAGAGAGCTGAGTTGATGTCGACGATTGATATGCAGTCTTGTTTTTTGAAGGTATGCATCTTCAGTGGCTATTGAATATTGATCCAGTCTTGACATAGTAATTATTGAAAGTATACTTAAAGATCAAGATGTTGTAATTCTGCAATAAAACTCATTTTGCTGTTACAATGTCTTATGCTTGATTGGACCAAATTTGATATTTTGACCTTCTCTCTTTTCTTTCCCCTCTCAACTTAGCTATTTACATCATTTTCTTTCCTCTTGCAGTTGAGCTGTCTAAATGATGACAAGTGCCTTATGATTGCAATTCCCTATAACCCAGAAACTGCAGTATGTTCTCTTTCCAGTTTAATGCTTGATGCACCCAAAAAAAAATCTAGTTATTGCATCTCTAGCCAACTATTACTGATGTATCTCCTGTTTTTGGTTGTTTGGGCTCTCAAGATCATATCCCAGCAAGTGCATGTCAATATATCTGCAGAAGAACTTGGTGCCAGGGAAAAATCTCCTTATAATACTTACATACGCAATGACATTGCTTCTTCATCATTAGCTCATATAATCCGGTAATCAACATCTCGTATTTAGCATTTATTTCTGTTGAAGTGATCTTTAGTGATTGTTTATTTTAAATTTTTAGCCTTTAATCTCTGACATGATTTTTCTACTGTTTTTTTTTTTTACTATTATTATCTATATTGTTTACAATTGTTGCTTTTCATAATGACGACGAAAGCTTAAGATGATTGTTTACAAAGCTTTCGTCTTTAAATCAAGATATTAACTGTTCTGTTTGTGCTGTATGTTATAACCAGGTTAAGGGCAGGAAATGTGATATTCAATTATAGATACTTCAATAATACGTTGCAAAGGACAGAAGGTATTAATGACTAATAATTTTTTATGAGAAAATGTATTGCATCACATCCTTGCCCACCAATAATCCTTATATAACATTGCAGTAACCGAAGACTTTTCCTGTCCGTTTTGCTTGGTTAAATGTGCAAGCTTTAAGGTTTGAACTCCCTCCCAATTTTTAATTTATTTTTTTCTTTCTATTGTAGAATTTCTTCAATATTTTCTATTTTACAGGGTCTTAAATATCATTTGCTCTCATCACATGATCTCTTCAACTATGAATTTTGGGTTGGTATCTTTAATCTCTAATCTTAATGTGATATGCTGAGCGTTCGACCATTACTCTGAATCTGATGGATTTTTTTTGTAGGTAACTGAAGAGTGTCAAGCTGTAAATGTGTCTGTGAAAACTGAGAATTGGACATCTGAGGTATTGACTCACGGTTTACACAGTTTTGCATGATAGAGCAGCTGTAACATTTCTCCATGATCAGGTTCCATAGTACAAAGAATTCTAAAAACCCTTGGACCAAGATATTTGATATTCATTGTCTATATTATTCACTATCACTACGTGGTAACCGTGCGAATTCCAGATATCAAAGTTGTTTTAAATCAAAAGGCATTACTTTCTACCATCTGAACTTTGGACTTTGATTGGGGAATCATCAGGCTATGACTCAACTATTCTGTTTCTTTTGTTGTTGGATAAATATGCTGAAATGGTAGAGTAGTTGATGAGTCATGGATGTCGGAGATGAGTCAATGGGTGATGAACATACTGATTGTTCTTCCATTTTCATCGTTTGCTGACTCAACCCAAAAAAGAAATATATCTATATATATGCCGACTCATAACAGATTGTCATTTGAGTATACATCTATCTTCAGCGTTGGATGGTACAAACAAAATATACCGGTCTCCGTTTATTTATCTTAAATTAAATGTTCTCTTCAGATTGTTGCTGATGGTGTCGATCCTAAACTACAAGTATTCTCCTTGTGGTACGTTTTTATTTCTTTCTTGGATTAGGGTTTTGACCCTAGAAATTGTTGTATTTTAATGACTTTAGATCTATGAAAGCCTTTATTGAATGACCAAGTTTATACGATGTCCAGCTCAAAGCCACTTAGACGAAGAAGAGCGAAGAGCCTAACTCAAAATTCAAAGCACATACATTCACACATCTTACAGTCAGACTTGCCTACAGGACTCTGTGTGCTTTTGAACAAGGCTGATGGTACATGTCCTTATCTCATGATTACATAACAGTTGAATCTGCTCTATTTGTTACATGAACGTAATATAGTTGACTTTAAGAGAAATACCAGGATACAAAGACAAGGTGTTCCTGAGAGAAATACACGAAATAAAAACAAATAGCTACAATAAAAATAAGTACTAGACTACATTATTCCAGGGAGGGGCACTTGGCATGTATAAATTACTTTCGAGTAGTTCCCAGACGGAAGGTCGGGTGGAGCATCAATTAAAAAATCAACCTATCCTTTTCCTTGATTTTGTGTAATTGATTGGGTTTTAGTTAGGAACTCTTAAGTGTTCCTGACATAATGCATTGCAAATGTCTTGCAACATGAATTTTCCAGACTGCGGAGTGCATATGAGATATGATTGATCTCCTGGAGGCTCCTGGAGACTTATGTAATAACCTCCTTCAGGTGCCTACAAAGCATCCCCCAGATATTATTTTTTAAGAAAACTTCACTTAAATTAGGCCTGAACAATTGAGGAATGTTTCTGTTATAAGGACTTGCTTTGGAGTGAAATGATGAATAGCTATTCTTTTACCATGAGTTTGGATGCAGATTGGAAGGTAGGGGCAGCCAGTTGTTTCAGTACTTTTTACTATAGAAAAACCCTACCAATGTTTTCCCCACTTTCAGTTGTTGCATTGTAATTTTTCATTTATCCTGATGTTGGAATTAATTTGTAGTATGTTAACACTTAAGCAGTATGAACTAATGCCGCTTGTGCTTGTTTTTTGGGATACTTCCTTCAAATACTAAACAACTTTGCTCAGATGCTCATTCTAGTAAAGGTAGAATATCAGGTAGAATGATCTGCTGAATTCTAGAGTGATCTGTTGATGCTGCAGTCTCTCCAATTTGTTTAATCCATTTTATTGCAGGGGTTTCCAGCTCCATACCGCAGTCATATGCTGAACCAGGTTGTGTTCAGTCAATATCTGAAAACAATTTCGCACCTCCTATGCTGCTATTTGCAAAGACAAGAAAATTATCTGTTGAACGTTCAGACCCTAGGAAGTATGTTCTACTCTCTTTTCTGTCCATGGATGCGAACAAATACATTATAATTACGTCTAAAGATCTAGTTTTGCAAGGCCAACTGTATTGCGTATTTGAATTTTTCTACAGCTGCTTTATCTTTTACTTGCTAAGACTTATAATTTTTTTTGTCGGACACATGGCTATCATCCCTGTACATTTTCCATATAAACTGGGTAAATTAACAAAATTCAGGTGGGTTGTTCAGGAACATCATGTACCTGAGCAGCCGAAGAAACTGAGCCCAGACCATCTGAAACTAGAGATTTCAGCTAGCTAGTTTGTTAGGCTTTGGCTCGGCTCTGAAACCCAAAAAGATTGGTACCGAGTCATGTACTGAGAAACTCTATAAACCAACTTTCTCTGATGTGTTTGTTTGTATGTAAATCTAGAACTTGTAAAGCTGCACTGCTTGTGGATGCATGGGTAGTTGAACCTTGACATTGAGTTTATAGAAGATGGATGTTGATCATTGCTAAGCTGTTTTGGTGTTGTGAAATATTTTTCATTGAGCACATCTATAACACTGTCAAAAACAATCTTCACATATTCAAGGCGTATAGATGCATCTTTTCCATGAAGCTTATAAGATCTCAATGGACACTCAAGGGCGGTGCTTGTTTAGACGCTTTGTGATTACTATAGTTCAAATTAAGTTTAAGGTTCAAACGAGTATTGAGAGGTCCTAGTGAGGCTTGTCAACTGACATGATCTCACCAACTGAACCAAACTTAGATCTCTTGTTGATTGGATTGATACGGTCCCAGGCCTTCAACTGGTCGATCTCCGGCCTTCGGCCTTTCAAAAAGTTTCACTTTAATGTCAAACTGACATTAACTCTGAACTCATAATGTCAAATTTATGAAAACATTGAATTTGACGTGATAGTCAGTCATCTGAAATGGAATCAATATGTATGAAAGTTTCCTTTTTCCTTTTAGTAATTTCTGTGTGCTGTTAGTTCCAAGTTATGTATCTTTTAGCAAATACCATGATATCTTCTATACATCCTTTTAGGTCTATATACTGCTTTTATCCATGTATATTAATTGGTTTTAATTGAGAATTTTTCCCTCCATTTTCAGCTGTGCCCTCCTGCGGAAGCGACAATTCTTTCACTCACATAGAGCGCAGGTTTACTTCAATTGATGATTGACGACTGGCCCCATTTTTTCTCATAACGCTTATAAGTTCATTATTTCCCACCTGAATAATTCAATTATCATTTACTTCACTACTTTTTATTGAATGTATCATCCCATGCTGTGTGAAGAATTGCAATATAAAGGGAAACAACTGAAAAAAATAAAATAATACTCAGACTTGCACTTGCATTTCATTTTATTTATTGTCGTACCAACCAGAAGAAAACTGTTTTAACTTGAATATTGCTATGTCAGTACTGTGGCAGACGAGCTCATTCTTTCTTCTGAAAAGAAAAACCTTTCATGTGATATTCAATTAAGATTACTCAAAAGTGTTGATGTACTTGATTATTATTATTTGATTGTGTGAGTTTTTGTGTTCCACTGATACTAGTGAGAGGTGGACTGTGAAGCCTTAAAAATGGAGTGGCAGATAGAGCAGTAGCTTTGCAGTAGTTGCATTTCCAGTTCTTTCTGTTTGGTTTATTACTGATAATATATATAACTTATGTGATTTAGGCTTATAGTATCATGATCTTCCTGTTAGCCTGTCTTCAGATTACACTGTTTCTTAGAGTATATGCGATATTTTGTTTCAAGTGTAATTTATTATCCATTTTTTACGTTTGAAGCCAATGACGTTGGAACAAGTTTTGTCCGATCAAGATAGTGAGGATGAGGTTGATGATGATGTTGCTGATTTTGAAGATCGAAGGGTATATAGTTAGACCTCTCTCTCTCTCAAATATTATTTGATCAAACTTCATTTCAACTGTGATTCAATTTGGTTTGTTAAAGAAAATAGTTTTGTCCAATTATACTAGAAATCAAACACACCCTGTGAGTGTGGGAAACAATCTGATTTTTTATTTTTTTAAATTTTTTTTGTAGAGAACCCTGCAAGTTGGTTTTCTTGCACATAAAAACTGTTCCTGGCAGTTTCGCGCACATTAAAACTGTTTTTGGCAAATAAAGTTATTTTATTTCTATTTTCTGGTTTAAATCTGTTGTTACTAATATGTCTTCCAAAAATTAACAAAGAAAAGGATAAAAGTGTGAAAAAATGGTGATCGAGATGGGTTTTGTTAAATATTAGTATAGATATTCCTTCCATGCTTGATCAGGCAATATGTTATGAAGAGAATATGTTGACTGCTGTTTATCTCTTACAATTATCTCCGATCCAACCTTTGTTATATCAATTGCTACTAACATGTTGTGTTTCCTTATCAACATGAGTTGTTATACTCATACATTGACATTATATTTTACTCTTTGTTGTAGATGCTTGATGATTTCGTTGATGTAACAAAAGATGAAAAGCAAATGATGCATATGTGGAATTCCTTCGTAAGGAAGCAACAGTAAGTTTCCCTCTTTACTTTGCCTCTTTTGTTTGTATTGACTTAACGGGGATAGTAGGGATTTAATCATGTGGTGCCATGAGTAGACTTGTACATCTACCCACAGAGTTACTGTTGCAATTTTGATTAAGAAATATTTCAAGGGTAAACTCCTGGCCTTTATTGTTGAAATTATATGGATATCATGAAAAATCATTGATCAGCCATGTATGGAAAATCATTATAGTTGGCTCTATCCACTGGTATAACCTTTGGTATCATACCTCACCAACTTGACCAATTTAACCTGGACTGAATTAGTGGACAAGGATGCTACTCATCGTACCTTTTTGTAGATCTGTTAATTTGCATCAGATATTCATTATGTAAAACATCACTTTCACGGGTGAAAAGTTTATTGGTTTTATTTTTATTGCTTTTCTGAAATATGGTGTCTTGATAATGGCAGGGTGTTGGCGGATGGCCACATTCCTTGGGCGTGTGAAGCATTTTCGAAAATGCATGGACATGACCTTGTTCAATCCCCACCTCTGATATGGTAATTCTCATACTTTATTGCCAATTTGCATGCACAACCAATTTAAATCCTTGAAGTTCACTTTTGTCTCTGTGATGAAGTCCGCCATGATAGTCTGGTTATTTGTATGCTGACTAATAGTTTATACTCGATACCTTTCTAGATAACTCTCTTCTTCTTTTTAATATGTTTCAATGAAAGTTGCTAGAGGAAGCTACATGTGTCCTGTTTTAGTAGGAAGAAATGTGTTATCATCGTGATTTGCTTTTGATGGAATCTGTTGAGTCTCAAATGAGAAATGAATTGTCAGGTGTTGGAGATTATTCATGATCAAATTGTGGAATCATGGTCTCCTTGATGCTCGAAGTATGAACAACTGTAACATTATTCTTGAACAATGTCAAAGCCAGGTTTTGGATCAGAAAAGTTGAAAGTGATTAGTTGTTTATGGAAGTCCGGCGAAGCCCCAGAAATGTAATTGTTGATCTTAGCAACTTGATTTGAGTAACATTATATAGCTCCATAGGCTGAAAGCCTTTTCCGTCCATCTTTTTCTTTATAGTGGTGTTGTATCCTATTTTCCTAATGTAATGAGCTGTACATTGAAACTTACAACTTACATCACAAGAAAAAGTGCAAGCACAACGGTTGGAGTTATTCTCCTTGGCATGATGAACTTGTTTTGATAGCTTGGCAAACTATTTGAAAGGCAACACTGGAAGGTAATCCTATCCAAAACAGAAACACTTGATTGATTTCTAGTTGTGACTGACACACATTTTTAAGACTATTCTAACATTCAACAATAGTCAATAGCCTCCGGACCTGACTTGTACGATAAGATTAATTTGTGTGATTTCACAGCTCGTAATATGTTCCTTGTCGAAGACTTCTCAAGTTTAGAATTGATTAGGAAGACAGCCAAATAACACTTGGAAACCAAGTAGCATACAATTTAACACGTTGTGTACGTTGACATTTCTCTAACAGAAGTTATCCCCAGTAGTGGAAAATTCCTCTTGGTTCACATATTTAAAGGCATAGTCCTTCCGTGGAAGTCAGTCCTCCAGTCCAGTACCATATAACTGCATCCCTCTTCTCGATCTATTCCAATTTTTCCTCTAGTTCCTTCCTCAAAGTTTAGACATACACAGACGCCAAACATGGAAATGACGGTGGCTACTTGGGCGGCACCGACCCTTGTCTTGTCCACGATAGTAGTAAGATGGGTGTGGAGCTTGCTGGATTCATCGTGGTTTAAGCCGAAGAAGCTAGAAAGGTACTTAAGGGAGCAAGGCCTCGAGGGGAACTCGTACAGATTTTTGTATGGAGACTTGAAGGAGCACGCTGCTCTTCTCGCAGAAGCGTCATCCAAACCCATGAACCTCTCCCATGATGTAGTACCACGACTCACCCCTTTCGACGATCGAACTCAGAAAACTCACGGTGAGCAATTTCTTATGATGATTTATACGTACACTTTGTCTGGAGCTAGCAGATAAGTATGTATGTGCGTACTTGATCTATATCTAATGGTTTAGATTAGTAAAATGACTGAGCTTGAGACCAGAGAGCTAGTACCTTGTATACTACGGCCCTAAGCTCAAACGTTAATATTTAATCACATATATGTTTAAAGAAATAATATTTCTGATATCTTAGTGTGTGTCTTGTCCTAATTAGCATAGAAGTATATATTTTCTCAATCCCTTATTTTTAGGGATATTGATTCTAATTGATTATAATGTCTATTTAAGACCTTCTATCAATGAATAAAATTAATTACCTCCGAGATTAAATAGTTTGTGCAGCTTTTACTAGATTTCCTTCTTGCTCTTTTAGGAGTTCAAATATTTTCCTTCCCTCTTGATAGCTACTTCCAAATGCTGTTCAAGAAATCACATCGGCAGTCAATTGTTGAAGAGAAGGGAAGACATCCAATTCACATGATGAGCCCCCTTTGGACACTGCGCTCTCCCATACCTTAATCATCTCATCACAACATTCGTGGAATGCCGGTAACATACACTGTTTAATTTCCAAACTTTAAAGTACCAAGAATCACAAGGGATTCAAAATACAAAACAAGAGTAACTAAAATAAGTGCGAAAGTAAAGAACACGAGAAAGTTCACCGAATTCAGCTAGTCCACTTAAGTTATCAGTAAATGTCTCGTAACTACAAGAGGGAAGTGTAGTGAGATGGTTTCTAAATGGGAGAGAGACCTCTTTTTATAGGTAAAGAGTGTCTTTTTCTTTATAATATTTCCAATGTGGGAGAGTCTCCTAGTGCTATAAGAACTTGTTCTTCAAAGCTTCTTGCCGGTGATGGTGTGATGGCTCCTCATTGTGATGTTATTTGGCTCTTGACTTGATTAATACTTATTTATGCTTGGTAATTATATGCTAATACAGTATTTATGTACACAAACAATGCAACATAGATTAGAAATAATTTGAATAGGAAAAGATTGATGCTTGACACCTTCAGAATGTCATAGTAGTCCTCTTCACATTTTGACATGCATAACTTTAGCTTCTCCACATGGAATGTAGGGTTGATGATCCTTCTGTGTTTAACCCATTTTTCACCACCATAGGCTGTAACACCTTGTGCTAGCAACTTGATAAGTGGGTTCGGCTCTGGCTTTTGAATTTCGTCTATTTTTATGAGGACAACTTTCACGTCTTCTGGACTCGTGATGTTCACCATTGGTGATGTGCCAATCCACACAAAAGCTTCTCGTTCTCTTCTTTCACGGTTCTATATTTGCTTCAATTTCAAACTGACAATCATGATTTTATTCTGGGTTTTTTTTTTCTCGATTGGATTTTTTCTGGGTATTTTAATTTGGGTATTTAGAATGTGCCAAACCAGTAGTATATACCTTCCACTTAATTTTAAGAGAAAATTGCTCATATGGTCACCAAACTGTGTAAAGATAAACACTTTAATAACTATTGTTTGACATATATTAAAACGGTCATTCAAATTTGGTCTCCGTATATCAAAATGATCATTTCGTCATCTATGACATTAAATAAAGTCATGTGACATACATGTGCCACAATTTACAAGGAGTTTTTGGTCATTCCCCCCCTCCTCTCTCTCCCTCTCTAGTTCGACCACTGGCTCAAGAACACTACTTCCTTCAAGAGCGCCATTGCTGCCATGTTGCTCGCCTCACCCAGATTGCACAATCCCCACAAAACCCTAATTCCCAATTTCAAAAATGATGACGGCGCAGATCAGACGGCTCGACTTGCTAGAGTGGCTTTGCGAGTTCTGATTTGTTTTCACTATCTCGTCGATCTCGGTCGGGCTAAGACTCGACCCGCTTTGCAAAATCTCCTCCACCTGAGGGAACAACTTGTGCTCCTTCACCCCTAAATAGATACAGGTTTCGAAACTCCGCGAAATCGCACAACGAAAAATGGATGTGGACGTCGATCTGACCCAGTCGCAAGAAATTCGGGTCGACGTGGTCTTTCAAGTTCATCGTGAACACCATCACTCTTTCCTCGGCACAACACGACTTGAGCAGCTTATCCCTTAGAAGCTCACCTTCGCCACCGATTTTGATTCAAAGAATCAGTCAAGATCCAATCGCGATCTCGGTCATCGGTGAGTGATTATTCAATTCAGGCCGATGGGACGTGAGGTAAACCGGAGGTATCAACAGGCCATGGAGGCCGATTAGATAGGCGACGGGGTGGTGACCTTAGTCAAGAACAAACTTTGATCATTTTTGTCCACGTCGGAGGTCGCGGAGGCTGATCTGAGCAGTGGTGGGTGCCCATATAATTAATATGGGTGCCTAAAGTAACTTAAAAAGAAAGAAAAATCAGAAAAAGAAATAAATATTTGAAAAGATGTAAATATCCTCCATAATTAATAGAATATTTTATGGTTTAACGTCTGTTGAGATGGAGTAACCATTTTGATATACGAAGACTAAATTTGAGTGACCATTTTGATATATGCCAAACGATAATTACTTAAGTGTTTATCTTGACATAACTGGGTGATCATATAAACAATTTTTCCTAATTTTAAATTGTTTAGTAACTATTTGGTGCAATCACTGTAAGAGAAAGAAGTGCAGCGATCAAGTTTGACTGCATATGAAATTATGGAAATTCAAAGGCCTTCAAACAAGACCACGAGTCTGCAGAAAAAGTAGGGGTCGGCAAAAAACCCGGCCCGACCCATGTATAGCCGGCACGGGCCGGGCCGGGCCTCAACAACATTTTAATATTTGCGGGCCGGGTCGGGCCGGGCTTTATCTTTTATATAAGGATCCGGGCCCGGCCCATTCAAGCGGGTTTTGCGGGCTTTTACGGGCCGAGCCTTTGCGGGCTTTTACTGGTCGGGCCTATCGGGCTTTAATTATTAAAAAATTAAGACATTTCAAAATAAACGTAACCTTCATCCATGCACCGGGGTTTAAACGTACTCTGACGAGTCTAAATTTTACGTACGATGTTTATCACTATAAGATGGAGTTTTCTACATGTCCTCGTTTATTATTAAAACATATTTAATTCTTATATTGCTTGAATTCTCCATATGTATATTAATGTTCTTACGTTTGTTCATTTGTTATATGGAATGAAATACTTTTGTGAAACTCAATCGGACATGTTTAATTATTTTATAAAATTGACCGTTAGATTGATTGGTTAGAATATTATAACCATGCCTTTAAAATTTTATAAATTTTGGACTTGATTTAGACATCGATCCATGTATTTCGCCAAATGTGACCATAGTACTCTTACAACTAAAACGGAAATTACCCCTCCCGAAAATAATTTTTTAACATCAAATTTTGGACACATATTCTTATGCAATACATATCTATCTCATAGTGTCAAAAAAATTGACATAAAAAATTGATTTATCTACTCCCCCCATAGGAAAATAAGGAAAATAAGATGAGTATATTTTAGTGTTTTCACAAATTTTGTTTAATTGTATTGACTGGGATCCAAACGTACTTCGATTAGGCTAATTTTTACGTACGGTGTCTTTTATTACAAGGTGAACTATTATATATGGCCTTCTTTATTGTTAAAACATTTTTAATTCTTATATTGCTTGAATTCTTTACATGCACACTAATGTTCTTACCTTTATTCCTTGGTTATATGGGTTGAAAGACCTTTGTGAAACGTAATCGATCATGTATCATCATTTTACAAAAATTACTGTCAGATTGGTTGTTCATAATATTCTAAGCATGCCGTTAAAAATTTATAAATTTTGGACTTGGTTTAGACCTACATCTATGAGTTTCGCTAAATGTGACCGTAGTACCCTTACAACTAAAACGTAAATTACCCATCCCTAAAGGAATTTTTTAAGATCAAAATTTTAATACACATTCTTGTAAATTACATATCTATCTCATAGTGTCAAAAAAATTGACATAAAAATTTAATTTATCTAGTTTCTCCATGGAAAAATAAGCAATATATAAGAGAAGGGTATTGATGTCATTTCACACACTCTCAATTAAACTCTCACCATTGAAAAATTACAAGATCTAATCTGAACCATCTATTATATTTACTGTTTTACTGTGTAAATCGATAAAAAAATTACAATGAAACCCTAAACCTAAACCCTAACCCCTAAACCCTAACTTACTCTAAACCTCAAAATTCCTAAAACCTAAAATCTAACTTACTCTAAACCTCAAAATTCTTAAACCTTAACTTACCCTAAATCTCAATCCCCTAAACCCTAACTTACCTTAAACCTAAACCCTAACTTAATTATCCTAAACTCTAAACAATGATTTAATAGTAAAATAGATACACAAGTATAACTATATATGGAATTCCAATATTTGATCAATATATGTATATGTAATATATTAATATAGACATACACAAATATAAAATATATATATATATAGTACTAGTCACTACATTATATATATAAGTGTAGGTATAATGATATATGTACTACTATCTTATATATATAAAAAATTGACTGTCGGATTGGTTGTTCATAAAATTCTAAGTAGGCCGTCCCTAATTTTTATAAGTTTTGGACCTAAACCCTAAACCCTAAACCCTAAACCCCAAACCCTAAACCCTAAAAAAATTACAATAAAATCCTAGAATCGGAATCCTAACTTACCCTAAACCTCAAATTCCTAAACCTTAACTTACCATAAATCTTAATCTCCTAAACCCTAATTTACCCTAAACCTAAACCCTAACATATGCTAAACTTTAAATAATGACTTAATAGTAAAATAGATACACAAATTTAATTATATATGGAATTCGAATATTCAATCTATACATGTATATGTAATATATTAATATATATACACAAATATAAAACATATATCTATATAGTATTAGTCTATTAGACTACTAGTCACTATATCATATATATATATATATATGTCAATATGTGTGTAGGTAAACTTTAACTAGGTATAAATTGTATAATGATTAAAATTCATTAAATGATTTAATGATATATATCAATATGTGTGCGGGCTTTGACGGGCCGGGCCTAACGGGCTTTGACAGGCTGGGCCTAACGGGCCTTGTCGGGCTTTTGGCGGGCCGGGCCGGGCTTTAGATCTCTAAACTATGGTCAGCCCACCAACCACCTTGGCGAGCTTTTGCGGGCCGGGCCGGACTTTTAGCCCACGGGCTTGCTGGCCTCCACCGGCCCACGAAGCCCACGGGCCAAATGATGACCCCTAAGAAAAAGTATAGTGTTGTTGTCTTAAAGGTTATGTTTGTACGTGTAATGGAGAATTGAAGAGGCTTAGTTGTCAACTACTAGGATGGGTATGTCGGCCTTTGAAGAATTAATCTTCGTTGAAGGGTACTTACTTGCTGACGTTGAGGAAGATGATAAATATTTGAATATGAAACACAAGAGGTGTTTGCTCGTTAAAGTATTATAAGAGTAAAAGTCGTTCTGTAGGTTTTCTATCCTGAAAGTATTTTACAATAATAAATATGTCTTTTGTAAGTTGTTGTTTTAATAATTTCGACATTAAATTTTAAAAAGATGATTTTTCGATTACAAGATTTACAAGAGTTTTTTTTTGTTCTTTTATAATATATCTCCATACTAAAAGTAATATTCTAATATAAATAAGGGTATGAGAGAAAACTAATAAATAAGTTTTGACTAAATGGCTTAATTATAAAAAAAGCAAAATCTTTTTATTAATTAGATAAGATATATGAATAATTCACTAATTCGCATAATAACATAATATGTCTTCCAAACCAATCATCGCTAGAAGTCTACAATACAATACAAAAGTAACACCACTCCTTATTTATATTCATATATATATATTATGATAATTACGAGTGAATAGTCTATGTACGGATGAGAGATGAACTTTGGACAACTCTTACACAAATAATTGTTTAATTATAGCTGACAAAATATATAGCCCATCATATATATAGTAGTTTCTCTGAAACTCAGGAGAGGTCATGGCCTGAGCTCGCCCCAATGTAGCTCCGCCGCCGGTGATAAGTCATAAGAGTCATGAACTAAATTAAATTTTATACGTGCTTCCATTTCGCACTCGTTTTCATTAATTTTTTGAAAAAAAAACGCTTCTGCGTTTTTTAAAGTTTCGTTTTCACGTATCCTTATCCGTTTTCATGCGACCTAGAACTAACTCACCTAAAAGTCGTAAGATTACTTTATAGATGAATTCTATAGTGGCTTGATGCATTTGCATGACTTGCATTTGTTTGAGGTTATTTGCTTGATGCATTTAATTTGTACACACTAATTTACCTAGTCGATGAAAAATGGATTTGTATGATATATATACACATTGACTTTGAATGTGTTATCCATTAGGTGACGATGATATTACTCGAGGTTCTTCGATCGATTATACCCGCCACTGCTGGGGACTGCTCGAACGAATCGTTCATAAGGTAACATGGCTTGCGAAATTCTCACTACCGGCTGGAGTCCGAATTGCGTTACCAAGACTGCTCATTCACGATGATAAGGAACTTTGGGGTGAGGATACTAACGAGTTCAAGCCAGAGAGATTTTCAGAAGGTGTTTCTAAAAGCATCTACACCGCAACACGAGCAACAGCTGCTCGAGCAGCAGCTTGCTGAGCTCGTCAATGAGCAGTCGCCGGTTCTGCACCCACCGTTGCACGTCATTTTCAGCATTGTTTGTGCTATTCGCCGGTCGGGCCCGTCTCCCCTCCTCTGTGCTCGTCACCGAGGTGCGTGGCCCAGAAGACTGCTCGTGCTCTCACACGAGCAATCTCTGCTTGTGCAGTTGCTCGCCGAGCTCGTCAACGACGGTCGCCTCTTGATTTGGCGGGTCCCGCGTGCTGCTCGTGCTAAAAAACAACACCGATGTAGATGCTCTAAGACAACAAAAAACCGACTCTCGTTCTTCCCTTTCGAAAATGGTCCTTGGATTTGTGTTGGACAGAACTTTGCTATGATAGAAGCGAAACTCGCCTTACCATTGATCTTGCAACACTTCACCTTTGAGCTTTCTCATCTTACACTCATGCCCCTTCGTCAGTTCTAACTCTCGAACCACAGTATGGTGCCGCTATAGTTTTACATAAACGTTAGCCAATCAATTTGATATGAATAATGATATTAAAACAACATTGATATCCTTGCTTCTAATTAGTTATGAAGTATGAACGTTTTTGATCTTAATATCCGTACGTACTTAATCAACTACTGTATGTACAAACTTGTTGCTTATTGTAATACTACATATTGTTGTTTCTCTTGCAATCATCCGATTCATTTCATTGTTGTTTCTCTTGCAATCGGCTGATTTATTTCATTATTAGAAAAGAAATAATTTTGAGTCTCATTGACGCCATCAGATAAATGTCTCAAATTTTACATAACATGTTATATCATGATTAGGTCATATTGTGTACACTTAATAACAACAAAAATATAATCATATCCTTCATATATAACAAATATAATTCATCCATTTTTTACATTTTATCTAAAAACAATTACTTATACAATTGTGATTCTTCTATTAGTACAAGATCGGTAATCGGGGAAAGCTCAAAGCCAATATCAGAAGATTCTCGCTTTTGGGTTGGATATATCAAATAATCAAATATGACTAATCAATGGTGTATATATCATATTTAAGGAATGCAGCAATCAAGTGTCTCAAACACCGGCTATATGAGAACACGTCAAATCCTTGGCAAGACGTAAAATCGTAAACGAACAAGGGATGAACGCAATTTACAGTGGAGCACTAGAGCTTGGCTCTATCAGCATTCCTTGACCCCAAGCAAGAATGCCAAACGCACTAAATTCCAACCATCATCTTTGATTTCAATATTGAAGTTCAAAGGTAGCTAAGCTATTCTGAAAATTGGAGATGTGGAATCGAATAAAAAACTAGATCTATTAAATATTACAAAATTAGATCTAATAAATATGTGTTTTAGGTTCTTTATTTGATCTTCTTATGTTGGTTTCGTGATTCTTGTTCTGGCTTCGCAAGATTTTTTTCCCTCAAACATATGTAGTTCTCAGGATATGTATTCCATTTTAGGATTTATCAATTTGTTGTTGTATTTTTATTTATCTTAAACAAAAAAATAATCTTAGTTTTGTAGAATTAGAAATTTTCTCACAAATTCACAATTTAATTTTGTGCATATCACATGTCACAAAATTGAGACCTACACGTTATGATTTTATTATTTTTATTTAATAAATACGTGCTTATTAAAAGTGTTGTTGTGACTTTGTGACTTGCGAGTACATCATGGGTAATTTAAAAACAGGTGGACCAAACACCATCTTATGAATGAGCAAGATTTGAAAGAATTATTTTATGAACCAAAATGAAATCAAACAAAGAAGAATCTGTAATTGATCATCTGAGATACAGAGAAAATGCAGTATGCTAATTAAGAATACGTCGTACATACTTAATTAGCAGCATGAGTTTACATAATTGCTGCTATAAGAACGTAAATATGTTGAAGAAGTATCTTATATGATGGTATTGAAATTTCTATAGCTATGCATGCATGCTTTAATTTGGTGATTGAGTACGCAAAATCGTCGCTCGGTGTGTCATCGATGTGGATAAATATGGTGAGAGAGATAGTCATCAAGTCATCAAGACAGGAAGGACTAACAAAGATATCAATTTGAAATCCAAGTCAGAGTCCAAGTCTCCCTTTCATTCATATATTCTATAAATAACTCAGATTTGATAGATCGAGCTCGATACACACGTGCAGCGCGCAGATCGACGACGTCAGAAATGGAAGTAACAGTGGCTAGCTGCTGGGTGACACCGATGAAAACGTAGCACTGAAGATCATCAGAGTCATGTAAACATATGAACATATCAAACATGAACCGAAAGAGATCAAAAGTTTACCAGCACTATTTATCGAACTGAGATTGTCATCTTTTTGAGATTGTCATCTTTTTGTCTTATGTTATTCTCTTCTTAAACTTCTTTAAATGAGATTAGGACTGTATGTTAAACGTAAAAAGAACATGGACAAGTCTCACATATATTTATAGAGATGCAATAAAAATTTTGCCGAATCCTAGTTGCACTCAAACACAGATTACATTACTATGTGATCATATATGTAATGTACATGGATTCCTAATACAATGTAAACAGTATATGTTACTTACACATATACTAGTAACATATACTAGGATTAACTACACAATCGTAACTCTCATTACAGTGTCCAAAATTCAATATAATGCCAACATCACATAAACACAATTGTACAATGTTCACTTTTTCAATCTCCCATTGAACTGTACAATACTGATGTGCAGCAAATGAACCTCTCCAGAACAAGTAATGAAAACTAAAGGCATGCTTAAATCACAACGAGTTGAAATCCATAATCACAGCTCTGTCATTATACAACCATTACTGTAGAACCTAGAACTCTAACAGATTTAATTAAACCTGCAAGTTAAAAGCCACTACAGCAATAATTGCATAACACATGAACTCAGATTTGACTGAAGCAAAGTTAATGACATCATATACACTAACAATCTGCACTTTGTCAAGAACCTCAAGTCCACCAAATGATTTTTACGCAAAAAACTCCAAAAATACAAACACACTGGAACACTGATGGATCTATGTTTGTTAACTGAAAACTGAAAAAGGAAACCAATGTATAGAACAACTCCATACATCACTATCCATCTGATATTAATCTCTTGATGCAAATAAACTGTAACAGAAAATCAAAATTCATACACAATATGCTGCAGCAAATGTATAAACCAACAAGAATGTAAAATCTTAGTTTATTATTGACAGTATCAAGGTTTACATAAGTCTGAGTTTTACTCAGGATAAAACAAAATTACAAGAACCAAAATGACAAAGAGAATCTCTAATTAAGTTCTCAAGTACTCCCACTAAAATCCAGTGCCAGCTCACTAAGCACACCCAAATTTTCACAGTGCCTCTTAAACACATCAACTGCCAAAGCCTTTGTAAAAGGATCAGCAAGTTGATTGTCTGTACCAATGTTTAAAATCTGAATTTCACCATCCTTAACTCTTTTCTTCATACTGTAATACTTTAGATAAATGTGTTTGGAATGAATAGACCTATTGCTGTTCTTTACAAAAAATACAGCAGCTTCATTATCACAGTAAATGGTTAGTTTTCCAGAATTACATTTTTAAGTACTTTAGTTTCTACCAAAAAATTCTTTATCCAAAGACCCTCACATACCCCTTCATACAGTGCAATTACTTCTGCTTGCATAGTAGAAGTTGTTGTCAGGGACTGTTTCTGAGTTTTCCATGCTATAGCTTCACCAGCAAGCATGAAAACATAACCACAGGTAGATTTCTTTGAGTGTGGGTAGTTAGCAGCAAAGTCAGAATCAGTATAGCCCTCTAAAGTTAAGGTTTTAACTCTTTTATAAACAAACAAGTTATTTTTAGTCCTTTGAAGATATCTAAGGACTTTCTTCCCTGCATTCTAGTGTTGAATTTTAGGATCACTTTGAAACCTAGAAAGCATGCATACTGAAAATGCTAAGTCAGGCCTGGTGCACACTTGTGCATACATTAAGCTGCCTACCAACCTAGCATAAGGTTTTGAATCCATATCTGCTTTCTGAGCTTTAGTTTAAGAAATTTATTTTTACTCAATTTATTCGCTTTGGACATTGAAACCTCTCCTGCAACACAAGTTTTCATTCCAGAACGTTTCAAAATTTTGAAATGTAACTTGCTTGTGACAAACCCAAAAGGCCACATTTTCTGTTCCTTTTAATCTCAATCCGTAAGACAAATGATGTTTCCCCCAAATCTTTCATGTCAAACAGTTTTGACAGAAAGATTTTAGTGTCTTTAAGCAGTTTGATATTACTGCTAGCTAAGAGGATGTAATCAACATACAGAATAAGAAAAATGAAAGTATTTCCTACTGTTTTAAGAAATACACATTCATCAACAATGTTTTCTGTAAATCCAAAGGTTGAAATTACTTAATCAAATTTCATATACTACTGTCTAGAGGCTTATTTTAACCCATATTTTGATTTCTTAAGTTTACAAACCAACTGTTCATTCCCTTTAGCAATGAAACCTTCTGGTTGTTTCATATATAGTCTCTTCAAGTTCTCCATTTAGGAAAGTTGTTTTGACATCCATTTGATGTAACTCCATGTCAAAATGAACTACTAATGCCATGACTATCCTAAATGAATCCTTAGTGGAGACATGAGAGAATGTTTCTGTAAAATCAATACCTTCCTTTTGTGTAAAAACTTTAGCTACTAACCTAGCTTTAAACCTTTCTATATTTCTTTTAACATCTCTTTTTATTTTGAAAGCTCATTAAGAATCTATAGGCTTCTGTTTGTCATCAATTTTAACCAAATCCCATATTGCATTATCCTTCATAGAGTCAATTTCTGCAGTCATAGTTTCATACCACTTAGTGGAGTCCCCACTGTTCATGGCTTGACTAAAATTTACAGGGTCATTGTCATCATCTAATGAGTCCTCAATTTCTTGAGAAAACAGATAGTAATCACTTTGACCTGCAAAAGTTGGAATTCTTTCCCTGGAAGATTTCCTTGGTTCTGGGTCTGGAGTTGGATTTAGTTGATAAGGTTCTAAAGTTACTGTAGGTTCTGCAGAATTGGGAACTCCAAAATTATTCTCAGGTCTTATGTTTTACGAAGGTCCCTGCAGAATTTCAGTGTTATTGTTTTCAGTTGAATGTTGACTTAATTGTGCATTGTTTGTTCTTTCCCCCAAAATCATAGTTGCATATTCTTTTAACTGTCCTGAAGTTGTATCTGAACCTATTGGTAGAACAAAGATATTTTGCAAGTGACTTAAGTCTCTGGATTGCCTGAAATTTCTTCAAAATCTGCTGTTAGGTCAATGTAAGCAGTATTACAGACTGTTTCTCCTAAAAAATTTACTTGATGAGTTTCAAAAACTCTAGGAGAATGGTTTGAAGAATACAACTTGTATCATTTAGACTTTTCACAATAACCTACAAAATAATAAGACACTGATTTAGACTCAAGTTTACCTAAATCCGGATTATAAAGCCTGGCCTCAGCTTTACAGCCCCAAACATGCTTATGGTGCAGGCTTGACTTTTTACCATGCCATAGTTCAAAAGGAGTATTCTGTACAGATTTGCTTGGAGCCCTATTGCAAATATAATTTGTTGTTCTTAAAGCTTCACCCCAAAACCATTTAAGTAGGCCTGACGTATACATCATACTCCTAACCATGTTCAAAAGAGTTATGTTTTTCCTTTCTGCCACTCCATTCTGCTGGGGATTATAAGGGGTTGTATACTGAGCTTTAATGTCATGTTCTTGTAGGAACAGGATAAATGAACCCAATTGCTGACCATTCTCAGTGTACCTCCCATAAAATTCTCCTCCCCTATCTGATCTGACAGTTTTAATCTTCTTCTCAAGCTGAAGCTGTACTTCAGTTTTGAAGATTTTAAATGCCCACTACAAGAAAACATCACTTAGACCACGGAAACGTAATTGTTCTGTGGTCCAAGTGACACTTGGACGACGGAAAAGGCTCCGTGGTCCAAGTACCACCTGGACGACGGAGAATACCTTCTCCGTCGTCCAGGTGAATACCTGGACCTCGGAGCCTTTTCCGTCCTCCAGGTTATCACCTGGACGACGGAGAATACCTTCTCCGTCGTCCAGGTGACCACCTGGAGGACGGATAATACTCCGTTGTCCAGGTTATCACCTGGACGACGGAGAAGGTATTCTCCGTCGTCCAGGTGATAACCTGGACAACGGACCGACACACCGTCGTCCGAGTACGTAACGTACTTCCACTTAGACGACGTACCGACACCTCCGTCGTCTAAGTGAAGCATTATATATAAGCCCGATCGATGCCAAATTCAAACTGAATTCATTCGATCCATTAATTTGAAGGAGAGATAGAAGCTAGGTATCGAAGAAGGAGAAGGGAGCTAGCTAGCTAGAAATTAATTAAAGCCGAGAAGAATCAGGATGGCCGGATAATTAAGGCTAGGGCCGGGATCTCCGCTGACTAACTAGCTAGCTTAATTAACGTACAGATATCGAGAAGGCCAACATGTACGTACGCAGTTAAAATTTGCTTAATTAATATATATTTAATTAGTGAAAACGTACGTACATACATGCAAGGATGTTAGCGCGCTATATATATATATGTACAGATCGATTAAATTACGTACGTACGTAATTGATTGATCGATGTAGATCGAGTACGTATAATTAAGAGTAAATTAATGGACTAATATATATATATGTAATAATTAATTAATTATAATATTTTGTAGCAGTATGGACAAGAGTTGGATGAAGTTGAAGAATAGATGTGATGTCCGGTATATGGATGGAATTAGCGAATTTGTGAATTTTGCGATAGAACATGGTCAGGGAAAGAAACGTTTCAGGTGTCCGTGTCAGAAATGTCTTAATTGTCAGTATGCGGAGGTTAATGTTATGGTGCAACACCTGTACGAAAATGGTATGATGTGGAGTTACACTACATGGAGCGAGCATGGTGAAGCAGTAGAGTTAAGCGCAGCAGACTTCAGCTCAGGGTACAGTTACCATGGTGCCTCATCCAGCGGCAGTGGTGCCGGACCCCCAGCTTGCAACCCAACTGCAGATTTGGTCCATGATGCGTTTCCGGGATGTAGTCATGGTGGACACCAACACCAAGACGGAGTTTACAGTACCACCAATGAGCATGATGACACATTCCCCGCAGCTAGCTTGGCCACTGACACCAGTGAGATGGAAAAGTACAACCGGATGCTACTTGAAGCGCAGACCCCGGTGTTCCCTGGATGTCGAGAGAATGTGTTGCAATATGTGATGGAGCAAATGAAGATAAAAGTGAAGCACAAAATGTCAGTGAGTGCTTTTGACGAAATTCAGGAGCAAATATGTAAGTTGCTTCCTGATGATCACAATCTTCCTAAATCTCATTATAAGGTTAGAAATATCCTGAGCAGCCTCGGCCTAAAGTACAGGATAATTGACGCATGTCCGAATGATTGTGTGCTATTTTACAAAGAGTATAAAGAGTTGGACTATTGTCCCGTATGTGGCCAGTGCAGATTCCAGTTGAATAGGAAGAGTTCGAAAAAGAGAATTCATGTGAAAGTTGTTCGATATTTTCCCTTGATTCCCAGATTGCAGCGCCTGTACATGTCTCTACACACAGCAGAGGCGATGCGATGGTACGCAGAAAAGCGAATAGATGACGATGTCCTGCGACACGCCGCGGATGGGGAGGGTTTTAAACATTTCGACAGAGAATTTGGAGACTTTGCTTCAGAGGTTAGAAATGTTAGACTCGGCCTATCTACAGACGGATTCAATCCTTGGGGAAGTAATAGCTCCGCCGTCAGCACTTGGCCAGTTATTCTGATGCCGTACAACTTGCCTCCGTGGATGTGCATGAACAAGGAATTTAATTTCCTTACCGTACTAATTCCAGGTCCTAAATCTCCATCGAAGTGCTTAGATGTCTACCTCAGACCTTTGATCGACGAGCTGAAACTGTTGTGGGAAAATGGAGTCCCAACTTATGACAAATTCACTGACACGATGTTCACGATGAGGGCCGCCGTAATGTGGACGATCAGCGATTTTCCAGCTTATGGGATGTTGGCAGCCTGCAGGACAAAAGGATATAACGGATGTCCTATATGTTTGGACGACGTGAACTCTAGTTGGCACGCGGGGAAGGTGTGTTACTTGGGTCACCGTAGATGGCTTCCTCACGACCACCCGTGGCGACAGGATGAAGCTCATTTCGACGGTACGGTAGAGAACAATCCTAAACCCCGTAGTTGGTCGGGGGAAGAGATTTTAGAGAGGTTGAGCTATTTAGACTTTGGTGTGTTGAGCAATGACGCGGATGTAAAGAAATGCAATCCAATTCCTCCACATGATCTGAGCTATTGGGATCACAAGAGTATATTCTTTGAACTCCCTTACTGGTCGAAGTTGAAGCTGAGGAACAACTTGGACGCGATGCACATAGAAAAGAATGTGTGCGACAGCGTGGTGGGAACAATTCTCGGTATTAAGTTCAAGACTAAAGATACTCCCAAAGCGCGCAAAGATTTGGAATCAATGAATCTACGTCGTCCCTTGTGGTTGAGGAGGGATAGGAAAGGTGTGTACAACAAGATGCTAGATGCACCTTACACAGTGTAGCCGACGCTTAGACGTTCTGTATTTCACTGGTTTAAGGGCGTTCGTTATCCGGCTACGTATGCAGCTACTATAACTGGAGCAGTGGACGAGGTGCAACACAAGTTTGTTGGTCTAAAGACACATGACTATCACGTTATGCTGCAACGTCTTATTCCAGTGGTAATTCGACCATACTTGCCTCGGGACGTCGTAGAACCAATAGTGGCATTGTGCAGGTGGTGGCAGAGGTTATGCGCCAGAGAATTAAAGAAGTCAGATATGGTGGAATTGCAACAACAAATTGTGCACATCATTTGCAAACTAGAGAGGATTTTCCCCCCTGCTTTCTTTGACATCATGATTCACCTAATGATCCACCTGCCCGAGCAGGTGCTGATTTCTGGTCCGGTCCAGTACACTTGGATGTATCCTCAAGAAAGGTACGTACAACTAATTAATTAATTTGTTCCACTGGAGATTATATATATACTAGCCAGCTAGCTATATGTACTTATGTAATGTGTACGTTTGATTTTGTAGACAGCTTGGACAGTATAAGTCATTCGTCAAAAACAGGTCGGCCCCGGATGGCTCCATAGCAGAGACATACCTAATGCATGAGTGTGTTACTTACTGCAACAGGTACCTCAAAGATCCACCCCCTCCCACTGCCTCCGATCGCAGTGCCCGCATCAATCTTTCTGTCGTCACCAATGTCGTCCGACCGTTTAGAGGAGTATTAAAGGAATCGTTAACACGGGAAGAACTTATTGAGGCACATTGGGTAGTGTTGCGAGACTGTGACGAAGTTGAGCCGTACATGTTGTCATACAGGGAGAGGCTTCAGGCGTTAAATCAAAACAAGAGTTCGGCGTGGATTGAGAAAATGGTTAAGAAGAAGTTTCCTGATTATTTCTTCCAATGGGTACGTACGTACGACTCGGTATTAATTATTTAAATACATATTGCTCATGTTTGTAGAAAGTAAACCCTTATATTAATTTGGCCTTTTTCGCAGATGATTGATCTGCAAAAATCTGATAACCACGGAGGGTGGTGGTCATGGCCAAAGCACTTGCTAGCAGGGAAGCCGGTTAAACACTATATTTATCCCGGATGTTTTGTGAACGGTGTAAAGTTCCATTCATTGGCCCGAGACGAAGGAAGAAGAACACAAAACAGTGGGGTAGCGGTTGGGAAAGACAATGATCTATATTACAGGGCTATTGTATACGTGGTTCAGCTATGTTACGGGAATGATGTCAACGTTTTCCTATTCAAGTGCAGATGGTTCAAACGTACAAAGGAAGACCTGGGACTATTATCAGTCGATACAAACTCGCACTGGTATGAGGATGAGCCTTTCGCTCTCGCCACCTTAGTTCGGCAGGTGTTCTATCTCGACGATCCGAAAGCCGGTGAAGGGTGGAAAATAGTGAACCATATCTCTCACCGAGGAATATGGAATACAGAGACAATTGAAGGGACACCGGCGACGACTGAAGATGCTGCTGAACCAGATTCTGGTGATATTCCTGCCTATCAAGAGCCTAATATTGATAGGCAGGAAGATGCTACTCCGATATAATGGCGACGACTGAAGATGCTGCTCCGATATAATGGATCTGGTTCAAGATGGTGAACGGTTACCCATGCCTGATGGTTGTACAGATCTAACTGAAGATGAGATTATCGATGAGGTAGATGAAGAAGACGAGCAGGAAGAGGACGCGGACGAGGACTCAGGTAATTCGTCGGACGATGTTGAGTACGATGACGAGGATGAGCCGTCGACTAACGGGGATGAGGACGATGATGATTATGACGAAGAGTACGGTCATACGACGAGGGAGATTAATTGGTAATTAATTACTGTAATTATTGTAATATATATATGATCGATGCCGGTTTACGGTAAGAAATTAATCTGAATTATATATCCTGGCCAACGGAGAAATTAATAAATATTGGCGCCAAATCTCAATCTCATATAAAACGTACCCTAGCTAAATCCTTGACCCTAAATCTAGCTAGCAGTTCGATCGGATCGATCGATAAATTTTTTAATTATATTTTTGAATTAGAATATAATTAAACGGACACGTACGTACACAAATGACCGGGGACGACCTAAACCGTAATCCCTAAGGCCCTAACCCCTGAAATCGGGGTCTATACACCTGGACGACGGAGAATGGTCATTATCCGTCGTCCAGGTACACACTAGGACGACGGAGAATGGTCATTCTCCGTCGTCCAAGTTCACAAACCCTAAACCCTAAACAGTAAGGCCCTAACCCCTGAATTCAGGGTCTATGCACCTGGACGACGGAGAACACTCATATCCGTCGTCCGGGTTCTCACCTGGACGACGGAGAACGCTCATTTCCGTCGTCCAGGTGAAGATATCAAAATTTTTTCTAAGACAACGACCTTCTAGACCTTCTTCCAATGCATTTTCTTTTCCTCAAGACTTTAGAGTAAACAATTCTTGGTGTGTGAGCTTCGACGGTTCGAAAATCGGAGTTGCGAAATGCCTTGTATCCACGTTTCCGGTTTGTGAAATTATCGGTTTTGCGGTTGACTGTGCCGATCAAACCCTTCCCGAACTTATTATTTTATGGTCCTTTGAAGACAATTATATATTATGTTACGACGAACATATCCAACGGTTGTTTTGTCCAAATTCAATTTCGTTAATACTCTGCTGCAAATGAGCGTCTACTCATGAACACTGAAGTCGTAAAGATTAGTCGATACTTAACATGTTTCAATACGTAAAATTAATCGGCGGTTCAAATTTGACTGTTCATATATACGATGCGTTCATCGATATTGTACGACTATTTCACTCGAATGACAGATCGCTAAATTCATAGCGAATTATTTTTTAATTTTTTTTTTACGTAATATGAACCTGGACGACGGAGATGGTCATTTTCCGTCGTCCAGGTGTTCACCTGAACGACGGAGAATGACCATCTCCGTCGTCCAGGTTCAAAAATCATGGCGGTTCAAATTTTTTTTTGTTTAATTTTTTCATGTAATTTTCACTTGGACGACGGAAACTTACCATCTCCGTCGTCCAAGTCCAAAATTATGGCGGTTCAAAACGTCCCGCCGATTAATTACGCGCCGCTTGAAAATTTTTAAACCTCCACCTAGACGACGGAAAACACTGTTTCCGTCGTCCAGGTGCTCTTAGACGACGGAGAATAGTGCTCCGTCGTCTAAGTGAAACTCTATAAATAGAGTACGGCTCATCTTCTTTTCCTCATCCCTTACAATTCTCTCCATCTCTCCTCTCCTCTCTCTCTCAATCTCATTCCGGCGATATTCTCCTCCGGCGACGACGCTCCGACGATACAACTCCGGCGTGGTTCGATTCCTCCTCTCCGACGACACAACTCCGGCGAAATTCCCGAAAACTCCGATTCGGTAAATTTCTATTTTTTCCTTATTTAAATAATTTTTATTTTATTAATTAATTAAATTCTAAATATAATAAATTAGTAGAAATTAATTTAGTAATTAATTTTAAATATTTAATAAATGATTAATTGTTGTTATTTATTAATTAAATCATAATTATTGTTATTGTTTCCTAATTAAATGAATAATTGTAAATTTGTTGTTATTAAATAAATAAATAAATAAATAATTATTGTTATTAATTAATTAAATAAATAATTATTGTTATTAATTAATTAAATGGTTAATTATTGCATGCTAAATGGAAAATAAATTATTGCATGTAATTACGTGTATTTTTTAGTAAATTAATTAGTAGTACGTGTTCGATTTAAATTTAGTACATAGGCTTGGTGTAATTAAGTCGCACTCTTTGGAATAGATGGCGCCTCTTTTCCTTGCTTATCTCCTTAACCCCTCGTGATGTGTGGATTTCATCACCGCACACCATAACCTAAGTGAAGTTATGGACACGAGGTTGAGGGCGGAGTTTGCAAAGGACTTGAGGGAGTGTAAATTTTCGAAAAATTGGCCGAATGTCGGACATATGTCTAGAAACGGGTTATGACTGGTGACAGGATTTGGACTAAGAAAGACTTTTGTCGAAATTAGTCCTGCCTCTCGCGTTATCTCTATCCCTAACTGGCCATGTTTTTCGATTTAACCAAGGCTGATTAATTGAAAATTTATACTTTATCGCGTGGGTCGCACGTCCATTGAACGACCGAAAATGCCAAGCTAGTGTACTCTATTTAAATCTTAAACGTACTTAATTAATTAGCGTAAATTTTTAAGTTGTAATTATTATGGTAAGTAGGTATTTTAACCCCGTACTCTTAGGTTTAAATGGCTCCGCCAAAGACGACATCCGGCAAGAAGAAAGCCCAACAAGAGGCAGAAGATGCAATGCTCCGCCGCTTGGCGGACCAAGTCGGTTGGGAATTACCACCGGAGGGCAACGACGCTCTCAATCCGGACGGATCATCTGATCCGTCCGTAGCGCCCTCTGGAGAAATTCCCGCTCCCCCATTCATCTCGAGCGGTGATGACGTCGACCCCTTCCAATCTCCGACGCCCGGTACCCATTCAACGGGAAGTACTCAGGCGTCCTCGACCGCCGAATCAATCATGTACAGCGCCCGCCGTAGGCAAAGGAGGCCCCTCACTGACCCGGAACCGAAAAGGACTCGGGGTCTCGTTAAAGGGGGAAAAGCGGAGCGTATTTGCAAGGCGACCGGTAAAAAGATCGACTTGCCGTACGACGAATTCACCGGTGGCCCTCCCACAGCTCAGCTAGCAAGTCTCTTGGCGCATGGGATAGGGTCAATCATCCGTAACCGGGTTCGTATCACTGCCCCTACTTGGAAGGAGGCGCCGGATCATGAGAAGGCGAAAGTCTTCAAAGATCTTTCGGTACGTAATACGTTCAATTTAGTTATTATATAATATTGTTAATCTCGGCCTAAAATTTCATAATATATACGATTATAATTTTCTATTTATTTTTCATAGGAACAATTTGACGTGGATCCGACACCGGCTATGTTGAGGCATATCAATCAAACCGCCAACTCCATCTACAAAGATTGGAAGTACAGGCTCCATAAGTACTTCAAAGATGTCGGTCCCGTGCCTCCCCCGGTAGAGCTGCAAGGGGAGAGAGAAGATGAGTGGGAGTGGTTGTGTAACCACTTTGCCGATGAACAATTTAAGGTATTAATTTAATTTTTTTTATTTCAATTAAGATAATTGAATTATTTAAATTGTAGTTATTCATTTTTTAATGATTTAATTATATTGTGTAACATAAATTCTCCGGTGTCAACAAAGCCAACCGGGGGAAGAAGGAGAAACACCATACTACCGGCGCCAAGCAGTTCATTCAAATTGCCAAGGAGCACAAGGATAAGGGTTCCAAACACCCTTTTATTGATGCAAGCGTAAGCGCGTACGTGACGCCAGGGTTCGATAATGAAGCGAGTCAATACGGGGTAAGTGATATATATATGTGCTTTTAATTATAGTAATTATTATTTAAATATGATTTCATTATAATAAATTAATTATAATTTTGTAGGCAAGGGCGATAGAGCGTGCGCATGAAGAGTTGGCCAACACTCAGCTTGCGTTCCCAGATGTGCCGCCGGAAGACCTGTCTCCTCTATCCTTAGAGAGCCAAATTGCAATCGCGGATGAGGTCTACGGTCGTAGAGCTGGCAAGGACGTTAGGCACTTTGGGCCTAGGGTGGTACGAGATTTGTCGACGACCTCCGGCTCATCATCTACGGGAGGTTCGAGGCAGCGGAGAATGAGTCAGGCTGCGGCCGTCGAAGCAGCCATTTAAGAGGCTCGACTGGCACGAGAGGAGAATGAGTCAATGCGGTAAAGACTTGACCAACAACAAGCACAAATAGCCCAACTCATCGCCCTCATGGAACAAAATCGAGAAGTATGTCAACCTCCTCCGAACCCACACCCCGACGACAACGACCCAGCTGGAGGCGGAGGACTCGGCCCCGCATCTGCTCCTCCAGTGTATTAGCTAGCACGTAGTATATTATCTCGTTTCTTTCCGCATTCCGAACAATATTTTAATTTTTAATTTATAGGTTTTTTCGTATGTACAAATTAATTTATTTTGATTATTTAATAATTAAGTTATTAATTATAATATTCAAAATTTAGTTTATTTATTTAATTTTAGCATTTTTCATTATTTAAATTAAAATAATAATAAATTAAATTAATAATTTCAATTTATTTTTTTTTTAAAATTAAATATTCACTTGGACGACGGAGATTAAGTGTTCCGTCGTCCAGGTGCAGAACCCTAAACCTAACCCTAACCCCTAACCCCTAAACCCTGTCGTTCTCCGTGGCCCAGGTTTTCACCTGGACGACGGAAAATTAGTGTTTCCGTCGTCCAGGTGAACACCTGGGCCACGGATAAGCTACCATTATCCGTGGCCCATGTATGCACCTGGACGACGGAAACGCTAATTCTCCGTTGTCCAGGTGAAAACCTGGGCCACGGAGAAACGAGCAATGTCCGTGGCCCATGTGTTCACCTGGACGACGGAGATTAAGTGTTTCCGTCGTCCAGGTGCATACATGGGCCACGGATAATGTCCGTGGTCCAAGTTCACTTGGACGACGGATCACTAATACTCCGTCGTCCAGGTGCTTGGACGACAACACTTGGAGCACGGACCTTGGACGACGGAGTTTCCGTCGTCCAAGTACTTAGACGACGGAAAACTGCACCTAGACGACGGAAATGGTCCGTGGTCTAGGTGCAATTTTCTTGTAGTGGCCTCTAAGGATTGTGATTTTTCAAATAATAACTGTATATGGCATAAACGTGAGAAATCATCTATAAACGTTATGAAATAGATGTTTCCACATATGGTTTGATTTCTTAAGGGTCCACAAATATCTGTGTGTATTAGTTCCAGTAACTCTTTTGATTTGTATGCACCTTTTCTGTTTTTATTTGTCATTTTCCCTTTACAGCATTCCACAAATTTATTCATGTCAAAGAAATCTAATTCTAGTAGCATTTTGGACTTAACCAACGATTTCATTCTTTCTTTTGAGATGTGACCTAGCCTCCTATACCATAGTTGTGCTGATTTTTCATTAAATAGGGGTCTGTTAATACCTACAGTAGTATTTAACACATTTGAATCATCTGATGAGTTCTCAACATTATAAACAGAAGGTTGAGAAAGAGATAGGCTACACTGTATCTGTAAGTAACCATTCAAACATATAGTAGAACCAATATGTAATGAATCTCTACAAATCTTTATTCATTTTATGTCATAAAGAAAACTACAGCCAGTCTGAATCAAAAGATCCCAAGAAATCAAATTCATCTTCATAGAGGGTACAAAATAAACACTATCCAGAAAAAGAAAATTCCCTAAGCCTAAATCAAGTCTAAGACTGCCTACAACATTGACAACAACTTTCATGCCATTTCCTACTCGAATGTGTGATTCTTCAGTTTTTGGTTCTCTCCTTTTTGTGAAGCCCTGCAAAGAGTTAACAATGTGTAAGGGAGAGCCTGAATCAAGCCAAAACGTGTTTGGCTCTATATTAATTAAATCAACTTCTAAAAAGAAAAGAGATGGAATAGAAACAATTTCAGGTAAAGATAGAGACATATCCTTCTTAATCATCGAGGCTTTAAACCCTTCTTATAGTAACACTTGAACTTAAAGTTTGAAGTGCTAGAATTATTGGATGGTCATGCTATTGCTTAAATGAAGAGGTGGCATATGTTACGCACTCACGTATGAAGATGATGTTTTAAATTAGAATTTGTCGTCATCCAAGCCTCAGTCATGGCTTAATAAATCAAAGATACTACAAAAAATTGCATCTCTCACGGAATAATATTGTCACCAAAACTTGATACGTTGTCGTAATCAAATACTATTTACTACGAGAATTCTGAATTTTTAGTACGACAATTGTTCAAACACGTACAAATGCAACTTTGGAGTTTCATGTTGCAGATAATTACAAACATAAATGTCGAAGATATTTATAAGGCATATAGCCAACTTTCTACCCAAGTTTGGATCGTAGTACTAATCCGTTCGTTAACTTTGTTTTCATTTCCTTTAATTTGTTGCTTTGGCTAGCTAATTTGCAACTCACACTATTAGAAATACGCACTTAAAAAATTAAATTTTAAATACTTCATTGTCTAAGTACGACTTAGACAACAGAATATCAGTTCGCCGCTCAAAAAAATTATTCTTTGCCTAGGTTAGACTTAGACGATGAATCATGTAATTCGTCATCTAAGTTGTTTCTTAGACGACGGAACATGATATTCGTCGTCTAATTTTAGATTCTAGACAACGGATAAAGGTTCCATCATCTAAGTTTAACATCTTAGACGACGAAAATATTATTCGTCGTCTAAAAACTAAATTTAGACGACGAAGCTTTACACTTAGACGACGAAGCTTCGTCGTCTAAGTACATATCTAGATGACGAAACATTACACTTAGACGACGAATTAAGTTACCTCTTAGACGACGAAGATAGTTTCGTCATCTAGATATGTACTTAGACGACGAAGCTTTACACTTAGACGACGAATTATTTCATCGTCTAAGAAAACTCAATTATTTAGATCATATTCTATTTTCAGATCAAGCATTTCATCTCTCTCTCTCATCTCTCAACTTCTCTCAAAAGCTCTCAACACCCACCTCTGGCCACAATTTCAATTTAATGAATTTTTCAACCCTCAGAGTTCTAGTTTACCCACTTATCTCCTTATCGGTGAAGGTATTAACTCGTTTTTCTCGATTAATTTTTTTTAATTTAATTATATACGTAATAACGTATGGTGATGGAGTACTCCGATAAAATATTCCAGCGAATATAGTTTCCGACGACCTTGTTTGCACATTGCATTAATTAATTATTTAATTTATTAAGCTAATTGCATGCATCTCTTGATTAATTATATATGATTAAATATGTTAGATTAATTAGTTGAAAAATTATATATAATATATAAATCCATATTAACTTAATAATATAATATATTAGATTAATTATAGTATATTAGATTATAGTATATTAACTTAATTGTGTTATGTAATTTAATAATATAGTATATTAGATTAATTAGTTGAAAAATTATATAATATGATAATTAACTTACGCAAAAATATGGACAAGAGTTGGATACAGTTGGTGAATAGAAGTGATGAGAGGTATATAGACTGAATCATAGAGTTTATGTTTACGATGCAACATGGTCAAGGAAAGAATTGTTATAGGTGTCCGTGCAAAAAATGTCTTAACCATCAGTTTGTGGAGATTAATGTTATGTCTCAACACTTGTATGACCACGGTATGATATGGAGTTACACTACATGGAGTGAGCACGGTGAAGTAGCAGACTTCAGCTTAGGGTACAGTTATCAGGGTGCCTCATCTAGTGGTGATGGCGCCCCTTCTTGAAACCCCACTGCGAATTTGGTCCTTGATATTTTTCCAAAATTTAGTCATAGTAGACACCAACACAAAAAAGGAGGTTATAATACTTCTCATTATGATACAGTCCCTGCAGCCTTGGCCACTGACACTACTGAGATGGATAAGTACAATAGGATGCTACTTGAAGCCCAGAGAATATGTTGTGATATGTAATGGAGGAAATTCAGATAAAAGTGAAGAACAAAATGTCAGACCGTGCTTTTGACGAAATGCAGGAACATATATGTAAGTTGCTTCCTGATCATCACAAACTTCTCGAAACCCATTATAAGGTTAGAAAGATCTTGAGAAGTCTCGGTCTAAACTACAAGAAAATTCATGCGTGCATAAATGATTGTGTATTGTTTTACAAAGAGTATGCACATTTAGACTACTGTCCTATATGAAACTAGTCTAGATATTTGCACTGGGGGAATAGAAGGAGTTTGAAGAAGCAAATTCATGTGAAGGTGCTTTGCTATTTTTCATTGATTCCTAGGCTACAGAGTTTGTACATGTCTTTATACACAGCAGAAACAATGAGATGGTACACAGATGAGAGAATATATGACGATGTGCTTAGACACGTGGCAGATGGAGAGACTTTTAAAGATTTTGACAAGGAATTTTCAGACTTTGCAGCAGATGTTCGAAATGTTAGACTCAAACTTTCTACAGAAGGATTCAACCCTTGAGATAATAATAGCACTCCCGTCAGCACTTGGCCAATTATTTTCATGTCGTACAACCTGCCTCCATGGATGTGTATGAAATGGAATTTAATTTTCTTACTATACTAATTCCAAGTTCTAAGTCTCCTGGAAAGTGTTTAGATGTGTACCTCAGTCCATTGATTGACGAGCTGAAACACTTGTGGGAAAATGGTGTCCCAACTTATGGCAAGTTCATTGAAATAATGTTCATGATGAGAGCAGCCATAATGTGGACCATCAACGATTTTTCTGCGTATGGGATGTTGGCATCTTGTAGAACCAAAGGGTACAACGCTTGTCTTGTCTGCTTGAACGACGTAAACTCCAGTTGGCACGCATGAAGGTGTGTTGTGTTACATGGGTCATCGTAGATGGCTTCTTCATGATCACCAGAGGCAACATGATAAGGAGAATTTTGATGGCACATCAATAAAGAATAGTCCTAAACCCCGACAATGGTCTGGTGAAGAAATTTTTGAGAGGTTAAACGACTTATATTTCAGTGTGTTAAGCAATGATGACGATGTGAAAAGGTTGAATCCACACTCTCCCCATCATCCTACATATTGGAAGCACATGAGTATTTTCTTTGAACTTCCTTACTGATCGAAGTTGAAACTCATGAACAATCTAGATGTCATGCACATAGAAAAGAATGTATACGACAACATGGTAGGAACAATTCTTGGTATTAAGGTGAATATTAAGGATACTCCCTAAGCGCAAAAAGATTTGGAATGTATGAATTTATGTTGTCCCTTGTGGTTAAAGAGGGATAGAAGAGAAGTGTACAACAAGATGCCAGATGCACCTTACATAGTGAAACCGACACTGAGGGATACTGTATTCAACTGGTTTAAAAGTGTTTATTATCCGTCTAATTATGCAGTGAATATATTTGGATCTGTCAATGTTGAGCAACACAAGTTCATTGGTCTAAAGACTCATGATTGTCATGTTATGCTGCAACGTCTGATTCTAGTGGTAATTTGACAATATTTGCCTCGTGACATCGTTGAACTAATAGTAGCATTATGTAGATGGTGACAGAGGTTATGTGCTAGAGAGTTGAAGAAGTCGGATGTGGTCGAACTATAATACGAATTTACCCACATCCTTTGAAAATTAGAGAGGATTTTTTCCCTTGCTGTCTTTGACATCATGATTCATCTCATGATCCACTTTCTCGAATAAGTGCAGCTTTCTGGTCTGGTCCACTACACTTGGATATATCCTCAGAAAATGTATAATTAGTTATAGCACAATTTTTCATCATTTATATATATTTTTGTGTTTCTACTATTCGTCAAAGAATTAATTTTATCATTTTATAGACAACTCGGACAATATAAAGGATTCTTCGAAAATAAATCTTCCAGGGATGACTCTATAGCAAAAATATATCTAATGCATGAGTGTGTTACCTACTGCAATAAGTACCTCAAGAATCCAGTCCAAACCACCGCCTCCAATAGATATGCCCTCAATAATCTTTCAGTCGTCACAGATGTTGTACGACTGTTTAGATGAGTATTAAACAAAAAATTAACTCAAAAAGAACTTATTGAAGCGCATTAGATAGTGTAGCGAGATTGTGATGAGGTCGATCCATACAACGAGGTCGACCCACCCGTACATGCAAGCTAACATGGAGAAAAATTCAAACAGCTAAATCGGACAAGAGTCGTAGGTTGAAAAAGTGCTTAGTAAGAAGTTCCTTGATTATTTCCTCCAATGGGTATGTTTGAACCATATAGGTTTGTCATTTATTTATTTTAAAATTGAGAAATCTAGATGGGAATAAATGCCCAAAGTAAATTTAAACGTAATTTGGTGTTTGCTTATTCGAAGTGTTTTTCCTTAGTTTGTGCATGCATATTTTTGGTTTCCTTTTGTTTTAGGAGAAACTATGTCAAATTTTTAGTAGAAATTAAATACACATTGATATATATTCTTCACAATTTTGCAGATAATTGATCTAGAAAAATCCGGTAACCACGAGGGGTGGTGGTCATGGGAAAATCACTTATTGACACCCATAAACTGGTCCAACACTATATTTACCCATGATATTTTTTCAACGGGGTAAAATTTCATTTATTGGACCGAGATGAAGGAAGAAGAACAAAAACTAGTGAGATTGCGGTTGGGGAATGTGCTGATGTATATTACGGGGTTATTGTTAATATCGTTCGTCTACTTTACGGGAATGATATCCACGTCTTTCTATTCAAGTGTAAATAGTTCAAGCGTATAAAGGAGAGGTTGACATTCATATATTGTTTACAATATTAATTTCAGGAGAGGTTGATACAATTGGCCGGGCAGAAATTGGCACGAGCACATTCATAAAACCCAAAGATGACGCCTGAAAAGCTGCCTCCTCTCTCGAAGGAGACTCAGATCCATATTGTAGACACAATATTCAGTCACCGATCTGGGAAGGAGGTTTGTGGCCTTCAACGGGTATTCGACTGAGATTTGAGCCAGCTTTCGATTTTGTCGAGTAGGCATTCAAGTGCAGTTGCTACCGAGGAACGGGTCCGAGCGACTGAAGAGGAGGCTCGAGTGGCCCAGACTCGGACTTATACATTACAGACTCAGATGGATGATATACTCAATTTCCTCAAGATTAGGCTAGGCATGGATCCTTATTCTGATTGTCACGCCTTGGGATTCTAGACATGATGACGACTATCTGAGCACCAGGGGAATCGGCGGGGTCCAAACTCCCGTAGATGTCGATATTTCTGTTTAGTTTCGTATGTAGTTATTTTTATATTTCGAATAGACAGTATAATTTTTATGTACAAATTATTTAATATATTAAATGAGTATTTTTTAATTTAATATTTAATTTTTAATTCAATTTATATATTTGAAATAATTATATAAAAAATTACAACTTAGATGAGGATATATTCAATATTTTGTCGTCTAAGTGGACTTATTAGACGACGAAATGGTAATATTTCGTCGTCTAAGTGGACATGTTAGATGACGAAATGATATTATTTTGTCGTCTAGCAAGAACATTCTGACGACGAGAAAACTTTCGTCGTCTCGAATGGAACCTGTTAGACGACGAAAGATTAGAATTCGTCGTCTAAATTAGAATATTTAGATGACAAAAACATTTCGTCGTCTAAGTGTTCTAACTCAGATGATGAAATTTTTTTCGTCTTCTAAGTTATTGTACACGACCAAAAAATTTGTCATCTTTGGCAGTAAAAATTCGTTGTCTAGAAACATAGACGACGAAGTACATTTCGTCGGCTAAGATGTGACTTACACTACGATACTTAGCTGACGAACCTTAGACGACGAAATTTTTGTCGTCTAAGTACTTAGGCGACGAAAAATGCTTCTTAGGCGACGAAATTGCTTCGTCGCCTAAGTGCATTTTTCTGGTAGTGTCAATAGACTTAGCCAATGAATTTATCCACGATCTAATTAACTTGATAATTATGAATTACATGAATGATAAGATTATCGAAGTTTATTGGTAGTCTAGGAATCTTGCTCATGAAGTTAGGATTAACTTGATAATTATGAATTACGTGAATGATAAGATTATTGAAGTTTATTGGTAGTCTAGGAGTCTTAAACATCAAGTTAGGAGTCTTGCTCCTTACTCCGTACGTTTCTTGCTCATCAAATTGGTGCTTCCCCTTCTTCTCTAAATATACTTGTATACATTCACTTGCAAACTTACTGAAATTATCAAAGAGAAAATTATTGCTCCACAATATTTGTGTTCTCTCTTCATTTTTTCTACATGGTATCAGAGCATGATTATTTCCTGACTCTGTTTTCTTCTGCATTCAATTTTACCCTTCTTGTTGGTTGTTCATCTTTTGTTCTAGCTTTAATGGCTGAAGTTACTTCCTTTGTTTCTGAGACAGAGAATCCTTTTGGAACAACCATCTCGCTTGTTTCAGATGTTGAGGTTAACACCAATCAACATTTGAGTTCTGTGTTATTGAATGAGTTTAATTACCTTTCTTGGGCTATAGTTGTTACTGTGGCACTCAGAGGAAAAATCCAAGCTTGGATATCTCAATGGAGTCACTGTAGCTCCAGCTCTTACGACCGAAGATTATGAGTGTTGGTTATGCAAAGATCGGTTGGTTACAACTAGGCTTCTGAATTCTATGGATCCAAAGATTGCAGAATTCTTCAGCTACTCTAAATCTTCCATACATTTATGGAACAATGTGAAGGAGATGTATGGACATCAAAATAATGTAACAAGAGTCTTTCAACTCAAGAAAAAAATATCTTATATCCAACATGAGTCAAATACCTTTGTTAAGCATCTTGGAGCCCTCACCAAATTTTGGAATGAACTTGATGTTTATAGGCCACATACCACAAATTTGGTGGTTCTGACCAAAAAGGCTGAGGAGGACAAGATCTTTCAACTACTTGCAAGTCTGAACTCCGAGTTTGAAGATTTAAGGAGCCACATCTTGGTGAATACTGAGCTCCCTTCCTTTAGAAGTGTATGTGATACAATTCAAAGGGAGGCTATTCGAAAAATGGTGATGAATACTGAAGTAAAGAGAAACATTCTAGAGAAGAGAGCTTATGTTTCTAACAAACCATTTGTGTACAAAGGTAAAATGCATGTTCTCAGTTGTGATTATTTTAACGTTATTGGTCATATAAGGGATATATGCTGGGTTTTGCATCCTTAGCTCAAGCAGAAGTTTCTCAATGCTCGGGATGGGAAATGCACCATGGGGCCCTAGAACAAGAACTCTCACAAAGCCAACTTGACCTCTGAATCCGATAACATGCAGAACTTCACAGCAAATCCTACATTTCTCATTAATGATTTTTCTAATTTCTTACAAAAGAAACAATTGAGTGATAGAGAAGTTGAAGGCTCAAGAAACTCCACAGCATTGCTTGAGAAATTTGCTGGCTTCTTAGCTAAATCTGATCATTTGGGGATGGCTGATATTCCACGTATCCTCAAATCATTGTCTACATGTCTAGATGTAATTATTCATCACAATTATTGGATAATAGACTCAGAGCCCCTGATCATATGACAAACTTGTTATCAAACCTGCAAAATTTTGAAAAAAAATGTCTTCTAGTATCTAAATAGCAAATGGGAATTCTGCCACAGTTTATGGTAATGGAAAAGTTCAAACTTTATTTGACAAAACTAAATCTGATGCTTTGTTCATTCCTTTTTTTTTTTTTCAAATATTGTCTGTTGGAAAGCTCACAAACCAGTTGAACTGTAATGCAATATTTACACCTCATTGAGTCTTCTTTCAGGATATCTCGACCAAAAAGATGATTGGTGAAAGTTCCAAGTGTTTCATGTTAGCTCCCAAGTACCCTAGAATCCTCTTTTATGGCATCTTGCTCATCTTTCAGACAAAGTTCTATCCATTTTTCTTCCTAATCAATATACTGAGCACATCAACTGGGATGTGTGTCATTTTTCAAAGTCTACTAGGTTGTTGTTTGCTTCCTCAATTTCTAGAGCTTCTAATCCTTTTGAAATCATACATTCAGACATTTGGGGACCTGTTGTAGAGTCTTTTGATGATTTCAAATACTTTGTAACTTTTGTGATGATTTTACCGGGATTATTTGGGTGTACCTTTTGAAACTCAAAAGGAAATTGTTTGAAATGTTTCAAGATTTTCACAAACTTATAGAAACCCAATTTTCAGCTAAAATTTAAATTTTGAGGTCTGATAATGGTTATGAGTATAAGGCCAATAATATGACTCAATATTTGGAATTTAATAGAATTTTACATCAGACTAGCTATGTGGAAACTCCATAACAGAATGAGATTGCATGAAGAAAGAATAGAGATTTACTTCAAAAGATTAGGGCTCTTATGATGCAGATGCATCTACCTGAGAAATTTTGGTCTCAAGGTCTACTCACTGTTGCTTATCTCATAAACAAATTTTCAAGTACAATTTTAGAGTTTAGGTCTCCTCTTGAAATGTTAAAAGGCAGGAAAATTGACTTATCTCACCTGAAAATATTTGGTTGTGTGTGTTTTGTGCACATCCTTTCCCAACATGGGGACAAACTTGATCCTAGAACTGAGAAGTGCTTATTTTTGGGATACTCTTCCACTCATAAGGTGTATAAATGATACAACCCTACCTCTAGGAAAACTATTGTTTCTAGAGATGTGAGATTTGATGAAAACAATTCTCTTCACAAAAAAATCTGATCATGATGGTAAGGGGGAGTTCTATCCTGACATGTATGCTTTACCTTATTCTCAAAGTCATTATGCTGATGATAACACACCTTCCAATGTCTCTGAGCTTGTAATACCACCACCACCATTGCCTTCATCAGTGCATTTTTCTCCATCACCACCAGAAAATTCCATCACCACTTCAGAAATCATTGAACGTGTGAATCAGAATGGCGAGGTAGCTGTCAATCCCTCTCCAATTCTAATTAGGAGAAATCCTACCAGGGATAGGAACAAGTCAGTTAGACTTAATGATTATATCATGCTTACTTCCAATTATCTCATAACCCAGTCTATTTTCTATAGGAAACTGTCTCCATCTCATATTGCTTTTTTGAGCAATATTGACAACAATTACCCTCACACATTTGAAGAAGCTAATCTTCATAAAAATCGTAGATTAGCTATGCAAAAAGAGTTGGTTGCCCTTCATGAAAATAAAACTTGGTCTGTGGTGAAATTACCTCATGGAAAGAAAGTTGTTGGCAGTAGATGGATCTTTTAAACCAAATTGCAGTCAGATGGGAAGATAAAGAGACAAAATGCTCGATTAGAGCTCGAGGTTTCACTCAAACATATGGTGTGGATTATAAGGAGACCTTTGCTCCTGTGGCTAAAATGAATTCAGTGAGAATATTATTATCTGTGGTTGTTAATAAAGCATGAGGTTTGCATCAGATGGATGTAAAAAATGCGTTTTTGCATGGTAATTTGGAGGAAGAGGTGTTCATAAAACTTTCACCTGGTCATCCCCAAGTTGCAAATCTACAATTAGTGTGTAAGATGCATAAGGTCATCTATGGCTTAAAATAGTCTCCAAGGGCATGATATGCCAAATTGACTTTTGTTCTTGAAGCAATTGGCTTCAAAAGGAGCAATGCAGGTTCTTCATTATTTTTCAGAAGTGGCGCTAGTGGAAAATTGATTGTTTTGATCTATGTTGATGATTTGATCATCACTGGAGACCATCCAGAGGAGATTGCCTCTTTAAAGAGAGCTTTACATAGCAAATTTGCTATTAAAGATCTTGGTTGGCTTAAATATTTTCTTGGCATATAAAATGGCTTTAAAAAAAGAGATTGTTTATTAATCAAAGAAAATATATTATGGATTTGCTTAAGGAAGTTAATATGTCATATTGCAAATCAGCTAGAAGTCCACTTGATAACAAACTTCAACCGAACAAGGATAGTGAGTTGCTTTCTGATCCCTATTATTATCAAAGGTTAGTGGGAAAACTGAGTTATCTCACCATCACTAGAGCTATTTTTTTAGACCTGATATTTTTTATGCATTGAGCATTGTTAGTCAATTTATGCATGCTTCTACAGAGTTTCACTTTAGTATAGTGAAACAATTCCTCAGATATCTTAAGGGTTTTGTGGGTCGAGGTATTCTTCTTCAAAACAATGGAGATACACAGATTATTGGTTATGTTGATACAGATTAAGTTGGCAATGCCCTGGACAGAAAAAGTACCACTAGTTATTGTACATTTATTGGAGGAAACTTAGTTACTTGAAAGAGCAAGAAACAGACGGTGGTAGCAAGATCTAGTGCAAAGGTTGAATATATTGTCTCGGCAATAACTGCATGTGAGCTGATTTGGATTAAAGGTTTGTTTATGGACTTGGGATTTTCCGTCGGCAAACCTATGTCCTTGTTTTGTGACAATCAAGCAGCAATGCATATTGCCTCAAATCTGGTATTTCATGAAAGAACTAAGCACATCGAGGTCGATTGTCACTATATCTAAAATCAAGTCCAGTCTTACATCATTGACATTGTTTATACACACAGTCATAATCAGTAGCTGGCATTTTCACCAAAGCTCTTCCCACTGCTCATTTCCTTCAAATTCTTCTCAAGCTTGGCTCAATCAATCCGCTTGATCCAGCTTGAGGGGGAGTATTGAAGTTTAGTAGTAGTCTAGAAATCTTCCTCATCAACTTAGGAGTCTTGCTTTTCAAGTTTAGGAGTATTGTTCATCAAGTTAGGAGTCTTACTCATCAAGTTAGGAGTCTTGCTCCTTACTCCTTATGTTTCTTGTTCATCAAGCTAGTGAACTTATTGAAATTATCAAAGAGAAAATTGCTTCACAATATTTGTGTTCTCTTTTCAATTTTTCTACAATGATGTCTTAATATAAACTTGAGCATTATCACTCATAATTAGTTAGTAGATCGAAAGTATCTCGATCAAAAGAACCCCCTATATAACCTATACTAAAAAAATTCTCCCTCGTATCAGAACATAGTTGAACCCCCTAAATGTAAGGTAATAATTAAAAAATATTTGTATCCCACATCCTATCTAACTATGCCACCTCGTCTACATGAGCGCCAACTGCTGAGTATCCTTCTCTTACTGGGTCTTCAGAAGAAGCACAGGATCACAAGCCAATTTCTTCTGTGGGGATTCCATCTTGTGCTTCCCTTGTGGGTGGCTCACCTCCTCTCTATTCGAGCTCTGTCTGGATTTTTCCTCACGAGTTGCCCTCTTTGCTCCAACAATTTGTGCCTTATAAGGCAATGTTAGATGAACTTGCATAGGCACCATCATTTGTTGAGAACATGCCGAGTCTATCATCTCCTCCTCTATAGACGAAGAAATCGCCAAATGTCCTCCTGAACCTATTATTGAAACTTGCCCCGCCTTCGAAACATGAATAGTCATCGCCACTCCTCCACTTGTCACCTGGAACAGTGGGTTAGCATGCCCAGAATTAACATGTGATGTCTTGCCCGACATCACTCCAGTTTGACCCTCATGCAAAACCTCTTCAGCCGGCTTCCCTACCGTTACTCCTTGTTGTTGCATCTCCTACAACAGTCTAACCATGGATCCTCCTGAATTCCTTTCGAAATCTGGATGAGGCCATACCCTAACAACCCCATCCTCCACCGAGTGTCTACCACCAGCTTCTGAATCACATGCATGTCCCGAACATGCACCATGGGCCGCCACCACAGGGCACATCCCATCCATATGCACAAACGAACCACACAAGCCACAAAAATCTTCCAAATTTTAATACTCAAAATAAAGCATCACAGACACACCTTTGGGGAAGCGGAACCGTCGTCGCACCACCAATCCTAGACTGAGATGCACCACCACTTAGATCCGTAATTGATGAGCATAGGTGAGCTCGAGAGGATCATAGATCTTGTATTGACTGATTAACTGGCCAATTTTGTGAGCCCAAGCCTCATCCAACCCGCCATTTGGTACCCCAAGCACATCAACACACACCCTCACCTTGGATGCCGCCACTTCCATGACATTCGAAAAGTCATCAAACCGATCAACAACCACCGTTGCACTGCCAAAAAATCAAGGACCACCACACATTGCCCTCCTCAGGACGTCGAGGTCCTGAAAGGTACAAAAGAACTAATCCGTTGCCTTCTGAATAAGGAGGGCCTTAGCTGGTTCATGTGGCAGCCTCCAAAGCCGCTTCATTTGAGCCTATAAGGACTTAATCTTCGATTGTGGGCTCGAACAAAGAGAGAACACCCTAGCAACACCATAAAAAGCAATCTGAACCGCCCTCATCCCCATCTGAGTCGGCCTCCAAGTCGACCTCAGGCCACAATTCCACGTCTTCTTCCTCAAAATCCATGACAGCCGAGAATCAGTGAGCCATATCCTCCGCTAAATCCGACCTGCAATAATAGGATGAGGATAAAGTTCTCAATGAGTAGAGAAGAATCTTGGAGTATTTGTGAGAAAGGAGAAAGGAACATAGAGATCGGGTAATGAGAAGGGAGCTGGCGGCTTGAAGTCTTGATTTTATTTTGGAAAAAATTTCTCGCTAGAGAGAGAAACTATTAACAGGGGCTTGCCCTAATTCTTTACTTTAATTTCAGTTTAATTATTTGACCACATAATTAACTACGAATTAGTTCATTCACAGACCTCAATTAAACAGGCTAGTAAAATTGGCAGAAGTAAGAAATTAATCGGAGCAACCATTGATGATCTGATCTTAGACAAATGTCGACGTTTCCAAATCACTATTACATTCTTTTTTGGTTGGCTGGTTGCTTATTGGAAAAAACGCCGCCCTATATGTCATCTCATCACACTAGATATAGATAGATGACTGTAGAGAAAAGACAACAAAACTCGAAAGTAATAATTTCTGATGGGAAAGTTTAGTCGAGACATTGAACGTGTTTGGACCGATAGCGTTTGAAAGTTCAGACCGAGACAGAGTAAGGACCACGGCATTTCCTCTTTCCAAAACACAAGTCTTTCTTAACTTCTTTCTTCAGTCCCATATATATAGTGTGTGGCTAGATCAGCTAGCTACTTAAGGTAGAGATACACAGACGACGTCGATCAGGATGATGGAAGTGACTGTGGCAAGCTGGGTAGCGCTGAGCCTTGTTATTGGGAGCATCATAGTGAGATGGGCATGGAGTGTGCTGGACTGGCTGTGGCTTAAGCCAAACAAGCTGGAGAGATGTTTGAGGGAGCAAGGCCTCCAAGGCAATTGCTACAGACTCTTCTATGGAGACGTGAAGGAGAACATGACGATGGTCAAACAAGCTAGATCTAAACCCATAACCGATCTCTCCAACTTCTATAACATAGCACCACGATTCATCCCTTTAATGGATCATACCGTGAGAACTTATGGTACGTATGTCGATCAACTAATTTATTTCTGCGATTTCTTTTGGGAAGCATATAGTACGTACTTGTGATATTGCAAGTACTTTCTGTGATGCTTTATATATGGTTCATACTTGTTGGGATGCTCGCATGTGTGTTCTTTTTATACAAATTTAGGATATGTAATTCAGATTTATATTCACTACAAGAAGATAGTCTATGTGTGGTGCGCGCATTTTTAGTGTTAAAGCACACGCGGCGTCATCTCCGCTACTACACACGTCATCATCTTTATACGGCTCACTTTTGATGTGCACACTAAAAAATTACCACTTCACGAGATAGTTAACAACTGTGGACACCATACAAATTGCTATTGACTATGATTTGCAGTAGTCGTAAGCTTCAACTTTAATTTCATAACCTCAAATATGTGCTATTTATTTGTAAATGGTTGATTAGTTTACAGAGAAATATACATACGTATATATATGTATGTTCGTTTATTATCTTTTTTTGTGTGCTCCATTAGTTTATTATCTTTGTGTAGACAAGAACTGTTTTATTTGGTTCGGACCAGTACCAAGGGTGATCATTATGAACCCGGACGATGTGAAAGATGTCTTGACAAAAGTTGATGATTTCCGAAAGATAAGATCAAACCCACTCGTCAAGTTAGTAGCAACAGGTGTTGTGAGTTATGAAGGTGAAAAATGGGCTAAACACAGGAAAATTCTCAACCCCACATTTCACTTGGAAAAACTAAAGAAAATGTTACCTGCTTTTTATGAAAGCTGTGATGAGATGATCAAAATTTGGGAGAGCTTGTTGGTGTCCAAAGGGTGCTCATCTTGTGTGTTGGATGTTTGGCCTTCTCTACAAAACTTAGCGGCCGACGTGATTTCACGGACGGCATTTGGAAGTAGCTATGATGAAGGAAGGAAAATATTTGAACTCCTAAAAGAGCAAGCAAGTTTAGTAATGCAAACCATACAGAATGTTTACATTCCAGGATGGAGGTAAAATTTAGATATATATATATATATATTTCTCTTAATTTACTTCATGTCAAGCCTTTATCTCATATAAACTGTTCTGTACGTTCTATAGGTTTCTACCGACTCAGATAAACAGGAAGATGAAGAAAATTGACAAGGAGATAAATAGTTTAATTAAGGGTGTCATAATAAAACGAGAAAAGGCCATTGAGGCAGGTGAAGCTACTAAAGATGATCTACTAGGTGCACTGATGGAAAATTACGAGAAAGGGAAGAAGAACAAAAACGATGGGATGAGTATTGAAGATGTTATTGAGGAGTGTAAGATTTTCTACCTTGTAGGGCAAGAGACCACGGCAGTGTTACTTGTTTGGACAATGATAATTCTAGGTCGAGATCAGAGATGGCAAGATCGAGCAAGAGAAGAGGTTCTGCAAGTGTTCGGAAGCAACAAGCCAAACTTTGATGGTCTGACTCATCTAAAAGTTGTAAGTACCAAGTATACAACTTTTACTCTACATTCTACATGCAACAATAAAATTACAGTATTAATTAGTAAGTTGCTTAATGTATATACATGTACGTCGTGCATGAAAATGAGTCTGTAAGATGTACGCAAATCTTGACACCATGCCATATATATCATTCCCCAGGTAAATATGATTTTACTTGAAGTTCTTCGATTGTACCCAGCAGTAACTTTGATTTCTCGAGTCGTGCACAAGAAAACACAGCTCGGGAAACTCTCACTTCCAGCCGGAGTCCAAGTTGGCTTACCAACGCTACTCATTCACCGCGACAAGGAACTGTGGGGTGATGATGCCGACGAGTTCAATCCAGAGAGGTTTTCTGAGGGAGTTTCCAAGGCCACAAAGAGTACAGGTACATACTTCCCCTTTGGAGGCGGTCCTCGGATTTGCATTGGACAAAACTTTGCTATGACAGAAGCAAAGTTGGCCATGGCATTGATCTTGCAACACTTTACCTTTGAGCTTTCTCCATCCTATGTTCATGCACCAACTTCACCTCTGATTCGACCACAGCATGGTGCTCCAATCATCTTGCAGAAACGTTAAGGAGTTGTGTTCCGTACATTGTAATAACCAATAAGCGCGGCATATAGTTTTTCTCAAAGAATTTGTTGCTTCACTTCTCTTTATTTCATATACGTAGCTTAATGCAACCACTACCTTTGATATATATAACGGTTACATGATCTTAGTCCCAGAGAGGTCAAGGATGGAATCAGCACAAAACTGATATTTGTGATTCAAACTAAAAGATCGAAGAACAATATATAAGAATTGAAGAAGATTAATGTGGAAGGTCAAATTAATAGTCGAGTTGCAATCTGCACCATAAATTAAATGGGCCATGGGCCATGGGCCATGGGCCATGAACATCTTTGACTTAATTGTTCAAAACTATATGCACGTTGTCAGCCTATTGCCGCATCTAGAATTCCTAGATCCAAACACTCATTCATGTTGGGATTTACTACTTAATAGGGCTGGGCCACAAATCTCCAAATCTCGAATCCGATCTAATGCTGTCCTGATCCCGTAAAAGGCGAGACATGATGAAAATTAAAATTTTGAAATTCCGTTTGGTCTCGATCAGACCCGATTTTTAGGGATGGGATTAGGTCTTGTCCCGTCTTGATTTTGAAATCCCGATAGACCCTCATGTCCCACATAATATATTTTTCTATTTTATTATTTTATTATTTTTTTAAAGGACCATTTGTTTTATTTGTATTATTTTATCATTTATTTTATTAAAAGTTGACATATTTAATTATCAAACAATTAACTATATTCAACCAAAAATAATAATTATCCTATAACGATCAAAGTATCACACTGCTTACATGAACTAATATATTTATTAAACATGAAATAAATTGCTTGTACTTTTACTATTTTTAATTAAACATTAAGTAAAATGGTGTTACTTTGTGTAGTTATAGACTTGTAGGTCTTATCAAACTATATTCATCTTATATTAAGCCCAAAATTTGGTCCATCGCGTCTCATTCGGGTTTTTATTGTTAAATACTATATTAAATATTCATTCCAAATTGGGCCTGAAATTGGACCCATCTCATTCCGTCCCATTCGGGTTTCGAGATGATCAAGAGAAACTTTTAAAATGTCCAATCTTGTCCCTTCCCGTCTTGTCCCCATAAGGATAGAGATAACGACGGCCAAAAATTGGTCTGACCCGTCCCATGCTCAGCCCTACTAATGAAGTATTAACCCAATCACACACTCTCAACATTAGGGCAGGCTAGCTAAAGTTGGTGTTGGGCCTGCCCTAGCCTTGAGTGTTTTTGGGTTTTACCTTTTTTTGTTATTGTCCGTCTGTTTAGTAAAGTTTTTGCTTGTATTTTCGTTATTCCTTAGTTGTGGTGATAGAAAATACTTGGGTCCAAACTAGATCAAACTCAATTGGATACCATCGTCCAAAGTATTCACATTTATACACCATTCAGTTTGTGATTTTATAATTGAGACCACCTATCTTATAGATCATATGTTGAAGATCAACTCACCAAAATATGAATCAAAATGATCTCATTGGAGTATCAAAATTAATTAAATAAATGGACTATTATTGTGAATTTTAACATTACTATAACGACCATCTATTTGTTTTACAAAATTTAATGAGCAAACGATCTCTGATTTGATCAAACTTTTGTATAAATGATCTTTACAAGATAAATTAGAACAATCTGAAACTTGATTAACCAGATAATATGATATTAGTGCATTTTTTGAGATTATTTAACTCGATGCCCCTAAAAATTGGCATTTTATATATAAGTCATGATTTTGGATTCAGTTTCTTCAAGAAAGTTTTTGAGGTAATTATTATGAATTTGTGAGTATTTTCATTCTATTTTTTGATGTCTAAACTAATTGTTACAAATTTTAGAATACAAAATTATTTAAGTACTTATTTGGAAATCTACCACTGGTTAAAATTTATGGGCCGTTAGATCTTGACCAGATTAGATCCGAGCAATTCATTGATTAATATATATTGAAATTTTACCAAAGGGAGTAAAACCATCAGCTTCTCTCTCCCTCTCGTCGGGTTGTATCGCACCCGACTTCGCTGGAATCGGGCACTGGCGTTCGGCCACTGTTGGTGGCGAAATTGGACCCTTTGGAAAGCCCCCCCTCCTCTCTTTCTTCCTTCAAACCTTAGTTTCATCGATTATGGCCTGGAGAGAGAGAATTTTTGAGAGAAACTCTTAGGGTTTGTCGAGTTCTTGCCTCCGTCAGCGACGATGCTTTACCCGCTAATGAGTTGTGCGACCATGGTGGGTTTTTGACAAGACTCGCCTCAGATTATCGCAGTAAACTAGGGTAAGTCTTACAAGACCCGTATTAAAGTATGTAGCACCACATATTCGGTACAAGCTACCCTAGCACGAGCAACCCTAAACTTCAACTGAAAACCTACATTGAGAAAACAGAAGCTATGGACTGTCATACCTCGTATTCTGGACAATCACGACTTCAACTGGCTAACATACAATCTGGGCAATTTAAAACAAAAAATATCCCAGAGAAAGGCATTAAAACATAAAATGTCAGAGTGAGTGGACAAAAGTCATAATTGTACGATATGCGTAAAACTATAGAAAACTTTAGCATTATGCCTTTCCACTGTTTCTGGTAAAATGATGCGAGTTCGAAATTTTGTAAAACTAAAAGAAAGTTGATGGGGTCGTGCAAGCGTATTTCCTAACCTGAGACGACAATATATAAATAACAGAGGTGATGAGATTATCCTCTGTTTGTCTGTCGGCGCAAGCGTATTTCAATCCCAAGTTTGTCTGTCGGCGTTTCTAGACATTCATCACTTGCTGCTAATATGTCGTCCTGAAATAACGATTATTATTTAATGACTAATCGTCAAAAATCATATCGAATAACTAAGCTCATTCACCAATGAGCATGACTGTCGAGAACATCGCATTCTCGAATATTGTGCTTTCCATTTTCTAAGTCTTGAATATATTCTTTTTAAAGTTGCAACACATTCCTTGAATGTTACATAACTCGAGGTCGAATCGACATTCAACTTAATTGTTTATTACTATCGTAAAATCGTCTAATTAATATTCAATTAAATACATGTCTTAATCAACTATGCCCAAATCAATTTAATAACCTCTTCAGTACAATCGACACGTAATTAAGAGCAAAATGGTATAAAATTTACATAAAAAATCCTTCGTCGGATGCGTCACCTTGGACTTCGACGGTGAATTTTTCCGGTGACCTGAATCTCAATCTGCGCAAAATCAACCAACAACAACTTTTATAACTACAACAAAGTCCAGTTCATCCTTGAATTTTTCGAATTTACCTTAAACCGAAACCTCCCACAAACTTCAATACTTTGATTCTCCGTGCTGCGGGAAAGAGAGAGAGAACGTCAGGTGAGAAGAGAGAAGGAAGTTTACCAAAAATAGAAATGCTTACTTTCCATAACTGAAAAATTGGTATTTATACTTGCAAGTTGCGACTAGCTGAATATGTAAAATCGTATAAAACTTTCGATGACCATAATTTCTTGATCGTAACTCTGATTTTAACACTTAACGTGGCTACGAACTTGTCTTGACCAACTCGACAATTTTTCTCAATAAAATTTCTCGAAAAACTTAACCAATAAAATTCTTATAGAAATGTCATCGATAATTATGGACAGTAAAAACTAACTACCTCTGTCGATTAACCTTAATCAAATCTTAAAAAGAAACTTCTCGAGACAGGATGTTACAATCTACCCCTCTTAAGAAAAAATTTCCTCGAACTTTACGCATATACTTGTAAAGACGAACGTGTACAGCTCCCACATGAGTTCTTTAGGCTAGCAAATAACATCCACAATCGAGAGAATTATCTGTAATACTTTCACCATGTTATTGCCTTATTACAAAGTCTTGTTCTTTTGATTGAAACTCTCTAACAACTACTCACTATAAGTGTGGTACATGAAAGAGTCTTGATGCAAAATCCATAACGTAAACACTTAAAAACATCTGACACCCATGCCAACTCTATTGGAAAGGTATATTAGTGAGGTCGGCATGTCCGGCCAGTCCAGCTTGTCATCCCCTTCGGTTGCGGTCCTGATATGCTAGTTGTCTGGATGGCGGTGCTACTCTAACTTCTGAAGTGGCTCCTGATCAACATCTGAACCCCACATCGGAAGCCTACTTGAGGTGTCCCTCTATACACATACTCACATAAGGTGATTTTCTAGGCCACAAAGGTAACAATATGAAGACCCAGACTGACCATTCTAAAGCCATAACATAAGTGGGCTTCTAATCGATCTCATGGGAACTTTTGACCTTACTTGATTCTCTTAATCCTAAAAGTTCTACTAAAATTTTGGCAGAGTTTTCCCTAAAACTCAAGGAAACCTAAAAACCCGCACAAAGAGAACATTTCGAATAACTAAATCCAAAAAACAAATCATACGCACCGATTCCCATCCAGATTTCTCTTAATAAAAATGAACAACACTATGAACATAAGTCGCTAATACTCATCTGAATTTATATATCACAATGATTGCAATACCAAATATCTCCACAATTGAAATAACTCTCGTTCGATATGCTATATGGACTCACTCAAATATCAATAACTAATAACTATAATGTAGAGAGGCTCATAATAAATCACTGAGATTTGCCTCAAATACCCCCAAAACTACGGACAGACTCTAAAGAGTCAAACTGTAATCTTCAATCCCACTTTAATATGAAGATAACAACTTTGCATTTCTTCAAAAGTCTGACTAATCATGTTAGTTATGCATCTATCAGTAATGAAAAAGTAATTTCGATGCGTAACTTGAGTCTTGAAACTCATTATCACTAGTATCATGACTCACATACCACAATCTGCATAACGAACATCGCACCCATATTTGAGCATCAAAAGCTCACACATAACATATCTACTACTATACAACGTGGAAATATTTGTAGGAAAAAGACATAAGCCTCCGCTTACACATAAATGTATGCCTAGCAATATTTGCCCACTTGAAGTGGTAAAACACTAAGGTGCTAATTTACTTTCCAAGACTCACTGTTGAATTAAATAAATGAATCGCTGCAACTTCTCTTGTTGTACTACAATAAACATTCATGATTCTCTTAACATTAGATGCTTACCCAACGATAACTAATCAGAGGATTAGAATACTATGAAGTCCAAGGAATGGGACAATTCCTTGCAGTAATCATGATAAGATTATGTATCTAATATGTTAGTACGCCATGTGCTAATCTCTAAAGCACACCTTACTTAGAACCCAAAAGAACCAAGTGTTAAAAAAAATAGGGGCATCTAGGTAAGTTCACACGCCGGACGTACGCTGCACGCTCCCGGCAGCACAAGGAGTAGCACATGGCAGTCGGCCTGCGTTAGGAGTAGATTTCCAAAAGACCAAAATACCCTCATTTGCACAAATGAGGAATGCTTGCATCAGTCTCATCGAGGACCAAAAGGTGTTGTCACCCTCAACGGCCCATATAAGAAAGGTATTTATGTTAATGCAAATGTATGAAATCTCTGAACTACAATTCACTTATGCTTTCTGTCATAACACATATTGACTTAAGTATCAGAGTGTTGAAGACGGGCTAATCCCGTCTCAACTTCATAAACTTTGTTACTTGTTTTGTAGTTAAGCAGATCGCTCAAGATAAACCGCCCGAGTGTTCAATAGCAATCCACCCACAATATATGTCACTCTTCTTTATAATTCCCTCTCGGATTTTGGTAGACACACCATAGAAATAAACTACATCTTTTTCGCACACGAATCAAGAACTAGTCAGAAGTTTACATTTCCGTGTGTTATTCTCATATATACTCTTGTGGGTGATGATCGCTAATTCATCTGCATTATGCTCCTCCAACCAGTGTAGCAAGAATTCGGAGTTCGTGCGACAAATACACAAATCTTGACTTTGATCCAGAATCTTGATATCAATGTCTTTACCCTCGTGAACCCCCGTGATTCATAACTGGAAGAATTACATTTCTAAGTTGGTTTCACATCTCTTGAAACACCTTTATTGAGGAAAGCGTGTTCACAACATAAAATAAATACGACCAATTCATGAAGAGATTAGAATAGAGAAATTTAAGGTTAATCCCGACTAACAAAACTGAATTAGTAGAATCATAAGATATTGAATGAATCTCCATTGCTAATGTCAATTTGAAACTCCCAGCATGACAAGTTGATCGTGGTGGAGGTTTAATCAAATATATTCTCGAGCTGGCTAATCTACGCAGTTAGTGATATCAATAAGCGATGATTAACTCACGTAATAAAAACATGTTAGAGTTGAAATCTAAGGTCATTTCTTGGAAAACAAAGCTAAATAAATAAACTCACACGTGGGTCGATGAATTTAAATTGTTGTCATCAATTTAAAATTTGTTGAAATTTGAGGCGGCTACAATCCTGATCATATCGAACGCCTTAATGTAGTTAAATGAAGAACAAGGCAATTCAACTACTACCTTCCCGCTCTACATAATAATGTTAAGCGAAAAGATCAAACGCCTACAATGAAGTAAATAGTATGCACTCAAGGTGGTATTAAGTCTGGTTGAAGATATCGCCAAACATGAAGTTCCAAACTAACGATACAATTCTTGATAAGGGACAATGAGTTCCCATTGCTCAGCTGACTAAGGCTGCTTGCCCAAGAAGTAACAAAACTAACCGCCTTATTAGAGATAAAATTGTCGCTGCAGAACATACCAGGATATAGTTACTCTTAACCCCCTGATGTCCACGACCGGCCGAAGCATGAAAGAACATGGCACAAGTACCTCCAGAGATATATCTATTCGATCGATTCCTTCTGACTGGTATCAACATGTAACAAACCCCAACAAAACATGAATTAGGAGATGGAAGCTTCACCTTAAATGACAACAATGGTAACTGACTATAAAAGATAATGTCAGGTCGGACGGTCAGGTCAGGTCGGAGTGGCAAGGGTCGAGCCAAAGAGTAAACATATGGCTCAAGAAAACGTACTCTCGATAAAACACATGATCCCAGAATATATCAGAGGATCAACTTGAGCTCTGCTATAAACTTCATCTTCAATTTTATGATTATGCCATCCTTGATACTCTATTCATCCTATCCACAATTATAGGACCACACCGAATAAGTGTTCACATTACTAGCAATTTCAACATGCCAAATCGGCAGGAATCACTACCTCGATGGTTGATTACCCAAAGGTATACCCAACAAGGGCTACTCGATTATCAAAACTGTTTCCAAGAAACTCTACTTCCTGAAGTTTCCCACATAAGCACCACAGCTACACCGGTACTCATGCCCATGACTCCAACCAAAAAAATAAACTCGAAAATAGAATATGAGAAATGAGTATTAGGAAGAGGGTTACTATTACCCAACTAAGTAATGAGGATCCAATGTACAGCTGCGAAATACTACCTCGCACCTTTAGGGGTTCGGTTCAAGTACTCAAAAAGCAAGTTCCCTTAACTTACTACTTAACTTCACCTTCTCATCGCATGAGGCCTAAAAAATAGCTAGAATACACCTTAAACAATAAGGAATCATCAAATTGAAACGAATCTGAGTACTTACTCTCGTAGTCAAATAAGAATCGAGAAGCTGTATATGACACGCTAAGGGTTCTTGTAAAAAAATAATAAATAGCATGCTTGAACACTAAGGGTCAATGTATTGAATCTCTATGGTCCGTTTAACATTAAAGACATCGAAAGTCTTCCTTGAAAGCATCGTCATGTACTCGACTAACACTCGAGTAAACATTATAGAGCAATAACTAACAAACTATAGGCACTAAATTCTCATAGTGCCCTCGTCATCAATTCAAGAAGTACACCGTGATGCTCACCTGACATTTCCCTTTTGCGATACGTATGATAGCAACGACCTCTTCATATCCCTTCAAAAAATGGGAAAATGTAACTCAACTTCACTTATATTTACTAGTGCCGCTTATACGCATGCGATCAACAAACCAACACACTTAGGCTGTCGACATATCATATTATAACGGCTCCTCAGCCGAGAATCGAGATCACCTAATCTAAAAACAAGGATACCCTAATGACCTACACAAAAGTTTCCAAGGAAAACTATGAATGAGTTCACTAACCCGTGAGCTAACACCATCACACATCATCCCTTATAAAAACCTCAAATGCACAGAGTTGGAAAGAACTAACATAATTACTTCCCAAAACAACCTCGCAACCTAATATGCTACAGAAATCTCAAGAGCAGGGCGTAACAAAAATGTTTCGAAATCGTCTTGTAAGCTACTGACGACAAGCTTTGTTAAAGTCGTTGATCACGTCCATGAGGCATGACACTATAGATCGAAAAGAGTCGCTATCATCTGAGACACACCTAGAAGATTATCTTATACCAACTATTAGTGATCCATATGCCCGAAGGCATACAATGGGATTCATTGTAGTCGGACCATAGCACTCTAAGAATCACTAAGAATATAAGATAATCGACATGATCATGAAACTTAATGCTTTGATACCAATTGACAAGACCCGCTTCAGATTACCACAGTAAACCAGGGTAAGTCTTGTAGGACCCGTATTAGAGTATCTAGCACCATCTATTCGGTACCAGCTACCCTAGCACGAGCAACCCTGAACTTCAACTAAAAATATACATTGGGAAAACAGAAGCTGTAGACTGTCATAACTCGTACTCTGGATGATCATGACTTCAACCGGCTAACCTGCAATCTGGACAAGTTAAAACATATGGCCCAGAGAAAGGCATTAAAACATAAAACGTTAGAGTGAGTGGATAAAAATCATAATCGTACGACATACGTAAAATTGTAGAAAACTTTAGCTTTATGCCTTTCTACTATTTCTGGTAAAATGATGCGAGTTCAAAATATCGTAAAACTAAAAGAAAGTTGATGTGGTCACTCAAGCATTTGCTCTAACCTGAGATGACAATATATAAATAACAAAGGTGATGGGATTTTCCCAGGGGTTTGTCCTAAACTGAGATGATTTAGGTCAGGCGAAGGGTTTGTCCTGACTTCCCCTAACCAGGCTATTCAGTGATCAGTCGAATAGTAAGAGAATCGATGAAATTAAATATAATTATCACAAACTAAACCTCCAAAACATAAAAGTAAATCGTAACATAAACGTAAAGCGAAATTAATGAACTTGCAATATGACTGTGAAAATAAACGTTCACTCACAGTACTGTGTTGTGATTTCCATAAAGCTCAAGTCTGTTTGTCGACAGTTCTATACATCTATCACTTGCTGCTAACATGTAATAATGATTATTATTTAATAACTAATCGTCAAGAATCATATAGAATAACTAAGCTCATCCACCAACGAGGATGACTGTCAAGGACATCGCATTCCTTGAATGTTACACGAATCGAGGTCAAATCGACATTCAACTCAACCGTTCATTACTATTATAAAATTAATTAATATCCGATTAAAAACACATCTTAATAAACTATGTCCAAATCAATTCAATAACCTCTTCAGTATAATCGGAACGTAATTAAGAGTAAAACTGTATAAAATTTACATTGAAAATCCTCTGCCGGATGTGTCGCCGTGGACCACCGGCGGCGGCGGAGCGATGGTGAATTTCTTCGGTGACCCGAAGCTCAATATGTGCAAAGTTAACCCAACAAAAACTTACATAACTATAACAAAGTCCAATTCATTCTCCAACTAGTCGAAGTTACCTTAAACTAAAACCTCCCATAAAGTTCAATCCTTCGATTCTCCGTGCTCAGGTGAAATTGAAGTGCCATACTTATATGGTTAGCTTCATCGTGGTGAGGGCTTCAAAGCCCAGTGCTTCTCATCAATCGATTGGATGAGAAAGGAACGACCCCAAATTCTAGGGTTTATAAGGTCGAAAACCTTTCTCATGAACACCACGGCCTAATCATTATGAAATGGAGGCTGAGATTTTGGGGGTTTAAAAGTGGAGACTCCGACACTTATTTTGACACCTCGGTCGACGAATTTGGTGGTTGGCTAAGGTTCGTCGCCGACGGAAGGAGCAAGAGGCCGCGTGGAAGAGATAGAGAATGTCAGGTGAAAAGAGAGAGAAGGAAGTTTACCCAAAATGGAAATGTTCACTTTCTATAACTGGAAAGTTGGTATTTATTCTTGCAAGTTGCGACTAACCGAATACGTAAAATCATACAAAATTTTCGTTGACCGTAATTTCTTCATCGTAACTCTGATTTTAACACTTGACATGGCAACTGATTCATCTTGATGAACTCTACAGTTTTCCTAAATAAAATTTCTCGAAAAACTTAACCAATAAAATTCTTATAGGATTGTCATCGATAATTACCGACGGTAAAAATTAACTACATTTCTCGATTAACCTTAATCAAATCTTAAAAAGAAAATTCTTGGGATGGAATGTTACAATTTTTAAGCCCATCACTCCAAGATTCTAAGTCCACTAACCTCACAACGTATCTTGGCCCAAGGACGTCAGATGATCGACATCTGATTCCTACGAGTCCCCCGAACTTTCAAGGTAGATTTTGATCGCTTTCGATTCAATTTTGGAATTGTGCTAGTTACGGAAGTTGTTGTGCATAGTTAGATGTTTCTATTGATATGCAGATTGATGAAATCTAGGTCATTTGATTTTCGGCAGTGCATGTCCACCTTCAAAAGTAGAGGAGATCCATCCTGTTTGGAGGAGATTTGATAGCAGAAGTCCTATTTTTCGATGGGAAGTTTCTAAGACATGTTTTTTCGAGTTTCATGTAGTTTCATTTGGGATTATGCATATTGAACAATCATTTCGTGTGGTTAGGAAGTCGAGAGGAGTTTCGGCGATTAAATCTTTCTCGGTTACTTGACTTGCATTTATTGATAAACATAGTTTGAGAGAAATGTCGCGTAACATTATCACGCAAGGGAGATCAGAAAGCTATTTATTCAGGCAATATTGGTGAGTGGATCCTTACTTTTCACTGTCGTGTATGCGAGTGTAGTTATTTTAGTAATGTTTTAACTGTGGTTCATTTTATCGTCTGTGAATTTCGTTTTGGTTACGCTAGATTAAAGTTTAGCTTAGCTAGGTCAATTATCTTACATTATGGTTTATAGTATACATGATAACATTTTCAGCTCAGATAACGCTTATAGTTGACGTTTTTGGCTCAATTAGTTCTTTTATTATAGTATTTTCTATTCAGCCCAGCCTAGCTTTAAACCTCTTTATCAATTTTTGATTCACATTCCAGTCCAGCTTGTTGTCTTTGATTTTAATTGTTTTAGCTTATGATACTTTTAGCTAAAGGTCTAGTTCAGATGTGTCTTAAGTTTCACTATATTAGCTCGTGACTCTTACTATCGGTTACTTTCTTGGAGGTTCTTATTCAAATATTATGTATGCATACATGCCACTTGAATGATCATCGAGTGGCAATGGAGACGTAGCACCTCAAGCCGTGTCGTTGGGATGCAGCCCTTGTACGACACTATGTGACTAGAATGTTAGACTATAGTCACCACCTCTGCCCAGACTATTCCACATTTCCAGTTTTATATCATACTACTCCAGATGTACGTATCATGGAGTCACGCAATTTGATGAGTGCAGACGCTAGATACCTTAATCATTGCTCCTATTTTTACTTCAGTTTCATACCATCAGATTTAGATGTCCGTCGATTCACTTTGGATTTCTTCTTTTAGACAAATAGTCATAGTAATCGTCTTTAGCTATTTAATACAGTGTCACGAATTATAAGTATTCACATACTGGATTTTTCACAGAAATTCAGTTGAAGGACATAATCGTATTTTCCTACGTTTTTCTTCCATATTATGAATTTTATCCACTCACTCTAATAGTTTTATGCTCTTGGAATGTCCTTCTCTGGACTCTTTGGTTTCAAATGCCCAGGTTGCAGAGTGCAGTGGAGGTTGGACGCCCATATAGTTTGAGACATTGCAGTCACCTTATCGTAGAATATTCGGTTGACCCTATGAGTCTATATGCTTAGATAGTTTGCTTGGTTTAGCAGCTCTGATATCAGACAATAGTTTTATTCTTTCCATATAGATTATCGGTTATTATTGATGATTTTTGAGACTTGTGATTTCATGGTTGAGTTTTATTATAAATTTTCAGTGAACTTCTCAATTAGTAGTGTTTTTAGGACCAAGAATCTGTCGTGTCACAATGTCCTGAAGTACACAAAAGTTGAGATAAAATGTGGCAGAACAAGAAATCTCTATATACATATTTGACTAATTAACGGATAAAATGTTATAGGCTAGAGAGGGAACAACTAAAACAGAATTAATGGTTCACCAACAACAGAAGAAGGAGAACCATCAGTAGTAAAGACACCAAGTAAATAAGAAGGGTAAATAAAATGAAGTAAGCTAGGAGTATTGGTCATATTATTACATGCACCAGTGTCAATTATCCAAACATTATTTTCAGAAGATGTAGCAAGAGATATCTTACCATACATGATTGTACTAAATTGGCAGAAGTAGCAGAAATGCTTGTAGATGCGTTGGTAGAAGGAAGAGTCTTGCATGGGCAATTACCCCACCAATCAGGATATCCAATAGAAGCAAAGCAGTTATCCTTAAAGTGTCATTTATCCTTGCACAATGACAAATAGAATTAGCAAAGGGATTTGGAGGACAAACACCAAACCTAGAGGAATTAGAGGGGCATGAGGAGATTGAAGACCGTAGGTGAGCCACGACGGTTTGAGCATCTGAGGCCGACGCTGGTGGAGGTAATAGTGGAGGTATGGTAGCGGTGGTTGTCATGATCACTGGCTAGGCAAGAGTAGCAGAGTGGCTAAGACGGCCGGTGTAAACTCGGCGAACATGAGCATATGTCTTGTCAAGACTCAATCTCACGACGAAGAAGTTCCCCTCGAATTTGATCAAACTCAGGATCCAAATCTACCAAGAACATGTGAACACAAAGCATAGATTTGAAAGTGTTGTCTTGAACAACTCCGGACACAGTATTAGAGAAGGAGGCAAACGTTGATCAAGTTCCTCGAGCCATGCAACCAACTCATTATAGTAGACAGAGAGATGCTTCCCGTCTTGTTGGTGGTGAAGTAGAGGCAGTGCAACTCATAGATCTGGGTAAAGTCAAGATCATCATAGTAGGTTTGGTGTAAGACAATCCAGATTTCAGCAGCAGTTTTGAGACAGAGATAGCAATTGATGATAGATGGAGATATGTTATCAATCAACCAACTCTTCACCTTCTCATTGTTAGTAGCCCAAGAAATATACTCGGGTGTACCGACATTAGAGGTAGATGAATTACCTATAAGAAAGCCAAGCTTGTTGCACTCTCCAATGCACATCAGCATATCAGGAGTCCATGTAGAGTAATTGAAATCTGTCAAGAGAACTCCAATAGGAAAAGAAGAGTTTTTTTATGGTAGTGGATGGAAGGATGAGGAGGAGTAAGCACAGCAGGAATCATAGCAGAGTTAGAGTTCTCCCCTATAACAGCAAAATTTAGATGTAGTCGGTGACAAAAAAAATAGGGTTTTTTCGGTTGGTCTACAAGTTTGGCTCAATATGATGCCAAGTATAAAAACATAGGCAAAAGATATTTAAAGTAGAATGCAATACTTTCATTCATTCTTTAATTTGGCACACACACACACACACACACACACACACACACACACACACACACACACACACACACACACACACACACACACACACACACAACTTTACAGGCATATACCTAATATATAGAGAATATCTACAATAAAGAATGAATAAATTCTAATTACAATAGGAATCTAATATATCTACAAATTTAATACTTTCCAACAAGTTTCTCGAACCACTCACATAAAAATAGAGCTCGGGAGATATTTACTACCCGCTGGGATCAAATTTTGCTTAACAACACTGCTTATTCACCATGACAAGGAACCGTGGGGTGATGATGCCAAGGAGTTCAAACCAGGGATATTTTCAAAATGGAATTTTTGAGGCAGCAAAGGGGCAATTCCCGTTCTTCCCTATTGGACAAGGTCCTCAGATTTTCATTGGACAAAACTTTCTATGGTGGCAGAAGCAAAATTAGCCTTAGCATTGATCTTGCAACATTTTACCTTTGAGCTTTCACCTTCTTATGCTCATGCTCCCATTGTTTTTAAAGGCGTTTTGGAGGCGCAATTTTGGGCATGATTCGGAGCGAGGCGTGAGAAAAATGCTCAAAAATGAAGCGTGTGTAGGGGCAAGTCACTGGAAACGTGTGCTTCTCAACGGAGTCGTGCACTTCTGGCAGTGGGTTTGGCTGCTTCGCTTTCCTTTGTTTCTTTTTCTCATCGGGTAAAACAGCATCATTTTGCTGTTGGTTCTTCTTTCTCTTAGTTTCCCACCAAATCTATTGGATTTATCGATATGGAGGCTAGATTTGATAGAAGAATTTGGATGGCATCAAGGAAATCGCCTGGGTTACAGTCAAGATGTTTTGGTTCGAGTGTTTGATTCCATCGGGTATTGCTTCACTACTTTTGTGAGGTGTGTGCTGACTTGGACCCCACAGTGGTATATTTTTTTGGAATAAAAAGGGCGATGTGGCAACCCTCAAACCTTTATAAATGAAACTGTCGAATATATACTCAGAGGGACATGAGACCTAAACCATGTATTACAATAAGAACAATTAGAGCATTTCGGATAATCACAAGACCACTCATACTTCCTATGCATTCAAACAAGCACCAATTACCAGAAAGTGCGATATCGGCTACTGTATCCGCTTTAACATTGTGGCGACACAATAAAGGGAAGATAACGCGATAACGGCAACGTATCATTACAAATAAAATAGCTTCCCAACTATGTTGTCAAACGATGAATACGTCGTCGGCACTACATTTCATCCTGCCACTAGGAAGATATGACCATTTTACCATGACACACACCCCAACCTAGGACAGGCAAGGCACATTGAGTGCGCGCAGATTGCCTAGACCACCCGACATACCCCACTAAAGGGGTTTTTATTCTAAACATGGAATAAATAAACAAAAACTAAAACTAAAACTAAAACCAACAAAACACAAAACAAATTGGACCTAGGGTAAAATTCCAGGCCCACCAATGATAAGGCCCAACAACAGATGAAGAAAATGAGTCCCAGCGAAGCATCCATCGATCAAGTGCTGTCAACCACACTCCAGACGTCGCCAACTTCATCCCGGCCACCGCTGACAACCTACTAGTCGCCATTGATCACAACCCTCCAACCTATCCACCATCAATCTCCCATTTCGCCTCCTTAATCCAAGAAAAGAGCAGAAAATTCCAGCAACAACAAGATCCAACAACAACAGATCTGTTGGAGGCAGAAATTCGCACCCCAAACCGCAGTTGCCCGCCAACCCAATCCCAACAGCTTCGGAGAGAAGCTCCACGACCTTGCACGCCGCTCGCAACTGCCGAAACTTGACACCGCTCACCGGAAAACATTGAAAGACCCATTGAACCCAATGGATCCACGCCGTGAACCCGTACTGCATCTGCCATAGAAAACCAATCATTGATACCCAAACACATAACTGTGTTGGGACTACGTCCGTCCGGCCGCACTTGCACCACGACCAGCGACCGTCGACGAGGTAATGTGCCGCCAGACGAACACGCACAAACGCCTTGAGCTACAAAGTTTTTTCAACGCGCGTGGGGCGCGTTCCACTTAGGGTTTTTTTCTATCCTCACTGTGGTATATATATTACTATAAAAGAGAGAAACTTATTTGGTATTGTGTTGTAGACAAAATCACTTATAGTTATATCATATCATTTTAAGTTCAGTTTTTCATTAATTTATGTATAATCTACTGAATTTTGTATAATTTTGTACCTAAAATTCTTTTTTAATTTAAATTTCTATGTCTCTGATATACGTCAAAGGTTTACGCTTTTACGACTCGAGACTTACATTTCATCTCAACAGACCAAAAACGCCTTGCCTCACGCTTTTCGCCTCTGAAAAGATTACATGCCTCCTTCCGGATTTACACTTCTTCAACCACAGTTTGGTGCTAGCTCCTCTTGTTTTACATAAACGTTATTTAGTTGTGTAATTAATTAAAGTAAATTGGTATCAAACCGATATTAATTACTAATTACGTACTTAGTTAATTACTAATTAACTTAAAAATTAATTCTTATTTTATAATAATAACAACAAAATTAATAAATAAAATTTACGCTATCGCTTCACTTTAATATATTATTTAATAACTCGCGTTTCTTCATGATCGATCTTCTTCATTTTAATCATGCACCTATATATATAGTCATACATGCAGGCGCAACTTTGCTTCATTATCCTACGATCTACGTTAATGAAGCACTTCATAATTAAGAGTTCCATCCAATTCACAACCTCAATACTTCATTTCAACCATTTTAATTTGTTGTCCTTGTGAAAAATAAGAGGAACGCAACAGCTAGCCCTCATCAGATAGAGTACGTAATTTATGGCAGCGGAAAGACCACGTACATAGATGGAGTTAAACTTATGTTCATTTGATTTCATGGGACGCGTCGTCAGATCAGCTAGCCTAATATCGATCTGTTTGCACCCAACTTTATCTCTTCCCCCTCCATCCCTCGAGCTCCCTCCTCTCTCCCTCACGCATGCATGTGGATCATGCTCATGTACGTTGTACGTACGTACACTAAGCAAAAATAGCTGCCGCTAACAGAGCGCGTGTGTGACCAGGACAAAATTCAATCACAACGGTACAAAAAGAAATGACAAAATATAAAGTGATCGAATAAGTGATCATTGAGTAAAATGTTCAAAAACATTATAAAGTGATCCAAATAAGACGTATCGATGTAGTAATGAGCCACGTGTGAATCATATCTCCCATAATAGATTTCGCCATGATCGATCTCAAGGTCCGAGCGGACCAAAGAAGGGAGGGGTCCCGGCTATATAACTCCCACGCATTTAGATTTTAAAGCAACTTCCTCCTCTAATTTCACCAGTTGTAAGTTGCAACAGTCTCGGTGTGTTTCTTTCTTTCTTACTTAATTTGCACTCGTCGCTTGGCAAGACACAGGGCAAGTATGGAAGTATCATCAGCAGCTGGTAGCGTAGCAATCCTCGTTTTGGTTAGTGTAATAGTAAGGTGGGCATGGAGTATGTTGGACTGGGTATGGTTTAAGCCAAAGAAGCTAGAGAGGTGTTTGAGGGAGCAAGGCTTTCAAGGCAATAGCTACAGGTTTCTGTATGGAGACTGGAAGGAGAACTCTATCCTACTCAAACAAGCAAGATCCAAACCTATGAACCTCTCAACCATCCATGAAATAGCACCCCGAGTCACCCCTCTTCTTGATCGAATCATCAAAACTTACGGTACGTATGCACTTAGTCTATATACAGAGAGATTTTCAAATACAGCCGTCTGCATGGAGGGTAAAGATTTAATTATTTTTATCATTTTACATTTAATTTTAACCATTTAAATTGTTGATGTTATAGATATCTCTTTAAATAGTAGACCTACAAAATTTCAGTCAATTTGATAATGGTTTGGTCATCTAAAATGGTGAAACATTACAAACAAATTAAGAGAGTCGAATAAATGTTAATTATATACAAATAACGAATCAAATGGCCAAACGATTTCTGATTGGATTCAAATTTTGTAGATAACTTGATTGAAGTAGTAACTATAACATGAGTGATTTTGATTATCAAAATTTGATATCTAAGTGAAGTAAAACGAAAAAATTTACACAAATATCCTTATATAACTAAAAAGACTGATATATATATAAATATATAAAATTATGTTTTTGATCGCAAAAATTCCATAAAGAAACAAATGAATTTTACCATGCAGGCATGTAATACCTAGGTTTATGCATGTATCCAAAGATTAATTATGTGCAGTCCATCGATGGACTATTTCCTCATAACAATATTATTAGGGAAAATAACTGTTTGTGACTTTTTTCTTCCGCTGTATATTTGTGATGAACTCAGCTCGATGGTTACAAAAGTTGTACATTTTTTTTTCAGGTAAAAACTCTTTTGTTTGGATTGGTCCTAGACCAAGGGTGAACATAGTGAACCTGGAAGATGTGAAAGATGTCTTCACAAAACTTGATGATTTTCCTAAGCCACAATCAAACCCACTTATCAAGTTGCTAGCAACAGGTCTTGCAAACTATGATGGAGAGAAATGGGCTACACACAGAAGGATTATCAACCCAACCTTCCATTTGGAGAAACTAAAGGTACCTAATATATTCACTTCAAGTCTCATTTATTTACTTTTACTATATTTATCAGTGTTCATCAAGGTTCTTTCTCTGATATATATATATATATATATATATATATGTTTATGCATGGTGTTTGCAACAGGGTATGTTACCCGAATTCTATGAAAGTTGTAACGAGATGATTAAGGAATGGGATAGCTATGTCTCCAAACAGAGTGCATCATCTGAGTTAGATGTTTGGCCTTCTCTTCAAAATTTGACGGCAGATGTGATTTCTCGAACAGCATTTGGAAGTAGCTATCAAGAAGGAAGGAAAATATTTGAACTCCTAAAGGAGCAGACAGTATATGCAATGAAAGCCGTGCAAAGTGTCTACATTCCCGGATGGAGGTAATTGTTACATGAAACTTTTATTCGATCGTCTCCTTCATGCACTCGTCAGAACTAACTTCTGTTGTTGTTCATAGATTTCTACCAACCAAGATGAACAAGAGGATGAAGGAAATTGACAGAGAAATGAGAATTTTACTCAAGGGTATTATAAACAAAAGAGAGCAAAGCATCAAGGCTGGTGAAGCCCCTAAAGATGACTTATTAGGTGCACTTATGGAGTCCAACTTGAACGACATTGGGGAAAATGGGAAGAACAACAAGCACGTTGGGATGAGCATTGAAGATGTAATTGAGGAGTGTAAGCTGTTTTACTTTGCCGGGCAAGAAACCACTTCAGTGTTGCTGTTTTGGACAATGGTGTTACTTTCTCAGAACCAGGATTGGCAAGATCGAGCAAGAGAAGAGGTTCTTCAAGTCTTTGGAAGCAACAAGCCAGACTTCGATGGTCTAACTCACCTAAAAGTTGTAAGTAAATATATGCATCGTCTTTGAATTTTGAATAGGTAATGCATTCAGTGATCAAAGTTAACACCACGTGTTCATCATTCCATAGGTAACAATGATATTACTCGAAGTTCTTCGACTATTCCCGCCGGTCGTCGTGCTTTCTCGGATCACGCACAAAAAAACACAGCTCGGGAGATATTCGCTACCCGCTGGGGTCGAAGTCGGCTTACCAACGCTGCTCATTCACCATGACAAGGAACTGTGGGGTGATGATGCAAAGGAGTTTAAACCAGAGAGGTTTTTGAATGGAATTTCCAAGGCGACAAAGGGCCGGTTCTCGTTCTTCCCTTTCGGAGGAGGCCCTCGGATTTGCATTGGACAAAACTTTGCTATGATAGAAGCGAAATTAGCCTTGGCTTTAATCTTGCAACATTTTACCTTCGAGCTCTCACCATCTTATACCCATGCCCCTACCTTATGTATATTGCTTCAACCACAGTATGGCGCTCCCATCAGTCTACATAAACGTTGAGGCCATATATTGAGACTAATATCAGACGATATACATTAATTTGAAGACATGTACTTATATAAGCTTGTAGCACTACTATATTTACTCAAAAGGTCTCTTTATATATATATATATGTGTGTGTGTGTGTGTGTTACTTGGTAAGCGTCTATTCATGTGCCTCATTCAACAAGAGCACAGTGCTTATCCAAAAAGAGGATGTTGTGCTGTCACCAGCAGCCCAAAAGACGAGTATTTAAACTACATAATAACACTTAAATACGTCAAGTCCAAAAATTGCTGTCGGAAGAAATTCCATCACATTCAGCTGAGCATATTATAAATGTTTCATCAACCTGTTGCAGTGAGCCGCATTATGTGGCTCTTGTATGAAGGCGAGTTAGACTGACAATTTGAGTTGAAATTTGAAACTTTTCTCTATTTCCCTTCATTGATGTATGATAGTTCAAAACTTCAAGATCTTCTGCAAGTGACAACAAATGCAGACTATGGTCTAGACTAACTGTGCAAACATAAAAAAATATATAAAAAAATAAATAAACTGACCATAGATCTCAAATATACATAAGACTAGAATCTCTTTGTTGTAGATGAGGTTCTGAGGATGTAGCCACCAGGTGTTGAGACGCTTTTAAGGTTAATGAAGAATGTGTGACAACGTCCATGAACTCAAACCAAAGTGGTCTTCTGCGGAAACCTCATAGGCACAAAAAAAGCTAAAGAACTAATGCTCTTTCCATTCGCCAAAGTCCTACACCTACACATATCCAAGGTTCAGAATGAGTTAAGCAATACACATTTACAGATCTTATCCTTTAAGCTAACCAAAACTCAAACACCCATGTCCACATATATGAAACAGACAACAGATTTATGAGAAAACATATTACCATCTATGCATATATAGAAGAAAATTTATTTCAAAAAAAAAAAAAAGCTATCGCACAAGCAGCGAAAATGAGAATTAATAGCTAACTCCGGCAGATGCAGATCACAGACTTCTCGGAATAAAACCAGCACAAGGCTGTCCATAAGCATGACGCCACCAACAAGCAGAACTTATACAAAAACCAACAAGCATATAAACTGACGAGTGACAATAAAAAGAATGTGACTTTCACATTAACTTTCTAGTGCAAACAAATTACAGTAGTCTGCCTAAGTTGTCCATAAATATTAACCTAAAGTTTTCAATAAACTGTCACATCTTCCCATATCCCACGCTACACACCATCCCTCTCCAGCAGCAAAACTGCAACATTAACTTGTATTTGACCAACCTTTAGTAGCCGGTAGATGATTCTAAACCTTCTAGATTAGAAGTTTGTTTCAACAGCCAACGATATCAATCTATATTAAAATTCAAAAACGATTTTAGAATTTCCATCCAAATCCAAATGGCTGATGCCATCAGCCAAGAATAATAATAAATACAGTATAACAGAAGAAAACAAGCATCCAAATATATCATCTGCAAATATCATTTTGTCATTGACAAACCAAAAGACAGCAATGCTTTTACACAAATGCAGTGCAAGGATAGGGATCAAAATCTCATGTAAACCCAGCCAAATGAATTAGGGATATACCTACCATATATGATCATCCTTCTGCTCAGTCATCGACTAATCCAAACCCATCAGGAGGCCACACCTAACATGACAATTAAAATGTCAGTGTTCCTAAAAGCATATAAAAGATGTCTCGAGCACTACAGACAATACATTGCATAAATAACAATACTAGCTAACTAAAAAATATCTATCAAACAACAAACTTCTTTAAGAAGAAGTAATGACAAAATTAGAGAGCGCAAAACAAGGAAGGTATGCAACTAGAAAACACAAGCCAGCCTCACAACAGAATAGCTTACGAAATTTCCATAATAGAGAGAATGGAAAAATCCTTTCCATACAGTGCATCATTAACACTATCGGTGACAAATATGCAAGTAAACATATAACAATATACATCTTAAAAAAGAGAAAAAGCTTTTACCCGAAGGAACACTGCCTAGAATGAGACCGTAAGGAATAGCTCCATAATGCAGTGAATCATGGGAGACTTGACGATTATCTCCCTGAATCCAAACATGCCCTTTCGGAACCTACAAGAAATCACATTATCACCAATACACTAGTATCACAATCTCAAAATTATAAAAGTAAACAAGCCTAACTGAATCGCCTCTCGTAAATTCACCGACATTGCACCATATACAACACAGCAAAATAGTAAGCAATCAATAACAAACTCTCATACCACAGTTGTTTTCGGGTAAAAACGGTCAGGTCGTTCATATGTAACTTTATCACCCTCGAGACCAAGAACACGCTTGGCCACCATCTTCGTGGGGTCATCGGGAGCCCAAACCACCACCACATCGCTGTGGACAATCTTCCCGAGACGATGGGACAAGTGTTCGGCCAGCACTACATCTCCGTCAACAATGAAAGTAGACCGTTCAACTGAAACGCAGCAGATCAATCAAACCTAAAAATTAAATTAGACGACGATAAAAAGAGGGGATGGACTGGATGAACAACGATTTCGTGACCGTATTGTCGATCTTTAGTTTTCTTATATGTATGGAGAGTTTTAGAAGAACTTGGAGAAACACAACTGGTTTCTAGAGACCGTGAACATATCTAAAAATATTGTTTGAATTATATGTTTTTACATTATGTTTGTTTCAATTTGGTGTATTTTAATTTAATGTATTTGAATTTGGTGTATTTAAATTTAGATTTCATGTAATGTTATTTAAAAACGTCTCTAAATAAAAATTACATTTTTATTTCTTGAAAATTTAAATTATATAATGACAAGTCAAGCCTAGATTTATTACGAAAGTCAAACTATTGAAAAAATGGGCGATAACAATTTGAAAAGGTTTCGTTGCTATCTTGTTGTTCGTTGTCGTCTCATTCTCCTTGCTTAAGGATTTCCGCTTTCCTTTTCGTGAAATACCTCTTTAAATTTGAGGTCATTTGCTCCATATCCATTGTCATGATCCTTGTTTCTTCTTGTAGAGCTCTCAATTTGAAGTCTTTCTCTTGAATGAGGAGTTGCGCTTTGTGTAAAGCAAAATCATTATCCTCACTTGTTTTTTGAGCAGCGGCTCAAATGACTTGATTGGTCGCAATGATCTTCAAACCCTCATCTCGTAGCTCACTTGTAGGAGTCATGGTTTTTTCCCCTTTTTTCTTGCTTCTTTTGCCGCCTTCACTCCCGGTGGTCTAGGGGGACTCGAATGACCTTCGCGGTTACTCGTTGGTATTGCCATCACCTCATCCTCATCCAAATTGACGGTGGGAGACATTTCGCTAATGGTAGGAGTAGTAGTTTCGTAGTTGTAAATACGTAGAGTAGTAGCAGTGGTTTCCCCAAATAAAGGATAAGTCTTCACCACTTCCCAACATTCAAACTTCGAAAACTCTTTGTTTGTCTTCGACACAAACCACATTTGAGCTTTTCTTAACTATAAAAAATAACAAATTTCTATGTCACAATTTATTTATGTTTGAATGTTGTAGAGAGGTGCCGGATGGTGGTGGATTCCTTCGTGTATAACTAAGAGTTTTGCCCCAAAGATTGAAAACCGGCTTCAACTTAGTAAAACGAGATGAAATTGTGGTTTGGGTCCGATCTTCCTTTGTTGATTCACCATGATCAATCACCCAATTTTCGATATAATTGGCATAGACCTTTTCCCACAATTTGTCAACTTTTTTCTTGTTTCCGGTGAAAGGATCAATGCTAACATGCATATAAGAAATGCACAATTGCAAATCTTCCGAAGCAAGCCAATTTGACATTTTTTTGGAGAAAAAAACGCAAATGAACGAGAGAAGAGATGGAGGGAAATGATGAACTTGTTGTGCACAAATTGGTGTGGGAAGTTTGTAAAATTGATGTACTATTTATAGGAAAATTGTAAGGTGGTGTTTGTAATTTTTTGGATTTTTTTTGGAATTTTTTTGTGCCGAAATTCTGCTCTGCCAGTTAGTTTTGCAAAAAATCCCAAAATGGCCGTTGCATTTGAATCTGAGCCGTCAGATTCAATTTTGTAATTGAAATGGACGGCTTAGAGCAATTGACCGTTGAGGGTGAAGTAGATCTGATGTGCGCCACGTGTCGTGCTCGGATTGGCCCGTTCCTCACTATAAAAAAATTACTTTTAATACACGCGCCATAAAGAAAAAAAAATAACCAGGCAACCTGGCGTCACCCACGTGCATGGGCTTCGCCAGGCTGCTCGTCCTCTCCCACGAGCAACAGCTACTCGAGCAGTTGCTCTTTACCGTCGTCAACGTCCGGTCGCCGGGAGCGGACGACACCGCTGCACCACGTTTTCCTCCTTGCTCGTGCTATTGCAGCTGGCCCCCACGGATTTCGCCGGTTGCTCGAGCAAAACCAGAGCCCGGTGCATATGCTCTTAGAGTTACCGACGAGAGTACAAGAGCGGAGATAGAACTCGGTGACGTGGATAGACCGAAGAACTTGGTGACGGTTACTGAGAATCGCTTGACCTTGCTGGCTCTGCCTCGCCATTGTCGAAGTTGAGTGAGAAGATTCATCGCCGATAATAAGGCGCGAGCGACAGAGAGGGATGAGCTTTGGCTTTTGCGACGAAAGGTTGGTTGTGAGGAGGAGAGGAGCGAAAGAAAGATTTAAGAGGAAGGACACAACTCACACAAAAGGGTTTAATAAGATTGGGCCGAGCCCGTAACCCAATTCATGTTATATGAATTTTTTTTACTATTATTCTCCTTCATGCAATTAGAAACTAATTCTTACATATCTTTATTAATAAAGAAACAGTGCTTACGGCTGTTATAATTTTAAAAAACTCAAAAAATATCCTTCATTTTTTTTTTAGTTTTAAACTAATATAAAGTAATTAATAAGAAATAAAAGAGTAAAAGATTAGAGAAAAATTAACAAAATAGTTACATTTCTTCAATTTTTTCCTTTCTTTTCCTCCACGCCCATGGAAGTGTGAGTACTTTTTAATATTATAATGAAAGAGGCACCATTATAAATAAAAGTGAGTTAAGTGACAGCAATTTAAGATCATGATGTCACCATTGGTCTATAATAGTGAGCGTATATTTCCCAAATAACTAAGGTGCAACAAGCATCCCCCATCCAAATTTGAATTTGTGACCAAGTTAGTCACCATTATCTCATTAGTGTCCTTTGAATGGTATCCTTAGACCAGTTTTGTTGTAGTGACTAATGATAGTTTGATAAATGATTGATAAAAAAATAGTATAATAAAATATGAGAGAAAAAAAAGAGCGTGAGAATAAACGTGAGAGAGAAAAGAGGAGTGTAATAATCACTCACCTTATTTTAAGAGACAATCTCAAACTTTTACAAGAACTGTAGAACAGGTGAAAACTATATTATTGGTCAAAAAATCATTATATATGAATAATTACCCATAACTTTATTGTTACAAGGAAGTATATATATGGATTTTCATATGCCCCAAGGTGTAAAATACAATGGATAGTATAACTGAAGCTGTAGCATATGAATACCTTTACCCAATTTACAAGCACTGGCGAGCAATGTCATTGGCAGAAGCACTTGTAGATGTACAGAAAAATGCTTTTACCAGAAGCTTCAATTTTTCAGCCTTCCACTAGCCTAAGGAGTTCTTGCTTCATAAATGGCTTTCCGAAAACTAACCCACTAATCAATCCGTTCAAGATTAAACATCACCATGTCCTCTAAAGCTAAACGAAAAGCAGATCGTGGAAGACACTCAAGACTTCGGATTGCTAGATGAGCTTTTTGTTTGGCTAATTCTTGTGCTTGGTCAATGCCACCACTACTCTTAACCAATGCAATGGCTTCGTCAAGTGAGCCAGTTTCACTGAATTCTGATTCAATTATATTTCTAAGTTTTGGCTCTTTCTCCAGAGCAAAGATAACTGGGGCTGTAAGGTTTCCTTTGGCCAGGTCCATTCCGGCAGGCTTTCCCAGCTGCTCTGCTGACTGTGTGAAGTCCAATATGTCATCAACAACTTGGAAAGATAGACCAAGATTCTTGCCATAGTCGTACATTTTCTCAGCTACATTGTTGTCAACCCCACTGAAAATAGCAGCTCCCTTCGTACTGGCAGCAATCAGAGAGGCCGTCTTGTAGTAGCTCTTCATCAAATACTCGTCAAGTTTGACATCACAATCAAACAGGCTAGATGCCTGTTTTATTTCACCACTTGCGAAATCTTTGATAACCTAGCAGAGCACCAACTAACTTTAGCATATATGTTGCACATATGTAACAGACAGACTGCAACCTCATGCTCAGTTTTGGTTCTTACATTTGTATGAATAGATCTCCAAAGGAACACGCTATTGATTGAAAATCAATTTGGATGGATATATTCGAAACTGAATAACTGGTTAGGGTTAAATTACTGTTTAGACTATTAATCCATGTATATTTAAATTTAAATAGGAGGGAAAAAGAGAGAAGAGTAAAACAGCTGAATTTCATATTTGTATCTAGCCAGATCATGGACACTCTAGTGTTTTGTACTTCTTTGCTACCAATGAAGACCAACTTTTCTTATTTTATTATTTTTTTTATCAAAAAGGACCGACTGCCGAAGGCTTCCAAAGTAGGAATATGACATAGGGTTACCTGACTAATGAGCTTAATGACCGGTAGATTTTCAAGATTTGCAAGGTACCATGATGACTGAGCAAACATGAAGTCCCCAGCCAGCACTGCCACTCTTGTACCAAACATTTGATGAACAGTTTCTTTCCCTGCAATTAAGTTTCAAATTCAATGAAATCTGATAGCAGGTAAAACAATAAATTTGGCACTGAAAAATGATGGGACATGCTGTAGTCACTTAAAAGTATATATGCAACAGATGGATGAATTGGAATGTTTATTGAGATTCATACTTGCCACCAAAAAAAACATTGCTATAATTTAGGTGTGACAGCCGTAGGACAGTAGTGTAGTGTTTACCTCTTCGCATGTCACTTTCATCCAATACATCATCATGTATCAAGCTTGCCGTATGGATCATTTCAATAATCTCTGCTAATCGTCGATGTTCTTTTGTAAGTTCCCTGCATAAGTACAGCATGAAGTTCATAAACTGCTGAGCATCATTAAATACTGTGCATTAAGCGCTTGGACAGTACTCACTCTAATCCAACTATTTCTGCTGTTGCTCTTGAAACTAGAAACACCAAAGCTGGTCTCATCCGCTTCCCACCAGCACCAAAGATCTGCTCAGCTGCAGACGTCAAAACTGGATTTTCTGCACCAACAATCTAAAAGAGCCAGCCATCAGAAATCATGATAATTTGTTGTAAAAACTAAAAGTTACAGATATAAACGCCTCATAACAAAAATACAGCAGAAATTAAAGAAACCCTGATGCTGGCAAGCATACTAATCTAATTTTCCATACACTACCACGCCCCCTATCAACCATACAGCAGCACAGGATGGAGATCTGAGGCACAGTAACTACTAGCTGCTTGATTGAGTTTCTTTACTGCCAAGGAGGATTGATTAGGATATGGTAACAAAACTATATTGCTTTTGACATTAACTCTATTACTGCAAAAATGGTCCACCTACCACATCAGAAATCTATGAAGGTATTTATGGGGACCATAGTCCAACAGTGAATAAAAGGAAGAGTTGACATTTCTGGGAAGGATAGCTAATAAAACAAGCTCAAGACTGGAAAATATCTACACAAATCTAGCGCAAACTGATGAGATAACACCTTCAAGTGCAATACTTTTTATTTAAACGAGATAAATGGCAACGACAAGATTGAGATAAGGCAAGATGATGAATGATTATCTCATTATATAGAGAAAATAGATGGATGGAATAAGGTAAACGAGAAACAAAAGGAAAGAGTTTTGTTGTCCACCCACACAGCTTGAATAAGACAGGCTAACCTCTTCAATTTGATATCTATGCTCATCTATAACTGATAAACAGTCAAATGGTTAACAGCCAGATTTTTAAACAGTATGGGAAATATGAACACCATAAGTAAACAAGTAGTCTATCACATCTAAGGCCCAGCAATAAAATGGGAAAGGCAAGATAGGACACTTTCACTAATCAGCTTTCACAGCAACCAAGGTTTCCTACACAAAACCTAATCATTCAATCCCATGAGAAACCACAATTTGTTTTTCAACACCATATCCAGTTTCCATTGGTAGCCGTCTCCCAAATTTCAAAAAATCCACACAAGTAGCACAGATATCACAACTACAACAAGGACATATATACACTCAGGCATTCTCATTTTTGAGCGTAGTACTGCTTGGATAGAACCATTACAGACTTTGGGTTCAAAGGTTCAGGAAATGGAGATGCATTTTGTTCTTGAAAGAAATGTCACTGACTGAATACCATTTGACTATAGCGCTTTCTAGGCCACTATCAACAAATGAATAGAAAATGTGAAAATTCACAGCAACATTTTACACATCACCAGGAAATTCAAATAAAAGTACTTACTGACTGAAGATTTTGATTCAATGTCAAGAGATCATCGGCAACCACTTCAAACAAATTCGTCAATGAAATGGGCCTTCTCGATTCTTGCTTTAACTCCAAGACTCGCTGTAGACCTTCAGGAACAACTGTATTGATCCAAAAATAGAAAAACCAACAACATTACTCCAACCATTTGATGCAAACCAATACTCGAACCTCAAATTAACTAAAACTTCAAACATAAAAGTCTCACCATTAAGTAGAGTCTCAGCTGCTCTCATTGAAGAAACTCCACACCTAGTTCGGTCCTTCCCACCTATAACCAACTGCCTAGCTCCATAACCTCTACTACTCCCCTTAGAATTTATCTTAGTGCAACTCCTTAACGAAGAAGGGTCCAACAAAGCATTTGAAGAACAGCCACAAGCCACCAAATCCAACACAGCCCTTCCAAAATCAAGACTATGGCTTGTCACCGACATCATTCTCAGCTATACCCAGCAACCCAGGATCACAACAACTCAGACTAAAACCAAAAACACAGAAACCAAAATCAACTCAAGTGCTTAGAAACCAAACAGAGCCACTAGCAGACAGTGAGGAATTGGGAAAAATTAGCACAGTGGCAAAGAAGCTTCTGAGTTAGCATGCAGCACAAGTTGGAGGATGAATTGAGTGGATCCAAGAAGCCCACATAGAGTCTTCTTGGTTTCTTATCAGTTGGAGTGAGTGATAATACGAGTGAACCTCAGAGAAAAACTTGGTTTTCTTTGGTACTTGTAGGGGGTGAGGTTTTAAGAGCACAAGTGAAGAAGGGCTTCTTCATCTATGGTTACAAATGCTTTAGTTGTTTCTTGTTGGTCAAATGAGAGCCAAAGAACCAATTTTTCCCTCTAAACTACTTGTGGGACTCGTGGCTTCTCCTTCTTTTGGGTTGTCTTCATTGGTCCTATTTTCTACCTTTTCCTCGACTATTTACAATATAAAAGAATTTTAATTTAATTTCTTCAATTAACAGAGTGTGTGAATGATTGCACAATTTCGTGTATAATTTTTAAGACAACAGACGAGATTTGTGAACTTCTAATCACTTTCATACAAGAAGTGGATATGATTTTTCATGTAATAATGAGAAAATGTTGGTGCGAAGTCATTTTAATCAGAAAATTGTCTGCCTATTTTTATGAAAGATAAATATATGATGTGAACCTTCCGATTCAAACTCTTCAACAAAAATAATATTGATTCATTCTCCGCAAAAGAAAATAAAAGTCTGATCGAATAGCAATGCCAAGCTAGCAATCCATACCTATCGGCCTGGCGGAGTGAAATTTTATATACGAGGCTTACGAACTCTTCCCTAACATTTATTTTCACCATCTACAATGCATAAAAATTAAGATGTTCTAACTCAACGTAAAATCAAAGGAAGAATTCAAACTGATGATGTTTTATGAACATAATTACTTTTTCTTCCATAGTTTGATGGGAATTATAGAATACCTACATCTGAGATAGAGTTAACAATGTACCGTGGATCATAAAACATACTTCAACAAATTGGATTTCTTTGTAACTGAAAATTACACAAAATAGATAAATACATGGACAAAAAATTAATGAAAAAGAACCAATACATCACATAGCTTCCAACTTTGTACTTTGTGCAAGCCTAAACGTTATTACAACGGGTACACTAAATTTTGTTCCGGTCATCTTAAAGAGTGAGCGGTTAAAGATAGCTTTCACCCCATACATGTGTTCGAGATGGGTGTTCTTTTAGAGCAACTCCAACATTAAAGCTATAAGTTATAGTTATTTCAAGTTAAAAAGCTAAATGTAGCTTACCCAAATTTGACTTTAATTTTAGCGGTGAAAGTTATAACTAATATAACCATTGGAAAAATATAGCTTTTGGGTCATTTTCTATCTCCTCCCAAGCTAATTAAATGTAGTTAAAGCTAGCTAAATATAGCTACTCAAAATAACTTTAGCTACATTTAGCTTTAGCTTTAGCTTTAGCTACTCTGTTGGAATGCATAAAAACTATAATTTTTGAAAATAATAACTTTTAACTACTCTGTTGGAAATGCCCTTACAGGGTTAAGTTTCACAATTCCAACAGTCAAACATATCCGGGGGTGTAAAAAGAGCAGCTGTGAGTAGCAGAAAAACCATAAAAAAAAAACGATTGTTCTTGAAGGTTTCGACATAAAGACCCTTCTTGGTCATGATTTCAGGTAGGTCGACTGCAATGTGCCACACATTTAAACGCCACGATAGTTGATGTTGTTTGACTCGATTTTTCCCAGCCAGAGATGGATTAGGTGATCACAAACTGTCTCTTTTATGTGTGCTTGGTTTGTCACTGTCGAAGGCAGAATATTGAATTGTGTTGCGCAGCCAGACTTACTTCTACACAAACGATTTAAGCAGGGAGAGCACCAACCTCATCGTTGAGTTCTTTTTGCCTAGGTGACCTAGGACTTTCGCTTAACTAATTAGGACTTGCGTTTGTGTCTCGTTCACTACCAGCAGAAACAGTATACCCGACGAGATTCCCAAAAAACGACCGACGATAAGGGTTCTCGTCGGGTATAGTAAACTATAACCGACGACATGATTACCTCGTCGGTTATAGTTTTTTTACCGACTAGATATTCTTGTCGGGTATAGTTTTCCACTATTACCGACGATTTTTTTTATTATTACCGACGATTTTTTTCTATCGTCGGCTATAGTTTCTTATTTCAGATCCATTCTGGGCAGCAGCTCTATCTGTCATTCAAAAAAATCTCCCGCGAAAACTGAAAATGCTCTAAAATCTTTGGGTGATGTCGAAAATGGTCGAGAATGAGTTCGTGATGATTCATTATATATGGGTACGTACGTACTTAATATTATATATATATGCATGCATGTGTGTGTTGATCGATTGTTGATCAATGTTGATTTTGAATATATTGATCGATCGAGTTAATTGATTCTTGAATTTGAGTAATTGATCGATGGTTGATTTTGAGTACGTGATTGATAGTTGAGTTGGAGTAGTACGTAAATATTGTTGTGTTTATTATTGTGAATATATATTTATTTAATTGCATTATATATTGTGATTATTATAGGATTAATTGTGATTATTAATTATATATGGGTATAATTAATATATATTGTGATTATTGTGATGTTTCGGTTAATTGTGATTAATTATATATAGTGTGGTTATATATATTTAGATTTTTGTGATCGATTATATATAGTTAGGGTGTACGTGTGTATATATATATATTAAAATTATGGGAATTATAATAATATATATTTATATTAATTGATTGATCGAATGTTTTGATTTTGATCGAGTTAAATTAGACGAAATTATATATATATGAATAATTATATATGGATCAAGAATTAATAATTAGACGACTATATATATATATGTTCATTTGTAATTAATTAATTAGCTAGCTAGCTATAGCGCTAGTTAGGGATCAATCGAGTAGATCGAATAATTAAATTATGTAATTTATAGTTTGAATATCGATATATATATATATATAGATCGATATATATATATATATATATATCTAGCTATGAAATTTTAATTAATAAGATCATGGGTATATATACATGCAGTTATAATTTTCAGGATGGACAAGAGTTGAATGTGTCTTCCAAGATGGGATGTAAGATATCACCGTGGAATTAGAAGTTTTGTGGAATATGTGAAGGTTAATTGTGGAGGAATAACAATTCATTATTGTCCGTGTATGAAATGTCAGTGTCGCAGCGAGCGATATCGTTTTCACATCGATAAAGTATTGGAGCACTTGAAGAAAAACGGGTTTTGGGATAAGTACACATGTTGGATTTATCACGATGAGAGCTCATCAGTTGGTCAACATGATCACGGACAATTTTTTGAGAGTGGCAGTACATCCAATGATCCAACAACAAGGTTGATCAACGATATGTTTCCTCATGAGAGCGGTATATTTCCTCAAGCACCGGATATCCCTCCCGCCGTTGGAGACTTCCCTCATATTGAGCCTGTCCAGCAATTACCTACAACTGTCAACACTGCTGGTATGGACAAGTACAACAACCTCATTGTCTTCAAACAGACCCCGTTGTACAACGGGTGTAATAAGACTGTTCTTGAAAGTGTTATGGGAGTAATGAAGCTCAAAGTGGAGAACAAAATAAGTGTGAAGGCTGTTGATGATTGGCTGAAGTGGTCTGGTTCGTTGTTGCCCCCCCGTCATCGTCTTCCTACCGCTCATCGTAAGGTGCGACAGATCCTAAAACATCTTGGCCTTTCCTACATCAAAATCCATGCTTGTAGATATGATTGTGTTCTCTTCTGGGGTGAAGATGCTTATGGGAATGATCTTGAATCCCTTGATGAATGCCCGGTATGTGGTACAGATAGGTATAAGTTGACTCCTGCCGGAAACAAGAAAGCTGTGAAGATACTTCGGTATTTTCCGCTGATAGATAGGCTAGAACGGTTGTTCATGTGTGCACACACGGCTGAAGCTATGAGATGGTGGGCCGAGAGGAATTTGCCCGACGGTGATACGCTTATACACCCTGCTGACGGAGAGACTTGGAAGCACATAGTGAAGGAGTTTTCTTATTTTGCATCAGAGGTTCGAAATGTTTGGCTAGGGCTTTCATCTGACGGATTTAACCCTTTTGGCAACATGAGTCTTCAATACAGTATATGGCCAGTTATTTTGGTACCGTACAACCTTCCTCCATGGATGTGCATGAAGAAAGAATACAATATGCTCACTATGATAATTCCAGGGCCGGGTTATCCAGGAAAGTGTCTCGATGTGTATTTGAGACCCTTGATTGAGGAGCTTAAGTACTTGAGTGAGCATGATCATCCCACTTATGACAAGTTCAAAAATGAGATGTTCTAGATGCATGTCATGCTTGTTGGCACCATTAGAGATTTTCCTGCACGCGGGATGTTGTCGGGCAACGTTACCAGGGGATACAGGGCTTGTCCAGTGTGCATGACTGTTGAGTGTTGCAGACCTCATTGCAGGAAGATTGTACAGATGCGTCATCGTTGTTGGCTTCCACATGATCACCCATTTCGGGAGGATATTGAGGCATTTGATGGGACTGTGGAAACAGGTGAGCAGCCGAGGAGATGGACGGGGGATGAAATATTGGAAGTGCTAAATGAATACGATTTTGGGCAGCTCAGCAATCATCCTGAGATAGTGGCATCAATACCTGACAAACTTGACAGGTATAAATTCTGGACACACAAAAGTATTTTTTGGGAACTTTCGTATTGGTCCAAGTTGCTGATCAGACACTACTTAGATGTCATGCACATAGAGAAAAATGTGTGCGAGAGTGTGGTCGGCATAGTGTTGAATTGGGAGGGAAAAACTAAAGATGGCCCGAAGGCACACATTGATCTTAAAAGGATGGGACTGCGAAAACATTTATGGTTGAGAGATGGGAAGAAAAAAATGCCACAAGCTCCTTATACCGTCAAGCCTGCCTAGAAGAATGAAATTTTTGGCTGGATAGGTAATGTCAGGTATCCTTCAGGCTATGCTGGAAATATAAGTCGATGTGTTAACTTCAAAGACAATAAGATGTACGGACTAAAGAGTCATGACTGTCATATACTGCTTCAACGCCTCTTCCCTGTTTTCATTCGAGGGTACCTGCCCAAAGAGGTGGTAGAGCCGTTAGTGGCTTTGTCAAGATTCTTTCAGAAGTTATGCACGAGAGAAGTGAAGAAATCGGACTTGTTGGAAATGCAACAGGACATCATTTTTATCATGTGCACATTTGAAAGGATATTTCCTCCAAACTTTTTCGACATCATGCCTCACCTGATGCTCCATCTTCCGGAACAATTGTTGCTTACTGGTCCAGTACACTACACATGGATGTATCCTATGGAAAGGTACGTAATGCATCTCTGAATCTGGCTATATATGTATTTAATATTATTTATTCTCTTATTTTACAATATTCATAACATGCTCTGTAATTACCAATTTTATAGACAATTAGGGGACTACATAGACTATGTGATGAACAAATCTGCACCCGAAGGGTGTATCGCTGAAGCATATATTGCGCACAAGTGCGTAACGTACACCAGACTGTATTTGGGAGCGTTTGAGGACCCTCCACAACATATGCCAGTAGATGGAGCACAGTTCAACCTTTCAATCATCTCCGATGATGTTGAAGTTTCCGGAAAGTTGCCCAACTCGTACAATTTGGAACCATATGAGCTAGTCATTGCCCACTGGTCGGAATTGATTAACTGTCCAGAAGTTCAATATTGGAAAAATATGCACCTTTACTGCCCTGCCATTTCCGGTGATGTTAACTACCACAAGAAGACGTTCGCAAACTATTTTGGCAAATGGGTACATATATAGCGGTATTAACTTGTATATGAATTTAATTGCATGTCTCGTATCATATTTATTGGAAAGTTAATAAATGATTATATTCAGATGAACCATGTACAAGATGATGGTATCCCACAGTGGTCACACGAATTGAGGCTCTTGGCGCAGAAACCGGTAACTTCCAGAGTGTATCCTATGTGTAAGGTAAATGGCGTGCTATTTATTTGTGAACATAGAGATGTCAGACGAAAAACACAGAATTCTAGGGTAATGGTGCATGGTGGGCAGAATGGAGTTGACTATTACGGTGTTCTCCATTCAGTTGTCGAATTAATATATGGGGAAGACATGATCGTGCACTTGTTTAAGTGTAGATGGTTTGATACCGACCCTCAGAACACAAGGACCGATCAATACGACATTTTTTCGGTGAATACTGCTACAAGCTGGTATGAAGATGATCCGTTTGTTTTGGCCACGGCGGTGAAACAATTGTTCTATCATGATGATCTTGTGCACAAAGGCGCGTGGAAAGTGGTTAACCATGTTCTTCCAAGAAACATATACAGTGCCTCAACCCTTGGTGTGACCTCGGATAATGAAGAAGTTAGTGCATACCAAGAGCCGAACGCAACTGGTATTCCTGAAACCTCAATAATTCGCCTTAATAATGTGAGACAAGGCAATGTGGTACGAATTCCTCAACCGAATCTTATTGATGTTAATCAAAATGAAGACAATGAAGACTCAAGTGACGAGGGCATACACATCTTACCTGAAATTAACTCGGAAACAGAGTCAGACTCAAGCAATGATTCTGACTATGCGCCTTAGTGTATGTATGTTAATTTGAGTTTAAACGTGCAATGTAAAATGAATTATATTCAGATGATCGACTTTAACTTAATTGGATCGATGTAATTAATTAAAGTAGATACTTTGTTTAAGGAGCATTTTTTAATTGACTCGTGATAATATTATAATTGGATCGACTTTAACTTAATTGGATCAATGTAAAAATATAAAAGAAATAGAAATGTTTGATGAGTGGGAAAAAATTTCTTACAGTTTTTTTAAAATTAATTGACTCGTGATAATATTATAATTTTATTTAAATTAATGAGAAAAAAACAGAATAACCCGATCTTCAAAAAGACCTGCCTGCAACCCACCCAACGATCTAAATTGACAAATTAAGACGATTAAAGTTCACAAAGTTTTGGACCGCGTATATCCATGTGAATAATTAAGGAGCTGATCGATATCCCGGTGTTGTTTTCTCATTGGAGCATCACATGACGTGGATTAACGGTAATTTACAAAAATTCTCGTTATAAGTTGGATTTTTGTAGAAACTAATTTATTAAATATATTTTTGATTTTTTAAATAATATCCCCTAAAAATTATTTATTCAAATAGTGAGAGGCCAAAAGCATAGAAGTCCGTTGGTAATTTCGCATTATTAATCGAGATGCAAATGAAAAAAAAAGGAAACAAACTATAACCGACGATATTCATAGTAAATATCGTCGGCTATAGTATAACCGACGATAAAACTTATATCGTCGGCTATAGTATCGGGTTATATCCAGAGTTGCAGCCGTTTTGGGCAGAAACGAAACTGCCCAAAACGAAATTGCTCCTCTTCTCGTCGATTTCTGCCATTTCCGGTGTGTTGGGAGCAAGTAAGAAGTCCTCAAGCCAAAGTCCATCGATCCTCAAGCCTCTATTCTTGGATTCTAAACCCAAAAAACAGGTTTGAAATCCCTAAATCCCTAATTCTCTAATTTCGAATTTTTTTATTTAGATTAGATTTGAAGTTGTTTAGTTTGTTGATCGATAATGTGGATGTTTGGATGAATTATGTGAATATATATTCGATTATTGTTGAATTTTGTGGATTATTGGAATTATTGTTGATTTTTTTGGAATTATATATCGGAATTATTGGATTATATATATTGGATGAATTATATTGGATTTTATATATATTGGAATTATTGTGGATTTTATGGAATTATTGGAATTATTGTTGATTTTTTTGGAATTATATATTGGAATTATTGGATTATATATATATTGGATGAATTATATTGGATTATATATATTGGAATTATTGTGGATTTTATGGAATTATTGGAATTATTGTTGATTTTTATGGAATTATTGGAATTATTGTTGATTTTTTTGGAATTATATATTGGAATTATTGGATTATATATATATTGGATGAATTATATTGGATTATATATATATTGGAATTATTGTGGATTTTATGGAATTATTGGAATTATTGGATTATATATATATTGGATTTATATATTGGATTATTGATATATATTGGATTATATATATACATGGTCATTTTATATATTGGATTTATGGAATTATTGGAATTAGTGGATTATATATATATTGGATTTATATATTGGATTATATATATATATTGGATTTATGTTTAATTATAGGAATTATTGGATTATATATTGGATTTATGGAATTATTGGATTATATATATAGAGGAGTTTAATTAATTTTTGGAATTATTGGATTACGAATTCGAATTTTTGGATGAATTAGGAATTATTTTGAATTTTTGTAATTTTATAGCAACGATAAATTGGTTGAATTGCGGTGCTTCCCGAGGAGGGTCGAGGGGGAGGTCAAGAGGGAGAGGGAGATCGAGACGTGGGGATGAGGGCACCGGAAGTCGGTCCGCATCAGGATCCACAAGCGTCGGCAACACTTACAGCATTCCTCCCACCTCTCGGCACCGTAGACTTCTGGGTGAGGGACAACCTCAGCAGCAGCAGGTCGAGCCTGCTCGATCCTCAGGCGCGAGGAGGCTTTATGAGGTCAGTCGCACGCCGGAAACGGATAGTGCGACTCAATCCTCGGTCCGAATGCTGGAGATTCATCGCGAGGAACCTTCCCCATTCACCCACCAGACTCCTCATTCTTCCAAAGAGGCTGGTGGATCGACTCAGTCCTCGGCTAGGATGCGACTATGCCCGCCGTCTACCCTATTCTTACCGTTGGAAATCCCAACGATACCTCTCATCAATTCCATGGGGATGCCTGTTCCAGGACAGCTAGGGTTCATTACCCCGGATCAGGCATACGCGTATGTACCCTTCCCGGAACCTCTCTGGAGTGTAAGGATTCCGGGACAACGCACCGACGAATCAGGTAAATATTAATTAGTGATATCTTTTTACTTAGTAATATTTAAATTCAATTAGGTGTTGATGTTTAAAAAATCGTCTACATATATATGTGATACGCGAGATCGTGCCCGGTGACAAACAAAAGAGAACTAGAGGCCCCGTCGTTGGCAAGTTACTAGACGACGCCATTCAGGCTAGTAGTGGTGGCCAAGTTATGATTCCGACCGGGGATAGAGGGCAGGTGATCGAGGGAAAGGTCACTCGAAGGTACGCAGGGATGGCGGGCAGCCTCATACGGGATAGAGTCTCAATGTTGTGGCCAGATTGAAATTCAGTGCCGCAATCCGTCAAATATGAGCTGAATAATGCGTTGTCGGTGAGTTGAATTGTATATTCATTATGTATATTTTCTATAAAAAAATTTAATATTATTGATATATATATATATGCATTGCAGAGGTGGTTCCGCATGGGCAACGACATTAGACCCACGTGGGCGGATGAAATGCAGGGGAGCAGGTTACTAGATTCATTTGTTTCGATTTTTTCGTTTCTTTTGATTATGTTCATACAATGTTGTAAGTTACTAACGATTGATTTTATTAATATAGGTATAAGGAGTGGAAGGGCGAGCTGAAAAAACATTGGAAAATGTATGGCGACGATCGTTCGGGTACCCCTAACGAGTTTCGTTATAGGGAGTACGAGTGGGGATGGCTTGTGATTCACTTCAACAACCCGAAATTGAAGGTACGCAACATTCGATCGATTAAATTTTTGTTTTATCGTACTTCCCTCAAATTATTTGGCTAATATTTTTTTGATGTTGGATTAATCGAGCAGGCTATTTCTGAAGTCAACACAAGGAACCGGGCCAAAAACACAAAAAATCATCATGCCGGTTCCAGATCATACTCGGGTTGGATCGAGGAGGCGGCCAACCACCTAGAAGTCCCTCCGCTTGTCTATACGATGCGGCACGCGTATCCGCAGTCTCCCGAATATGTTGTAAGTGTCCTTATAACAAAATAAACATATTTCTTATTTTTTTAGATTGTTTACATTAATTAATATTTTATTTTTCTTTGTCAATTAGGCGAGAGTTCAGGAGGCGATTCTGGAGGTGTTGACTCAAGTGGCGAGAGAGCGCTATCCCAACACCCCCGATGCGGAACTCCCGATTGATCAGATTGATCAATCTGATCCGATCGTCTGGGTCATGATTATGTCAACTGCGATCCTTCCAGGGAAGAACACTTTCTACTGCAGGGGTTCCGGAAAGTGGGGTCAAGGGCTGCTGAAGAAGACCCCTAAATTCTCTCGCAGATCGGGATCATCTTCGAAGACTAATGAGCTACAGGAGCAGCTTCATAGGCAAGCGATTGAGATGGAAGCTCAACGGCGTCGGATGGAGGAGATGGAGCAGGTTTTTTATTTTATTTATTTACTACTATAGTTTAAATAGTTGTTGATTTTCAATTTGAACAATATTGGTGATTTTTAGGGAATGCAGGTTCTGGGATAAAACCAAGAACCTGCAAAAAAAAATTAATTAATAATGACTATAACCGACGATATATGTCAACATCGTCGGCTATAGTTTGAAACTATGCCCGACGATAATGTCTCGTTACCTTTAGTCACCTTTTTTTTTCCAACGAAAAACCTAGTTCATCGTCGGTTATAGTATCACCGACGGTGCATTACCGACGAGACTATAACCGACGATGAGTCGTCGGGTATAGACTATACCCGACGATAAAACGGAACAGACCGACGACACCAAATCGTCGGCTATAGACATTCTTCTGGTAGTGGTTGCAGAATCACGAAAATTGATACTTCGTACTCCCTATCTGGTACAAAGTAGAACAATTTTCTTGGCGAGTGTTAAAAACACTGATTGTTGGGACTTCGTCTCCATTCGGAACCTTCACACGATGTCTAGTGAAACTTCATTTGATTGCTGTCGTCTGACAAGAGTAAACTGTCGAATTTGTCACGCCCTGTCTGGTGAAAACTCATAGTTCACTGCTCTCGATTGACAAGAGAGAATTCTAGATTTTTTGCTGTCATTTTTCTCTCGCGAGGAGAGTTGAATTTGCTGAGAGCAAATTGTGTGACTGTAGTTGTTCTCTGTTAGGTGGTGTATGTTAGTTTACATAGTTTTTGTAGGATGTCTTGTTATTATTCGAGATATTCTGTGAGCTTATTGTAATATGAATTTTAGGTTTTATGTCCCCCCCTCCCTATGTATTCTACACTTTCACTAATCAAGGCTTGAGAGCTGCTGCACCACTCTTATTTTCAAAAAAAAAAAAAATCTGCGACTATAGAAATCCCTTTTGATCTGGAGTATCTCTTGCTGAAAAGAGTAAGAAATTCAACTCCTTGAAGGATTCTGAATATCAAATTCGCTAGATTACGTATTCCTTGCTCAACAAGAGATATAGTGAGATAATATAATTTTCTTCTCAACCTAACCTTATTAAGCGGGACGTGGGAATCGGCCCAAACAAAATGTTATTTTGGGTGTCGTTTGTTGCATTTCCTTTCCCTTTACAGAGAGAGGTAAATGAAATACTGCCTGTCTTTTTTATCATTGCATCAGTCTTGAATCATTACAATGATTTCCCAACACAGCAGATGCATATGGATGGAGGGATGGGTCTCCATTCATTGTTCCCAAATCTCAACCCACATAAGGACCAACATTTCGCATCACCTACACTTTATATTGATCACTACTACATGAATGTAGTTCGACAGAACAACCTACTCCATTATTCATTAGTTACATTACATTGCCATAAAACAGATTGATGAAGGTTTTCTTTTGAAGGAGTACCAGGCGATTCTTGTGCTAAGAATTATGCATAGATGCAGTCACCATAACCTGCAAAGCCCAAATTAAGAGACATCAAGTATAGTCGACATTACTTGTTTGATATACATCAGAGATTTGACTCATTTGAAGGGAATGAGCGAAAAATAAGACAACATTTGGCTATCTTTAAGTTGATTACACTGCCTTAATCATGAAATTATATAATTAACTTCCACTAGTAAATATCCATGCCGGAGCATCACTTCTAATGGTTTTCCATGATTAATATAATTAACTTTTAACTAGTGTAATTGGTTTATTAAGAAATCTACGTGACTTACTTGGATTAGTCATGACAATGAGACCAGAGCACTTAAAATCACAATTCCACTGGTTTCTCCCCTGTGCTTGGTAGTACATATTCATGGCTATAGAGGCATGATTCATGAGATTATCCGGAGAGGCGCACGGACATCCACCTTGAAGAATCCGACAATCTACGTGAGAGCATGCGAAATCCAGATTCGCCAATAGAGTCGCCTGGTCCGTTGAAGGCTTAGCCACACACCACGTTTTCTGCAAATTCATGACAGCAGGATGAGCAAGCCAGTTCTACCTAGCTACTTATATGATCCTAAGTTCACATTTCTATTATATGATCGATTGGTATTAATTACCTCCCCATTTACCATGACCAATATTTCTGCAAAACACAACAAAAGACAACAGTGAATATGAAGAGAAGCAGATGAGCCTTGAACAAGATACTAAATTTAATTTGCAAGTATGTATGCGTGCACTTGTTAGGAATGGAAGTAAAGGTACCTGAAGTTAAGGACAAGAAGAGCAGTAGAGAAAGAGAGAGAGTTGCTGTTGATATAGCCATAGTATAGTTCTTGTGGTATTCACCGACTTAGACTACTGGCTTTGATGAAATAAGAGATGATGATTATAATTGATGGTACATAAGATCACAGAAATATGAGGCTTAATAAGAGGAAGGAATTGAGGACGGCCAAAATACAACGGCTACATGGATGATCGAGTTGCTTAGCAAAGCAAATTAAACGGCTATATTGCATGAAAATGGAGTTTTTTTGGGTTGGAACTTTCAATTGTTGGGATTAGTAAAATGGAAAGGGACAAAGAAAGGAGCTTCTCCTTTACATAACTAACTGTCTTTGAATTTACAGCAGCAACTCGATGCTTTCACATATAAGATTAAAAATGGAAAAAAAATAAAAAAAAATACTACTAATCACTAATTGAGATTGGAGAAAGCCTCTCATCCTTTTACTGCCTCCAGTCAAGTAAAAAATCGATTTCATCCTCTTTTTCTCAGTTTCTTTTTTGGGTAAACACACCGTAGTACTTTTATTCTTACAATAGCATGGACCGTGGTAATATTTGGAGTATTTTAATTGTTTTTGGAAATTGAAATATCTTGTTTAAATGCGGGAACCAGTTTTACCCTCCTTTCTTATATGTTGATTTTTGGTTTGGCGTCAAGTACAACCAAGCAATCTCGTTGAGATAAACGACTTCATCAAAAGTGCAGAACTCCCTGTACACTAGTTGAAGCCACCTTCCTCAGTCCTCAAAAGACTCATTCTTTCCTTGGCCAGATAAATAAAAATCAGTTCTTTAATCAAACACTTGAAGTATGTTTGAAGCTGAAGCAGTTTGCGCCCCAGCATTGCTTCAATTACCCACTCCCACCAGAAACCTCATATCCCCAAAACCCAGAATTGGGTTTCTGAAGAGAATTTCAGCACCAAATGTATTGCTTTGCAAAACCCATCATTACAATTGCTCTCACATTTCCACATTTCACAAGTACAGCAGAGCTCAAACCAGTTTCTCATTACGTGCTTCCTCATCTTCAGGTGAGTTACTAGTACCCTTTTGTTAGTATAACATTAGTTGTCCGATTAAATATAGTTATCCACTTAAGCAGGTAATCAAAACCTACCCGACCGTTCGAAAGACCACCAGCAAGGCTACAACTTCGCTCACAAGACCGACCCCATTCGAGCGCGCACGCGCCCCGTGCGGCCCGTGCGGATCAGACATCAGCAAGTACACCAGTCCCACATCGAAGAACATCATCAAGCACCAAGCTCAACCACCTATATATGTAAGGTATTTATTACAGGTAACGGTATCGAATTCAACCCAACACATTCTGATTCCATCCCACTAAACACTACACTACACGCACACTCGCACGACTGTTATATCTAATACATCATCTAACTTAGGCATCGGAGCGTTGAAGGCGGGCCACCCCGTCTTGACCCCTGACTGTCTGTTTGTCATTGTATTCTTCTAACAGCCGTACCCGAGCACGCATACCCGCACACCCGAGAAGAGAAGAAGCGCCCGACCATCCGAACAGCCCCAACGTTCGGACGTACACGAAGGAGGAGAAGTACTCGTACTTTCTTCTGCTATATTACGTCCTGCGTAATCCGGTAGAAACAGTTGGCGCCGTCTGTGGGAGCCTTACAAATTGCAAACCTCGTATAAACACCACAAAAACAAAAAGTTCACATGCTCAACCCGGAGACTAACGACAACACCACGCCCGTCGGGGAGACGCCGCCAGACACACAGGGGCAGCAGGTGCTGGAGCTCGAAAGGAACAGCGAGGAACGCATCAACAGCCTGGTCCAAGAATTACGAGAGGCGGCGCTCGAGAGGGCAGAGGAACGCCAGATCCGACAGAGGTTGGAGGAGCGGCTGGACGCGCTCGTCAGCCAGCAGCAGGGGCAACACGAAGGGACCCAGGAAACCACTAGCGAAGAACGACGCTCGTTCGATAGGATCAACGTCCAGACGGCCCGAATGCCCTCACTCGTGGAGGAATCGGCGCCCCTAACAAACAACACCATGATCCTCCGGAGGATGGAGGAACTGACGGAGGAGGTCTCACGCTTGCGCAAGGACAAGCTGGCCAGACAGGGCGGGACGTTCGCCCCCCGAGTCAGCCCGTTCTCGGCGCATATACTGGAGAGGGGAAGGGACCCCCATGTAAAGACAACGAAGATCGCTCGGCTCGACGGGAGCGGAGATCCCCGCGCGCATGTAGACGAGTTTCAATCCACCACGGACGGAACCCGATATTCGGACCCAACCCTATGTTTCCTATTCCAGGAAACGCTGGCGGAAGAGGCGTGGAGCTGGTTCTACGAGATCCCGCCAGGCTCCATACATTCGTTCCTCGAGCTGGCGGAGAGCTTCCAGAAGCGCTCCAGGGCAAATATAACACCACGGGCATCCTCATCAAGGTCCGCCAGGGGATGGACGAGAGCTTGTCGAGCTATATAAATCGGTGGAGAACGCTCGCAAGTACGTGCAGGGACCTAGATAAGCGGGTAGCCAAGGTAGCCCTGATGGATAACCTGCTCGCCACCCCGTTCGTAGAGAAGCTGGTGAGGAAGGAACATCTCGACTACGACGAGATCATGGACCCGGTCGTGCAGAAGGCGTTGGTGGAAACGCGAGTGTACGGGTCCGCCTCCAAGTCTAGCACCAACAGACCGGAGGAGAATGCTCAGCCGCGACGACCCTCGGACGACGGAGGGGAACCAACCGGAGGACACAAGAGGAACCGGGACGCGCAGAGACAGAATCACCAGAGGCCATTCTTCCGCAATTACCAGGGCAACCACTACAACCAACCAAGGGGACCAGCGCAGCAGGGAGCCCGTCTACCACCAGCACCGCGCTATCGACCGGCGGGATAGGAGGTATGTGCGGTCGACCAGCAGTCAAACGAGCAGCTGCTCCGCCTGCACCGGCATCGGATTCCGCCACCAAAAAACATGACGGTAGCAATGGCCCCGGTCGGCCGAATCCCGAGCATCTGGTGCGAATACCACAACGCCGCCACCCACCACACCAACTATTGCATCATGCTAAAGAAGGCCCTCGAAGACATGAGGAGGGACGATCGAGTCACCCCTCCCGGGGTGGAAGGCCGACAGCGCGAGACGAATACTGGGACCCGTGGGACTATCATCACGATATCCGGGGGTAAGCGCAAGAAGGGAGCATCGTCGCCCGATCGCTCGAGCAGGGAGGTGCTGACGATCGGAGCAGGAAGAGCGCCCAAGGTAGAAAGGAAGGAGGCGCCCGCCATCAGCTTCACGGCGGAAGACGAGGAGAGAAGCCTGAAGGACAACACCCTGCCATTCGTGATCGACGCGATCATCGACCGATTCCTCGTGAAGAGGGTGCTGATTGACAATGGAGCGTCCGTGAACATAATCTATTTTGACGCGTACACGGCGCTCGGAAGGCCCGCGCACAAGATGACGCAGGATCATGAGTGCGTCGCCAGCTTCACGGGCGAGACATCATATCCGATCGGCAGTGACAGCATCCGGGTTGGAATTGGCGCGCCCGACTCCCCGCACAGTGAGATCCGAACGGACTTCATAGTCATAGACACCCCCTCCCCCTACAACGCCATACTCGGGAGGCCAGGGATCTGCAAGCTGAAGATGATCATCGCGGGACACATGCTCTTGGGACGATTCCCAACCAAGCACGGAGTCGGATATATCCGGGGATACAACAGCGAGGAAGCAGCGAAACCCCGGGACAGGCAGGAGGTCCTCGCCCTGGAACCCGTGCCAGGATCAGAAGTACCAGATGACCTGCGCGACGGGCTGATGGCCGTGTCGCCCGTCCCCGAGCGCGAAGAGCTAAGAACAATCCAGCTATCCTCCGAACACCCGGAGAGGACAGTCCAGATCGGAGCATCGCTGGCTCCCGTGATAGCCGAGCGGCTGATCGCGCTGCTGAAGGAGAAGCAGAGAGTATTCGCATGGTCGTACAAGGACATGCCCGGGATCAGCACGAACATCATATCCCATAGGCTAAGCGTCAACACCAGCGCCCGGGCAGTAAAGCAGAAGAGGCGAGCGTATAAGGCAGAGCATTACGCGGCAATGCATGAGGAGGTAGATCGATTGCTGGGAATCGGGTTCATCCGCAAGGTAGATTATCCGAAATGGATTTCCAACGCTGTAATGGTGCAGAAGAGCAACAAGAAGTGGAGGATGTGCATCGATTACAGTGACCTCAACAAGGCGTGCCCGAAGGACAGCTTCCCCCTGCCAAGGATGGATCAGCTGATGGATGCGACAGCGGGGCACGAGCTCCTGTCGATGATGGACGCATATTCGGGCTACAACCAGATCTTCATGGACCCCGAAGACCAGGAGACGACGACGTTTGTAACTGACAAGGGCCTGTATTGCTACGTCGTCATGCCATTCGGGTTGAAGAACGCTGGCTCCACGTACCAGAGGCTCATGAACGCGATGTTTCATGGCCTGATTGGCAACATTGTAGACATGTACGTGGATGACATACTGGTGAAAAGCGTTCAAGCGGTCGACCACGTCCAGAACTTGGGGACTGTGCTCGACGTCCTCATCAAGAACGGCATGAGGTTGAACCCCGCCAAGTGCACGTTCAGAGTCACCAATAGCAAATTCCTTGGGTATATTGTCAGTCAGCGGGGGATCGAAGCCGCACCCGCCAAGGTAAAAGCCATCATCGACATGAAGCCGCCAGTCAAAAGGGTGGACCTACAGAGCCTCACAGGCAAGCTCGCGTCCCTGAATCGGTTCATATCCCGCTACTCGGACAGATGTGCCCCGTTCTTTAAAGCCCTACGAACCACGAACAAGCGCGAGGTTGTGTGGACGCCCGAATGTGAGGCATCTTTCCTTCAGATCAAGGAATACTTGGCGTCCATCCCGCTCCTCTCCAGGCCCGTCCGAGGGGAAATTTTATACATCTACCTGGCCGCTTCCCTCACGGCCGTCAGTTCTGCCCTCGTCCGCAGGGAGGACTGCACGGAGTTGCCCGTTTTCTTCTCAGGAAAGGGCATGACGGGCGCTGAGACCCGATATCCGACGATCGAGAAAATGGCGCTCGCGCTCGTAACCGCCGCCCGACGGTTGAGGCCGTACTTCCAAGCGCACAGCATCCACATCCTCACCAACATACCCTTGCGCCAGATACTCCAATCACCCGACCACAGCGGCCGCCTGGCGAAGTGGGCTATTGAACTCAGCGAATTCGACCTCCAGTACAAGCCCCGCACGGAAATCAAGGGACAGGCCGTGGCAGACTTCATCGCTGAGTACACGGAAGCGGAGGGAACACCGGTCCGCGCGTCCGACGACATGACGGTGGAGGCATCCGACAAACCAGGGGTCAAGGAGCAACCATTGTCGGAGTGGAACCTCTACGTCAATGGTTCATGCATAAAAAAGGTGAGCGGCGCCGGAATTATCCTGACCGGGCCCGGAGGGGTAAACGCGGAGTACTCCCTCAAGTTCGAATTCAAGAAAACCAACAACGAGGCTGAGTACGAGGCGCTCATTGCGGGCCTGCAGTTGGCCAAGAACTCGGAGGTGCCCGACCTCAACATATTCAGCGACTCGCAATTGGTGGTGAGCCAGGTCGAAGGAGAATTCCAGGCAAAGGGGGAGTCCATGATCGCCTATCTGAAGCACGTGAAGGCGCTAATCAAGGGATTCAAATACGTCAACATCAACCATATACACCGAGGGTTCAACGCGAAGGCGGACAGGCTGGCCCGATTGGCCACGGCACCCGTGCACACAGGACCAGGACAACCGAGCATCTCATGAATGGAGCAGGTTCTGGCAATCGAACCACACGAGCATAGCTACATGGATGCGCTCGTCGCTTACAAAGCAAGGGGAGAGCTACCGGAGGACAAGCGAGAGGCCAGGACCATTGTCGCATGGGCGGCCAACTTCAGCGTGCGGGATGGAGCTTTATACCGACAAGGGAGGACTTGGGCAAGTCTCAAATGCGTCACTCCAACAAAGGGCAACCTGATCCTGAAGGAAATCCACTCGGGCACATGTAGCCATCATGCGGGCGCCAGGTCGATCGCACACAAAGCCCTTCGATCCGGCTTCTGGTGGCCCACCATCCACGCAGACGCCACTGCACTGACGAGCAAGTGTCACCCGTGCCAGCTGCACGCACACCATCACCACACGCACGCCGTCCCACTATCCATCATCCTGTCGCCCGTTCCATTCGCACAGTGGGGACTGGACCTGATCGGAGAGCTTCCAAAATCGAAGGGGCAGTACAGGTATCTGATCGTCATCATTGACTACCACACCAAATTCATCGAAGCCCAGCCAATGGCGAAGGTCACCACGAAGAAGGTGGAGCGCTTCCTCTTGCATTTCTTCTTCTGTCGATATGGGACGCCGATCAGGATCATAACGGACAACGGGCCACAGTTCAACAACCCCAGGCTCATAGCCTTTTTCAAGCGCCAGGGAACGGACCTCGTTTTCGCATCACCAGCGCACCCCCAGACGAACGGGCAAGTAGAAGCAGCAAACAAAATCCTCAAGGCAGGCATCAAGAAGAAAATTGAAGACATCGAACCCGGGGACGCGGGGTACAGGCGCTGGCCTGAGGTCATCCCAGAGATCCTATGGTCCATCCGAACGACCGCCAACGCAGCCACGGGCGAAACCCCGTTCAGCCTGACGTTCGGAACGGAAGCTGTGCTACCCCTGGAGATTACCCATCAGAGCCCACGGATCGAGGGGTACGATCCGCGCACGAACAGCGAGGGGTTACGACTCAACAATGACTTACTAGAAGAGCGAAGAGACACGGCGCATCTCCACAACGCCGCAAACAAACAAAAGATCGCCCGATTGTACAACCAGCGTATACGGGCTCGCCCAATCCAACTGGGGGACTGGGTGATGAAGGCAATCCAGCAGAAGGTAAAGGCACTCCTCCCGTTGTGGGAAGGCCAGTACGTCGTAGACGAGGTGATAAGCGCCAGCACCTTTTTCCTAAGAGACATGCAGGGTCAACGACTACGGCACCCGTGGAACATACAACATTTGAGGAAGTACTTTCATTAAAATTTTGTTATGTTGTACTTATGTTGTACTTTTTCATTAAGTTTATATTATTGCGTTCGTTTGTCCTTACCCCGCCCGCCCAAGTACTCGGGGGAAGAGCTTATACTGCATCATCGTGCAGGCATTGTACGCCCGATCCATCTCATCCGGACCGACAGGCGCCTGCGGTATCAGCCCATTGATGGACCTCACACCGGTCTCGATGGCCTCCATCATCGGTGCACAGAAAGCAAACGGACCATCCGTCCTTGGCCGCTTCAACGGAGGTTCAACGTCCCCCCCTGCCTGGACACCCGTGGAGGACTTGGAGGTCGGCTAGATGATTGGGGCGTGACAGGAGTACGACTCGATGACTGGGGCGTACGTACAGCCTCCCGCCTGTCCTGCAGGTCATTTCGGTCGGACCGGCGCTTCTCGCGATGGTGCTACTCACGATCCGCTCGCACCTGAGCCTTGGCGCCAGCAACATTGCCTGGGGGCGGGCGAGGAGCATTCGCTTGTGGCCCCCGGATGGGCTGGGCAAAATCAGCAACATTGGGGATCAGAATCTTGGGTTGAGTAGTCTCCCCCAGCACGAGCCCACTGGGCCCGTCATCCACCACCTTGCGGACCTTTTCGGCAGTATCCAGCAACGCGGCCATACGGCGCTTGAGCGCCTCGTCCTTGTCTATCGCCTTGGACTTGGTCATCTTAACTGCAGAACGCACAAACGGAAGATCAGCAACAGAGGCAAACAGATAGTTAAAAATTCTACTCCTACTCCTAGCAACAAACTACAAGGACCCACAGACCAGGCGGCCTGGCGAGACGCGTGCGCTCGATAAGATCCCAGTGACACGCCGCCCAGAAATATCTTGACTCGGGCGCCGGGTCGAAAACGAACTTTAAACGGGCAATCCTGGCCTCCTCGGCGGGCGTGAGCGGATACTCGTTCATATCAAGTAAATAGAAGGACTGGGGGACTCGATCAATCTGGTCGGCATTGGCGGCATACTAGGCCGGGAAGGCGCCGAACTCCCAGTCTCCCCCCACCAAACAGTTGATTGTGCGCCAGGAGGTTGAAGAGCTTGGCGGGTCCACCAACCACCACTTCACGCGGGGCTCTACCGTGAAAGTCCCGGAGTCCCTCTGGCGCGTAGTGTATCGAAGACGGAAGAAATGAAGAAACTCCTCCCGCGTCGGCTGATCCATGCCACTCACCCGGAAGATATTGAACATAGCCACAAGCGTGCGGGTGAGCGTGGGCCCGCATTGGCCGAGAGAGATCCTCAACAGCCCCAGCATGTATTGAAAGAAGGGATGCAATGGCAGCTTGATCCCAGCCTTGAGGTGAAACTCACTCAGACATACGTGCCCGGGCGAATGACGGGTAAACGTGTCGCCCTTGCCAGGTATCCGCAGACGCACCAAGCCCGGGATATGATAATTACGCGCCCATCTGGCCATCTCCGTAACGGACGGCGCGCGCTCCGGTTCTTGAACCGGCGTTCCATCTGGTAGCACCCAGTGAACGGGTCCACCTTCCGCGAACTGAGGAACAGACTCCTCCCCCTGAACGCTCTCCTCACCCCATGGTCCAGAACCACCCGACGACCCGCCCGACGACCCTGACGAGCTTTCCAACCCTGTGGTTGCGTGCGCCTGCTTAGAATCCATTGACTGCACCACGGGAGAGGTATTAGGAACACATCGCAGGGGCGTCACACTCAACACAGACTCGTACGACGACGTACTCGACCCGCCCGACCCACAACTAATCCACCCCATTCCCTTTATGTATATGCGCTCACACGATTGCCCACTAGATATCTCTACTGGCTCCATTCTTAGAAGCACGCACGCGCAAAACCCACACTTAGCAAAAAAAAATTCCCTGGCAGAAACACCAAAAACCCACAAAAACTACCCAGAAACAAATCAAAACCACCACCACTCAAGAACACGCCCTGTTCTTGAGTTCAGAACCCAGAAAAAGCAAAACAACACAAAACAAACAAAAAAAACCAAAAACAGAAAGGACGAGAGCCTCACCAAAATTGAAGTTTGTACGTTGAAGGTTGCACGTCGAGCAAGTATTCCGGCAAGAAGAGAACACGAACACCGAAAAATCAGGGAGGCAGGTTGCAGAAGGAATTTGGCAGCGTTTTGGTAAAATCTGAGAGTGATGAAGAAAACAAAGAACAGAACCCTATTTATACTAATCAGGCGAGACATGCGAACGAACGCCAGCCATCCATTTTTGGCGTGTCCACCGTCGGATCGCGACACGTGGCCCAGGGCGGTTTACTTGCCCTCCTAAGTAACCGCGCCAACTCTTCAGCTTCCCGCTTTGATTTTCAAACCCTAGCACGGTCTCCAACAGCTCGACACGTGGCGCCCATGCACCAAATCCACGCTCCCATGCGCCTGACGTCTGAGCTTCAGGCAGTCACTACGTCACCAGCATTTAAATGCCCAGGGCACGCCGGCATTAATTACGACGGCTAGCATTTATTGCACAACGGTTCCCAAGGAGAGTCAAAAGGAATGTCACCTCACAGAAACACTTCGTCAGACAGAATCAATCCACCCAAGGCAAGTCACGTCACGCCTCCCCCCCCCCCCCCGGGTTGGAGCAATCAGCTCCCACACGCTCATGCGCCCGCAAGAAACGAAAAGGTTAGTACACCACCGTTCGGGCGCCCCGAGAGAGGGTGAACGCCTGAGTTCCCTTCTCGGACACGCCCCGAATGAAGAACTTACGTCGTACGGGCATGGGGTTCTTCCTCTCCGTACACGTACACGTTAGAAAGCAAGTCGGGTCAGGCGGCAGAGGCAAGGGGTCCGCCCCCTCTTTGCGCGCGCTGAGACCGATGAGTAGCACGGGTGTGGGGTCCGTCCTCTCCGTGAGCACACCGTTACCGATCAAAGCGCAAGCCGGCTATCATAACAGAGGCATGGGGCCAACTCCTCTCTAGGTATGCTAAGTCGATGGGCGGCACGGGCGTGGGGTTCGGCCCCTCCGTGTGCGTAACGTTAACGAACGACTCGCCGACTCGGACGGCAGGGGCATGCGGTCCGTCCCCTCCTTGCGCGATCCGAGACCGATGATTGTCGCAGGCTAGGGTGCGCCCTCCCCGGGCGCTATGGCAAGCCGGCTGTCCTGACAGAGGCATGCGGTCCGTCCCCTCTCTGGGCTTGCTAATCCGAAGAACGGCACGGGTACGCGGTCCATCCCCTCCGTGCGCGTTACTTGTACGTCGCGGTCTTGATCCCACCGTTGACGCTACACCGTACGCGACGACATCCCCGTTGACGTACGCGGTGCACCACGACATCCCAACGCTGGTGTTACGAAAAACATTCGCATACATTCACACATCATACCATACATTCACGCATCATACCATACATTCACACATTTACATAAACTACATCTGTTGCCCCATTTTATGTTTTCCAAGCAACACTCCACGGGCACGCGGCCCCAAATAGCAAGACTCATTTGGACGCCGGGCCCACAGGTACAAAACCACACGAACAAGTACATGAGCGGACGCACAGGTTCCCCACTCCGTCATGCAAGTCCTTCCTTGACCGGAGATTTGGGGGACTTGGGGGTTACAGGATCATACACCACTGCTCAATCGGATAAGTATTCTGTTTAATCGCACGAACCCTTTTTTCAACTCCCCAGTCAAGAAAGTTCTCTTTGACTTGGGGACTTGGGGGACTTGTTAGTATAGCATTAGTTGTCCGATTAAATATACTTATCCACTTAAGCAGGTAATCAACACCTACCCGACCATCCGAAAGACCACCAGCAAGGCTACAACTTCGCTCACAAGACCGACCCCATCCGAGCGCGCACGCACCGGTGGGGCGCGTGCCCGAATGTGCGGATCAGACATCAGCAAGTACATCAGTCCCACATCGAAGAACATCATCAAGCACCAAGCTCAACCACCTATATATGTAAGGTATTTATTACAGGTAACGGTATCGAATTCAACCCAACACATTCTGATTCCATCCCACTAAACACTACACTACACGCACACTCGCACGACTGTTATATCCAATACACACTACAACATTTGGAGACATTGCCGGCGACTTTTAAGTCGCCGGCAATGTCTTTAGACATTACCGGCGATTTTCGCCGGAAAATCGCCGGTAATGTCTTTTTTTTTTTTTTTTTTTTAACATTACCGGCGATTTTTGTCGCCGGTAATGTCCGTCGCCGGCAATCCCTCGATGGTAATGTAAAAAAAAAAAAAAAAAAAGACATTACCGGCGACTTTATTTATGTCGCCGGTAATGTCTTTTTTTTTTTTTTTTTTTTTTACATTACCGGCGACATGAATTTATGTCGCCGGCAATGTCTTTAGCTTCGAGACATTACCGGCGACATAAATTCATGTCGCCGGCAATGTAAAAAAAAAAAAAAAAAAATTACATTACCGGCGACTTAAGTCGCCGGTAATGTCCAAAAATCGCCGGCCTTGTTTTTGGACATTACCGGCGACTTAAAAGTCGCCGGCAATGTGTAAAAATGTTGTAGTGACATCATCTAACTTAGGCATCAGAGCGTTGAAGGCGGGCCACCCCGTCTTGACCCCTGACTGTCTGTTTGTCGTTGTATTCTTCTAACAGCCGTACCCGAGCACGCATACCCGCACACCCGAGAAGAGAAGAAGCGCCCGACCATCCGAACAGCCCCAACGTTCGGACGTACACGAAGGAGGAGGAGTACTCGTACTTGCTTCTGCTAGATTACGTCCCGCGTAATCCGGTAGAAACACCTTTAGCTTCCTCATATCTTGGTTCACTTCTCTCTACATGATTTATGTTCAAGTTAATGTTATTTGAAGTTGCTTTGGTATTGTGTTGTTTGAAATTCAGTTGCCATGATAAAGTTACAGACTTTGAATCAGTATCACCTTCATTCCCTTAAAACCCAAATTGGGGTTTGCCTCCATACCTACTATATACAACAGAAGGGACATCTAAAAGTACTACTTCAGTGAAAACTATGAACCTTGCAAATGTGATCAAAGGTTTTGATATAATTCAAAGAGAAACTCAATATCTTGGCTAGGGAATCAGTTTCTTGCCACGGGATCCAGTCAATTCGAATGTTATGGCTCAGAAGTCAGTACTGATCAAATTTGTTTGGTGAAGTTGTAATGGGCAGTCTTCTAAGTTTGCTGTCTAAATGTGTACTTAAGAATGTGGTGATTTATTGACAAGTCTTTTCTAAAGTGGTTATCACATTGTTATTGATAGGTCTTTCTGCCTACAGAGTTTTTGTTTACTTTCTCATGCTTGCAAAGCAAAGCGTAGTGAAGGTCAACATGATAGCGATGACACCTTGACTTTATTTCGTTTACGTCATTTTGTGTTCAATGGGATGCCAGTGGAATACTTCACCTGCCAACTCACACGGTATTCATGAATCTCCCTGTAATTATTTAGTTGACCAAGCCTAGCTTATTCGATTAACTTTTCTTATCAGTGGCATCTCAATGATGATAAGAAACTGTATTAAGTTTTGATATGCAACAATATTTTCTGTTCCATTTCAAATACTCTTATTCTCCTATGATTGGATTCATAACACAATCTAATGTATTTTCACAATATCAATCAAATTGCAGTTGGAAGTGCTGAGTACATAGAGGAGCCAGCTACCAATGTGAAATTTCAAACATGTATAAGCTTGCCTGGGTGCTCGAGTTCATTGGATTTGCTTGGAACAGGTTAGTTGTTTCATATCACAGTGTTCACACCAAATAGCATTTCAAGAGAAAAAGGATTTCATCCATCGATTTTCTTTTAGTACATAGAAGTCAAATTTAGAGAGAGTCGCTGTGCTCATGTTTTATGTATAAAATGATAAGTCTAACCAAATATTGGTGTAGGTACGGTATTATGAAGAAGTTTTTATCAGAAACAATTAATATTGTTATCATTCGTTCTGGTATCAGTTGATATGTCAGATGAACTTATATGCCAATATTCCCAATAATGAAGTATTTGGTGATTAGCTTATCCTTTTCTCGGAAAAGGTAAGTTTTACTATTCTTGATTGGAGAAAGCAATTCTTCATGAAAACTACAAGGTGCACTTTAGAACTGCTCCATGCGTGCGTGTGTGCGCTACTTGATTTCCCTGTTTTTTACTTGATATAGGGTTGAAATTGAAGGTCTAGATTATTTTTAGCCTCAGAACGGATTTGAGAAAAAGAAAATTGCCTACCAAGATGCAATCATCCTCTCTATAATGTACCTACAAGAAAATCACCCCCACATCCATGCTATTTTAATCAGGAGGTTTTCTGATGTAGAACAGATGACGTGGAAGATTGAAGAAGAGCTTGCTCGTCGGAAAGGTAAAACCGGTAAACTGCAGGTCTGGCAAATGGTGTCCGATTTGGGCGCATAATACCTTTCCGGAAAGGGAACGACGAAATAAAGTGAGTCCCCATGGAGCATAGCTCTATGGGGACTATGCTCCGTTTTTCGATCTGAGGTCGTTTAGGCCTCGAAAAATGTGTTTTTGTGTTTTTGGGCCTTTTTAGGATTTTATTTATTTTTGGATTTATTTTTATTTCGTCCGTGGGCCCGCTTGTTATCGCCCTAGGGTTTTGTTTCAGTATTTAAGCGCCTTTTTGTGGCTGCTAGACGCATCTTTCATATTATTAATCAAAAACGAGAACTTTTCTCAAACTCTGGTGGATTCCACTGCGAAGATCAATCTTTGAAAAGATTTTAGAGCCCTCCAATTCGTCCAACATGTCCTCCAATCGAGGAATGGGAAACCTGTACTTAACAGTAATTTTGTTAATGGCTCTGTTGTCGACACACATTCGCCACTGCTTGTTTTTCTTTGGGACTAACAAAACAGGAACTGCACATGGACTCATACTTTCACGAATGAACCCCTTCTTCAATAAATCTTCAATTTGTTCCCGCAGAATTTCGCACTCCTTCGGGCTCATGCGATAAATCCAAAAATAAATAAAATCCTAAAATAAATAAAATCCTCATATCGAAAAACGGAGCATAGTCCCCATTGAGCTACGCTCCATGGGGACCCACTTTATTTCGTCGTTCCCTTTCCGGAAAGGTATTATGCGCCCAAATCGGACACCGTTTGCCAGACCTGCAGTTTACCGGTTTTACCTTTCCGACGAGTAAGCTCTTCTTCAATCTTCCACGCCATCTGTTCTACATCATTTTCAGTTAGGGATGTCTTCACAAAATTGGCTTCCAACACCCCACCCTAGAAAGTACAGAGATTTGAGCAAATTTTGTGCTTTTGTACTGTTTTCTTTCAAAGTTCTGAGATTTGAGAAAATTTTAGTTCTTGTCCAATGTCTGGGATGCTTTTAGCATATAACTTTGGTGTTGACAATGATTTCAGGATACAGGGAAAAAGTGTTTGCAATTATTGGCGTGAAAGTCTATGCAGCTGGATTATATGTAAATCAGTCTATCATAAATAATTTGAATGCTTGGAAAGGAAAATCAGCTGCTGATCTTCAAAAGGATCCATCCTTGTTCATCTCCATTTTTCAATGTACTAAGCATTCATTATATAAATTTTCCTAGTTCTGCACAGTGATATATAGCAAAGAGGTTGCTAACACTACTTTTATCAATTGCAGCTCCTTTAGAGAAATCTTTACAAATTGTTCTGGTTAGAGATGTTGATGGTAAAACATTCTGGGATGCCTTGAATGATGCTATCTCGCCAAGAATCAAATCACCAACTTCTGTTGATGAATCCGCACTGTTCACATTTCCCAATACATTTGAAGGGAAACCCCTTAAGAAAGGAACTTTCATATTTTTGACTTGGCCACAGACTTCCAAAATGCTTGTAAGTCTGAATTAGATATCAACTACATTTTCTTATGGAGGTGTACTGTTTTGTATCTCCATCTTGCCTTTAAACATTGTTTCTTGATCATATTCTGATACTACTTTCAGCTTTTATTCTGGTTAACAATACTATTTCTTCGAATTTTCAAAGGCATGCATGATTATCCAGTTAGATCGTTTATTGTGACTTTCAGGTTTCTATCTCATCTAATGGGGTCCCTACTACTGTGGATGCTACAATAGAATCAGAAAACGTGAGCTCTGCTCTTTTTGATGTATTCTTTGGAGACACTCCAGTTTCTCCCCCCTTGAAGGCTTCAGTTGCGACAGGTTTGGAATCAATCCTCAAGTAGTCACCACAAGTTAGTTTTTCGGTTTGCTCGTATGTATCTATTCACCACCTGAGCTTGCTTGGTGGCTAAATACTAGGTTACTTGAGCTGTGATCTGATTCTATGTAACTGCATATGTACCTTCAACTAGTACCACAAAAATGAGAATGATATAATTATAAAGAATATATATAATTGTTCTACCTCATAGAAGCAGTGAGTTAATCTGTTCTAATCCTTATTTTGAAGTCTTTGTTCTCTTGACTGTATCATCTGTTTGGCACTAATCATCAATTATTTATGTCATCTGTCTAGCAATAATCATTAATGATTTATGTCATCTGTTTAGGCGGTCTACCACTAAACATGGTCTTGAAAATGGTTTATTGGCTTCATGACTAAGGCCAGGCAGTTGGCATTAGAGATTGTAAGATTTTGGAGCTAATCGAAGCCATCAAAATATCAATATTGCTGGTAGGGTGGTACCCAGTGTGAGAGTTTTCCAATTTTTGGAAATTTAGAGACATCAAACTTCCTCAGAATTAGGAATAAGTAATAACACAACACTTTTTCATAATCAATATATAAAGTTCTCGATGGGAAGTTCAGAACACAAATATTGCTTATAAACATATTTTTCCAAATGTGTATCATTTCCGGATATCTGTGAGAAATTGATGAGGCCAAAACGGACAAAGTGACCAATTTGAACGAAAATATCAAACATTAGTGACCAATCCGATATTTGTCAAACATGAATGACCAATCCGTCTTAGCTGTCAAACATGAGTGATTTCTTCAGCAATTTTCTCTTATGATATAAGAAAACATGTAAATAACTAACTAAACCTCACTTTCTGAGGTCTGCAAACTTCAAACTCCGCAACAACTGAATTATTATCAATGCCTTCGGCATACTCTCTTTCAATATAAAGAACCATTGAATTATCAAAGAACTCATCACCCATCTTATTTCGAAGAGTAGTTTTCAAGATCTTCATTGATAAAAATGCTCTCTCAGTTGTTGCAATAGACACAGGAAGAGTCAACACAAGACATTAATCTATAAATCATCGGAAAGAATGCTGACTTTCTTGTTTCAACCAACAGTCGACACAAGTCAGATAGTGATGGTGTCATGTTGAATCTTATATCCATTTGAATATCTGCAAGAAAATAAGCACTCTCCATCACGAGAGAAAGTAAATCAGTATATGTAAAATCTTGAGGACAAAACTTCACAGCAAGAGTGCGAACATCTTCAGCCTTGAAAGCTTGAAAGTTATCACAAGGATAAAGTGTTGCACTAAGAATAAGAAGCTCTAGTGAAGTTTCTGTGAATCTGTTTTCTAACTCTGCCAACTGCAAGTCAATCACAACATTTAGAATATTGACTCGATAAAAATGCTCATTTGTAATAAAGTTTCTCTGCTGGCACGTTCTTGATATTGCACATTCCATATAAAGAGCACACATATCTGGCATAACAACCTCATGCTCCTCACAAAATGATCACTTTCGCAATCAATTCGTCCCAACCATCTTCTCTCATAGCCTGAAGTTTTGATTTTGTTATTGTGAGAAATCTCAAAGCATTTGAAATGTCTATAGCCCTCTTTGCAATGCTTGACAAAGAAACTCAATAATCTTCATGATATCATCCATCAGCAAAAAACAAACCACAAAATCAAAATCCTTCATAATCTTACCAACATTGCTTGCTTGTCCTCTCACCTTTGCTGGCCCATTTGCTTTCAAATCCACAAGAGTCAATCGGGTGGAACAATGATGTGAACCTCAACGAGTAGCTCCTGCTCGTTGAAAACCGGTAGTCTGATTAGCTCATCTACCTGTCTCAAGTGTACGATCAGCTACTAATTCTGTAATCTCTTCTTCTCTGATAGTCTTTAACAAAAATGTCTTTTTTAGAAGAAATCCACAAAAGTCATAAGCAAATTGAGTTTTGAGAAAAAATTTCAAACTTCATCTACTCCCATAGCAACAACATTTAATGTTAAATGTAAACAATGAACAAAGCAGTGCATATAATAAGCATATTGACACTCTTCCAAAAACAATGCCTGAAGGTCATGAAACTCATCCCTCATGTTGCTAGCACCATCATATCCTTGACCATGTGTATTTTCCACTGAAATTATCATATTGAACAAGCACCTTGGTAATGTCATTTTTTAGAGTTAGAGAACATGCAAGTATCTGAAAGACAAACAATTTTAAAGAACCGTTCACTAATCAATCCATGACAATCAACAAACCGAAGAATAATAACCAATTGTTCCCTCTTGGATGTATCAATCATCAACAAGAACACAAAATTTTGCATCCCTTAATTCTTCGCGGATTTTTCTTCTCACTTTGTTGCCAAGAATATTCAAAATTTGTTTTCTTCCACCTCAATATTTTCAGTTTGAAACTGTTCTTGTGGAATAGATAGCAACGGATCAACATGAACGTCATTTACCAAATCATCAGTCATATTTATTCTCCCACTGGTGCTAGCATTCCTCTCACTTGATGGATTATCATTTGTAAACCATGAAAAAATATTTTTGTATCGTTTAAGTTTATGTTGATCCCCCATTATATTCAATGTATGAAATCTATATAAGATTATATAAAGTTAATTAGGACATAAAGCTACTTACTCAAACACCAGATATGACATCTCACAGCCACAAACAAGATATAAAGTAAATTAAAAAAATAGAGCAAGAGATTAAACTTACAAGAACTACACTGCCAGTCTGCTACTACTGTAATGTAATCAAGCTCAACCTTTTGGGTCTTAACTCTTGCTTCTCTCTTCCTTCACTGATTTCAATTTCAAGAATGAACAAAAAAATAACACAAAATCACTTATCACATAGCACAATCAACAATTCCAGAGAAATAGAGCACTAACTATAAATCTTGACTTATCAATAAAAATCATTATCTATTATCTCATTAATCATAATCAGTTTCAAGAATCTATATTATAATTCACAAATTACAATTTAAAATTTCGTCAAGAACATGGTACGTGATTTGGTGAAATCCAATTACCCAAACCCCATATAATACAATCAATTAACCCGTTATTCAAGAGAATAGGAATACCTGAAAGAAAAGGAGAAGAGATTGACGAGCTTGTCGAATGAAGCTGAGCAGAGCCGTCAGAGTGAATGCAAAGCGGTCTTATGAGAAGTGAAGCCATGGAGGACTTTTATAGAAATGACGACTGAGTATAGTATAAGGGTTAATGAATACATCGGTTGGGAGAAACAATCACGTGACTAGCATAAACATAATTTTCTTTATCAATTATTTTTTTGTATATCTTAATTTTTTTTATATTTGGCAAAAAACATGCGGAGCTACGACCGGTGGAGGCTACCGTCTCCGTCCGCCCTTGGTAGTGTGGGTAATGAAAGTTTATGGCACAGTGGAGTCTTGGACTAAGCTCTGTAGGATGAGGTTCAATCACACTGTTGCCGGTAGCCGGTAGCCGGTAGCCGGTTGCCGGTAGCCGGTAGCTGGTAGCCGGTTGCCGGTTGCCGGTTGCCGGTTGCGGTTGCAATGGTCAAGTGTGCTCCGAAAAAGTTGGGGCCTGTTGTCTCATGATATAAAACTAACTACCCACGTACGTATGGTTTCTTTGATGAGATATTGATCAATTCTTTCTCAAAGGCGACGATTTTGCTTTGTGGGATTTTTCAATGATATATGGTCTACATGGACCTATGTTTTAAAACGTACCACATAACTTGCCTTGAGGTGCAACACGAGTCCAAATTGCGTGGTTCTACAGAAAAAAGTACTAAACGCACGTAATGTGGAAAAAAAAAACGTACAACGCGAAGTCGAAACGAGTAAAACGAGTACGATTTTTATCTCGTCAAATTTTTTCTTCTTCTGAAGTTGAAATTCTCTAACGGGTGTAGCTGACACTGGTACACTGCATTTCTTCTTCTTTAATATAATAATGATAATGATAATAATGTAGATTTTGAAGCTTGAAGTTGAACGTTTATATTTATGTTTGATGTACTTTGAATGTTTATGATTGGTATTTCGAAGGTTTATGTTTGACACTCTGGAATTTTGAATGTCTAAATTTAAGAATTTGAGACTTTGGATGTTTATTTTTATTTAATTCATATGTTTTTTTTTCTTCAAAAAACTTATGCATTACGCGTCGATGTGAGGCTCTCGGATGACCGCGTTGCATTCACGTTTACGTTTTAAAACATTGATATAGACCAATCGCAATAAGGTCAGACATGATAAATTTAGTTTCTATCCTCAACGTTTTCAAGTTTCGATCTTTCTTGGTCTCATTAAGAGAGGTACCAACTCAAGTTATTTCACAATGTGATTCTACGCGCATGGTGTTGCCTATCTTTAGTCTTCTTTACCTGTCTCTGCATTTTGTGGCTCTAAAATTCGTTCCGGTGCTTTGGGAACCTTCACCATCTCAGTGGATTAAGTATTGGAATACCAACTTTCCTGAGTTGATTAGGAGTTAATGTTATCGTTAGTTAGTTAAACAGTGAAGTTAGTTGTTAGCTACAGAATCGTGACACGTGTTGTTTGTTACGTGATCACTTATCTAGCCGTTAGACACAGTATATAAGCTTGTAACGAAACCCTATCAATCTATCAATGAAATTACAATTTTTATCAAAAAAAAAATCAATGAAATTACAACTTATGTTTTCCTTCTGATCTCGATCTATTTATCTCTATCTGCTTTCCTACCTATTCTGGACCCAAGGTCTCTATTATCTGCTATCAAGAGTCTCTTTCCATGGCACAATGGAAGAAACACAGTCCTCCTCCGTTTCCAACTTGGCTTCGATGGAGCAGCGCCTTGATGTTGTACGTGACGAGCACAATTCACGTCTCACGGAGCTACGTGACTCGATCCAGTCGCAACAAGCTCAGATCCAGTCGCAGCAGTCGCAAAACGCGGAGTTTCAAAACTCGGTGCTGGATCGATTGCAACAACTTCAGCTCGGGTTCGACAAGAGTGTGGAGCTGTTGTCTAAAGGGCCTGGTCCACCGTCTCAACCCCATTTCACTGAGCTCACATAGCCTCATGGAGTCTCCTGTGCATCATCTACTCAAGCTTTAGTAAGCCAAGCTCCTTCACCTCATGGTAGTGTTCATGGCACCATTATTGCTCCATCTACTGTTGATACATCCGTCTTAGCTCTACATACTGCTTTTATGTCTCAATACCATCAACACCATGATTTGGTGGATAGATTGAATGATAACCACAGACAGATACCTCCCTTAAATGGTGAGGGGAGTATTCATCGATACTCCATGAGTAACACTGGAGGTGTAGGGATTAATGGTGCTTCGTCCAGTAGAGTGCACAATCCTCGTATGCGTCGACAAATGCCTTTGATGATAGGGCATGATGGTCTTGTATATTGGGGGAAAGTCCTCGTCTCCATTTCTCCACTGAGCTCAAGTTACAGTGGCTCCTATTTAGTTTACCCAACCAACCCAGTTATATCCACTTTTTCCACCATTTCTACATCTCAAACCCACCTTAACAACCATTAACAGTACCCTACTCACCACACCACACCACTTTTCACCCAACCTATTCCTCCCAACCACATTTTTTTTTCAACCAACACATTTATCTGAACCCAAACACTTCCCATTAACACCACAATGACCCACTTCTTCCTACTATGAAGCAAATGAAGCTTAAATTTCCCATGTTTGATGGGGTAGATCCCTTGAGTTGGATATCAAAAAAGAGAAGTTTTTGCAAATATATCAACTACAAACTGAATTAACTTTAATGAAACCAAGATATTTGATGGAGGCCTTTGAAATGGCACAAGGGTGTGAAAAGAAATGTGCCTTGCAGAATGACACAGTACCTCCAAAGCTCCTAGTTCACCTAGATCACCCATATCACCTAAACCATCTCAGTATCAATACCATTCCAAACCATCCACTTACCAACCTCATTCTAAGCCTAGTTTTAACCATAATGTACCTTAGTCCAAAGAAGCCCCTGGGAGGTACAACCTCAGTCCAAGAGAAGTTCAGAGAAAAAATGACTTCTGGCAAGTATATTTATTGTCCAGAACCCTATCATAAAGGCCACAATTGTAGAGATAAAAGTGCTAGAGCTTATGCTATGGAGGGCATCACCATCTCTGAAGATCCACAGTTCTCAGATGAACAGAATGTAACACACACTCCTCTTCAGGGCTTGTTAACTGAAGATGAAGCTTCTGATGAGGAGGCTCCTCTCATCAATCTCCACTCTATGTCTGCTCTTGATGGTGGTGACAACATGCAGGTGAAGGGTTTGGTAGGCAAACATCTAGCTCACATTTTGGTGGATTCTGGTGCCACACATAATTTCACACACCCTACACTGCTTAAGTACTATGATGGCATCATTGTGAAAAGAAAATCTCTGAAAGTGAGGGTAGCTAATGGTGATATCCTATTCACTAGAGGTTATATTTCCCAGATGACAGTTGTTATTCAAGGCCAAGAAATCTCTGCAGGATTCTATGTATTGCCTATATCTGGTTTTGAAGTTATTTTTGGCATGTCTTGGCTCAAAACATTAGGTACCATTTCTTGGAACTTTGAAGAACTAACAATGCAGTTCTGGTGTGGTGGGCAACAGTACCCATTTCAAGGCTTGGACACACCACTGGCTCCGTTGGTATCTTGTAAGCAAATGGTCTATGTCTTGGCCAAGGAGACCATTGCATATTTGATAGCAGTTAAAGGTGCACAACATCACTCTAATCAGTCTGTGATACATCCTGAGTTGCAACGACTTTTGGATAGTTTTTGGGATATGTTTGAAGCTCTAGTAAACCTCCCTCCAAAGAGGTCACATGATCAAATTAAAAAATCCCACTACTACCTGGGAGTGTTCATGTTGGTTCAAGACCATACAGATATGCTCACAGTCAAAAGGATGAATTGAGAAACAAGTGAGGGAATTACTCCAAGCTGGTACTGCACAAAATTGTGAAAGTCCTTTTTCTTCTCCTGTACTTTTGGTTAAGAAGAAAGATGGTACTCAAAGACTTTGCATTGATTACAGAACCTTGAATGATGTTACTGTAAAGGATAAATATCCAATACCTGTGGTGGATGAGCTTCTAGATGAGTTGGGAGGTTCCTTCTATTTTTCTAAGTTGGACTTGAGAGCTGGTTATCACCAGATTAGAATGGCAGAAGAAGAAATTCATAAGACAGCATTTAGGACCCATGAAGGTCATTATGAGTTTTTGGTCATACCTTTTGGTCTCATCAATTCACCTTTTACCTTTCAGTCACTCATGAATGAAGTTTTCAAAGATATGCTGAGAAAACATGAGCTAGTTTTTTTTTTTTATGATATCTTGATCTATAGCAGGACAATGGAGGAACATAAACAACACCTTACTGCTGTGTTACAAAGATTGAGAGAGCACTGCCACAAATTAAAGCTTAGCAAGTGCACTTTTGGAGCCTCAACAGTAGAGTATCTTGGCCACCTGATTTCTGCAGAAGGTGTTGCTGTAGATCCTAAGAAGATTGAATTTATTAGGCAGTGGGAGAAGCCAAAGAACATTAAAGGTCTGAGAGGGTTATTAGGCTTAGCTGGTTACTATAGAAAATTTGTGAGGCCCCTTTGGAATTATTGCCAAGCCACTCACAAATATGCTAAAGAAAGATTGCTTTATGTGGACAGCTGAATCTGAGAAGGCATTGGAAGATCGCAAAGTGGCAATGACTACCACACCTATATTAGCCCTCCCTGATTTCATTAAAGAATTTACAATGGAATCGGATGCTTCTGATATTGGCATTGGGGTTGTACTGTCTCAGGAGAACCATCCTATAGCTTTTTTGAGTAAGGCCCTAGCTCCCAAGCATCTAGGCTATTCTGTTTATGAAAAGGAGATGATGACAGTGGTTTATGTTGTTCATCATATGGAGACCCTACCTGCTTGGTCACCACTTCACTATTCCTACATATCACATAACAATTCAGTATTTCTTGAATCAAAGAATCACCACACCTACTCAGCAAACATGGCTGGTTAAGCTGATAGGATATGACTATACAGTAAAATATAGGTCTGGGAGAACCAATGTGGTGGCGGACGCACTCTCAAGGCAATGGGAGATCAAGGCTCTATTGAGTGTTTCTTACTCCATTTTCCAGGTCATCCAGGAAATGAAAGCTAATGTTTTACTGGACATTGAAGCAAGTGTGCTTATCAGTGAACTACAGCAGGGCACTTGCTCCAAAAAGAGTTTTTCTCTCGTAAAAGACGTGCTGTATTATAAGAAGAGGATGTTTTTCCCTCAGATTAATGCATGGAGAGAGAAGGTACTTCGGGAAGGATCCGACTCCTCTACAGTAGATTAGTGTGAAGTTCTGTGCAGTTCGTAGAATCTCATCCACGTACATATTTTAATGGATCACATCATGCCACATCAATAAAACCAGATTTCACACATCTACTGTTATAACGCCGTTATCAATTTTCTATCAGTCTATCCTAGTAATCCCACCATGCGTTTTTCTTCTATGTTTCTCTCCTCCATGGTATTGAACGCAGATTTGAACCGACAATCTCGACTTGATGTTCCTAGTTTCAATCAATCTCAGTTTGTTTGATTATCTATTATCATAAGGGGTATTATCGATTTGAACTCTGGTGCCAAATGGGAAGTTATTTCAAAGGGCATGGATCTCATCTTCTGCATAATTGATCGAAACATTGATCGAACAATAATCTTTCAAATTTGGACTGGGCAACAGTCAAAACCCATTATAGCTCCTCCTTCAAAACATGAATCATGGGTTTGAGTCGTGTGGGTACTGGGTATATACTTGTTGATTGTTACCTCCCAAATCAGATTACTCTTTGTGTTTGGCGGGCTAGGTTGGTTCGATCTTGGGACCCCATGATCATAATTTTTATCCCCAAGATCTGAACATGAAATCAGGCAATTGAAAATAAAGTAAGAAGAGATCGAGGAGTGTAGAATGAAAGAAAATTACAAGATTATTCAAAGATGGGAGAAAAAGTTACGACAGTTGGAAGTTGGAACAATACCATAACGTACACCACCGTTGGCCTTATTTTTGTTCAATGAGTCGTATGTATCGTTAGGTTGGCGTTGCTTTATCTATGAAGGTCCTAAAGATGGTGAATAGACTTTTTTATAAAAAAATTTGTTGAAGTGTTATTTCGAGGATAACAGAGAGTATGTTTCTATCTCGAATTACCAGTAACGAAGTTGGTCAAAATGCAATAAGTAGGAAGGAGATAAATAACACATAGATATTTTTCTTTAACACAGAAACTTTGTACCAGGGAAGAAAACTGCGTACCCCTAACTCTTGAGAAACAAACATTTCCACCATATAAACTACATTTCTTACAAGACATTAGCTCTCAGGATACAAAGACGCTCTTCTATCCTTACTAGTATTCGCACAACTAGACTAAGATTTATCTATCTTCTCGCCAGAACAAGTGTTTACAATCCCTATGTAAAACACCTTTCTTTATAAGACAGTAGCTCTCAGGATACAAAGACACTCTTCTATCCTTACTAGTATTCGCACAACTAGTCTAAGATCTATCTCTCTTCTTGCTAGAACAAGTGTTTACAACATCAGTGGATATGAAGCTTGTCCTAGAACTTAGTACTTGAACGACTAATTCTCTCAAGAATGCTTCCTATAAGATTGCACCATCATTTCAACCCATGCCATGATATTCAATATGAAAGTATATATGCAAGTTGAAAATGGTTTTTGTGAGCTTTCCTATGGAGATATAAAATCTCAAGAAGGAAAATCTTGTTTTTAAAAAGCTTCCTAACAAATGTATGAGCAAATAAGAGTTTTTGTGCTAGTTTTGGAAAACTGAAAAACTCTTCGAAAAACAAGATGATTCTTAGCAAATGCAAGAGTATAAACAAGGTTTTTATGGGCTTGCCTAGGGATATAAATCTCTAGAAAGAAAAACCTTGATAAAAGCCTCCTAGACAATGTAGGAGCATAGAGGAGTTTTTTATGCTTGCATGAAGAAATAGAAAACTCTTTGAAAACCAAGATAAACTCTTAACTCGTGCAAGAGTATAAGAGAACTTGAAATGAAGTGATCAACACTCTAACTCTTCCTAATTTTTTCAAGTGCCGAATGGCTTCATTTGAGGTGGTATTTATAGCCACAAAGTGTTGCAAGTGGAGACTCAAGAATCGATTTTGGCCATTCATCAAAATGATGAATCAAAGGGTTCTCCTTAAATGGAGGAAGTGCCATGCTGATTTTTACCAACCGGGACAACAAGGGAAGAAAGCTTTGAGAAAACACATTACTCCATGATACAAGGAAGAGAGAAACCTACTTCTCCCTTGTCTATATACCTACCTAAAAGAGAGAAGGCATGACTATTCTTTGATTATGTCCAACCGGGACAGCAAGGGGAAGAAACAAAGAGGAGCCAACCTACTTCTCCCATTTGTATAAACCTACCAAAAAGTTTTAGATATATGCACAAGAAAAGTTTGATTGATGAAATGACATGATATGTAGGTGCATGCCATTTACCTTTATCGGCAACTTGTCTTGAGTATAGTCTTGACAAAATTCTTGTGATCTTCATCAATTTGCTTGATAATCTATTGCTTGATTATTGACTTGGATACCCCCTTGCATAGCTTAATTGATCCATGTTTTTGATTAATTAGAGACATGCCAATATTAACATGTCAATAATCTAGACCATTGAAAGGTTTTGGGTGGATGAGATTCTACGAGCTGTATGGAACTTCACATTAATCTACTGTAGAGGAGCTGTATCCCTTCATGAATGTCATGCAGGATTGGTTGGAGGTCACTCAAGATATTTGAGAACCTACAAAAGACTCACAAGGTCTTTCATGTGGCTAGAAGTCAAGAGAGAAGTCAAGAAGTGGGTTGCAGAATGTGAAGTGTGCCAAAGGAACCATCATGAAATCATTTTACCCCCTGGTCCATTGTTACCACTAGAGATACCAGCTGGAGCTTGGAAAGACATATCCATGGACTTCATTGAATGACTGCCCAATAATCATGGAAAAAATGTTTTATGGGTAGTCATAGATAGATTTAGCAAGTATGCCCACTTCAACTATTTGTCTCACCCCTATACTGCAAAGACAGTAGCTGATTTGTTTATCAAAAAGGTATTTAGACTACATGAATTACCATATTCCATTGTGACAGACAGAGATCTCATCTTTCTGAGTCAATTTTGAGGGCATTTCTTTAAATCTCAAGGCACCAATCTCAATAGGTCTACTGCTTATCATCCTGAATCAGATGGTCAAACTGGGAACCTCAACAAGACCTTGGAATAATATTTGAGATGTGCCATCACAGAGAAGGAAAGAGGTCGGGTTGCACTTTTGCCTTGGGCAAAATGGTGACATAATACTACTTACCACTCAGCCATAAAAATGACATCATTTGAGGCCCTTTATGGTTATCAGCCCCCACAGGTAGTTTCTTTTCTACCTAATTTCACTAGTGTTCATGAGGTTGATGTGCAGCTGAAGGATAGGGATAAATTGCTTGAGAGGTTGAAAAGGAATTTGGAGCATGACAGGTCCAGAATGAAATCCTATGCAGATTAAAAGAGGACTGAGCAGGAATTTGAGATTAATGACATGGTTTTCTTGAAGCTGTAACCTTATAAGTAATAGACTGTGGCAAGAAGATCCTCCTATAAGCTGTCTCCCAAGTACTATGGGCCTTTTAAGGTAGTAGCTAAGATCAACAAGGTAGCTTACAAGCTTCTCCTACCTCCAGGTTCCAAAATTCACCCAATTTTTCATGTCTCTCTTCTTAAGAAGATCGGTGAATCTGTGACAACTCAACCACACCTACCTCCTATCTTGGACTCATTGAACTCTCGATGATACCTAGCTAGAGTTTTAGACAGAGGAGTGTTCAAGAAAAGGAATGCACCAGTGAAAAAGTGGTTGATACAATGGATTGGTACCACTCTTGATGATGCCTCATAGGTGGAATTGGAAGTGATCCAGCACAAGTACCCAGAATTTGCAGAAAAAAAGGCTGCTTTGATGTGAAGGAGAGTGAGATGTTGGAATACCAACTTTTCTGAGTTGATTAGGAGAACCAGGGGTGGAAAAAAAACCCGACAAACCCGACCCGACCCGACGCCCAACCCGTGCCCGATCCCGATTGTGCCCTACCCGATTTAGACCCGACCCGAAAAGTCGGGTTTTTTGCCCGACCCGATAATTTTCGAGTTCGGGATCGGGTTGAATATTGAAACCCGATCGGGTACCCGACCCGACCCGATATAATATATATTTTTAATATATTTTTAATAATTATATAATTAAAATAGGGTTTAAACTTTCTTCAATCTCCGCAACCCTAATCCCTTGTCGCCTCCCTCTTTCCAACTCTTCTGCTTCCTCCTCCAAAGCAAAGCTCTCGTCTTTCTCCTTGCCTGCTTCCAACAATGCCACAAAGCTCAGAGCTTTGAGACCCTCACACTCCTCCACTAGGGTGTACGCCGCTCCTGAAGTCCTCGACAGCCCAGTTCCGCTGCCGGAAATCCTCGAAGGGCCCACTTCCGATGAGGTCTGTGTTTCTCGGTCCGTTTGGTTTTATTGCTTAATTCTCTGTTTCTCTCATAAGGAAATGTGGAATTGCAAATTTTAAGAGAGCTTGTAGTGTAATGGAATTGAAATTAGACTTGGTTCTAAGCTGTCTGATGGAAATGGATTATATAACTTTGAGTCTTTGATGGTTTTGGTTGGGTTTCTTGTAATAATGTTTATGTGAAATGTTTAGGTTGGAAGTTCCCAGACTCCAAGTACTTCATCACTCAGCATCGGTGGCGATGATAAGGTAAAACAGGCTCACTATTTAAATTGGGAAAGGAAAACTTGGACTGAAAAGATTTGTCTATAAGTTCAGATAGTATACTTGAAGGTTCATGTTGAACTTAGTATTGATACGTAATTAATTTGGGTAAGGATGATTCGTTGCAAGTGAAAGCAAATGGGAAAACAGGTCTTTTCTTAATTGTATTATTATGCAATACTAAAGATTAATACCATGCTTAAATTTGCTTCCATTGGCTAAGATGATGCAGAATAGAGATACATAAACACTGCCTAATGTTAAGTCTAAATATGTGTAAGATGTATGGAAAGGAAATGCTCTTGGAGTGCGTAAACACTCATAGAGATATTTGATCGGGGAAGGTGATCGGTCTGAAGAGCAAGTTTTATGCCTAATTTGATCCTTGCAGAAAATTTTCTGTCTTGGGTATGTTGTAAGCGATATTATGTGTAAATTGAACTGCTGTTGTTGGACTGGAAATGAATATAGAGATTGGCAGTACCTCATATTTTTGCATTACTGATCAATTTTTCTTCGATAGAGCTGTTTGAACTTCATAAGCTACCACGAATGTAATTTCAGAATGAAGTGCTTATTTTTTATGTTGATAGCTTGCTCACATGATCGTTTTTAGTATTATAGATCTGGTAGAACACTCTTGTAGCCCTGTTAAGCTTACTAGAACTGTATGTGATCGAAGAACTGTAGATAGCGCACACACAAGAAATGCATCCTCCTCAAGGTTAAACTCTACGTGCATCATCAAGTGTTCTAGTGCTTTTGGATTGTGTTTTAATTTCTTTGTAATTTTCACTTGATTTGGGATGATTTAATTTGTATTTGGAATTTGGGTTTGTAACTTAAATTTAAGTTCTACTTTGCTATAACTTTAAGTTCTTTGAAAAAAAAATCAAATTTGGACCACTTTTTTTTTGGACCCAAGCCTAATTTGAAGTCCAGCAAAATCGGGTCACCTCTGCCCAACCCAACCCAACCCGATCGGGTCGGGCTGCCCGACCTTCGGGTACTCGACCTATGTCGGGCTCGGGCTCGGGCAAAAAATATTGAACCCGATCTTTATCGGGTTGGGACTCGGGTTGAGTGTTTTCGGGTCGGGTCCCAGCCCGATTCCACCCCTAAGGAGAACTAATGTTATCTTTAATTCAAAAATGAAGTTAGTTGTTAGCTACAGGATCGTGACACGTGTTGTTTGTTACGTGGTCACTTATCTAACCGTTGGACACACTATATAAGCTTCTAATCAAACCCTATCAATCTATCAATGAAATTACAACTTATCTTTTCCTTCTGATATCGATCTATTTCTCTCTATCTGCTTTCCTACCTATTCTATGCCCAAGATCCCTATTATTAAGGTAAATAATAATGGTTCTTTTCGTACCTTGATATAACTGCTTTGGTGGCATTTTCATAGATCATACTAGTTCTTTTCAAGGGGCTTACTCATCCCCTACTTTGGTCTCTACTGTCAATGTCGCTAGTGCCATTGATGAAGGGTTGGCTTTGAGTTTGGGTTGAAATTGACTCCAATCTTATTGTCTTCTACTTCGAGAATCCAAGTTTGGTTCCTTGGATGCATAGAGTGGCCTGACGTTCTTGTTTGAATTTTCGTGATAGTGCTCAATTGCGAACTTCCCATATTTATCGAGAAGGAAATAAAGTAGATGATTGTTTGGCTAACAGAGGTGCAATGTTCGGAGAGTATGTCTGGTAGAGGTCTATTCCCTCTTTACTTGAGAAACTTCATGTCAATGACCTCAGTGCATTACATGCTTATCGTTTTCCCTCTTTACAAGCTTGCATTTCTTGATTCATTTTCGAATGTATGTTTATTTTGTATTTCATGGATGGTTGTGGTTATTGTTCTTCTATCCTTTGTATGATTATTATTGTTATCAATAAAATTTCGGGTTCGAGCGTGAAATTTGCTTAGTATCCGCTTCCTTAAAAAAAAAAGAAGGGGTGACAATATAAATCCGAACAAATATAATAAGAGAAGCCCGAAACGGGATCGTCCTGTTTACCAACATTAATCCCTGGACCCCTTTCTGCTCTGAGTAAAATCACAGGTAATCATCTTTCTTTTGATCAGTACATCTGAATTTTCGAAACGATGCTTGGATTTTGTTCCGTAAGTTAGAGCAGCTCCAGCAGATTCCTTATAAGTCATTTTTAGCTAAAATATAAAGATTTTCTCTTAAAATTTACTCCAACAGCTCCCCTATCTTATTAGCCAATTTAGGGATTCCCTATATTTCATGTTTTCATCCCCTATTCTTATACCGAAAACATGAATTATAGGTAACGAAACATTCAATATTGTAATTAATTCTTTCCTCTAGATTGCAAATGTAATTAATAATTATATTAATAAATAAATATGTTATTATCAACCATTCAAAACTAAGCATGTGTTTAGGTCTAACTACATTTTAAGTAATATTGTTGGAGTAAATTTATACAAGTGATTAGCTAAAATAAGTTTCGGCTTTATTTTTGAACAAAATAAGCAAAATTTTCGTAACATTGTTGAAGTTACTCTTAGTAGTCAGATTTGAAGTCATGCCTCTAATTTACGTAGCAATATCTTTCAATTGAAATTTGATTTTCTGATATTGAAAGGTAGAATTCAGGTTCTGTTTATTTGATTGATTGATTGATGAATGTGTCGCAAGGTGTTCAATAATCTTTGCAATGTTATGTTATGTTACGTTAACATGGATACATTTTGTGGCATTATTAGTTAGGGTTGATCAGAGATGGCAGTATCTTAGAGGCATTATTATCGAAGCAGGGTAGATTGCGTAGTTCCTAGACTTGTAATTCCTCCCCATCTGGTAGGGGTGGACACATCCCTCTGCTTCATGTCCTACAAGCTTACCAGAAACATGTACCTCGAGGCTCCATCACGGATCATTAATGGTGAAGAAATTTTGGATTACAGCAATTTTGTATATATTAACCTCTCTGATTTCATCGAATCTTCCCAAAGGAGTTGTTTTACAGATAGGGTGGCTCAAGAGCTTTCCAAAATAGGTCTCCCAGAAGATGAGCATGCAACTCTCATTGAGCAACTGTTTCAAGTAGCTCAAGATTCCAGCCCCGGCAATCTACTTATTGTCTATGTATGGAATGTAACTGTCCGTTACTTGGACAGTTCAGCTCCCCTTGAGCCAGGGGATCTGACAAGATCGTTTGTAAACCATCCAATATACTTTAATGGTAATGAAACGATCAACCGTAGTAGGGAGGATGATATGATTGATCCTACGGATCCAACGCTGGTCTGGCCCGAGCCTGAGCTAATTCCTGCAACCAAATCATGTATTGAATGTTTGGAGCGAGTGAGGTTTGATAGTTTGGAAACTAGTGTTAGACAGAAGCCGTGTGCTGTCTGTATGGAATGCCTTGATCACTTTGCTCTAGAACAAGGAACTGATGAACAGCTCATGATTATTCGCTTGCCCTGCTCACATCTTTTTCATGGCCATTGTATCCTCCAGTGGCTTGACTGTAATCATTTCTGTTCCGTGTGCCGATACACAATGCCGACTGTGGAAGCCGGCAGCTGCCAGCCATCAGAACCTTATTCAGAGCATTATTGGAATATGCTCAAGTTGTCTGTGGGTGGTGCATTGACTGCTGCTACTTGCTTTGCTGTGCAGATGATTGAAGCCAAGGTGAAGACGAAAATATCAGATTATCTTATGTACGCTGTGCCACTGGTCGCCAAATATTCTGCAAAGTTTTTTTAAAGTGCCTTTTAAATTAGTAGATGCTTAAGGAAACAAATCTATTTAGCTCTCACTAGTTCCATGGTTGTATGATTAAGTTTGCAGTGATGGATAAGTATAATGCTAGCTGATTGACTTCAGTTTGGTTCTTTAATCGGAGAGGGTTCTGTAAACCGTGTTGCCAACAATCCAACATACTTGCAGAATCCCTCATAAGTTCATAACTGCATAAATAGCAGAAGAAAATTGAAGTAGCTTCAGCTTAAAACCTCCATTATATTATTATTAAAGATGAATACATTTGATTTTATTGGACATGCATGACATTATACTATACCATTACACTAGTTAATTAGCTGGAGAAGTGTTCATTACACTACAATTAATTTCATGTGGCTATGGAGGAAACAGAAAGAGGGAACTTGGTTGAGGAGGCATATCGAAACGAGACAGCTCTGCCGCTGGGAATGGGCTTCCCATCATTAGCAAGGCAGTGATTATGGCCGAGGAACCTGAATATGCGAGGACTGATCATCAACTCGGAACGAAAAGAGCCGCAACTGAGATGAACTTTCCGAATACTTGCACTGCATTCATTCAAAATTTGCACAGAGAAGACTTGTGATCCTGAAGGGAGCTTCTCAGTAGGAACTTGTATCACTTCGATGTTTTCTAGTTCACATTTGACCTTTGAGACTCTCTTTGCTGGCTCCATTAATCTTGCTGCAATCCAGCGTCGCCATAATTAAGTTTGAGAATATTCAGTGTGTCAAAATAAAAGAACAGAAACCAATATAAACCAAATTTCATTCGATCTGGCCAGGAAAGACGATAAAGAAAATTGGGTGTAGTAGTAGCATATATACCATTAGTCAAAACAGCAACCAGCAAAACAATGGTAAGCATTGCAAATGCTAATGCTGCGTGACCGCTCAACATGATTCTACTACGTACTAATGTCGACAGAACTTTCTAACACAAATTTAGGGTTTACAAGAATGAAATTGCTTCACTGCATCACATCATGTCTGTGAAAGACTAGACTGATTATATAGGTAGATTATATAGGCATAAATGGTATAATATATATGCCTTGATATAGGACTTCCTAATATGAATATTAGTTTTTGTTTGACTGTGAGTACGTTACATCATTTACATCTATATATATGCACCAACGTCTGATTCAATGTTATATGATTAATTACGTCTGACCAGAATTACATATAAAAAATACCGTTACATGCATCTGAAGCGTAATTTCTTGATAATACTTGGCCGTGTCTAGAGTATGGAGAAGTTCTAAAGAACACTCTGCCTTGAGTGAGACCGTAAGGAATAGCTACATAATGCCGTGAATCATGGGAGACTTGGCGGTTATCTCCCTGATTCCAAACATGCCCTTTCGGAACCTACAACGAATCACATTATCATCAATACACTAGTATCATAAACTCAAACTTATAAACGTAAACAAGCCTAACTGAATCTGCTCTCCTGCTCTCGTAAATATACCAATATATTAGACATTGCACCATATACATTATAGTAGCAACAGCAAAATAGTAAGCAATCAATAAAAAACTCATACCACAGTTGTTTTCGGGTAAAATCGGTCATGGCATTGATCTTGCAGCATTTTACCTTTGAGCTTTCTCCATCCTATGTTCGTGCACCTTCCTCACCTATGATTCGACCACAGCATGGTGCTCCAGTCATCTTAGAGAAACGTTAAGTAGTTGTGTTCCGTACACTGTGTTTGACGCTAAAATATCTCTCGCGGAGAGATCCTTTCGGAAAGCAGTCTCTTTTAGTGACTTCGGATAGTTTGACCGCAATTGTCGGTTTATCCAGTACATGCTTCGTGTGCTGGCGTGCCACTGTCTCTTAACTATATATAGAACTTAAAGCTGCCTGACTTCTTGATAAGCGATTAAGACAAGGAGAGCACCAACCTTACCTAAATTGGTCCTTCTCGCTTAGTAACCTAGGACTTTGGGTTTATGTATCTCTAGCAGAGTCTCAGAAATCGATACCTCACACTACCTTTTACGAGTGCAAAGCAGAGCAACTTCTCTGACAATGTGTTGAGAACACCGCTTCCTTGGATGTCCAAACTCTCACTCAATATGTGACAAGCCCTTCAACCTTCCAGTTGCATTTATTCCCTTTGTATATCCAAACTCTCACTCGATCGGTGACAAGCTCTTCAATCTTCCATTCGTGATAATTGCTGCCTCTGATTGCAATACTCCCACTCGTTCGGTGACAAACACTTTAATCGTCTGGCTGCAAAGATAAAATCTCTTGACGAGATGTCTAGGTGTACTTGCATATAGCAAATGTTTTGTATTTGATCGGGGACCCTTTCACCAATGCTCTTACTTTCCTTATATAATTATCAGTAGTCGTCTTTCAATTCTCTTGAACGTCTTCTGCTCTTACTTTTTGAATCTCAATATAACTCTAACACCATCCAGCACACGGATCTTATCTTTATATAGTTCTAATGCTATCACAACTCATTCACTAGAAAAAACCTAACTGAAACAAAAAATGTATGATAAACATTAAGCCGCATGAATCAGCTATCCGGAATCCACAATCCTAAATTGATCTGAAAACGGACTTTGTTAACTCACTTGACCGCTCGCCAAGCTACATCCTCTAACCGGGCCGCTCGCTAAGACTTCGACTCATTTTGGGCCGCTCGCCAAGACTTTAGTCTTTCAAACCCAATATGAAATATTTATTTCAGGCCCAAACACACTGTAATAACCAATAAACGCGGCATATAGTTTTTCTCAAAGAATTTGTTGCTTCACTTCTCTTTATTTCATATACGTACGTAGCTTAATGCAACCATTACATTTGATATAAGAGTACATTGGCATGGATAAGAGGATAAGACTATAGTAGAGGAGATCTATCTTAAACATTTATTTACAAAAAGTAAAAGTTTAAGTTAAGGGTTATGGAAAGCTTATGCAGATGACGGAAATTCCTTTGCACCAGAAACTAAAATATTGAAAGTCACATAATTCACATTCTTTCTGGTCACTCGTGAGGGCATATGCTTGTTGGTTTTTGTTTAAATGTGTCATGCTTGTTGTTGACGTGTTTTACTTAACTCATTCTGAACTTTGAATAAGTGTAGGTCCATGACTTGTGAACATTAGCTCTGTAGCATTTTTTGTGCCTTTGAGACTTCCTCAGAAGACCACTTGGGTTTGAGTTCATGGAAATTTTCACACATTCTCCATCAACCTTAAAAACGTCTCAATACCTGGCGGCGACATCCTCAGGACCTCATTACCTATATAACAGAAGAGAGTTCTCACTGTTCACACTTCCTGTTCACGGGAACTGTTCATACTTTCCGTTACTGTTCACGAGCATGCGACATGTGCGGCTCTCTCGCACCATCACCGATTCCTCACATACCCAGGCTTGCTTCTTTCTCCTCCCACCTCTGCTCTCACACACAAACTGTTCAACGATCTATTTCTCTCTCACCATCACCGATTCCTCACATACACAGCCTTGCTTCTTTCTCCTCCCAACTCTGCTCTCACACACCCAAACTGATCCGATCTGGAAACTATAGGAATTAAGAGCAAGTCCCAGTCGAACCGTCAGTCTCGGGCTTACCTTACCTCTTCTCGCACAACCATCGGTCAACTAACCAATCGATTAGCTGTGGTGGTGGTTTTTCTTTTGCTAATTACACTACAAAAGCCTTCATTATATCATCTCTCACTTTGTCTCTCTGCACCCACTTAATTACTTCTTCTTCATCGTCGTCGAAGAGGAAGGAGGAAGAAGGAAGCTTTTATCCCTCTTCTGCTTCTGAACCCAGTACGCTGAACAGTAAGTATCTTAATTACTGATTTGATTTTGTTAGCCTAAGTGGGGTGCACACCAAGTGTTTGTGAAAATGACTCAGTCAGATGGGCATTTTGTTTTTAGTATTGGGGAATGTGATGTGGAGTGGAGAGTGAGGTTTTAAGTTCCATCATCGTTGCATCTTCTGGGTTTCTAAGGTTTGGATCTACATAGAGAGGGTTATCATTTTCAGATCAGTAAAGAACTCTGATCTGTTTAGAACTACATAATCATCTGCTGGGTTCATTACGTTTCGATCTGAGTTTGCTTGCTTGCTGTTTCATTGTTGGGTTTTTTTTTGGGATACAATCATTGTTGGGTTTCTGATTTTGCTTCATTCCTAATTGATTTTGCTCTGTTTAGACGAGAGGTTAAATCGTATGACTAAATCATTATTGGTATGCTGAAACAACAATTTACATCGTATGACCAATATATATGGATATATATATATATTATTAAGAATTTCCATCATATGACCGTGGTATACGTAATTGATCAAGGCATTCCTGGTGAGGTATTAGTATATCTCTCTTTGTTTAATTAGTTGATCCAACGTATGGCTAATACCACGTTCTCTTCCTTACATATTTAACATGGTTTTGTTAGCTAAAGCAGCCTTATTTGCTCTGATTTTGCTCGCATATTTCCTGTTCTTCGCGCTCCTCTCTCTTGCAACTGATCATAATTTCGTTGTTCCTATTTCGTTGTTGCTCGGCCAGGTTATTCTGACAAGGTGTTTCAGTTCATTGTCTCCAAGGTTGTCTCTAACGACTTTGCATCGGACATCACTACGGTGGCCAGACTGATCTGTAAGTCAATCTCACCCTCATTTTTTGTAAGTCCATCTATACGTTTTGAAGAAGTAGCATCCAGTATGTGTGTGTAAATACATACACACACGCTTAGTAGAGAAAGAAGAGTGCTCTGATCCATTTGTGGTACCTTTTCTTTTGATTATAGCCGCCTAGCCATTTTTGACATTAGACCCAAATTATCTCGGTTCCAATTGATTCTACTACCAACTTTGTTGTTGTAGTGTTGAGCTCTTTGACAATTCAATGAGAAAGAAAAAGAACAGCCCAAAACTTTATAGGATTTTCGCATGCAGATTAAGATTAAATAATGTAGATTGGGGCTGACCTCGAAGAAAAGAAGCCGTGGTAGGTGAATATAGAGTCAAATTGGGGTTGCAAGTTTTGGGCAGACAATGATGATAATGATGTGAATGTATATACCGTCAGCTGGAACATACATACGAAGGAATGAGAGAGTGCAAGAGCAAGGTAGATTAGTAAAAGAGATATCGAACAATAAACCGAGGTTGTATAACGATAGTATAATGCATATACTAAACATAAATTTTTAAGTTTAATCCATTGGTATAATTTTTGTTTAACAGTGCTCCAAAGGTATAGACCTAGGTGGTGTGTGTGTGTGTGTGTGTGTGTGTGTGTGTGTGTGTGTGTGTGTGTGAGAGAGAGAGAGAGAGAGAGAGAGAGAGAGAAAGAGATTGTAACAATTGCATCTAAGGGATCATAGCCCAATGAATATGGTCTAAAACGTATATTTCATGCCTATCACAACCATGTTAAAATCCATGCATCTTCTGGTTAGTAAGTTTGCAATGAAACTTTTGTTCGAGTTATCGTCATTGCATCATCTGGATTCATGAGTTTTGAATCTGAGTTTTTTTTAAAGTTTTGGATATGTGTTTTTGTCAATTTCAGGTTGTGTTTGTCGCTTTGGTCCTCGATTAAGGTTTTCTCCTCTCCATTGCATCTTTTGCTGCGTTGACTTTCACGGTATTGATCTGTGCCTTCATAGTGGTCGACCGTTTCTCATCGATTAGGTTTCATTTCTTCACTTATTAGTTTTGTTTGATTAGGCATTTTTTTATGATGTTAATTTTCTTTACAACGCTTATTGTAGGTATTGGTGGTTAGGGTGTTTTACCCAGGCAGTTTTTCGACAATAAAGGTTACATAACCATTAATTTAAGGTGATAGGTCATTGATTTTCAATTTATTTTAATTATTATTTTGTCGATGAATATCCAACATATTGTTACACTGGGTTTGATGTTAGTTATAATGAATAGCTATGTTCAAGATCAGTGAGATTATGGTGAGGTGTTTGTGGATTTGAGAAATTGGGGTTTGGAGCAGAGTTCAGTTTGGGTGATGGGTGTAAGATTGAAAGACTCTAAGAAGAGTAATGGTGTTTGGTTTTTGATTTGTGTGTTGATGATTATTGCCTACTGGTTTGTGTTCGTTTGAGATCTAGATTGGTTATTATTAGTCAATGTACAGATCTATGTTATAAGAATGAGAAATTTTATTTTTTACTTTGAGGTCTAACAGTTCTTTGCTGTCAAAATTTGTACATTGACCAATTCTGGTCTCTCAGCAATTCCTTCTTTGTGTATGAATTTGACATGGTTTTTGAGGTTGGCCTCGCAGCCCATGTGAATGATTTTTTAAATCTGGGTGTTTTGGCCAGTTGTTCTGCAATGTTTACATGTAAATATGATTGGTTTGGTCTTCTAAAAGGATATATTGGATTTTTGAATTGGTTTGCAAGTAAATCAATTAATTTTGGGAGCAGGTTTTGTTGATGATATAGTTACTCCTCTGTTGCATGACCTTTGGATCTTTGGTTTCAGGATTCTATATTTAACAAAAGTGTTTTGTTTTATAGTGATTGGATCTCCTAATTTCAGCAGTGTATAAAGTTTTGTTCCTGGTTTGGACTTTTGCTATTACAAGGTATCAATTCTTGGTCAATGTTTGTGGTGTTTAATGAAGAGTTTGTTAGGAGATATGTTAGATTGGATGGTGGTGATTTAGTATTTGTTTGTATTTTGTACTTGCTATAATCTGGGTATTTGGGTACATGGTAATTTCATGTTGAAATTCGGAAATTGTTTTTTTTTCTTCGGTTTGTTGTTGATTTAAGCCTTGATTGGTCTTCTATTGTTACTTAGATATATGTGGAGGAATGTGACTTATATAGTGTCAGTTTTTGTATCTTTGGGTTTGTCGGTATTTAATCACTTTTTGTCTGTTTCTCTTTAGCTATTTCGTTTACAGTCATGAATTTTAGAATTGTCGATTCTTTGTTTCGTTGTTGTTTTCGCTTTGTTGGGTGTCCAGTTTTTAGGTTACTTTGAGGTTTTAGGGTTCTGGTTGTAAAGCCATATGGTTATTTTTCTTTGGATTCTGATGATTCACTTTTTGAATTTTTTTTAATGACGTTATTTGTGCTGTTGAAACTATGTATGGGAGCTTTTCTACTACTAAAAGCGTTGTGTCTTGGTCTTTAGCATGCCGTATGTGTTTTTCTATATACAGCATGGTATAAACATCTTTATATCAATGCTTATGTCATCTCTGTGGATATAAGTGGTTTATCTTGAATGTTGTTTCCCTTTTTTTTTGCAGGGTTCGTAAGTTATATGCAAAAGATACCCTGTTGTATCTTTATGCTGTTGTTTCTTTTGCAATTATTGTCTCCATATTCAATTTTTCCTCGAGAATCAGGTTTGTATTTTCATGGTTAATGTTCTCTCATGATATGTCGCTAAAAAAAAATATTGATTTTTAAAAGTCATGTTTAAGGTATGCGGCGCAAAAAGAATACTGCAGCACCATTGGAGTCCGTTGCAGGATCCTCGCAAGATAAAAGATCTTCGGGTAAGAGACAGAGCTTTTTTCAACGCATGTCCGAAGAATCCTCGAGATGCGAGGGTCCAGAAACAACAGCACTCGACAGTAATAATTATGGAGATCTTTGCCATCTTATCTCAGGTAGTGTACAAAACGAACTGTTTTATGAAAAAAAAATTTATTCTTAATTCATGGTAGTTCTATCTAGAATTTCTAGAATTTAAGTTTTATTTCTTTGGATTAGGCTTTCTTTTAATTATAGAATAGACTAATTTATATATTTTGTCTATTTCAGCAAATTCCCAAGAGAAAAGATCTATGAGCAAAAGACAGTCCTTTTTTGAATCTATTTCTGAAGGTGCATTCCTGTGCCATGGTCCAGAAAATGATGAGTTAGATCTTCATGAAGTTATCGCAGGTAGTTCACAATTTGGACTATTGTTATGTTATATTTCAATAGAGCTATTAATAGTAGTAAATAGTAATATGGGTTTGTACGTTAGATTATCAGTTTTTTATTATTGATTATAGAACATGCAGCCTTATTATTGTTTAGTTTTAGAAATCAAACATGGTTTGCAGGTTATCTCTCTACCAACTTATGTCAGATGATATACGCTTATAGTGACTTATAGAGTTCTATCAATTGTTGGGTTGTGTTTTGAATTAATGGGGTGTCAGTTTTTTCATTAAAGAAACTTTTTCGTGGAATAAAATTTGTTCCTCGGTGTAGTAAGATGAATGGTCCCTTTTTTGGATGTTTTTGGCTTAATTTTTTACTTCGCTGATTGAATTTTGTGCATGATGTTTATTCATTTTTTACATTGGTCTTCTTTTTTCCTTCTGAAATTGGTGTTTAGATATGGTGCGGAAAAGGAACCATGACTCTGTCGATGAGGGGGTAGAGTTACACCAGGCCAAAAATTCATTCGGTAAGAGACAGTGGTTAACTCAACCAGTTTCGGAAATTGGAGACAGTAACCATGACGAAGAAATTACACTAGCTATTATGAGTTTATGTCCCTCAATTGGACTCTTTTTGGCTTTGGATTAGTCCCATCTCTTAATTATAGAAGGGACTTAATTGTATCTATTTTATGTCTCGCAGGAAATTTCCAAGATAAGAGATCTTTAAGCAAGAGACAACGCTTTTTCCGATGTACATCTGATGACACCTTCGTGCGCCATGATCTAGAAAATGATGAAGGAGATCTTGACCAAACTTTAGCGGGTACTGTATAATATGGACTGTTCTTACATTATATTTCAATAGAACTCTTAATGTTGGCTAAAATAGTGTTGTTAGATTACTAGGCTGTTCTTTTGGATTATATAACGTGAAGGCTTACTATTATGCAATCTTGGAAAGCAAGCATTTGTTTTTGTATTATCTTTACCAAGGTATTTTAGGTGGCCCACACATACAATAACTTATTGGGTCGTATGAATTGTTGTGTTGTCTTTTGAATCAATGGTCAGCCAGTATTTCATAAAGGACAAACTTTTTGGTAAAAAAATGTCTTCTTTAGTGTTAGTAAGGCGGAATGTGCTTTTTTTTGGACGTTCGTAGGTTAATTCTTTTCTTCTTTGATTGAAATCCATAATGAAAATTTTATGCCAGCTATTACGAGTTTATGTCCCTGAATTGGATTCTTTTTGGCTTTGGATTAGTTTTGTCTCTCAATTATAGAATAACCTAATCATATTTATTGTCTTGCAGGAAATTCCCAGGCCAAAAAGTCTTTAAGCAAAAGACCGTGTTTTTTTTCACTCTACATCTGATGACACCTTCGCATTGCATGATCCAGAAAATGATGATGCGGATCTTGCCCAAACGCTCACAGGTGTTGTACAATATAGACTTTTGTTACATTATTTTAATAGAGCTCTTAATATTGGTTAAAATAGTGTTGTTAGATTACTAGGTCTTTCTTATGGATTATAGAATATACAGGCTTATTGTTGTGCAGTCTCGGAAAGTAGCATTTTTTTCCGTATTATTAGGTTGTATGAATTGTTGTGTTGTCTTTAGAATTAATAGTCAGCCAATTTTTCTTGAAGGCCAATTTTTTTGGTTAAAAAATGTCTTCCTTAATGTCAGTAAGGTGGAGTCCTTTTTTTTGGACATTCTTAGGTTAATTATTTTTTTATTTGATTGAAATTTGTGCATAATGTCTATTAATTTTTGAAATTTGTTTTCTTTGTTGATTTTAATGTTTAGATATGGTGTGGGAGAGGAATTATGACTCTATGAATGAAAGGATAGTGTCACATGGGGCAGAACTTGGTTTTCAAAATTGTTCAACGTCACATCAGTTAGAAACAGAAATTGCAGACAGTAGCGACGATGAAGAAATTATACCAGGTATTGTGTGTTCGTGCTGGTTTAATAGATGGTTTAATATTGTATTATTTATCTGAGTCAATATAATAATAGTTCTTTTCTATTAGTTACAGTTGGTGGAACAATCTTTGGACAGGCATCATATCAACAAACTCATGCAGGTGAGAAAAAATTTCAATATCAATCATCTATTCATAAAAATTCATTATCAATCATGTATTTTCTAACACAATTTTTTATAACTGTATTGCAGGTCACATTGTGGATTATAATGATGCTGGTGATGATGCTTACACATGTACTCATTGCACTGCTCTATTTTGGTCAGCTGAAGCATTGAAAAAAAAAGAAAAAAATCAATTCATATATACTCATTGTTGTGAAAAAGGAAAAGTTCAAATTCCAATATCATATCCAACTCCTATTTTTCTTTATGAATTGTTAAATCCAAATAATGGTCGAAAAAGTGTATTATTTCGTGATAATATTAGAGTTTATAATTTCATGTTTGCTTTTACTTTTATGGGAGCTAAAATTGAGCATAGTATAAACAATGGAGGAGCTCCTTATGTCTTTAAAATATGCGGACAAGTGCATCATTTGATGGGTTCTGTTTTACCTTCCGAAGGAGAATGTCCTAAATACGCTCAGTTATATGTATATGACACTCAAAATGAGATTTTAAATCGAATGACTGCTATTGATCCAAATAAAGCAAATAACAAGATTGATATTGATATTGTTAAAGGATTAGTAGAATTATTAGATCAATGTAATGAATTAACTAAAGAGTATCGATCTATGAGAGATGATTTTGAGAATCAATCATTGCCCAATTTTGATGTGACTATACTTGATCGTAAAAATACTGACAACAAACAATATGAATTACCTTCTACTTCTGAAATCGGTGGATTGATTGTAGGTGACATAGGTGAATTTAATTCTAACAGAGATATAATTATTCGATCAAGCGAAGGGTCATTAAAACGTATATCTAAAATTCATCCTAAATTGATGTCATTACAATATCCGCTTCTTTTTCCATATGGTGAGGATGGATTTAAAATTAATATTAAACTAAAACCAGTTGCAAGCCAAAGTGGTAATAAAGATAAAAAATTAACAATGAACAAATTTGTATGTTATCAAATTCATGATAGGGCAAACCAATCAAGTACTTTGTTAAAAGGTGGAAGATTATTTCAACAATATTTAGTCGATGCATATGCAACTGTCGAAGAAAATCGTTTAGAATATATAAGGCATCATCAACCAGAACTAAGGTGTGAAACATGGAATAACATATCAACATTTATTTCGGATGGAATTGTCCAAGGGTCTGATGTTGGAAAAAGAATTTTTCTTCCTGGTTCTCACACAGGTAGCCCAAGAAATATGATAAATAATTATCAAGATGCAATGGCAATTTGTAGAGAATACGGTAATCCGGATTTGTTCATTAATTTCACCTGCAATGTGAAGTGGCCAGAAATTTTGAGATATTTTGAAAAAAAACCAGGTTACAAACCAGAAGATCGTCCTGATATTGTATGTCGAATTTTTAAAATAAAAGTAGATGATATAATTACTTATATTAATAATGGAGAACCTTTTGGAGAAGTCCATGGTTATGTGTGTACAATTGAATTTCAAAAAAGAGGCTTACCACATGCTCATCTATTATTTTGGTTGAAAGATAAATACAAATGTTATACAGCAAATGATGTAGATTCCATAATTTCAGCAGAATTGCCAGATAAAAATATTAATCCAGAGTTGTTTGAAATTGTTAGTCAATTTATGATTCATGGTCCTTGTGGTCAAATTAATCCATTTTCTCCATGTATGCGAGACAAATTATGCACAAAACATTTTCCGAAATCATTTATTCCTAACACAATTTTTCAAGCAATCAAATCTCCTCAATATAGACGTCGTGATGATGATTCCCGTTTTGTAGTTAAAAAAGGAGTTCAGGTTGGTAATAATTTTGTTGTTCCATACAATGTTAATTTGTTGTTGAGGTATAATGCTCATATAAATGTTGAATCATGTTCTCAGTCTATGTTGATAAAATATTTATTTAAGTATATAAATAAAGGACCCGATAGAGCACGCGTATTGGTTCGAGATAATATAAATGATGAAATCCAAAATTATCTCAACTGTCGATATTTAACTCCTCATGAGTCCATTTGGCGTTTATTTGAATTTTTCATTCATTCTAGATATCCTGCAGTTCAATATTTAAAAATTCATTTACCAGACGAACAAAATATTTTTTTTCATCAAGCTAAATCTCTTGAAAATGTGTTACAAAGTCCAGGTGTAGAAACTACAATGTTGACTGCTTGGTTTACTGCAAACAATACGTATAAGAAGGCAAAGAAATTAACATATACTCAATTTCCTACAAAATTTGTGTGGAATGCTGATAAAAAATTATGGACTCGAAGGAAACAATATCGCGTTCTCGGTAGAATAACACATGTGCCACCAAATGCAGGTGAATTGTACTATCTTAGAATGCTTCTGAATGTTCAAAAAGGATGTATCAATTTTGAGGCAATAAGAACGGTCAATGGGATAGTATACTCCACTTATCAAGAGGCATGTCAAGCTTTAGGATTACTAGGTGATGATAAAGAATGGCTTGAAGCATTATTGGAATCTACTTATACTGCCACTTCTCCTCAAATTCGTTATTTATTTGTTACAATTATTCTATTTTGTAATGTCTCGGATCCTGTAGCTTTGTTTGATGCATATTGGATTAAGATGTCCGATGACATATCACACAGAATGAAATTAAATTTTAATATGCCAAATCTGACCATACCCGATGACGAATTAAAGAATGTTGTTCTACATGAACTTGAAAAATTGTTTAATATGTCGTCCAGTAGTTTAAAAGACCATAAATTACCAATGCCAAAGACACAAGAAATACATCAACTTGACAATAGGCTTATCAAAGAAGAATTAGATTTTGATTGTGAAGCATTGAAACAAGAACATTCTGACTTGATCACCAAACTAAATGATAATCAAAAATTTATATACGATGAGGTGATCAAAGCCGTAGAACAGAAGAACCCACGATCATTTTTTGTTTATGGTAGCGGAGGTACAGGCAAAACTTTTTTATGGAATACTATAATTTCAAGATTGAGATCTGAAGCCAAAATTGTTCTTGTTGTTGCTTCGTCAGGCATTGCTTCGTTATTACTTCCGATAGGCAGAACAGCTCATTCACGTTTCAAAATAAAGCCGATTATAGACAAAGATTCAAATTGTAATATAAATAAACAAACTCATCTTTCTGATTTAATTGAAAAGGCTGAATTAATAGTTTGGGATGAAGCTCCTATGTGTAATAAATGGTGTATTGAATCAGTAGATAGAACGTTGCGTGATATTTTGTCAAACAAAGAACAGCCATTTGGAGGAAAAATAATTTTATTCGGTGGAGATTTTAGACAAACATTGCCAGTGATACAAGGTGGTAGTAAAGAACAAATCATTCAAGCATCATTTAATAATTCATATTTGTGGCATAACATTACAGTGTTTCATCTAACTGAAAATATGAGATTATCGACGATTGATTTAACTCCTCTTGAAAAAATTGAAATCAAAGAATTTGCTGAATGGATGTTACAGATAGGTGAAGGTCGATTGGAATCTAAATTACCCATGGATGATCCTGATGTGAGTTGGATTGATATACCAAAAGATTTGCTAGCCGATGCCTCAGTTGAACCCATAAAATCAATTTTTGATGCAACGTATCCCAATTTTGATACCAAATACAATGATTCAAATTATCTAAGAGAACGTGCTATTGTAACTCCTAAAAATGTAATTGTTCATGAAATTAATAATTATGCGATTAAATTAGTACCTGCGAATAATAAATCATATTTTAGTTCAGATTCAATTTCATATAATTCAGGTAGCAGCGATAATATTAATATTTTGTATCCCATGGAATTTTTGAATAAGCTTGAATTTAGCGGTTTGCCGACACATGAACTTATATTGAAAATTGGTATGCCTATTATGTTATTAAGAAATTTAGATCAGATACGAGGTCTGTGTAATGGCACAAGATTAATTGTGACAAATTTGTTCGAAAGGTTAATAGAAGCAAAAATACTTACTGAGAGTAACGTTGGAGAAAAAGTACATATTCCGAGAATAGTACTATATGCAACTGAAACTAAATGGCCTTTTACATTTAAAAGACGTCAGTTTCCTGTTAGACCCTGTTATGCAATGACGATCAATAAGAGCCAAGGTCAATCATTAAATCAAGTCGGAATATATTTGTCGGAACCAGTTTTTACTCACGGACAATTATATGTAGCAATGTCAAGGGTGACGTCAAAAAAAGGTCTTAAGATAGTGATAAAAAATGGTGATGGTGTGTCTAATAACTATACGAAAAATATTGTCTACAAAGATGTATTACAAAATATATGACACAATATACAACATACAGGATAATACATACAAAATATAGTTTTTAGCTATGTATCAATAAAAATATAAATGATTCATTTTAATTTAATAATTCATTATTTGGACTATGACTTCAGATAGTCAATTAAAACTTCATACTTTAGTAACACCGCCCCTGGGGGCGGCCATCAACCTAGTCAACAACAAAGAAGGGAAATTTGATGAAGATGTCACTTATATTTGATAGTTAAAACGAATTGTCCACTTTGTCTCTCATGTTTTATCTAGTCATTCAGATTGGTCACTCTGTCCGTTTTGGATATTAAAAAATATATATTTCTGTATTTGTAAAGTGAATATAACTAAGTTTATTAGCTCGACAATAAAAAAAAATTATTTAAGTAAAATATGTGTGTGTCACAAGTGTAATTTTTAACATTCAAAACAGACAAAGTGATCAATCTAAATGATAAAGTAAAATATGAGCGACTAATCCGATATTTGTCAAACATGAGTGACAAATGCATCTTAACTATCAAATATGAGTTATCACTTCATCAAATTTCGCACAAAGAAATTCCAATTTTATGTATATTTGAGATCTATGGTCAGCTTGATACGTTAAAACTAAACATTAAATTAAACACTTAATACATAATCTAAACACACAATCGAAAACCTATAGATGTAGTAATTAAAGCAAGTATGAATCATTCTAATCAAGGATTGAAGAGTGCATGTAAAATTTGTGTAAGAAAAAAGGGTTTAAAAAGTTGATTTTAATTTCCTAAATTATTACCTAAAAATGTCAAAAACACTTATCAAAATCCTAGGACTCTAGCATGCATAAACTCATAGACAATCAACACATAAAAGAACCCTATAACTCTTATCATTTTTAACACAAAAATAAACCTAATTACTATATACAAGTGATCAACTTATTCTTTTACCTAACTCATTTATTAACACATGCAAATTCCAACACTTATCAAAATCGTATAACTTAATTACTGATTAAACATGCATATTATCAATTATTGTGCTCGGGATCCCCTATACACATTTTGACCTAGACTCGGGATCCCCTATATCTAAAGTCAAAGCATTAAGACCCAAATACACATGCATATCGAAAAATAGATACTAGAACATATGGATAGTTATTGAAATTCAAATATGTAATAAAACTAAAATATAATTATCCAATTCAGACAAACAAGTTTCAAATACAAAAGATGACTAAATAGTAAAGAGATCATTGTTACACTTTTGCATCTTCGGAATCTCCTATGGATGCAAGAAAGAACTAGACTTCTTTGATGGAGGACGCTCGGGTCCCTCTATATGTCGATGGATGTGACGGTGTGGTGGTTTGGTGGTGTAGTTGGCTTTTGAGGAGAAGAGCTTGATTTGTGGAGAGGATAAGAGTATATGGCTATTGAATAAGTGATGATCTTCAATGAAGTCGAGCCCTCCTATTTATAGGTGAGGAAGATACGGAGAAATATGATTCCTAGTCAAACTCGGTAGACTGGACATTTCTTCACTAAAATGAGTATATATTTTGAGAGCTACAGAACTCCGAAAATTATGATTTTTGGCTCATTGGAAAGAAGACTCTTAGATATTTTTATCCATAGGTCGATCGCCACCTAAATTCTTCTGAACTATTCTCAGTCGTCCATAGAAGTTGGTTGTCCTGCATAGACAGATTCTTATTTCCTTTTCTTTGTGCATTTTCTCATTCCCTAGCATTCCTCTGGGACTTAGGATTTTACTTCTTGTTATGTTTCCTTCTCCATCAAGTTTTGGGCTTCATTTGGGCTACTATCTTGATCTACACTTGATGCTTGACCATCTTGCCTTTGCTTCTTTTCCAAGGATCTTCCGGAACCTTCTCTTTCCTAATCAACCTAGGAAACATTTTCCTAGTCAACTATGGACTATTTTTTCTACTTCAATTCTTCTCAAAATTTCTGGCCAAAATTCTTCTTCTCCATTCTTGATGTGTTTTGCGCTAGTGTAGACTTCTTTACTCTGTCTTTTTTGATCAAAACCTAAAAATAACAAAATAAGTTAAAAATAATAATACTAAGTTTATAACATAGTTAAATGTAGAGAATAATACGTTAATTATCACCCGTAAAATGCATAGATCACAAATTTTTTTTGAATGTTTGTATAGTCAGTCTAGAGCATTTCTTGTCACTTACTGAAGATTCTGAAATTTTGAACTATCATACATCAATTAAGGGAAATATAGAAAAGTTACAAATTTTAACTCACATCGTCAGTCTAAGGCCCAGTTTGGGACAACTTATGAAGTAACTTTTGTAGCTTAAATTTTAAATTAAGCTGCTTGATGTGTTTGGTAAACTAAACCAGCTATAGGTTATTCCAAAAATTGCATACAAAAGCTATAAGGTACAACAACTTATAGAAGTTGGCAATATGCAACTTTCATATACTATAAGCCACAACTGATGATTTTCACAATACAGCTCTCTCAAACTGGACCTACCTATCTAAATCACCTAAACATACAAGAGCAACATGACGCGACTCATTGCAACAGGTTGATGAAACATTATTATTATTATGCTCAGTTGAATGTGAGGGAGTTTCTTCCAACAAACATGATTCGGCCTCAAAAGTTTGCAGTCTTCCTAGTGCTTAGATTTTTTGGGTACTTAAACGTATATAACTGTGATTATGTAGACTAAAATCTAGGTACTGTTGAAGGATATTTACTTTAATATGTATGTTCTTAGTTATGGTAGAATATGTAGAGAATAAGGGAGAGAATCTTATTTACTGATGTATTAGGATTCTTACTATATATAACTCCATGTACTCTCTTATATAAATTAGCTTCTTATTATCAATGAAATGTTACACACTGATTGCTTTTACAATCTCTATACTTTGCCATATTTCCTAAAACATGTTATCAACACAAGACTCTAGCCCTGTGCACATATCTCAAGAAGAAGAACAAGAAGATGAAGATTATTCTGTAATAATCTCAAGTAAGTTTTCTATGAACACAACTTGAATTTAAATTCAAATAACCTACTCTTTTGGGACTTTGAATTTTTCTGTAGGAATTTTGGGATAACATCTCATTCCTCCTTTCTACCCTGCATATTTCTTGAGGTGGGATTTTGGAACAAAAAGAGTTCCTAGATGAACTAAAAGCGTTCATCGTGAACAAAGAGAGTTCACAAAAATTTATTGAACAAAGAGAGTTCATAAAAGCATCGATTAACGAACAAAGAGAGTTCATAAGACCATATACATCAAAGTGAAGCTTTAATCCAAATATTATTTTGGAAAACAAATTAGTTGTCGAGGAAAATTTTTGTGACTACAAAACTAATATATCTTTTGTTTACTCATAGTGTTTGATATGCAAAACTACATTGACACCCTGCTCTGGATCTAAGAGAGAAGTGGAATAATATATGGTTTTTCGACTTCAAGTGGATTGCATCAATCATAAGATGCTTAAGCTTAGATCCATGCTCTAATTATACGGAATGTAATTGAAGAGCAAGATTTCATCGAGAAAATCCTCTACATAATCATAATTCAACGCAAGATGGGAACTAAGAGAGTTCACAATGCAAATTATGAAGCGCACCAAAATGTGGGGCGCAAGGAGCGGAACCCTTAAGTTAAAGGAATTTTAGTGAGACATTTTTTGGTCTCTACAACCGCCCACACAAGAAAGGACGTCATAAGTTAGCGCATGAACGTCATGATTGATAACCATGATAGAGGAAGTGTCGTCCATAGATGACGTGGTGACCAAGAAAGCCATGTGGCTGAGGTACCAATGCCAAAAGAGGCAAGGATAAGACGCATAATGTTTCTCAAAACAAACGAGTTGTTTATTCTCAAGATGTTTGAGAAGATTGATTTCGAAAGTTTTGGGTTAATAAGTGTTGAATACTATTGATAGGCAAAAGATCTGAGGAATATATAGATTGCCAATATCATCATCGCCACATTCAAACCACACAATCCGAATCTATTTGATCCTAGAACACATCAGTTTTCGGAACTGTTTTCTACGTACTATTGTACAAATTATTAGACCTAGCTACATGTCTCAAAAAATTATTAAAATTTGCAAAAGTGTTTATATATATGTGTAGTTGGAGTCTGAAATTTTTTGTTGCATTATGACATACCAATAATTCGGCAGAAATTCAACAAGCCAACATACTCAGATTCTGCGAATTTTAAGGATCAAATAAACAAAGAAACAGAAGATGAAGATAGAGCTAATGCGAATCTCAACATAGCACACTTCAAAATTGGTAGAGACTCGATTAAAGAGATACCATATTTTAGTTAGAGATTTATGTTTTTCATGTAAAAAGGCGTGTGTGCCTAATTATTATGTTTGACAATGTTAGTCAATACTTTGGATTAGCAAACTTTGATGTATCATGTTGGCTTATTAATAAAGGCACCATTGTATTCGCTTATTAATAAAATGTTTGTCTACATGTTTTCTATCACATACATATTTTGTGGTTGCTATAAATCTATCATCTACTAGGGCTCACCTTAGTAACTTGTGATGTCTAGAAATAGAGATTTTTGATAAAGGTATTTGGGCGGACCTTATGTCCCACCTACATTGATCTCTCTTTGCCTGGTCATGACTAAAAAGAGCTACCTAAATAATTATAGATGGCCTAGTAGATTAAAAAATTCGTCCATGTATCAAATGGGATAAGCTAAGAGTGCTAAAAATCCCCGAAAATCATCACAAAACAGAAAACTGACTCTGCTCTGCAGAATAGCCAGTTTCGACGATAAACTGGGAATTTTTTAGTAATATTCATTATATGAGTGATATATGGCTGAAAATATATAGATGTTTAGTTTTCATAACTACCTCTGTATTGTTGATAGCTAATTTCTAGAAAGAGTTATGCCAGTTTTACTGAACAAAGGTCAGAAACCTAGTATAACATAATCTGCTCTGTAGATCAGTCTACTTCGAAAATATACTGGGATTTGTCCAGAATGATCCAACATATAAATGACATATGGTTGGAAATATACGGATATCTAGTTTTCAGAACTATATCTGAATTGTCGAAACCTATGTTTTAGAAAAGTTATGTCCATTTTACTCGACAAAGATCAGAAACAGACATAACATAATCGACTATGCAGATCACTTGGCTTTGACACAAAACTGGGATTGACTCAGAATGAACTAGCATATGAATAATATATGGTTGGAAAGATACAAATGTCTAGTTTTCAAAACTTCGTTCGGATTGTCAAATGCTTTTTTAGACAAAAATATGCCTATTTAAGTTCACAAAGGTTAGCTAGACCCGAGGAATGCCAAAACCCAAGAAAAACTCGAGGAGGACCTTTGATGGATCGAAGGTGTATCTCGATGGATCAAAAAAGTAACTCGAGGAAGCCTTTCGATGGATCGAAGGAGCACCTCGATAGATCTAGAGAACAACCCGAGAAGGCCGTTCGATGAATCAAAGGCATATCCCCAGAAAACTGAATTTTTGAGTTATTTTTTTGGTTTTTCTCTCATGCAAGACTTGTTTCTTTGCAAGTATTTCCCCTGAGAACTTTGAATTTATCATTGAAGCAAGAATTACATATACAATGTTATAACATAGATAACTTATATCGACTTTGTACCTTGTCTATTATGTTTCTATACGATGAGAATGGACATAGGTCTTCGCATCATTAATGCCAACAATTTTCAAATGAGAATGGAGATTAGTTCATTTGCATTATCTCTAATGATTGCGGTATGATCCGAATATTAGATAAACTTATGTGTTAGCCAAATGGGCTATGTAAGACAACTAGAAGAGAGCTATAGAATTAAATCATGTCATGAGAGATGACTTATAGAATTCAGACACATATAAGGCTTTGACACAACAGACTTGGACATCCAGGTCGTGATATGATGATCCAAATTTTGAGAAAGTCAATCGGACATCCATTCTTTCGAGTGAAAGGAAGCAAAAACCAGAGTTAGTCCGTTCATAAGAGATTGAAGTTGGGCACCATTCAGTGTTGACTCCATCGTCCAAATGTTGACTATTGACCGGCGCCTCTTCCCCCAAGAGAAGAAAACTAAGATGTTGTGGATGGCGTGCTAGTCTCTTATTCTGCTTCTCGGGTCCATGGAGACTCCAAACCTCAACCAAAATCCTCACTGGTTATTTTCAACGGCTCATCCCTCATTATTACAAAGCCTACTCATTCAAGAGATTCGGATTGAGACCATCCTATGCAAAGGACACATATGTTCTCACTATATAGAATCTAAGGTGATTCTATGGAACAATTCAACCAACTAGCAAACCACTAAGATGTTTTGTGGTATTGGTTTTAATGCAAACATGTTGGTTACGTGTTGTGCTATCGTCCACTTATAATGCTGCTTAAACTTCTAGCTCAGATCATATGACTTCGAGCTTACTACCTGAATCATCCCATTTATAGTCGGTTCGACTTAATAATGCTAGATAGTTTACATCGAAGAGTTTCGATGACTTATATTACACATCATTGAGATTTGATATTGGTATTATACTCTCATCAACAAATCCAAATGGTCTTGCAGAAAACGACTACAATGGTAGCTTGGACATGGGTGATGCACACCAATATTTTTTGCTTAGGGTTATGCAATATCAAATGTGGTTATACCAAATAGTGTACGATACACCATCACTCAATCTTTTTTTGTGCAGCTAGTGACTATATGCGAAGATAATATCTTGCACTTACGCATATATGTGCCAAAATTGCTCTGCCACAATACATTATGATAGGTCAATCGAGACAAATGAATATATATATATATATATTGGACTTGAGTCTCCAACTATAATCCGTAATGAGAACCTAGACAGGCAATCTCTTTATTGCTAGTTTTTTGGATGTCACTTTGATGAGACAGTCTTTCAGTCGTTAGGAAGAGATAAGAATAAGTATGTTCAAATAGGAACGACAGGAAGGGTCTTGTCCTCACTTTGTCTCATCATGATCCCCAAACGATATAACGTAATAGATTCAATGCCTGATGCATTTTCTAGTATCGTTAAAGTGACGAGATCACATATACTTGCTGCAAACATGCCTGTAAGGATTTATGTCCCTTTGAGAGGACATGGCGCCACCAAAAAGGAGTTGGTTATGGCACTGCCACCATGGAATATGGCATGGTAACGTCACAAAGTGGCATAGTGTTGTCATAGACCATGGGTTCCACTGGAAAGCATAGGAGACCTAAAGGATTCGATAAATACGCGTCCAAGGAAGTGAGCGAGTTTGGCACAATATGATCAATTTATCATTGATACTCGATTCCATCTTATGGTTGTCATTGAGCGACGCATTAATGTTAAAACCAATTACTCAAAATATAGAGATCTCTACAAAGTACAAATTACATTAGTGTACATGAGAGTATGAAATTTTGAGACTCATCGAACATATCTACGTTGAAACTCCCGAACGTAGTAGCAATTGGCCTACATGGAAAGAAGCGATCCAGATTGAATTATGTTCACTAACAAAGAGAAAGGTAGTTGGGTTGGTGATGCCGACACACTCAAGTGTAAAGCCTATCGAAATGTCTCTTTATTAGAAAGCGTGATGAGAATAAAGAGATTGAACTCACCTCATGGCGCAAGGCTTCTCACAACGCTCTGGAATCAAGTATGAGAAATAATATTTTCTCGTAATGGATGTCATTGCACTCTACTACCTTGTCAGTTTGGTAGTTTCCAAAAAAATTGACATGCAGCTTATAATCGTGGTCATGAAGTATCTCTATGGGGATCTAGAATAAGAGATAAATATGAATATGGACTTCATGTACCCAAATCAAGTGGCTCTAAACCACAGAGCACCTTTGTAATGAGATTGAAACGCTCACCAAGTGACTACTTGATTGAGAAAGGATATACCCATGCGTGTTCATTTATATGACAAGTTCAGGATTTGCAAAGTGTTTGGAATCCGAATTTGAGATGAAAGATCTTGGGAAGACACGATTTTGTCTCGAATAAAGGAGTCACAGCTAGTGACGGGAACTCGAGTACCGTAATGATGAGACTTTCCATCATCGGCTTATACTCTAAGATATGTTGCACTTTATAATGATAAAGTGAAGTCTATGAGTACTCCCATGATCTGCTATAGTATTGACCCTTAGAGGGATTCGTTTTCATCCAAGGGATGATGACAAAGACGTGTTAAAGGCTAAAGTGCCTAATCTAAGTACAAGAGTGTACTTAGCATAATACACAAGACTTAGCTCCTCATCATTTTTGAACTTGATAGCTAGAAGTAGCTATACGCCTATGCAATGCCATTTGGAATGGTTTAAAGACAATCTTTCAGTATCAAAGAGTATGAAAGATACGGGCTTGATCTATCCCTACAGGGAGGCCACAAAAAAAGTGGCGATGGAAGTAAGGACACCATAAAGAGTGTAGTGCCGATTTTCCATTCACCCCATATACCAACAATCGTTGTAATGTGTTGGCAAGTTTTGCTGAAATTGGATATCTCTCTTATCCACACAAAAGTTGTTTCCAAGTTGGTTATATCTTTATCATGGGTAACACCGCGATATCTTGAAGTCTAGAGAGCAGACTCTTGTCTCTACATCTTCGAACCATGTTGAGATTATTGATCTAACATGAAGTTTTTATTGAGTGCATATGGTTGAGGTCATTAGTGCACATATCGAAGATCAAGTAGTTTTGAATCACCACTGATGAACCTACATGCATTATGAGGATAATGTTTCTTGCATCAAAGTGATGAAGCTAGATCACACATAGGGCAACAATACCACACAGATTTCGCATAAGTCATTCTATAATCAGCAAACGACAACAATTCTTCAAGGTTATGATTGAGCAAGTTTGATTTGAGGATAATGTGGGAGGCTTTCTAAGTCATTGGCCAAATCCACATTTGAGAAACATGTGAAGAGCATAGGGTTGCTCAGCTTATCTAAACTACCCTGATTGTTGACATCAGGGGGAGATGCAAGCTTCAGAGAGGAGTTTGGCATTCACATGAGTGTTTCTAAAATGTGAAGGGCACGTTGTACTCTTTTTCCTTGACTAAGGTTGTTTTTATCCCAAAAGGTTTTTATTACTTAGCAAAGTTTTAATGAGGTGACATGGTTATGTGTCATATCATCGTTTATGACAACTTGCACTCTTTTTACTTGTTGAGATCACTTTTTCTCCTGCAAAGATTTTTGGTTCGTCAAGGTTTTTAATGAGGCATCAAGGAAGCATTGAAGAATTACCGTCTACCATAACCGACACAAGGGCGAGTGTTGAAAGATATTTACTTAATTATGTATGTTCCTAGTTATTGTAGAATATGTAGAGAATAAGGGAGATGCTCCTATTTAGTGATGTATTAATATTCTTACCATATATAACTCCATGTACTCTCCTATATAATAGAGCTTTTTATTATCAATGAAAGGTTACACACCGATTGTTTCCACAATCTCTATATTTTACCATATTTCTTAAAACTAGTATTCGTTTTTGGCTATTTTGTGACAGGAATACATTTTTTGTTGGATAAGTGAAATGAATTAATATACACTTACTAAATTATATAAAAAGACTTCTTGAGTATATATATGGTAGCGCTAAAAGGCTATATAAGTACATATCTTTAAAGTAATATATGCCGTTCGATACTAGTCTCATGACCTCCTCAACGTTTATGTAATCTGATGGGAGCACTATACTGTGGTTGAAGCAGTATACATAAGGTAGGGGCATGACCTCCTTAGCGTTTATGTAGACTGATAGGAGCGCCATACTGTGGTTGAAGCAATATACATAAGGTAGGGGCATGGGTATAAGATGGTGAGAGCTCGAAGGTAAAATGTTGCAAGATTAAAGCCAAGGCTAATTTCGCTTCTATCATAGCAAAGTTTTGTCCAATGCAAATCCGAGGGCCTCCTCCGAAAGGGAAGAACGAGAACCGGCCCTTTGTCGCCTTGGAAATTCCATTCAAAAACCTCTCTGGTTTAAACTCCTTTGCATCATCACCCCACAGTTCCTTGTCATGGTGAATGAGCAGCGTTGGTAAGCCGACTTCGACCCCAGCGGGTAGCGAATATCTCCCGAGCTGTGTTTTTTTGTGCGTGATCCGAGAAAGCACGACGACCGGCGGGAATAGTCGAAGAACTTCGAGTAATATCATTGTTACCTATGGAATGATGAACACGTGGTGTTAACTTTGATCACTGAATGCATTACCTATTCAAAATTCAAAGACGATGCATATATTTACTTACAACTTTTAGGTGAGTTAGACCATCGAAGTCTGGCTTGTTGCTTCCAAAGACTTGAAGAACCTCTTCTCTTGCTCGATCTTGCCAATCCTGGTTCTGAGAAAGTAACACCATTGTCCAAAACAGCAACACTGAAGTGGTTTCTTGCCCGGCAAAGTAAAACAGCTTACACTCCTCAATTACATCTTCAATGCTCATCCCAACGTGCTTGTTGTTCTTCCCATTTTCCCCAATGTCGTTCAAGTTGGACTCCATAAGTGCACCTAATAAGTCATCTTTAGGGGCTTCACCAGCCTTGATGCTTTGCTCTCTTTTGTTTATAATACCCTTGAGTAAAATTCTCATTTCTCTGTCAATTTCCTTCATCCTCTTGTTCATCTTGGTTGGTAGAAATCTATGAACAACAACAGAAGTTAGTTCTGACGAGTGCATGAAGGAGACGATCGAATAAAAGTTTCATGTAACAATTACCTCCATCCGGGAATGTAGACACTTTGCACGGCTTTCATTGCATATACTGTCTGCTCCTTTAGGAGTTCAAATATTTTCCTTCCTTCTTGATAGCTACTTCCAAATGCTGTTCGAGAAATCACATCTGCCGTCAAATTTTGAAGAGAAGGCCAAACATCTAACTCAGATGATGCACTCTGTTTGGAGACATAGCTATCCCATTCCTTAATCATCTCGTTACAACTTTCATAGAATTCGGGTAACATACCCTGTTGCAAACACCATGCATAAACATATATATATATATATATATATATATATATCAGAGAAAGAACCTTGATGAACACTGATAAATATAGTAAAAGTAAATAAATGAGACTTGAAGTGAATATATTAGGTACCTTTAGTTTCTCCAAATGGAAGGTTGGGTTGATAATCCTTCTGTGTGTAGCCCATTTCTCTCCATCATAGTTTGCAAGACCTGTTGCTAGCAACTTGATAAGTGGGTTTGATTGTGGCTTAGGAAAATCATCAAGTTTTGTGAAGACATCTTTCACATCTTCCAGGTTCACTATGTTCACCCTTGGTCTAGGACCAATCCAAACAAAAGAGTTTTTACCTGAAAAAAAAATGTACAACTTATGTAACCATCGAGCTGAGTTCATCACAAATATACAGCGGAAGAAAAAAGTCACAAACAGTTATTTTCCCTAATAATATTGTTATGAGGAAATAGTCCATCGATGGACACTGCACATAATTAATCTTTGGATACATGCATAAACCTAGGTATTACATGCCTGTATGCATGATAAATTATTTACTTTTGCTTTATGAATGTTGAGTTTAAAAGTTGCCACATGCCAACTCTTCAATCAAAAACATGATCCTCTGTTATATACTAAGTAAATATACTGTGGCTCACTGCATGTATAGTTAGGAGATGTATATTTTGTAATTAAATAGGATTCAATAGTTGATTTAGTTTCCTTTTAGGAATGTAAGTACTTGTGTATATATACCCCAATTTGAGATTGATCAATATATCAGAAAATTCTCATAAACCTTGACTTGGTATCAGAGCCAATCTGACCCTCTGAAAAATCTAACCAGACTTCCGCTATCTGACCTGAACCTGAAACCTGATCTGAATTTTTTTCCTTGCTCAACCCGTCGAGAAAAACCTTCGACCGGTCGAAATTTATCGTCTGAAAATTCTGAAATCTGAAAATTGACCCTCTAACCTAAATTTCTTTGAACAATGGAGCTTTCAATCTTTGAGCAACCTGAACTCTCTCGTGATCAGATGATGGCCCTTCAAATAGGGCACACAGGATGTGGAGTATAGTTGGATGGCAACAACTATCAATTGTGGAGACGATTGATGAAGATGCACCTTGGCGGTGTCGGGAAGTGGCCATATGTAACCGGAACTCTACCAAGACCGACTGAGGTTGGGAAAGAACAAGCTGTGTGGGATACTATGAACTCCAATACAATGATGACCATCCTGAAGTCCATGACAAGATCCATGTTGATTTTGTTCTCAGGCTACTCATCCCCAAAAGCTATCTGGGATGCTGTAGCAACAACCTATTATAATGGGAATGATTTTGCTCGGGTACACGAGTTAACATGTCAAGCCTTTACCACTTCTCAGAACAGCCAACCCTTAGCAGAGTACTATGCTAATCTAAAAGCTATTTGGCAAGAACTCGATGAACGAGATCCAAATCCTATGGTATGTGACCTTGATACTGCTACACACAATAAGACCACCGACAAGATGCGAGTCCATATTTTTTTGAAAGGGTTGGATTCCAGATTTTCTACTGCCAAAGGAGAACTACTGAGACATGCCACACCACCAACTCTTGAACAAGCCTATGCCTATATCCGTAAAGAAGAAGCAAATCAGCCCAAAGCACTCCATGATGCTATGTCACATCTAGCAATACAATCACAACAAGGGTGGAAGCCAAAACCACTAGATAATCAGCCACGAATTTCCCCTGCTCGTAGCCCTGATCTGAGCAAAGTACAATGTTTTTACTGCAAAGAATTTGGCCACTACAAAATCTCCTGCCCTCGAAAACCAATTCAAGACAAGAATCGTAGTGGTAAAGCCGCAGTACAACTGGCCCAAACCCCTGACTTCTGTGGAATAGAAGGCCAAGATCTGACAACAGGTAGTTATGCTCCAGCGAGCAGAGGTAAAATTGGTATTGCACTTGAAATTTCTGACTTTACTGGTAGTAATACATGGATAATTGATTCAGGCGCGTCTGACCATATGACCTTTGACAAGTCCTTGTTTTTAAGTTTGTCTTCTTCTCCCATCTCTAACGTCTCAAATGCAAATGGTGTGTCTTTTCCTGTTGTAGGTATAGGGTCCATCCAAGTCACTCCCACCATCCTATTACATAATGTCTTTTATGTGCCATCCCTATCTCATCATCTTTTATTGGTCTCTGAATTAAATTCATAAAACAAATGCTCTGTAACTTTTTTCCCATGTATTCCATCTTCCAGGATCTATCTTCTCAGGTGATAATAGGCAAGGGGGATCTGAGAGGGAGACTGTATCACTTGGATTGCATGTACAGCGGGAAAACAAGAACAATATCGCTCACAGTTGCCCTGACTTCGAGTTCTGACCGAGTAAAAGAGATTTGGCTTTGGCATCATCGATTGGGTCATCCATCATTTGGGGTTATGAAGAAGTCTATGCCGTCTTTATTTGTAGGAATAAAGAAGTCCACTCTCCGATGTGAAACTTGTGTTTTTGCTAAAAGTCATAAATCGATTTATCCTTCTCGGGTGTCTTCTAGTACAACACCTTTTGAATTAATTCACTCTGATGTATGGGGTCCTTCCAAAAATGCAACATTGTCAGGAATGCGATACTTCGTTTTGTTTATTGATGACTTTACTCGACTGACATGGGTTGTGTTACTCAAGACCAAAGATGTTGTGTTTTCTGCTTTTACTGCCTTCCATAATCTTATTCGGAATCAGTATGGCGCTTGTGTAAAGATATTTCGCTCTGACAATGGAGAAGAGTTTGTCAACCATTCTTTCCACGACTATTTTAGACAATATGGGATCGTCCATCAAACTACCTGTCCTCAGACACCTGAAAAAAATGGAGTTTCTAAATGAAAGAATCGTCATCTGTTAGAGATGGGTAAAGCTCTCTTACTTAGTGCCAACATGCCCAAATATCTATGGGGTGAAGCTGTCTTATGTGCCTCCCATCTCATTAACCGTCTACCATCTACAGCTCTGCAAAACCGGATTCCGTTTGAGGTATTGTCTCAGACAGTTGTACTTCCATCTCTGAACAAACTTCCTGCCCGGGTCTTTGATTGTGTAGCCTATGTTTATCTTCATCCGAATTAACGGACTAAGCTAGATGCATGTGCCCTTAAGTGTGTCTTTGTTGGCTATGGCACCCACCAAAAAGGATACAAGTGTTATCACCCCCCATCTCAAAGATTCTATGTCACAATGGATGTCACATTTAGTGAAGACATGTGTTATTTCTCTCCATCATTTGCTCCTCGTGAGGAGGAGGAGGAGAGTGGATTTTATGAAGACCAATTTGGGGCTCTAGAAGAATACATTCCTGTGGAGAATGCACCAATCGGACACCTTTTTCGACCGGTCGAGGAAATTTCTCGACCCGTCGAAAATCCCTCGGTTTAGACAGATTCGACGCATCGACCGGTCGAAATTGATCATCTGGCACAGACAGATTCTCATCATCGACCGGTCGAGGGTATTTCTTGACCCGTCGAAGAACCCCAGATGACAAAAGTTTCGCGTGTCAACGATGACCCGTGGAAAGGAGAACTCATCAGTGATCAGCAATCCGTTCTAGAAAATGTACATGCAAGCACAGTCTCTCCTTCTCTGTCAACAATCTTCCCTGACCTTTCATCATCTGAGGTACGTTATCCTAAGAAAGTATTACCTGTTAGGTCAACTCGTGGTCAACCCTCAAAAAAATATGAACCTCTCATGACAGCTAAAGCCAAGTATCATGTGGCTAATTATGTGTCAACTCATAGACTATCCAAACCTTATGTAGCCTTTGTGAATCAATTATCTACTGTATCTCTTCCTAGTAAAGTGCAGGATGCAATCAAGGAGGAGAAATGGGCTAAAGCAATGAAGGTTGAGATGGAGACTTTGCAAAAGAATGATACATGGGATATGGTACCACTACCACAGGACAAGAAGACCGTTGGGTGCCGATGGGTCTATGCTGTGAAGCATAATGCAAATGGCTCAGTGGACAGGTACAAGGCGAGATTGGTGGCAAAAGGATACACTCAGAAGTATGGAGTGAATTATGATGAAACATTCGCACCAGTAGAAAAAATGAATACTATTCGTGTTCTCATGTCCCTAGCGGCTAACCTTGACTGACCCTTGCAACAGTTTGATGTGAAGAATGCTTTTCTCCATGGGTACTTGAATGAGGAAATTTACATGGATCTTCCTCCAGGATATGGAACTTTATCAGGAGAAAAGATGGTGTGCAAGTTAAAAAAGTCCTTGTACGGATTGAAACAATCACCAAGAGCCTGGTTTGGTAGATTCACAACCTTCATGAAGAAGATTGGGTACAAACAAAACAACTCAGATCACACCTTATTCTTCAAACATCAACGGAACAAGTTGATAGCATTGATTATTTATGTGGATGACATGGTGGTAACAGGTGATGATCTAAACGAGATCAAGAGATTGAGAGTTCAGCTGTCATCTGAATTCGAAATGAAAGACCTTGGAAATTTGAAGTACTTCCTAGGGATTGAAGTAGCTAGGAACGGAGACTGCATTACGTTGGGCCAAAGAAAGTACCTTTTGGATTTGTTAGCCGAAACTGGTATGCTTGATTGTAAACCAGCATATACTCCTATTGAGCAGAATCATCGGATTGCAGAATATCAGGATCAGGTTCCCACAGACAAGTCAAAGTACCAGAGGTTAGTTGGAAAGCTGATTTACTTGTCCCATACTAGGCCCGATCTTGCTTACGATATTAGTGTGGTAAGTCAGTATATGCATAATCCTAGTGAAGATCATATGAATGTAGTGGTGAGAATCCTTAGGTACTTGAATTCTGCTCCTGGTAAAGGTCTTGTGTTTCAAAATAATAGAGATTTGGGACCCTATGGCTACACTAATGCTGATTGGGCAGGTAACATCACTGACAGATGTTCTACTTCAGATTATTTCACATTTGTTGGTGGAAATCTGGTTACTTGGAGGAGTAAGAAGCAGAATGTTGTGGCTAGATCTAGTGTAGAAGCTGAATACAGAGGAATGGCTCAAGGAGTATGTGAGTTATTATGGATCAAGCATTTGTTGGGAGATTTAGGTTTTAAGCTGGAACATCCTATGCCTCTTTATTGTGACAATACTGCTGCAGTGGAGATTGCATATAATCCGGTTCAGCATGATCGAACAAAGCATGTGGAGATCGATAGACATTTTATTAAAGAGAAGCTGGATACTCAGATCATTCAATTCCCTTTCGTTCGATCAGAAGAACAATTGGCTGATATTCTCACTAAGGCAGTTTCGTGTAAGACGTTCAATGATTCTCTTGGCAAGTTGGGCATTCAAGACATGTATGCTCCAACTTGAGGAGGAGTGTTGGAGTGTGCCTCACTCCATGTATAGTTAGGAGATGTATATTCTGTAATTAAGTAGGATTCAATAGTTGATTTAGTTTCCTTTTAGGAATGTAAGTACTTGTGTATATATACTCCAATTTGGGATTGATCAATATATCAGAAAATTCTCATAAACCTTGACTTACAATACATAGTTATATACTAAGTGAATATACAATACATAGATGACATGCCATACCGTCAGAAAATGATTCGATTGAGAAGAGGGGTGACTCGTGGTGCTATGTCATGGACGGTTGAGAGCAGGGGCGGAACCAGTACATGGGTGAGTGGGACTCAAGTCCCACCAAAGTTTTTAGAAAAGAAAAAAAGTTTACATATAAGGATTATTGACTAATCAGAAAAACATAATATAATATGGAGATGTGCAACAAAAAATCTAACTCAATGTTTTGTTTTAAAAGAAAGTATACAACACAAGGAAAACAAGGCAACAATAATAAATAATAACTTTATCGTCTCTTTCTTCGATATTGTAAAGTCTCCTGCGATCTCGATTTCTTGATTCTCTTTAGTGTCTTGGTGAAATTAATTTATGCAAATTATTCTTTACTTTAGTGAATTTTATTCGATTGCCTTTCAAAATTTGAATTGTTCACATATCACCTGAATCGGGGGAGTATGAAGTTCAATTATAGTCATTCAACTGAATTCAAATTGGGATAAAACTTAGGTTGATAGTTGACACTTACGTATAAGTTTGACGAATTTTGATGAAATTTTATATTATTGACATTCTGTGTTTCTGTTGAACCATTGTTTGTCTTTTTACTATTTTTGTCCAATATCTACCTAAGCTAATTTTCTTGTATTTTTTAGTTATTTTATTTTTTTGGTATGATTTTCTGCTGCAGCCTGTGTTCATCGATCAACTTCTGTCATATGTAGCTTAATTTGTATTACATATAATATATTTTTATAGATTTTATTTTGTACAAACATGTATTTGAGTATAAGCGTCACTACGCTCTCTATTTAGGTGTATCGTTTTTTTCTCTCTTTTACTATAAATTGTTCTTATATCGTTAAATTTTTCTATAATACTATGTTCAAGTCTCACCTCATTTGAATTCCTGAATCCGGCCTAGTTAAGGAGGTTCATCGGTTCATGGGTTTGGATTTTGCTTGTTTGAGGAGGATAGAGTTCTCCTTCAAGCCTCCGTACAGAAATCTATAGTTATTACCTTGAAAGCCTTGCTCCCTCAGACACTTTTCTAGCTTCTTTGGCTTCAAACGCACCCAGTCCAGAATACTCCATGCCCATCTTACTATTATACTAACGAAAACGAGGATTGCTACACTACCAGCTGCTGGTACTTCCATACTTGCCTTGTGTCTTGCCAAGCGGTGAGTGCATTATCCACGTGTGTGGGAAGGAGAAGAGAGCTGGAGAGGAGATAAGTTTTGTGCAAACCGATATATATTACTCCATCTCTGTCGTCTTTCATGTGCCAAGAATGTTGTCACGTCCCCTTCCCCACACTCCTGAATTTCTCTTCTTTTTCATGAATATGATTGGAGACGAGGTATTGAGGTTGTTAATTGAACTCTCATTTTTTTAAAAGAAATTATTAACACTTTATACAATTAGAAATAAAGAATACAAAATACAAAGGTGGATCAATCTCGAAACATAATCTAAACTAAAAATATAATAATTCTATCATATTGAAATTGAAATTAACTAGATCAAATACTCGTGAATGAGTAATTTTACCACAACAGATTGCTGCCTTATTAGATATTTGATAGGTGATGGGAAATTGACCATACAGATCCAGTATACTAACTGACCTAAGCCAATTAGACACCAAATCATGAACAATTGCATCCCAATAAAATGTGGAGATCGAAGCTAGCCAAAGTTGTCAAAACATGGATTAGTAGGCAAACAATCATAGTTGAAGAGATACCAAAGACACGGATCAGAGACCTAATACAAAAACAATCGAAATTCCCAATTCCAATGCAAGAAATAGACTGAGACCTCAAATTGATATTGAGCGAAATAATCGAGTTCCATGCCGACACCACCTTGATCCCAAATTAAAATCACAGCCCATAACATCACAAGGGCATTGATAGCCACATATTTATGCGTCTATACTAAACTTAATTAGTCTCCTATACTTGGTTTATTGTTATAATTTTAGTGATTTAATTATGTTTATTATGTTTTATGGAGAAATAAAGAAAAAAGGAATAAAATGAGGACTGCTAGTGCAATCAGAAGAAAAAAAGGGGTTATGTGCAAATAAAAAAGTCGGAACCAATAAGGATTGTGAGATATCAAACTAAGGAGTATATAAACTCATTCTAGGGTTTTGAGAAAGGCTAATCAGCAATTTGGAGAGCACATACTCGAGCAAGGAGTAGAGAGCCGCAAGAGAGAAGTCCAGCCTCCCAGTTTTGACCCGTCAAAAACCTTCTTCAACCCGTCGAACTGCCGAAGAGAAGCTTCTTTCTTCATCCTTTCTTGTTTGTATTCAACTCCATATTTTGTTTAGATTCTTATACTATGATTATGAGTAGCTAAATACTTTGTTAAGGGGCTGCTTAAAGCCCCGTACATGAAGTCTTTTTAATGCATACACTTTAACCTAATTTTGTATTTTTTTTTTAATGAGGTTTCTTTCTCTGTGCAGTTCAGCGATGAATTCTTGTATGTTTGTTTTGATGGCCAACTTAGTATGCATGCTAGGATTCTATTGCCATGAGATAAGGGCAACTGAGGATACCTCCACTGGATTCTCTACAGTAATACATTGGATAGATGACTTCGTCGAGAGATTGAAACCCTAGGTCTAACAGGACACGCTTATAGTGTACCTATGAACCCTTGTAGCTTCTCAAACCTTTTCTAGATATTGATGCTTTCTTCTTTGTAAACTTTGGGGTCCATGACTATGGGTTCATAGAGGGATAGATGTAAGGGATGTCCATGACAAACCTACATAGGAAGGATTAGCTAATAGGATGGGGTTATAACGATCAACTCTTCCTGTGAACTTTCATTCATGAGATATCTGCATTAGATTAAGTATGTGTTAGGAAAAGAGATTGACGGCGGTGAATAACATTCTTCTTAACTCATCCATCCATAAGTTTAAACATCTTGCATTCATAAGCAAATTTACTTTTCAGCATTTTATTTTTTGCGTTTAGATGTAGTACGTTACTGAATTATTTTGGTACCCAAATCAACTTAGAAAACCCTCAAATTTTGTGTGCTAGTCTACCACTGAGTCTAGTATATTATGTTAAATTTTTTGTCATTTAGATTAGTGTAGCTTAGGTTCGTTGTTGTTTTTGTGTGTGTTGGTCGAATCTGTCATTTTGCTGGCATTTGCGTCTAATTAGTGTTTTAAGATTTAGTTTCATCAATCCTCTGTAGGTAATGACCCATATTTACCAATTACTACATTGATACATTTGCATAAGAATATGGTTATTTTTTAGGGTGGTTTTCCACTTATCAGATTTTGGCGCCGTGTCACCGGCGATTGTTTAATTCTAAGTCTTAATCATGTCTTTTGTTTTTAGTTTTGTTTTGTTTAGTTTTTTTTTTTAAGTCTTATGGTCTCTATTGTGTGCAGGAGCATTGTGTATGCATACTAGACACACTATAAATTATAAGCCACTACTACTTGATTCTGAAATTGAGCGCTCGGTGAGACAAAATAGGAAACAAAAAAGACAACAATTGATGAACGCAAGAACTAGTAATGGTGAACAATATGAGCCTAAAATATAGTATGATACAAAGTCAGTGTTTAAGGAACAAGAAATTCCAACACCTCCACCATCACCAATGGCGAACAACAATAACAAGAAACTTAGAGAGTCCTTTGTTCTGAATACAGGTGTGCGCTGCAAATTCACCAATTGTACTACCAGAGAACTTGGGTCATATGTTATTCCCACATCTTTTATCTCGAATATGCCACACTTCAGATGCACACCTTCAGAAGACCCTCAAAATCATCTCGATAAGTTTTCAGCATTGTGCATAATACATAATAGGATGTGGATGAGGATGTTGTCAAACTTATCCTCTTCTCTTTTTCTTTGAAGGAGCAAGCAAAGACAAGGTACAATGCACTGTCTTCTCAATCGATTGACTCATGGGACAATATATTTGCTGCATTCATGAAGGAATTCTACTCCGCTTCTCGCACCAAGAACTTGAAGAAGCAGATCAGTACATTCAGGCAGAAATATGGAGATGAGTTGCATGAAGCCTGGAGCCAATTCAATGGTCTACTTCGAGAATGCCCTCATCACAAGTTTGATCTTAACACTCAAATGGAGTTCTTCTATGAAGTACTTGATTCATTCAACATGTTAAAACTTGATTATGCTTGTGGGAAAAATTGGTATAACATGGGTGGAACTGAAGCCAAGGAAATTGTGGAGAACCAAGTTGAGAATTCAAGACAATTTCAGTCTAGAGATAGAACAATGGGAGTGAGTACAAGGTCTCTAAATGCAATCACAATTGATGGAGCCATAGAAAAAATGTTGAGTTCTATGGAGAATGATATGTATAGCCTTGATAGCTAGTACTTTGAAGGTAGCCAAGAAGACAACAGTTGCTGTAACTTAGGTCGTATGCACTATATGTTCAGCTACAGATCATCTAGCAGAAGATTGCCCTATGTTTAAAGTGGATGAGGAAGAAGAGGATGTTTCATGCAAAAGCAACCTAACATCTACGATGAAGGACCTAGGGGTCATCCACTTCTCAGCTACATGAGAAACAATGTGCTTAATCTTCCATTTAAACCACCCGAATTTCCATCAATACAACCTAGAAGAGATGGGCAACAATTTGGTCAAAGGCGTATGTCACAACAACAACAACCTTCAGCTCAACCATCAGCAGGAATATCAACTTTGGAAGCATTGATACAACAGATGATGTTTGACAACAAGAAGGATATGGAAGAGAATAGTGTCTCTCACCAAGAGATGAGTGCCTTTCATCAAGAATTCAAAGCAACAACTCAGCAACATGGGAAGACAATTGGCTTGCTAGAGCGTCAAGTGAGCCAAATTTAACAAACACTTGCTCAAGTCAACCAATGAGGTCTTCCCAATCTTAAGGGACAATATGAGGCTCATGATATGGTTTTAAAGAGTGGGAAGGTGTTGGGTGAAGTTCCAGCAGCCAAAAAGCCAAGAAGGAAGTGGAAGGAGCCTGTGATAGAGCAAACTGTGTTTGAAAAATCGTCAGAAGAATATGCAGAAGCTCTAGTTCGACCCGTCGAAGAAATCTTCAACCCATTGAAAGACTAAAAGGAACCCCAATTCAACCCGTCGAGACTCCTTCTCAACCCGTCAAAAATGCACCTGGGACAAAAATTCTAACAGTTCCAAAATCAGCTCAGGTATTTCCCAAACCCTCACCTTTGGTTACTTCTAATATGTATTTTCCAAGAAGGTTGAAGAAACAAGTAAAAGACAACAAGGAAAAGGAGATCTTAGACATCTTCAAGAAAGTAAGGGTGAACATCCTATTATTGGATGTGATCAAGCAAATTTCATAATATGTGAAATTCCTCAAACACTTGTACACAACAAAAAGAAAGTTTAAAGGAACCAAGATGATTGCTTTAAGTGAGAGGGTGTCCACTGTTCTTCAAATGAAGTTGCTACCAAAGTTAGCTGACCCATAACGTTTCACGATCCCATGCACTATTAGTGATCACAGGTTTGCTAGTGTTTTGCTTGATTTAGGTATTTCCATTAATTTGATGCCTTATGCTGTATATGATAAGATGAATATGGGAGAACTTATTCCTACTAGAATAACTATTAAACATGTTGATAGATCTAATTGTTACCCAAGAGGTATTATAGAAGATGTGCTAGTGCAGGTAGGTGATTTTATTTTTCCAACGAATTTCTTTGTATTGGAGATGGAAGGTAAATAGGTGCCCTCTGAGATACCATTGATTCTTAGTAGACCATTCATAAGAACAACTCGTACCAAGATTGATTATTATGAAGGTTCTCTTAGTATGGAAGTAGCTAGAGAGACGATCCACTTCAACATCTTTGAATCTCTCAAGCATCCCAATAGTGAATATATATACTCTTGTTGTTCCATTGATATTTTTGGAAGTTTTTTGTAGGAGTTCATTCAGTACTCATTGGAAGAAAATCCCATGATAAAGGTGATTGAAATGGCTAGTAAGAAAGAAGTTCCAACATAGACAGTTCAACCCGTCAAAGAAATTCCTTGACCCATCAAAGAGAACTCTAGGGACGAAACTAGTTTGGACAGTTTGATGGCTTCGATCCGTCGAGAAAATACTTGACCCGTCGAATTTGAGCCTGAATTTTAGATTGCTTCAGCTGAGGATCTTGAGATGAAAGAGGAGTATTATGAAACTGAGGAGGCATTTGAATCTTTGCCATGCATGAAAGGTAAGTCTCTTAAACCGTGCCAAGTTAGAGCTTAAACCTCTACCCGAGCATTTGAAGTATATTTTTTGTGGTGACGGTGAAACTTTAACGGTCACAATTTCTTCAAAACTCTCACAATTGCAAGAGGAGAAGCTACTTATTATTTCTAGGGAGTACAAGCAAGAAATTGGATGGACAATGGCAAATATCAATGAAATTTACCCTACTTTGTGTACTCACTAAGCCAACAAGAGAAGCTCAACGTCGACTCAACCCTCCAATGATGGATGTTGTCAAGAAAAAAGTAATCAAACTCCACGATGCAGGTATAATTTATGTTATTTCTGACAGCAAGTGGGTTAGTCCTTTGCAGGTAATTCTAAAATATTCTGGCATCTTAGTGGTTAAGAATGATGAGAATGTGATGGTGCCTCAACGTGTAAAAATATAATGAAGAGTGTGTATTGATTACCGCAAGCTCAATGCAACAAAAAGCAATGATCACTTTCCACTCTCATTCATTGATCAAATGTTGGAGCGTTTGGCTGGTCACGCATATTATTGTTTCTTAGAGCCATACACAAGGATGATTAGGAGAAAACCACATTTACATGTCCATATGATACTTTTGCTTATCGGAGGATTCCCTTTAGCTTATGCAACGCGCCTGCAACATTTCAGAGATACATGATGAGTATCTTTTCAGACATGGTCAAAAAAATCATTGAGGTATTTATGAATGATTTTTCAGTTTTTGGTGATTCTTTTGACATGTGTCCACATCATTTATCCATGGTCTTAGAACGTTGTGTGAAAACTAACTTTGTGCTTAATTGGAAAACATAGCACATTATGGTAGAACAAGGTATAGTTTTAGGGCATGATATATCTGCTAGGGAAATAGAGGTAGACAAACCTAAAGTTGATGAAAAAAAATTGTTCTTTTTTGATGTCTAGCTTGATACCCCAGGTTAACTGTTGATAAAAAAATAATGTAAATGCCCAACAAGATGAATCCGGCCGCAATGGTGACACATTTGAAAGAATTCAATGGTGAAGATGTTCGATGGTTGCAAAGTTCGAGAAAGTCTCTCTTCATTGGTGCTCTACTAGGTTTTAGAACTTATATTTGAAATCCATTATGATTTTGTTCTATTAATCCATGAGCCTAGCCCTATTACAACCTTTGAAAGTCTTTCTTGATCTTCAAGATGACAGCCTTTGATCTGTAGAGATTAGTTACAAGAGTTGAGCATATGGTTCGGTCCATTTGGCAAGTAATTGAGTTGAGTGAAAATCTTAGACACATTTTGAGTGAAACACTTATAAGAGCATATCTCTGTGGGATTGAATTTTGATTTATTTATTGCATGCTATAGCTCTTTATTCACCATGATTATGTATATGTCATATATGTTACATGTGTGTCATGTATTAGAATAACTTCTGAAACTTTGTGGAATTTAATTGTGGATTCATACTAATCTTAGTGTTGCAATTTTAGGGAGATTGCTTAGACAACATGTTGAGGGCGTTAGATTCATGTAATTAATGTTTTGTTGAGTCTTTCTAGAGTCTTAGTTTAGTTGTTTGCTTGAGGACTAGCAAAAGTTAAGTGTGGGGTATTTTGATAGTCACATAATTATGCGTCTATACTAAGCTTAAGTAGTCTCCTATACTTGATTTATTGTTATAATTTGAGTGATTTAATTATGTTTATTATTTTATTAGGTTTTGTGGAGAAATAAATAAAAGGAGAATTTAAAGAGGACTCCTAGTGCAGTCAGAAGAAAAGAAGGAGTTATGTGCAAACAAATAAGCCGAAACCAGTAAGGATTGTGAGAGATCAAACCAAGGAGTATATAAACTAATTCTAGGGTTTTGGGAAAGGCTAATCAACAATTTGGAGAGCACATACTCGAGCAAGAAGCAGAGATTCATGAGAGAGAAGTCCACCCGCTCAATTTTGACTCGTCGAAGACCTTCTTCGACCCATCGAGCTGCCAACCAAAAGCTTCATTTTTCATCCTTTCTTGTTTGTATTCAAGTTCATGTTTTATTTAGATTCTTATACTATGATTATGAATAGCTAAATACATTGTTAAGGGGTTGCTTGAAGTTCGGTACATGAAGTATTTTTAATGCATACACTTTAACCTAACTTGACATATTCTTTTGAATAAGGTTTCTTTCTTTATGTGGTTCAGCAATGAATTCTTGTATGTTTTCTTTGGTTGTTAACTTAGTATGCATGCTAGGATTCTATTATCATGAGATACGGGCGACTGAGGATAACATCCTCTACCGAGTTCTCTATAGTGATTTACTGGATAGATGACTTCGTCAGAAGATTGAAACCCTAGGTCTAGCAGAACACGCCCATAGTGTACTTGTGAACCCTTGTAGCTTCTCAAACCTTTTCTAATCTTAATGATTTCTTCTTCGTAAACCTTGGGGGTCCATGACTATGGGTTCATAGAGGGATAGATGTACGGAAAGTCCATGACAAACCTACATATGCATAAGGATAAGGTAATATGACGGGTTGTAACGATTAACTCTTCCTGAGAACTTTCATTCATGGAATATGGGCATTAGGTTAAGTATGTGTTAGAAAGCTGGATTGAAGGTGGTGAATAGCATTTCTCTTAACTCATTCATTCATAAGTGTGAACATCTTGTATTCATAAGCATATGTACTTTTCAGCATTTTATTTTCTGAATTTAGGTATAGTTGCTAAATTATTTCGGTACCTAAATCAAACACATAAAGCTCTCAAATTTTGTGTAGTAGGCCGCTACTGAGTCTAGTATATAATGTTAAATTTTTGCGGCATTTAGAATAGTGTAGCTTAGGTTCGTTGTTGTTTTTGTGTGTATTGGTCGAATCTGTCAGCTTGCTAACATTTGCGTCTAATTAGTGTTTTAAGATTTAGTTTCACCAATTATCTGTGGGTAATTACCCCTATTTACCAATGATGATACATTTACATAAAAATAGGATTATTTTTTAAGGTGGTTTTCTACTTATCAAGCACCAAGCATCACGAACCAAGCCCGAGCCCAAAGGGGACAAACCAACAGCCACATCTGCCGCTCATTCACGAGGCACCAACGCCCCAATCGCCCGTATGAAAGCCAAACTCCAATGTCAACCAAGGACACCATCCACAGCCTCCGAGTAGGAAGAATCAACCCCAAGCAAGGTCAAAAAGATTGACTTATTTCCGTTTCTAAGAAACGCCGAATTGGAAGCGTCCTCGACACTACCAGACAACCTAAACCGATCCACCTTGAGCCAAGCTCGCCTATTCCGACAACTCCCAATATCTAACCACCACTGACCCCACAAAGCAACATCGCCCCATTATGACACACAGAAGGAGCATGAGCAAAAGATGGTGAAAGTTCAAAGGTGGAATGTTGCAAGATCAATGCTAAGGCTAATTTTGCTTCAACCATAGTGAAGTTTTGTACAATGCAGATCCAAGGACCTGTCCAAAAGGGAAGAACGAGAGCTGCCCCTTTGTTGCCTTGAAATTTCCATTTGAAAACCTCTCTGGTTTGAGCTCTAGCTAGTCTGGCCTAAAGTTGAGAACGTGTGACGTCTGGTTTAGCAGTAATCCCAACATGAATTAATCTTTGGACCTAGATTTCTAGATGCAGTTATGGGCTAATAATGTGCATATTATGGTTGGGCACGTATTCCGTAAATTTTGACCCGAGGACGTGATAGGACGAAAAATTAAAATGTTCACTATTCCATTCCGTCCGTTTTTCAGGGACAAGATCGGATCTTGATTTTGAAATTTTGATAGACTCGTCCCGTCCGGATAATATATTTTGTCTATTTTATCATTGTTTTATCAAGAGTTGACATATTAAATTATCAAACAATTAGCAATATTCAACCAAAAAAATTACTCTACAACGATCAAAGTATTACATTACTTGTAATATGAACTAAATGTATCAATTGAACATGAAATAAAATTGCTTGTAATTTTATTATTTTTAATTAAACATTACGTAAACGGTATTACTTTGTGTATGTAGTTGTAGACTTCTAGTATAATCAAACAAAGTTTATTTTATATTGAGCCCAAAATTTGGTTCGTCGCATCTCATTCGGATTTTTGTTGTTAAATACTTTATTAAATATTTATTTTATCTCATCCCGTTCGGGTTTCGAAACGGACTTTTAAAATGCCAAATCCCTCCCGTCCCATTCTGTTCAGAATAAGGATAAGAACAGTAAAAAATTAACCCGACCCGTCCCATACCCATCGTATAATTTTAATCAATTAAGTCAAAGATGTTCATGGCCCATGGCCAATTTATTCGCAAAATGCCCCAATAGAGAATCGGCTTGGTCGGTCACACAAGTGACACAACTAAATTAAGTTCTTTAAAATTATATTTTTACTACAATAAAACTTCAATAATTTTATACTCGATTAATTAATAACCTCGATAAAATAATATTTTTACCAGTCTCAACTTGAGAACTTGAGTATTATTTTAATACTCGATTAATTAATAACATCGTTAAATTAATAAATTTTGTCAGTCTCAATATTAATTTATTAAAATTTTACTGTATAACATTTTAAAATTCTGTTACAATAACTATATACATCATTGTCACAAAAATAATACATAGAATACATTGAACTCTGCTAAAACGGAGAACTATCAGGAATTTTCGATAAGCTCAGTGACTTCTGATTATCCTGTAAAATTTAAAATTATCAAAAACATCAGTTACATCAGAAAATAATACTTCAGCCTATTGAGTCGAAACAAAATTAAGGAAGAACTTCTTGCCTTCCCAATTGAGAGAGTTCGGGCTCTGCAAGAAGCATGTCTTGCAGTGGTTTTCCATTCTTTTCCTGGGAACTACAAGACAGGGAAACAACAATACTTCAGTATCTTCAAGCAAGGATTGCCTACTTTTTGACAACAACAACAACAACAACAACAACACAACAATAATAATAATAATAATAATTCAAAAGTCCAATAATTGCTCTCTTGGAGCATTTACAAGACCTAAGTAACATTAACCCATGCCTTTACCCAATTATAAAGGTCGTTCAATGGCAACATTGAAAATTAAACATTAACTTAGTCATTTCCTTCATCCATTGAGGAGACCATCATTTACAATTCCCACAACAACAACAACAACAACACAACAATAATAATAATAATAATAATAATTCAAAAGTCCAATAATTGCTCTCTTGGAGCATTTACAAGACCCAAGTAACATTAGCCCATGCCTTTACCCAATTATAAAGGTCGTTCAATGGCAACATTGAAAATTAAACATTAACTTAGTCATTTCCTTCATCCATTGAGGAGACCATCATTTACAATTCCATTTCCTTCCACTATTCAACTTAACTAAAAGACTAATCTAAGATTAGATCGTAACTATTTTGTTCAAGTTCCAAATGTATCACTAATAGAAGCCTATCAACTTCTCTTTTAAAGTCTGGATCATACCATTAGCTATCAAACAATGAGGATAGCAACATATGTATAGAAAACAGATTTGGGAAAAGATGAAATACGCACCTAATCATATTATCAAGGGAAATAAGCTTGTGGTGAACAGTGTTTTTGCTGCCAAGATAGGTCACAACTAAGCTACCAGCATCTGGATGAGGCCAGCTCCTTGAAGTAGGAAATCGGAGTACAAATGTACCAGGTTCCTGGAAACCTTTTGAAGCTAGCAAGGAAGTTTCAGCTTCTTCCTTTGTAATGAATCCTTCGATCCACTTGGGTGATGTTGACCTCCACAATGTATTTATCCATTCTTTTGATAATGTAAAAGCAACAGGATATAACCAACACCACATCTTTTCAAAGTTCTCTTGGGCCAAATATTCTTGGCAACCAGCAATTCTCTTCAGTTGCTCAAAGTCCTTAAACAGCAAATAATTCTATGAATAAATAGACTCAATTTTATTTTATTTTATTTTATTTTGCAATAATTGTTGTTAAAATATGGTTTTACACATGAAGAAACAGGTGAAGATATTTGTGCAGAACCAACTATATATGAATGTGATAAATTGTTGGAAATTGACTCACTAGAACGAATGTCATTACAAAACACAAAATGCATCTTGAACTCACGTGAAACAGAATCAATCAAGATAAGATTTTTGAGAAAAAGAAACCTGTTGTGTGAGAGATCTAGAAATACAGCGAGCAATCTTCATGAATTGTTCTTCAATCTCGAAAACCACGCTCTCCCATAGAACCTGGTGGTTATTTTGTGAGATTAACTTCCAAACTTTAGTTCCTTCCTCTACCAATTTCTTTGCCATTATTATTTGGTGCCTGAGGGAAGAAAAAAAGATGCAGGAAGAATGCTTATTAGAGAAGGATACAAAGTATATGATGTGGAAAGCACAAAACGTCAAACCCAAACTAAGTAGCAGTATAAAAACATTTTCTCCCTTAACTTGAAAATTTGCTTATTTTCTTGTGTGAATAGACAACTAACTATATCAACAGAGCAATGGTGATTCAGTGACTAGACAATTCGTCAATATTGATCCTGAGCTGAGAACATCATGTGTTATTACTGGAAATAAGGATCATTATTTAGGAAAGGTTTGCACTTAAATAGTTTTTTTTTCTCAAGTAAGGAATCATATAAATAATGGAAAAATCCCACGAAAGAAAAATTAAGGATTCATATAAATCACTTAATGGTAAATGCCCTAAATAAATCCAACGAGTAACTATTAATACTGTTATGCAGAAAAAAGTAACTAGCATCCCCTTTTCTAATGAATCGTATAATCCAACGATTTCATCGACTAATAAAGTTATCAAAAAGTTATCAAATAAATTGTAATTACAATTGAAATTATCGAAAAGGATATATGAGTTGATATATGCAGGGAAAGATAACAAGTTTTACCGGATAGTTGTTTCCAACCCATGTATTCAGGAATAAAGAATCTTTAATTTGGCTCAGCGAAAATTTATGTGTTTTCTCTCATAATGAACAGAAATGACAAATATCATGCCAGAAAGGATATGTAAATAGTTATATGTTTTTTTGACTAATAATATCACAATAAGTAAGAATCAATAACATATTATATTTAAACAATGTTCCAGTAGATTTCACCTGTGGTGTGCACATCCAGTGTACAACGAAACCTGATGAGCGAAATCCTGAAGTTCTTCATTAGAAGCAGAGGTTGCAATGTCCTTGAGCAGAAGACCTTTTTCCGTTAAACTGGCCAGGGAGTATCTAAAAATGGTCGCATCTGACATTGGAATGCTACTACTTGATGTGCTCTTGAATATCGAGTTTCTCGCTTCAGGATTCCCCGAATTGGATTGGGAGTCATATACTTCTTCAAGATAGTTGGATCCACCCACCGCATTTGTCCCAAAAGTGTTTCCAATCTGAGTTTCAAATAAACTGTTCAAGAATCCCCCATTCTATGTATTAATAGCATTATTGTAGAAAATGTTGACTATAGGTTTTATAGGTTCCAGAAATTGGATGAGGCCTTGATGGCCTTGGTCCTTCCCCACACATGACACAACATATAGATTAAGAAAATAAATAAAAAAATATCACAACACATACAGAATTTACCTTGATTGAAGGTAATATTTTCAAATCCAAAAAGTAATGTATGATTCCAAACCACTAATGTAGTAAGTGATAACAATGGAATCTTTAATAGTTTATTTTTAATAAAATAATAGCAAAAGCACAAAATTCTGCTTTTCTTTAATTAGTCTTATCATATGCAAACCTCTCAGAGGATTCAAATACTACAACAATTAGTATTTCCCTTCTTTTTCCTACAGAAATTGGAAATAAGCCTTTCATGTCATCATTTGAATAGCTTACGGCATAATTTTCGGAGAAGACAAGTTTGTTCACGATGATCAGCATTGGTTTCACAAGTAGTCCAAGAATTGTTGAAATCATTTAGTTGCAACAGAAAATAACAGACTATTAAACAAAGGCATGTTTCTTCATAAATACCATAAATACCTACCAGTCTACCACGGAACCCAGTTAGCTACATATAATTAAAAGGGGAAGTACCTGATTAGCAGACCTGGAATGAGAGTTGCACTCATTTTCTGTCTGCTCCATGGCAGAAGAATATGCAGATAACTTATCTTCTCCGTATTTAAACCGCTTTGGTGATGGACTCAGTTTTTCATCAGGAGCAGAACTGTTCTGAAGTATTAATGTTTTATCATCCCTCTGTGAAGGCTTACCTACATTAGGCTGTGCATGTGGCGATATTCCCAACTTGAGAGAGGACTCCAAAGCATTACGACTCTTTGAAATACAACGAATTGGAGGGGAGAATGCCTTGAGGAAAGGATACTTTTCCCATCTTTGTATTTGAAACATTATGCGGAACAACCGATTATCGCACTTAGATGAAAGCTGATATGAAAAGAAACACTGAATAAACAATATATAACGGAAAAAGCAATCAGATAAGTATACTGTAATTCATTAACCATGCTGATTTTTTTTTCTTTCAAGAATAGAATAATTACAGACTCTACATGAGAGGGATGACCATCGACATCAATTGTTGGTATTCATAAGTGACTTTTTTGTAGACTTGTAGTACAATATACCGGACACAACACAAGCAAGCATTCAAACACGTATGTCCTGAACCAAACTCGAGAATGGTAAACCAAAATATTAACTTTCTAGCAAAAAGGCACAGCTAAATTATGAAATCAACCCCCCAACTGAACATTAGTCATAAAATGCAGAATTGTTGTCAACTAGGTTTTTTAATGATGATGAAGAAGAAATGTTCGGATGGATTTTATCTTGTACTACTTAAATTTAAACAAGAAAAAAATTGGGACAAGCATCTCATATTCATCCATGACTGATGAGTCAACAGCCTAAACAAATGATATATGTTGCATTAGTACTATTTGGTACTATATATGGAAATGTTTGCAATACTAAAAAGATATTAATTTTGAAATCAAGTAATCAACTGGTTTCAGGTTTCTGAAACACGGTAATATTAATGAAATACTGATATTGACAATATAACTTTTGATAAGAGATTCTTAATGTTGTCAGTATTTGATGTCATGGGTTTGAGGTCCAATGTAGAAGTATCTCATATATGTGAAAGAAGGTATCAATCTTGGTACCTGAGATATCTTGAACTTCAAAGATGCAAGCCCTTGCACCATTTTACTCGGTCTATCGCCTGAAGCATATTCCATCCCGTCATAGGCTGCCAAGAGGGGAGCTTCTCCATCACTTGTCTTCTCCACATGTGCTCCATTGTCATCATACACAAGGGTGGCAATAACCTGTAAAGAAGCAATGTCGTTGTTGTGCATGCTAATATTCCTATCAATTGAAAATGAAATTAGGCATTACACAAACCTCCAATTCCTTCTTGACAGAGTGAGAAAAGGCATCTAGCAGAACAACATCCAGCGAAAATATCTTACGATCAGGCATCTGATATAGTAAACAAAAGGCAAACACCAATTAGGATATATTTCAGTGCAATACTGCGGGACATGAACTAAAAATATAATAATGCAGACATCATCTGTTACAGCAACTGACTGGATGTTTTTGAGAATCTTTGATACATGAAAAGTATATGAGAACTTTTAGAAACAAAATCGGATAGAAGAGATAAATTATGGATAAAAAAAGTTTACTCACGGATACTAACCTCTCCACCAACAATACTCCAAATACCATCAGTGACTTCTTCAATCTCTGAAACAGAGGATTTATCAATAGATAGTTGTAGAGGTGGGTCCTGGCACAAATTGTATGTTAGTGTGTAAAAAAACATTAGTTTTCTTCTTTTGAATAGAAAGAAACATTACTTCGATGGAGAGAGAAATTGATAGACAAGGAGAAAGAGTAACTGGAATGTGAATTGGAATAATCTGGTTCAGATATATCAAGGTTCGCTGTTCCTACCTTGGCAAAGTACTCCATAATAGATGAAGTAATAGACAAAACATTGTGATTGTGGACGTACGCCTCCAACTTGTTGTCATCTCCGCCACAAAAAGACAAAGTCTTGAACAAACCAGTTGAACTGGAATCTTTGTCAAACGAAGAAGAAAAAGTTTTTTTTCCGACAACCTCACCATCAAAATGCAGCCGCACGAAATCATAAGAAACCTACATTGAAGTCATAAAGCAAACACTGATAAATAAGGCACAAGCGGCAAATGATTCTATCAAACTACAAATTCAGTTTCTTCTATAGAAATGAATAAGTTTCATCACAATTACTACATACTACTACTTAGGTCCCTCCTCACAGAATCTTTAAAGACATCATACCTCCCATCCAACATGAACCCATTTGTTCATAGTAAACTGACGACTCCACACATTGATATCTGGAATCTGAGACAATGAAATCTGATCAGCGCCTTGTCTGTGTAGGATTCCCGTTAGAAAAAGCCTTGCTTTCTTGTTATCATTTATAACAAAAAACGGAAAACTTCCCGAGCCATCGGAATTCCACTGTGCCACCAAAATCCACAACAAAATTCAGTCTTCAAAAAATGATCCAAAAACAAAGAGAAAATAGAACTGTACAAAATGAGACACATGGGTGATGAGCTTGAATACAATTTCTGAAGACAAAACTGGGAGATGGGCATTGATATGATTCAATAGAACAGACACCCAACCCAACAGGAATAAAAGTAGAAACGAACAAGTTGAAAGAGAAGAAAGAAACCTGAATCAGTGTGGCGGGTAAGGTGGTGGGGCTAGAGAGGTAAAGCCAAAAGCAAACGGAGAAGGTTGTTTGCTTGTCGTCGATTTCGACTTTGAAATCCTTAAGCGGCAGATAATCGTCAATCTCCTCTGCCTCATTAGACATCGAACGAACTCGAGTACTCGACTGGGTTTCGCCGCTGTCTCTATCTTTTTCTTCTTTCACTTCTTCGTGTCTTCTTCTATTTGGTGACCGCTGTCAACTAAAACAAACGGTTTGCCACTACTCTCGTTGTTGGCGTTGTGTTCCAGTTGTTGTGCTTGACATGGGTTTGTAATCGTGTGCGCCTACTTCCATTGTTGGAACATGTTATTGCATATGAATGATATGACAAGATGTCATATTATTTATGGCACATCTTTGTCACTCTAAACTATCTGTGATCGACTAGAATACTTTAGGTTTTAATTTGACGTATTAGATAGTCTCAACTTTAGAGTTACGAAATTTAAATATAACAAGGATTCTCGCAGCCTGAAAGAGCCTAAATTCTGGGAAAGAGAGTTAACAAATAACACCACATGAATACAACCGCATGGGGACAGAAGCAAGGTTGGTGCTCAGTCTCAGTTTGAAGAATAAGAAACACAATGAACCCTAATGAATAAGCTAATATACGCTACGGTGTGTACTGGATCAGAGTCAAGTCAGTTGATTAAAATCAAAGCATTCTCCTCTCTAACTAGTAACTAGACATTGCCTCGAAATTTTGACACCTTTGGAAATGGTCTGTTTGGAAGATGTGAAACCTGCAAGTAGAAAAGTAATTTCATTTTTATGGTTTATACGAGTTCATAAAAACTTGTAAAGTGTTTTGAATCCCACATGTTCAAACCTTTTCTATTTGCAGTTTTACCCAAGACATCAAATTAAGGGCACTTTCTTTGTACATAAGAAGCTCCATGCTCCTCGTACCTGTCAATTGCAACAACATGAATCCGTAGATCAATACAAATCATACACAACATGGTTTCCTGTCAAGTGAAATCAGATTTCAATGTACAGAACTACTGGACAATCTACGTGACTTCCTAATCACTTTTTTTAATAGAATACAAGTGTTCATTAAACTACTGTCAAAATTCAAGAAACTTACTCAGCCTTGGAGAACCACATTTGCTGGAATGAACCAAGTGAAGCCAATATACTGCCACCTATCCATACACTGCAAAATTTAACACCAACATGATGTCAGGCCTCCATGAATTAAAAGGTAGACAGCATAAAGTAGTAAATCTGATTCATAACAAGGATTCCCTGGTTGCAAGCTTACACAAATTGAAAGCATTATCCAGAAAACATCTCTGTTAGTGTGTTCATTATTCAAAATGAGATGTAACTAAGTTAAATTTGACGCTTAATGTGATATCCAGACCTACTTCACTAAGGCTTCATCACGGGGAAATTGACGAGTGAACACTGTCCCTTGGGTGTTTCTATATTTACAGACTTACCCCCAAATTGCTTATGTATTGTGCAACAGCGTGGACAAAGAGACAGAAGTAAGAAAAGAGCAAAGCATGTTACCTGAATCGCCTCTCTGTTGCATTCCCACTTGCCAATACTTTAACTCTAGCAGCTTGGGGAGACTCCTGCAGATTGAACATCTTAATAAATACTTGATAATATTACACGTTTTGTTTCAATGCCCAAGTAGCTACAATATTAAATAACAAAAAAAAAAGGTTGATTAAAGGAATTCAGAATTAAACCTCCAGCAGGTCTTTCTCAAGACGTTCTTTCAGCTGTTGCATTGATGCTGTGCCCCCAGCAAGCTGTACAAAATAATGGTGAATCAAGAATTTCGTTTGGCCATGTCAAAAGTTAGTAATTTGTTTTTATCAAGATGTTGATTTGTTACTAGTTGTAAAGATGATTTATGCATTCATTACCAGTATACTACTAAATAATTCCCGGCGAATGTCCACGTCACACTTGTTAATGCTGTCTATAACCTGGAGAGAACAAACCAGAAATTTAACCATGTGAAGCCAAACGAGGCAGCACAACAAAAGCTAGAAGCAAATTGGGACAGGAAAGAACTCAGCAGAAGTATCCACTTGTTGATAAAGCAGAAATTACCATTTGAGGCAAACCACGAAGAGAAGAAGCAACCTCTGCAAAGTTCTCCATACCAGGAATCGTCTGGCAGTTACGCAGAAGAAGAGAAAAAAAATAGATGACGAACACAATAAGTTGGATAATAAATATTTTGAAAAGCAAGTAAACATTGTTCCATTTACAAAATACAATTGGAATCACAGAACCACCAATATCAAACTTTTGTATCAACTGCAATTTATGAAGCAGTCCAATTGTTTTTACTGTTCTACATACTGCAAAATCAAATCCTCTACAACTCCAACAGCATAATCGAGTTATGAGACTTCCCAAGTTTTTGGGTGGCTCCCTTAAACTGACATAAGACAATATATCATCAACCCATAAGATAGTAAATTAGGTCTATAAACTCTCCTATTAAAGCCACTTGAAAATTAGAAGCAAATTGGCAGTTTACAAAAACAAAGAGAAACAAACTCGGGAGAAATTTTGAGATTCACATGTGAAGTCACAAATGCAGCTTCAAATGCTAAATGAATGAGATTATGAATTGAGCTTTTAGAATAACAGCATGAGTTAATGCAATTACATCACATGAAATTTCATCCCTTTATACAGTAACAAATAAAAGTAAATTCCAGCACTTCACTGATATTTACCTGAGCCAGGGATGGATTAAACAGTACATCAGGTATCTTGAATCTATCAGATCCAATTTCAATTGTCCTGCATCATGCATATGAACAAATTTCATCAACCTGATATAACAGTAAAACTTGGTGGTATAAAGCAGTCATCACCTAATGAGGTGCACCCTAAATAAAAAATAAAAAATCAGATATTAAACTGCCTCCTCAAACAACACGTAAAAAAACGAAAACACTCGATCATTTACACTCTTATATTTGAGCGTAGTACATTCACACTCGAGTGCAGATGTATATTGACTTTCCGAGAGTAATAAACATACTGCATCTTCCTCAAAAGCTTTAAAGATTATAGAGATGAATAAGACTCACTGGCCATCAGGGAGCTCATATGGTGTCATTGGAATGTTTGAATAGGAGCTTTCTGAAAAAAGAAAATACATTTGGTTAATTCAAAGCATATGTAATCTTGAAGATACAAACATTAAGTGAAGCTATGGGAATTTGCGAACAACTGAATAAAGATTTTTGTTTCATAATGAAAATCAAAGACTACTGTTGAGGTCAGAGGACTACACTACGGCATGTAAATGTGAAAGTCAAGACTTTTGATGCTTGAAGACACATCATCAACTCCAACCAATCAAAGTGACATACAATAAGCTACTCATGAGGGGAGCGCACAACCTAGAATGACAAAGTTATCAAAGATTCAACTATCTTATTATTCCTTCACCAGGCTAGTTGTCATTATACTACAATAATTTTGCAGAAAAAGAACCTTCAGGCAACTATAAAGAATAAAACCTTCAAACAGAGAGACAAGACACAAGGCATGCCCTTCAACTGATCAATAATTGATACCAAAAACCATGCTTAGAAAGTAGCTCAGTGCCGGTTGAAAAGACAAATGGATGAAAACAATGAAAAGTAACAATATTGAGAACAATCAGAAATGGGATACTCGAGGTATAGTCAAAAGCATTTGAAGCCATGAGAGATGAGAAGAGCAACAAACCATCATATGGAGTATCAGGAGCTCTACACACACATTCCTTGATATCACTAGCAATTATCCTCTGCAACAAGTAATCGATCAGAAAAAAATGGAAAGGGAGCATTATATCTCGATAATAGTTATTCTGGTCAACCACAAACCTTGGAATAGAGTTTGTAGCTCTCCGTGGTGTTTGGAAAATCAACATCTACTACCTACATCATTGAGATAATATAACATGTCAAACATTCCTGTACACATCCCTGTAGCACTATTTACAATGCACATAAGACTTTCATGTGACCACTGTATATAACTTAGTTCAGTGGAGATAATTTTCCACGTTACATCAGCTGACATCTCAAATTCTCACATCATGCTACTAAACTTGAACTATTCATGAAATTTCTACTAATGAATTTTCTAAAAGTACCTGAAACTCTCCAGGTCGTGTTTCCTTTCTCTTGAAAGAATATCTGGGTTTGATCTACAAAATAAATAAGACAGTAAACACGTTAAGCCATGGAACTTCATGCAAAGGATTCCTTTACCAGCAAACTTTTTGTAGCCACTCACTTTCATTCCTTTACTCTCCAAACTTTTTGTCAAACAATCAGTAAGAAATTCTCCCCCTATAGGAGACGATAACACAGCCTGTGGAAAAAAGAAGCGTCAAAGTCAATGACTGAAATAGGACTCCGACATACATTATACACTAGCTATTTAACATGGAAAACAAGGATGTAAAACGGACTAAAACCTACAAATTATATATATACATACATATATTAACTGAGCTTAAGGGAAACAAATGGACATGGAGAAAGTTGCTGAATGCCAAAATTGGATGAACTTCACTTATTACTTGTGTCAAAAAAATCATATTTAAACGCATTGAAGAAAGGATAGATTGTAATATCATTTAAAATGATGATCACAAGGATGAGAAACCGCTATAGAAGATATGGGTGCAGTAAAAAACACAAGTGTTACTGATAAACAATTTACAACGTGAAATGTAAGGAGTTTAATAATACTTATATACTGACTCATTCCAGAGGTGATTCATGTATCTTGGATGGAAATTGAGACATACCTTTTGGAGAACATAACCGTCATGAACAGGAGCAACAGTAGTCGATTCTCCTCCACTAGATGAATTTGTCAATGCGATTAATAACATCCATTAGTTTTGTATTCAGAAATTACTGGAGAAACTAAACAAATGAATGAATGATTTTTAAGGCATACTTCTCAACGAAGAAGCATGTTTCAATAAAAAGTGATCAAGGTTACAGTATAGAAGACATCAGAACAGACTACAAAATACTCTATAACTAGAGAGTGAAAACAGCAAGAAAATCACCAACATAAGATAATGTATATGAGTGAAGCAAACGGAAACAACCATAGTATTGATATGTCATACCATAAAAAAACGAATTATATATGCACCATAAAACCATCAAATGTATATGCCAAATTATATACCAATGGAGTTATCTAAGCAAAAAAAATATTGCATGAAGAACAAAATTACATGTAGGTAGAGACTAGAGAGTATACCTATCAACTACTAAGGAGGTAGCACGGCCAGATGCAAAAGATGTAAGAACCTGGCATCATAAACATCCCAGTGACTAACAAATGGGAAAGGCAAAAAATAACAGATTGTGAAATAATTTATCTTCCACATGCTGGAAGAAAGAGAGGCATACAGCATTCTTTGCCATGAATAAGGCAGGAACTTTGTACTTTTCAAACATAAGCTCTGCCGTCCTGTCAGGTAGTTAACAAGACTCAATCCTTTAGCACAAAATAACATAAACTAAAATAAATGAAAATGTGAATATACAACACTTGACCATAGATTATAAATCAAATGCAAGTTAAGCCACAAGTAAAATCAAGGTCTGCAACAAAAGTATATAAACTACTCAGCTAATGAAGGCAACATCCTAGGGAATAAGGTCAATTTTTCACTTCTTCATCAGTTATAAGACTAAGGAGTCCATCAGGTTTTTAAATGAAGTAGAATCTCAAAAAAGAAACAGGAACAATACTGAAATATCTTCGTTCAATAAAATCACTTTCTTTGTACAAGGAATTGTCTGCAGAAAAGCTAACTAACTGAGCACTCAATATTAAATAAGTAAATAAATAGATCCTAATAACTGACTTTTTAGAGTTTTAGACAAAAGTTTTATCACAAAGAATAAAAAGTGATATATATGAGCTTTTTCAATCAAATTGATAGTATCGTAAGCTAATGAGAAAATATCACCTTTCTCTTTGTTGCTGGAAGTTAAAAGATGGTTCAGCAAGCAGCATTGGATGCTCTTTGGGATCAACCAGTAGGCAGTCCCTGAAAATAATAGCAAGCAGTTAAGTATACGATAATATTACTACAACCTATAAAGAACAATATGGAATATAGACTAGACCAAAGGCTACTGGGACCGGGAGTCTAGTTGATGTCACAGCCATAAGAAAACTATGAATACAAGTTTTCAAGACAGCCATGTACAATAGTACATAAATCTATAATATTAAGATAATAAGCAAAGTAGGAGAAAAATGATAACATTCAGCATAGTAAACTAGTCATTAATAATCAGAACTTACTTAAAAGCATGGTCCCATATACCCTCAACAGCATCCCAGTCAACAACAACTCCATCCTTAATGGGAGAGAGCACCTGATAGAACAGCAGTACATAATCAAAGTCTTGTACCAAAAAATCTCAACTGTACTCCAACAAGAAAAGCTTAGAATTAGAACACTAACCTCCATATGATCCCGACGGTATCCTAAAGCTTGAGATCCTACATATAATTTGCGTTTTCCCTTGGCTTTTTCAGCATCACTTTTCGGATCAGCGGGTCCAGAGTTATCGGTTTCACCAACTTCCATTTGATCAATTGATCCAACAACCTTAACAAAGAAACACAGACCATCAGTTCTTACTTTAACTTTACATTTGAACTAGTAAACAGTTTAAAACACTGGTGCACTATTGACTTTTGACACAGGTATGGTATCTGCGAACACTGAATGCTGCTCTTTCGAAACAAGGATAATGTATAGGAGAAACTGTACACCATCTAAAGATCTATAGCCTACAGAACAGCCCTAATAATCCTACAAGCTCAGCTTGCATTATCAGTATATATTTCAAGGTGTGGTATTATTTACCAACCCCATTTATTCTGCCTTTTCATTGGGACTGGTTCTTGTTTGTATATCCTTAGTCTATATTCTATTAAACTCCTATTTTGTAGCTGCCGCACAACTTCTTGGTGGACTTGCAAAACTGAAAGGAAACATCATACATCTCTTATTGGTGGAACGCGAAATAGACAACACGATTTCTTAATACAACCAAACGTATATAACTAATTTTTACAATTACAGCCACAGCACTACTGTTTATAAGCTTGGCTTAACCGCATTAGTATGCTTATTGTACTGTGACTAAACTAAATGGCAAGGGCATTCCTCTCTAATGTTTATACCGTCAACTCAGACGACTATCAAAACTGACAAGTCAACTAATCGGCTAAACAAACAAGCTCCGAATGATCTTAGATATTCTACATAGGAACAAATCCTAGTTTCAAAAACTTTGAAGACTACACACTCAAACTAAACGTGTCTGCAAAACAATTACGGCCAGTACCGTAGACTATCAACAGAGCTACAATTTAACAGCTGAGCTGAAAAAACACAACACGAAATTGAGAAAGGAAAAATCTGAGCGTTCCTTCTTACTGAGGGAAAGACAGCCTTGGGTGCATCCTCGCCGGCGTAGCCAGCTTTGCAAGTGTGGGACCCGAGGTCGATTACGATGGCCGATACCTCATCTGCAACCGAAATGAAAACCCACCCTTAGCAAACACAAAATTGAAGATAGAGAGAAAGAGAGAGGGTTGAAGGAATTGAGAGAATGCAGGTTTTCGTTAGGGTTTAGTGTGTGTACTCACCGCCGCCGTACATGACTTAGGGTTTCCGCGAGAGTTGAGGGTTCCAGTGGCGGACTGAGCTGAGAGAGAGAGAGTGAGAAGAAGAGAGGGACCGGGGGTTTTTGTGGGTTTGAATTGCTGGGTTTTCCGGTCAATTAATCGTTTTGTGTGAGTAAACGCAACGGGAGAGCAAAATAAAAGAGTCATTTTACTTTATTTGGGTAAAATAACCAAAATGGTAATATAAAATAGAAGAGGGTCTAGTTTTGGGGAATTCTAATTTCACCCTTGCACAACCATAGGCCCAAACAGTCTATTGGTGGTCGAGATCCGAAAAGTTCAAGTCCAGTCTAGTTCAAATAAGTCTGGTTCTATGAACATAGGGCTGAAATCTAAAAGCCTATGAGCCCAAAAAATCGGGCTCGTCGAGGCTCGCTTGGCACAGCCCATAGAGCCAAGTCTATCTAACTCATCAATTGCATATATTATAAAAAAATTATCAATATAAACTCTCTAATTTATCTTAATATCATTCATTCATATACATTACTAATTATTAATTTATTTAGACTTATATATTATTAAGTGTATATAATTGTTGATATATTCGAAAAACCCCGGCCAGGATTTTGGAGATGTTATGCTAAAACCCGGCCTTGGTCAGGCTTGGGCAGCTCGGCCCCACCCCTTGTTGAGCCCTAATCATGTCTATCTTATACTCTATACTCGCACACTCATAATCTAGTGGTTAATTAGAATGTTGATATCTAGACCTAATAGTCTACATCCTAGGCGGTAAGATTCGAATTTGGTTCGTCAGTGGATAAGTTCAACGCTTTATCCATGATCCCAATGCTCAAATTGGCTTTAGAAAATATTGTTCAAATAGGGAGTATTGAGGTTCGAATTCGTCAACATATAAGTTCAACGCCTTGACCAAGGGAGCATCCCGAGTGCTCTAACTTTGGGTATGATCATAAGAAGTATCAGGATTTGAATATGGCTCAACGCCTTGGTCATGAAGAAACTTTAATGCTTAAATTGACTATTTTTAGAGAAAATACTATTTAAATAAAGAGTATTGAGGTTCGAACCTGATTCGTTAGCCAACAAATGAAATCCCTCTTGTAGAGATTTTATTCCTCAACCTTGTTGAGCTTGATCGACTTTATCATAGTGTCAATTACTGAACTCGACCTATATATGCAAGCCAAAGTTCTAAATAATGTTAGGCGTCTTATACGGTGAAAGTACTTCGAGAACCTTAACGATCGCCTAGACCTTTTTTTAGAGTGCATAAGACTAAACTATATATTGAAAGTTTTTACGAGTTTATGAATATGTCAATCAGTAAACTCAACATATTTAGTGAAAAATGAAGTTTTTACTGTCATAATGCCATTTGACTCATTTCAGTTGAAAATGAAATTCGTACGAACTTAACAAACCTTCCTCGAGGGGGGTGTGAGAGAGAAAAATAATTGCAATAGAGCAAGTCGTGTTAAGAGAGAGAAAATAATAATTTTGTGTGCGTCCTCGTCCGGCAGCCCTTAGTGTTGGCACCAGTCTTTAGTCGTGTTGCATGCTTTGGATACAATCAGACGAGTGGTCATGGTTTCTTGTGGATAGTATGTTGTCGGTTAATTTGCAGGTGTCGATCGAGACCAAGATGGGGGTTTGGGGATATAGATTTGTCGTGGTGTTTCTGGATCGTGCTTGAGGATGGAGGAGCACGGTCGATGAATCAAATGCGGGGTCACAGCTGGAACGCATGGCTTGTCTCGTGTCGGTGGGCTTGTGAAACATGGACAAGATTTGTATGCATATGGGTTTGGTGTACGTTGTATTCACTCACAATCGAGATCGGTACAACAAACCTTTGTTCTGGAGACTAAATGCAGTCACATATTGTTCCAGGGTAGCAGGGCTTCAGTCAATGGATTGACAATAACGACAAAGATTCAGGGGCAGCACAATTTCACCTGGACACCCGTATCTTATTTTGGACTTGGTAGTGTTCGGGCCTGGGGTTTTCACCTTCGGCCTAGTTGTCTTTTATGTTCTTGTGTTTGTAGTCTATTTCCTTTTCAAGTTGTCGTTTAGTAATAAATTCATATTGTTATGGTATATGATTAGTTGGACGAACTAGGCAATCCGCCTATGTGTGCACCTCTCGTGCCTTGTTTGTCCTAATGAGGAGGTGTGTCATGATTAAATGGACGTTTCCTCCCAATGACAAGATGAAACTAAGTGTCGAGAACTTGTTTGTCGCTCGGCAACATGGTAGGATAGTTGATTAATTTGTATTAATGCATCGTCTTTGCGTTATTTGTCCTATATCGTGTGGCCATTTTGGTAAAGTAGATAGAGTAACATTTACTATATAACAACCGTGGAACATCACTGTTCCACTGTTCATAGATTGTTCATCGGAGGGCGTTTTAGTCACAAATTTTTAGCGTGCAATGCGTGCGGTAGCATTTGGTCTCCGTTACTTGAGTCTCTCTCTCTCCTACCCAGACGATCTCTCATCTCGATATCGCTCTCTCTCCCCAACTTATGTCATCGACGACGGAGCAAATCACAAATATGAAGGTGACATCGCAACTCGCTTATGATCAAGTCGTTGCTCAACAACTCCACTCGGTACAAGTCACCAACTCAACTCGGCAGCTCGGCCCAGGTCCTCAACCCAACTCAGTTCAAGTTCAACTCAGGTCTAGCGACTCCGATGTCGATTTGCTCAGTTGGACAACTCCTCCCGAGATTAGCAACGCGTATGCTTCCGAGGCACGTCCAGCTCGAGGAGCCGCCCCAACTCGACATGCCTGACCGGGTCTTCGTTCGGGTCAGATCTCTCTCTCTCTCTCTCTCTCTCTCTCTCTCTCTCTCTCCCTCTCCCTCCCTCCCTCCCTCCCTCCCTCCCTCCCTCCCTCCCTCTCCTTGAATACGTGTACGTGTACGTGTTGCTTTGATTCAATTAATAAGAATGGATTCTGGTTGGGTAAAATCAAGTCAGCAATATTGTTCTTCATGTCCATGTTGTTTTGATTTACAACTTCTTGGGTCAACTCTTTTTGCTTATGGATTCTGGGTTTCTCAGCAAGCTAGAGATTATTGCTACCGCCTGTTAGCAGCAACACCACGAATTTATCAAGGTCAGGTGTCATCATCTATTTGCCATTTTCCTTTTTTTACCAAATTATCCAGCTGGTGATTACTCAAACATCAATCCGTCATTTGGTTTTGCTCCATCGTCATCGCTGCACTCAATCGTTTCTAGTACAAGGTCATTTTTGCTGCTTTGGCTAATTATCTACCGTTTCCAGGTGTGATTCCCATAATTCGTTATGTGTTTTTTGGTAGGTGTTTGATTGTGTTTCGTTTTGGTTCTTTGGAGTTTGGACTCAATTGATTTCAGTGTTTTTTTTGGTTGGGTTTTCACTTAGATGTTGTTTCACTGGCAAATTGAGATCAACAACGTTAGATACAAGATTTAATTTAGGTCCCTTTAGCTAGCTATACTCATCCAACCAAATCCCTACACCTATAAGTTTGGTTTTGTGTTTGAATTAGACTTTATGCTCCAAAATCTTGCTCAAACACTGTAAAGGTGAAACAAGTCACCTGCTTTACAAGCAACTATAGCATGAGATTGTAATCGGAAAAAGAAAAACTATGATATGGAAAGAAAAAAAACTATGATATGGGATTGTTTATGTGGTCAGAGTGATTCCAGTTTTGAGTTTCAAATTTTTCAAAGGACATGTTCAATCGAATTGAGGATGAACTTTTTGAAGCTAGGAATTGTAGTCCGATCCCATCACTCCCATACGAGCTCATCTTTAGCTTGGTGCATAATTGTTTGACATATAGACATTTTCTATTCACATGCCATGGTCATTTTCTGCTATAGGTATGGTTATTTTTCCTAAACCCATTGTTGCCTACAAGGTTGAAATGTGCATAAGCCTTTCACTTAATGAGCATAATTTTCATTGATTTTTGGGTTATGATTATGCATTTTCACACTGAATGCCAGTATTTCTGAGATTCAGTTCTTATAAAAGGCTGGACTTTCATGGCTACTTGCAACATCATAATCTTCAAGCTCATACCAACAGGGAAAAAAAAGGATGACAAAATATCAATCAAAATTTTTTTTTTCTTTCAACTGTGTCAATTAATATGTTGGTAGAGCTGTATGAAGAGGATGAAGTATTTGTATGGGATTGCTCGGAGGACTTCGGATCAGACTCCACCTACTTCGACAACAATTTTAAGGCAAATGAGACAAATTTTATAACAAAAGATAATGTGAAGGTCTTATAAGATTGTATTTTTCATGTACATATTAATATAAGTTTATTCTACTACGTAACTCTATGTAAATTATGTTGGTTTTACTCTAAACCCCCTTTTGTGTATATCTACTGTTTTGAAAGCAATTTCTGAAATTTATCTATTTAAGGTTTAGCTATTTTGGAACTATATGAGATGGAGATTTTGAAAACATAATGTTGTCTCCTATACAAATTCACTTCATGACTAAAACCCCGCGTCTCGCGCGCGGGTTCTCAATCTAGTATTTTACAATCTCTATCATTTAGTTATGAGTAATTTGTTATTATTCCAGATTCAGCCATTTTTCATTAATGGAAGCCTGAAAACCGTGACTCGTATGAGTCGTATCCGAACACGAATTCGCAAACCGGGTTCGTTGTTAGAAGTCAAAACCCAGTAAAACCCAACCATAGTTGCCTCGTGTCGTACTGAAACTCAAAACTCTCCCACTAGAGCGACTCGACTCTCAAAAGTCCACTCTTTTCTTTAAAAAAAAAAAAGAACAGAATAAAAAAGGAAGTCGACTCCTCTTTAGAAAACCAGAAATCTGCAGAATAATCGATGCCTGCTGCTGCAATGAGAGCACTATCATTCTCACCATCCCATGATCAATGGGACTCCAAATCCCAAACCCACCACCTCCAAAACACTACTCTACCAGTCACCAGAACCAACCCAAATCTTCAATTCAACATCACAAGACATCCACTCCCTTGCTTCTCCTCTTCAAAACCCCAAACCCAACTCACCCCGATTACGCCGCCGCCGCTCGTGGTGGTCGGCTCCGCCAATGCCGACATCTACGTCGAAATCGACCGTCTCCCAAAAGAAGGCGAGACCATCTCCGCTGCCACCGGCCAGACCCTCGCCGGCGGCAAGGGCGCCAACCAGGCTGCGTGCGGCGGCAAGCTTGACTACCCGACTTTCTTCGTGGGCCAGGTCGGCGACGACGCCCACGGGAAGCTCGTCACGGAGGCGTTGAGAAGCGGAGGGGTCCACCTGGATCGACTGAGTAAGGTGGCGGAGGCTCCGACGGGGCACGCGGTGGTGATGTTGCAGAGCGGTGGGCAGAACTCTATTATTATTGTGGGTGGGGCCAATATGAAGTGTTGGCCGGAGGAACTGAGTCGTGAGGATTTGGAGGTTGTGAGGAGCGCTGGGATTGTTTTGCTTCAGAGGGAGATCCCTGAAGTGGTTAACATGCAAGTTGCAAAGGTCAGTGCTTTTGTGATTGAATGTTTATCTGCTTCTGTGAAATTGTGTTTCTTGTGTATGAATGTATTACAGTATGAGTTAGAAACTTAGAATGATGTTCTTTTTATATGTTCATATCAATATTAATAGCTTCTTATTTATCTTATGACTGGTGTGCAAGTTAGTTTACTCTTCAATTTTTATGTTCGTAGAAAAGTCGAGGCCTATTTCCTGTGGGAACATAGAATGTAACAGGTGAAGTTGTACTTGAAGATGATGAGGGATTTTCTGATTGCCATTCGACCCAATAGAAACCCCAAACTGCAGGAGAATTAAAATTGTCTCAGTTCCTTACACTTTGTTTTTTTGCTTTTCCTCTGTAAATTAATTTCTCTTTCATCTATTGTCTGTATTTTATCTAGCATACGGAATACTTGACCAGTAGTTGATTCGTAGAACCAGTCTGAATTATTGTTTTATGTTTAGGCTGCCAAGAGTGCAGGTGTACCAGTCATTCTGGATGCTGGAGGAATGGATGCACCAATCTCCCCAGAACTATTGACCCTTGTTGATATTTTCAGCCCAAACGAAACTGAGCTTGGTCGTTTGACAGGAATGCCGACCGAAAGCTTTGAACAGATTAGTAGTGCTGTGGTGAAGTGCCATAAAATTGTGAGTTTTGATAAACTAAAGCAGTTTAAGTTGTGCTTCTTTGGCAATTTGTATGACTTGAAGTATTTTAACTTTTGGTATTGGATGATCTAAAACACAACCTTACTTGGGAAATTAAGTGGTCGTCTGTGTACTAGTAAGTAGTAACCATAAAAAGTGCCATGTAGATCTCTGACAGAAAAGGCACCAGGAGTAGAAAATATGGTATCATGCAGATACTAGAATCTGGTCTTATCACCCTTCTCGTGTAGGTTAGATGGTATTGGTTTAGTCTGTGATTAGAGTCTATGATTGTGCACATCGATACAAGTGATATCCATGAAACTTACTCCCAAGTTTCATTCTTTGGGTTTCTCCTCAGGGAATATTGATATCATTTGTGCGGTTTACAGACTAGTTGAAATTGCCAGCAAATGTCAAAAAATTTGTCTTAGAAAATGGAAAACCCCTACAATTGGAGTGTTTCTAGCTTGTCATTACTCACTGCTGTATATCCCTACTTTCAGGGTGTTAAGCAAGTCCTCGTAAAACTTGGGGACAAAGGGTCTGCTCTATTTGTAGAAGGTGAAGAACCAATAAAACAACCCGTCATATCTGCTGCAAAAGTACTTGATACTACTGGAGCCGGCGATACATTTACTGCCTCTTTTGCGGTTGCTTTTGTGGAGGGCAAGTCGAAAAAGGAATGCCTGAGGTTTGCAGGTAATGTGGCAGCATTCCTTATTTCTGATTTTGTGTATGCTCCTTAAACAGTCTGTTGATAGTTGTTTGCTATGTTTTACTTGCGTCAGCGGCGGCGGCATCTCTTTGTGTTCAAGTGAAGGGAGCCATTCCTAGCATGCCTGAAAGAAAATCAGTTTTAAATCTTCTTCAATCTCTTCGAGAATAGCATTGCATGTTTTGAGTTCAATAGATGCTCAACATTGTTCATATAGTAAAGAATTTAACAATTTTTCCTTCTATAGTTGATTCTTGAAATTTGAAGCTCACTTAATAATCTCGAATATCAAATAAAAAATCATGTAACATTTTCTTACGCAGAGTAACTCTTTTTAATTATCTTTCACCCGGCACAAATGTCTTGAATTATCCACTTACGGTGAGTGTTTAATGTGAGAATCACTTGCATTTTAGAATCGAAGATCCAATAAAAAATGTCTGGAAAGTCACAAGATGAAGCGATAAAATATGTTAGATCTGATAAATTCAAATTAGTAAATAAAAATTATTACTAAAAAAAGGATTTGAGTCAGTAAAAAGACGGGGACAAAAGAATAAACACTATAAATTAGGAAAGTAATGACGAGTGTAAATTAAATAGGAAATAAAAAAAATTGAGTTTCATTCCTTGAAAGGCCCGAATCGTTTGCTAGTCTTTCCTCGTTAATTTTCTTTAAGGCCAATCGTGTTTAGCCACGTCAATAATGTTACACATAAAAAGCCACACACTCCAAAGAAGAGAGTAGGGCAGAATCAAAATTAGAATCTATAGGTCTGTTTGAGATTGTTTCTTAGAGCTCTGGAAGTATTTTTTTTTTAAATTTTAAAAGTACTTTTAAAATCAAGAAGCAACTATCAGGTGTTTTTAAAACTCCACCAAATTATTTTCTTATTTTTTTTAATAATTTTTTAAAATTTTTAATTAATTATTTTTAATAATCTAATAGTCATTTTAACCGTTCTAAAAACAATCTAAAACGCCCCATATATATTTCTCTCAATTTGACGCGCTAAGCCTTCTCTTCTCTTCTCTTCTCTTCATTTTCGGCGGCGGCGAAACTGTGCGACTGTGAGGAGGACCAATCTGAATAGCTAGAAACTTCTCCGATCACTGCTTTCCGGTAAGTATCCCCAATTCTGGATTTCAAGTCTCTTCCTTTCGGTCACTGATTCTCTATGTATGATAGAGCTAGGATTTTATGTTAACAATTCTGGACTTCTTTGTAATATAATTGCTACCTCTAATTTGCGTTAGGTAATATGATTACTGAGTAATTGTTCGTGGCTGTATGTGTGGTACTCACCGTACTCTAGTGACTTACTTACTGAGTCGCATTCTCATTTTTGAAGTAAGACGAATTATTATTATTATTATTTTAAATCGTTTGAATAAGGTTGATTTGGTTTAATGATGTTATTCAGCTAGAGTATTTGCCTCTTAGGGTTGATGTTATTCAGTCAGCGACTATGGATTAACCAAGGAAATTATTAGGCCAGAGTCTCTGTTAGATTATTCTAATCAATTTGACGTACTCTATGGTTCAGAGGACAAAACTGAGATGGCAATGGCTTTGGTTTGGTATGGTTAATTAGTTTAGTTGCTTTTTTGTTGAGGCGGGGCATCTTAAGTTGCTTAAATTCCAGTAACTGCAGCTTAAATTGCTTATTTGTTGGAAGTTATATGTTATGTCTGAATTAAGCTTTTTTTGATTTGTTGGATTAGAATTTATTAAGTTGTTATCTTTTGCATTTACTGAATATTCTGACAGCCAATCTGCTTCGAGCATAACTCTGAATTCGTACTGTTTTTCTTGTTTGACGAGTTACAGCACTGCGAATGGCTGACAGTTCTGCAGAGTTGAGTTCCCAACTAGCTGAAGTGGCTATAGATGAGTCTGTCGTGGTTCAGAAAGCAGAATTTTCTGACAGAGTTCCAATCCGATCCATCATTTTACGATGTGACGGAGGGTCTGCGTTTGCTGGGCAACATGTCCGTATTGGTGGGTGAAGACAGGAAGGAAGGCAGACAAGGATGCATTTGCATTTTTGGAACTGAATGATGGGTCATGCGCGGGGAACTTACAGGTGATTGTGGAAGCAGACAAGGGTGACCTCGGGCAGCTTGTGCTAACCGGTACATGTGTGGTTGTGGACGGTGTGCTTAAGCTTCCCCCGGCTGGGGCCAAGCAGAAGGTGGAGCTTAGAGTTGAGAACGCTGTCCATTTGGGTCCAGTTGACCCTGCTAAGTATCCGCTGCCCAAGACCAGGATCACTCTTGAGTTTTTGAGGGACTTTGTTCATTTGCGCTCCAGAACTAACACTATCTCTGCAGTTGCTCGCATCAGAAATGCCTTGGCATATGCAACTCACACATTCTTCCAAAAACATGGTTTCCTTTATGTGCATACCCCAATCATAACCACCAGTGACTGTGAAGGTGCTGGTGAGATGTTTCAAGTCACTACCTTGATTAATGAAGCTGAAAGGGTGGAGAAAGAGCTGGTTGAGAACCCTCCTCCGTGCCAAGCAGAGATAGAAGCTGCCCAGGATCTAGTCAAGGAAAAAGGAGATGTTGTTTCCCAGCTGAAAACTGCTAAGGCAAGTAAGAAGGAAATTGGTGCTGCGGTAGCTGAGCTGAAAAAGGCAAAGGAGAATGTATTGAAGTTGGAGGAGAGGTCAAAACTTCAACCAGGAATCCCCAAAAAAGATGGGAAGATTGATTACACCCAAGATTTCTTTGCCCGCCAAGCTTTTCTGACGGTTTCTGGCCAACTCCAAGTGGAATCATATGCATGTGCTTAGTAGTGTGTATACATTTGGGCCTACTTTTCGAGCCGAGAATTCACACACTTCACGGCATTTGGCAGAATTCTGGATGGTGGAGCCTGAATTAGCATTTGCAGAGCTCAAGGTATGTGGAATTCTCATTATGAACGTTAAGTCTAGTATAGTGTTAACCCAAATGATGTTGGAATTTGAATCCCTGATAACAGATCCCCTTCCATATAGTTTCGACATGTCTCTTATCTTCCTTTCAAGAAAAGGAGAGCATACTGCATACATTACTTATAATATTTGGTTATCATTTGTACATGTTTCTTGAAACCTGTTCAAGTATTGTTCTTGTCTTTTCTTTCCAAAATTGTTTTTTATTAGAGGTGATATTCCTGGAAATTAGTGGTAACCTTCGTTTTGGTATGTTTGGATGTAATTGGGAGGGAGGGCTGTGTCTCTGGGTACATAGAAGCAGCTCATTCATCACTATTTTCTAGTCTTTTTCCTGTTTGATTTTGAATCTTATTGTGTATCCAGAAGTTAACCTTTTTCCCACTCATGTAGGATGACATGAACTGTGCAGAGGCATATGTGAAGTTTTTGTGCCAGTGGTTACTTGACAACTGCCTTGAAGATATGGAGTTTATTGCTCGGCAATTTCATAAGACTTGCATTGAGCGTCTAAGAATGGTCGCAAAGACACCCTTTGAAAGAATCACATATACAGAAGCAGTGGATCTACTTATTGATGCTGTGAAGAAGGGCAAGAAGTTTGACAATCATGTAGAGTGGGGAATTGACTTAGCTTCTGAACATGAAAGGTACTTCTTTATTATAGTTCTGCTTGATCAGTCTTACTTGGGTTACTGAGTAAATGGAGCTTACTGATTTATTGATTTGCTGCAGATTTCTAACCGAGGTGAAATTTCAGAAGCCTGTTATTGTGTACAATTACCCAAAAGGGATAAAAGCTTTCTACATGAGGCTCAATGATGATTCCAAGACTGTGGCTGCTATGGATGTCCTTGTTCCAAAGGTGGGCATTCTCGTTGCATTCTGACAATGAATTCCACTGGCATAGTTCAGTTATACACTACCGTGTTGTGTCTCTTTTGTTGTATACACTTTCTTATTTTTTGCTTATGTTTCAGGTTGGAGAGTTGATAGGGGGAAGCCAAAGGGAAGAGCGGTATGATGTTATTCGTAGCAGGTATGAGATCTGGTTCATTTATGTCCTGCTAAAGTTTTCTCTGAACATTCTATGAATATTATGACATTTATTTCAATGTAAAATCTTATACCCCTAATATATGCTGCAGGATTGAGGAGATGGGACTGCCTGTTGAGCCGTATGAGTGGTATCTTGACTTGAGGCGTTATGGAACTGTCAAGCATGCTGGTTTCGGTTTGGGGTTTGAGAGGATGCTTTTGTTTGCCACCGGCATTGACAATATTAGGGATGTTATTCCATTCCCCAGATATCCTGGAAGAGCAGATCTTTAAAAGCTTAGTCTAGTCTATACATCCAATTTGTTTCCCATTGTGTCCCCGTTTACCTTTCTCTAGGTTAACCACAGGTTGGGCTCATTAATATTCCCCAAGTTAGACCATTATATACTTTTGTCTTAATTTTTGTTATCTAACTCACAGGAATTGGGTATGGTTCTTCATATTTCTACTGGTTGTATTTTTTGCTTGCCTTCATAATTCTTTCGGAGGGGTAGTCGATCTGAAAAGTTATCAGATCCAATGCTGAAGGAGATCAGGGTCCTCAGCAAACTCAATTGCCCATTCAGTCCGCCACTTGATGTTGGCGACGAGTTATCTTTGCACGACGAGAGTTTGCATTTCCATTCTTCACCAATTCTCTCTAATCTACAGTATGAGGCAGAGAATCATTCGAGTTCCCACTCTTTCATAAATCAACATCCATATATAAGAAATTTATCCTATGAGTGTGTTTATTTATACCTCCAAAATTAATATTTACACTTCCTCACAAGTATAGTAGTACCATTAAACTGTCAATTTTACTCTTAATTCATTTTGTCTTTTCACCTCCACATTTTACTTTCAATCTTCCGAATTCAAGAAGGATCTATGAATATAAGCATTTCACCAGTCATTGAAAACAATAGACTATGAAGATAGAATTGCACTTGAGAAAAATCTGTGTCAACGAGAACAACTATATATAGAAGTAACAGATGGCATGAACCCATAATTCATTCCAAGATCATTATCAATGTCCCTAACAGTTTGGCTGTTTGGCATTGAAGTATAAACAATCCGTTGAAAATCGAAGGTGGAGGTTGGTAAGTAATTAGTGAAACCTATGATATGGGTGAAATTTTGGAAACAAGAATTGACTTCTAACAATGATCTAGACATAGTTTATAACTTTATATGGTTTTAGACTATTACTTCTATACCTGTACCTCGGCATCAAAATTTCAGCTTCACGTATGTTTGCATAGAAGTTTGGACACTATTTTTTCTCAAGGTTAACTCAAATTTAGCGTTTACTCATGTATTGTTTAATTTTTTTCTACCCAAAACCTCAACACAAAAACTACGTTCAATTCGATCATGTTGGAAAGAGATTGAACGACTTGCCTCAAGTAAATCCTAGGTGAGACAAATTTTGGAGAGGCCAATTCCTGGGAGGATGGAGAGATATTGAAGACTTTGAACTTGACAGTTTTGTTTTGTATGAACAATTTTTATATTTTATTTATTTAGGGTTAAAGAAGGGATATTAAAAGTTCAAAAAAATTTAGAGGCGGTAATAATAATTTTGGAGGTGTGAATAAACGCACATTTAATTTAATTTAATTTCTTTATTTATCGTTTAAAATAAAAATAATTGAAATATGTACGAATTATCTAAGCCAGAAATTACTAATTAGAGGTTACAATCACCTATCCTATCGTCCGTTCTTCTGATTCAATATATAAGATTATACATGTCGATCAAAGCAATACAAACTTTTAAAGTAGCTATCAATCAACCACCGACGACGTACGGCTGGAATTAGTTCCCTCGTGCATCCATGTTTAGTTGTTTACTATATGGTCCAAAACATGACCAACAATAATGCATGGAAATGGTCCGGAAAATTCTTATCCAGTTGCTACAACAACGTCGACGTATTATACTAGGAAATAATTCGAGCTGCAAAATGTGGACGCTATTTCTTAGACGAACATTGTTCAGGATGGGAGTGTCCATGCAGCAGACACCAGCTAGTCTCCCAAGTTGGTTGAAAGCAACTTGATCTGATACAGTGGAAGACATAAATTAAGGCACCAAATTGATGATTGCGCGCTACACCCGTACTCAAGCAAGTGCATGCATGCGTCTGTGGGGTAGCAGGGAGCAATCATATTTACCGCACTTGAAACCCTCCACTACAAAGTTGGACTTATAATAATAATATCAACATTCCTACGGGAAAAGTACGTATAGATGGTATATAGTTGGCCTCGATGTTAATCTATAATTTCAAGTACATCATATAATATTTCAAGTCACTAGCTACCTAGTTAGCTAGCTGCCCGGACGCCCGGCCACCCGTTAAGAAAAAAATACATATACGTGCGTATGTTATACATTGTATTTTGGACAATGCATGTTAATTTGGTTTAATTAGTAGAGATACGGTGCATTGACGTCTCTGGATGCATGGTTTTATCAAAATATAGGCATTTTTGTATCACTCGTACTTATCTCGGGGGAAATTAAGGTCCAAAATATTAATAGAACAAAGGGCCAAAAGTTTAAGCTAGAACAAAAAAAAAACAAAAAACAAAATTCTGGAATAAACTCCAAGTTTAAGCACCCATGAACTAATTTGTTCTTTTTACGGGTAGCACAATTGGTTCTTTTTGTTGATTTTTTTTATGTTGACTGAATTTAGGATAAGCTAAGGACTATATCATCTCTCTCTCTCTCGGTCTGTAACCTGGTTACAGGCGCGCCTCCGCCACTCGTTTTCAGTTTTGGCTCCTCATGATAGGAGATAATCAACCAAGAGCCCATGACTCCAACTAGCTAGCCAAGAGCCCATTCTTATTATATGTGTATTGTACTGGTGAAAAACAATTAACTTATATTCGACCAATACGTACGTAGACATGTGTAGATCACTCCAAAGCCTTACAAACAGAGATTCATCAATGGACAAGCTTCAAAACTAACGACCCATCGATGAGCACACCGACTTGGTTTTCGACGAAGTGGACGAGCTTGTTTAGGTAACGAACTCCGGTCACAATCATCCAGTACGTAGTGTTGATACCTCGATGTTCAGGTACCGATCTCAGATGCCTCGGTGGACGAGCTTGTTTAGCTTGTTCAAGTACCAATCTTGGCTGCCTCAGTGTTTGATCTCGATCTAATCGAAGCCTCGGTGTTTAGAGTAACTCTGGGTCCAGAGGCAAGGAAAAGAGGGCAAGCGTGATGGAGAGGGAGATGAGGGTTTTCATGGTGGCGACTGGTAGTTGGCAGCGGATCGTAAGTGGTATGTTCCTCCACAAACACTCAATTGCAAGCTTAGTCGACCTAAGAAAATGTTGAAAAAATTATCGGTAATAATTCGACACGTGTCACTATTTGAAAAATAGCCCTGAGGTGTTTAGACCATGGGTGCACAACAACCTGATCCAAGAAAAAAAATTTAGGTCTATACCATACATACCTAGGCCAAACGTCTACAAAACCACACACGAAAAATTCACGAGAAGAGAACTACCATGCCGACATTGCGGGGAATTATATGCATGAAGAAACAAACAGACTCTATTGTAGAGAACATGACGATAACTTAAGAAGAATCATGAATTCGTTCAGAAAAGACTCCATACCCTTTCATATCACTAATTCTTTGAAATTAGTTTATATCATCATAAAAGGCTATTTGTGTGAGAAATTCTCTACATTTTTTATCTTGTTATTGTCTTTGTTTTCGAACTTATGACCCCAAAACAAAAACAATACAATAAATAGACATGTTTAAATTGCGAACAGGCTTTATGCAAATCGGTAGACCAATGAATTTACCCCTGATTTTTATGTTGGTTGGAATATGGTGACCAGAAAGCTATTGGAGTATTGAGAAGTTTTTAATTAGTTTGGAATATGGTTACTTCTTGCACACAAACCAGCCGGTTATATCTATATAAATCATATTACATAAAGTTGATAATTTTTTGGTGTTTTTAAAAATTTGTCTTGATCCACCCTGAATTTGATTATGATTTTTAGTAAGAAACCAATCTAATTTCTTCATTTTATGCCATTTTAGTGTTTATATTTCACAAACAATTTATAATTCTAGTAGTATTTTTAGCATCAAAATCTCAATTTTTTTGGAAAGATATTTACTCAACGATACTTCTTATCTATGAGAATCTCAATTTCGTTTGTCAAATAGGAAAGTATCATAAATTTTGCAAATAAAAAACTGGGAAAAAGGTAAAAGAAATAATAGTAATACCATTGGTGTGCATAAGCAACGATGATCACTGAACCTAAACCGTGTGTCTCCGTAGATCGTACATACGTTCAAGTTTCAAGACAGCGCAAATTTAGACGAAAATCATAAATACCCCATTTTTACTGAATAAAACAAAACCTAATAGGCGAAGATCAAATTTAAATTCGAACAACAAAGTGAACCATACCAAGACGACGTCTGAGACCAACTCTCTCTCTCTCTCTCTCTCTCTCTCTCTCTCTCTCTCTCTCTCCTTTTTCTTTGATCCGACCACCCAAACCGACCCTTCTCTCAGAGATCGCCAGCAGGTCTTTTAATACCTCAAATCACAATTCTAGGTTTGATTTTTAATTTTCTCTTTTTCAAAATTGCCTTTTTCTCTCTCGATTTCAAAATTTGAATTTGGGGATTCCTGGGTGGGGATCGATCTGATTGAGTTTCGGGTGTAGAGAGAAAGAGAGGAGGTTCGGCGGTGACTGTGTGCTTAATGCGGTAGGTTCAGTGTTGTTCATCATCTAAAGTTTCAAGCTTTCATCTTCATACGTCGTCGTTTTCTTCTTTGGAGTATTGGGTTTTTGTTCGGATTAGTGATACAGAGCAAAAGAGGAAAGAAGAAGATGAATACTAATCAGCCCAAGAAGGTCTCTCTCTCTCTCTCTCATGCTCGTTGTGTGTTTTTAATATTATTGAGTTCTTGAATATCGTAGAATTGGGTATAACATTATGTCTGTTGGTTTCTAAGTGGCATTCATTTCGTGTGTGTGGGTGTGAGTTTCCGGCTTCCATTTTTGGTGAATTTCAGTTTGTTTAGCTTCTTTTGAATTGCACTGTTGTATTTTGATGTAATTTGTCTCTGTTTCTTTTGATATGATTGTGGTGGAATTGTATTTAAATAAAGGAAGTGTTTGATACTCCACCGGAACATGTTGTTTCGATATGTCGCTTTTATTCTGGCACCTATTCTGTTCTCATCTTGCACTGAGTTTCTTGAGAGGCAATTGCTTATATGGCTAATGCAGTCTCGACTCAGATAAAAAAGTGATCGGTGCTTTATTGTTGGTCATGAAACTTACTTTCAATAGTGTTCTGAATTATGTTGTTTGCGAACCTGGTTGTTTTGTGCAACGTATAGGAATGTAGCCACATGCATAAGGTTTGATGTACTGTTTGCTGTTTTTGCAGGACCTGAAAGAGATGGAATTTTTCACTGAATACGGGGATGCTAATCGATACAAGATTCTGGAAGTCATAGGGAAGGGAAGTTATGGAGTTGTTTGTGCGGCTATTGACACACATACGGGGGAGAAAGTTGCCATAAAGAAAATTCATGATATATTTGAGCATATATCCGATGCTATTAGGATTCTGCGTGAAGTAAAGCTGCTTAGGCTTTTAAGACATCCTGATATCGTCGAAATTAAGCGCATCATGTTACCCCCTTCAAAGAGAGAGTTCAAAGATATTTATGTTGTGTTTGAGTTGATGGAGTCAGATCTTCACCAAGTTATCAAGGCTAATGATGACTTGACCCGTGAACATCATCAGTTTTTTCTTTACCAGATGTTACGTGCACTCAAATATATGCATACAGGTGAGTGTCTCATCTTTTTCTATGTTTATGCCCACATTTCATCATGTAGTATACAAAGGTGTAGCAACATTTTTGATCCGTATGTGTGTACTTGTGTTCATCTTACAATTATGTAAGCATATCATTTTCTCAATGTTCATTAGTCAAAATAAGTTCTAGGATTAGTTCAAACTATGATCTAATTTGAAGATGTTTTGGTTGCAGCAAATGTGTATCATCGAGATCTTAAGCCAAAAAACATATTGGCAAATGCAAATTGTAAGCTTAAAGTTTGTGATTTTGGACTAGCAAGAGTTGCTTTTAATGATACGCCGACCACTATATTTTGGACAGTAAGTATTATTTCCTTAACTCATAATGTCTGTCTACAGAATTTGTTACTTTTGGCAAGTAACTTAGCTCCGAACAGTTACTCCTGTAATTGTGGAAAAATTGTACATTAAATAATGTAACCTATATTCTGAGGTTCATTTTTCATAATCTTACAGGACTACGTTGCTACGAGATGGTATAGAGCTCCAGAACTATGTGGATCATTCTGTTCGAAGGTATGGTTTACTACCATATTTGGTATTAATTTATATTGAATGTCAGATGGCATTAATATTAGAATAATCAGATCATCACTGTGTACTTTTGGACTGTAAAATTGGTGCAATTACAATGTTATACCATATGTCAGTTGAGACAGTTTCACCTATCACTTGTTTCAAATTTTTACTATCAAAGCACAAAACATGTTTGTGAATTCAGTGGCCAAATGCATATTAGCAATAAATTTGGCTTAACAGAGTCAAGAAGGTTTTGCATTTATATCTGTCTGGAATGTCTTCTGAGTGCTTTATAGTAAGCAGTAATGCTAGATTATAATAATTCTTGTTCAGGGAGGACTATTGAATTCTCCTGGAAGTTGAAATATCTGTCATTCAGGTAACCGTGTCAGGTTCTGTCCGTTTCTCTAGAGTGGTTTAAGCACTTTGTCATATTTCTGATTCTGGTTCAAGGGTTTGATTTCATTTGATATCTTCATTGCAGTATACACCAGCAATTGATATCTGGAGTATAGGTTGCATATTTGCAGAGGTTTTGATGGGAAAGCCATTGTTTCCCGGTAAAAGCGTCGTTCATCAATTAGATCTAATCACTGATCTCCTTGGGACACCTATGCTAGAGATCATCTCTGGAGTATGATCTCCCTCCCTTCCTCTCTCTCACATACGTATTACTGTACTTGCTCTTTTGCTGTTCTTGATGCTATAAGTGTTTGTAATGCATTCAGGTTCGAAATGAAAAGGCAAGGAAATATTTGGCAGAGATGCGGAAGAAACACCCCGTGCCTTTTACCCAAAAATTTCCAAAGGCAGATCCTGTGGCTCTCCGCCTATTGCAAAGGCTACTGGCTTTTGACCCTAAGGATCGACCGACTGCAGAGGAGGTGTGTTATCTTTTCTGATTGTGTTTCGTCACAGTATGAGATTTATTTATGCTTCACCAAGTCAATTAGATTTGAAGAGTGCTTTGTTGTGTTCCTTCATACAGTTGATTGACTTTTCTTTTTTTCTTGGTTTATTTGATAGGCACTGGCTGATCCGTACTTCAAGGGTCTGGCCAGAGTTGAGAGAGAACATTCTTGTCAGCCCATTTCCAAGCTGGAGTTTGAATTTGAAAGGCGAAGAGTGACAAAGGAGGACATCAGGGAACTTATTTACCGGGAAATACTGGAATACCATCCACAACTACTCAAGGACTACATGAATGGAACTGAAGGCACAAATTTTCTTTATCCAAGGTCTGAACTGGGTCTTGCTCATTTGACCATTCTGCTGATCTGAATTGCATTTGTTGTTTCATGTAACGATCTGTAACAATGTTGCTATTTGCAGTGCTATTGGTCAATTTAGAAAGCAGTTTGCTTATCTTGAGGAACAAAGTGGAAAGAGTGGTCCGGTCATTCCACCAGAGAGGAAGCATGTCTCTCTTCCAAGGTAGGGCTATTTACATGCTTGTATGTGTCAAATTAACCTTGTCAATATTGCAATGGTCGGCTTTCTTTCTCAAAGATTTTCTTGTCAGTGCATTACCGATGTTGTTCGTTCTTGCAGATGTACTGTTCACTCAAGTACAATCCCTCCCATTGCACAACCAAATTTGGTGTCATATGAGAACCGCCGGACTGAAGAGACATATAATAGTCTTCAAGTAACAGACGCTGTCAATGGAATTCCATCAAAAGTTTCACGGCCTCCACCAAGGGTGCCAACTGGTACTCTCCTGCAACTATGTTCTGCATGAGTTATGCACACGTTATAGTTCGATTATACCTACTTATTCTTTCCCTTGTTAAACATATAGGACTTCAAATTGAATCTTGTTGAACTTTGTTGTTTTCTGTACCTCCTTGTTTCCTTCTATCTGTACTCCAGTTTCTTGAGAACAGATGACTTTTCTAAGGGTTCAATTTGATTTGCTAGTCTAGTTTTGGTGGATTGTGCTTTGTTTAATATTCTGTATAAATACTTATTGTTTTATCTTTTTCTCTGCACAGCAAATCGAGTAGTTGGACCAGTTCTTCCATTTGAGAATGACAGAAATGCCAAGGAAATTTATGATCCGAGGATGTTCAACAGAAACACAGCGTTTCCTCAGCAGTCTATCTCTCCACACTGCTTCTTCAGAGCCCATAATGCTAGTCAAGAAAAGTCCCTGTTGGAGATGAAGAGGGACGCAGCTCATGCTAAACTGCAACCCCATCTGGAACAACGTAATTTTGTGGCAGAGCGTGCTTCGAGCATGGCCATCGATGTCAACATGAACCCATACCATCCACCTTCTACAAAGGTTGATCAACTAAATGCCATAGAATCAAAGTTGCTGCAAGCGCAGTCTCAGTTTGGTCCAGTTGGTGCCGCAGCTGTAGCTGTTGGTGCCGCAGCTGTAGCTGTTGCTGCTCACAGGAACGCTGGAACTGTTCAGTATGGAATAACTTCGCTGGTTTAAGTGGGATTCAGTGTTAGAATTGAGGAGGGATAAGTAATTGTATCAGTAGCTATTTTTTCTTTCCAATGACCTTGTAATTATAGTAATGAATATTAATAAATAGCTCTAATTTTCTAGATCTGTGTGTCATCCAGCCTTTAGCATTTTCAATAACTGACGATTAGATCAACCTTACTAACCTCGCATGGTATTTTTACAGCTCTGTTGGCATATGGATTAACAATACCAACAAGACCACATATTCGAACTGGAAATATGTTAGCAGCAGAATAGAGCAAAGAACTAGTACGTTATGAGTTTTTAATCATGATGACTGAATGGAGCTTCAAGGAGAGTACACTGATGGCAAAACCGCAAAAGCATAAGATGAGTATACGGACAGTGAGTCCATATGCCTCGGTCATATCCAAGGTCTCGGTAGACGTACTGCCACTGCTAGATAACTTCCGATCAAACCAATAGAGATTTGCAATCTGGTATTCAACAACAGCAATCCCAGAGGTCACTCCGGGACACCCCCTTCTCCCAGCACCAAATGCCATGTGTTTGAGCCCAAAATAAAGTCTTTATTTTCTGGATTTTTAGTGATACTATTGGGCCGATGCCTGCGGCCCGAGTTGTGAAGTGACTTTTCATAAGGAGGGAATGATCCCCTAACGATTTTATCATTAAGTCTTAGACTTTGATTGAAAGACCTAGAAAGTAAGATTTTGAGCAGTTAGAGTCATTAAGAGAGTCTAAGTGCTAAGAATCTCAAGTTAACTACAACACATCATTGTATGTTCCTATATATAGAGGAAGTCTTCACGGAATGAAGGGATCAACATCACATACATTCTTTGCTCTTGGCAAATCAACATTCTCATCTCGAGAAACCCTCGCAACCTGCGATCAAAAGATCTTCACTTGAAGGAGCGTGAATATCTAGCAATTCAAGGAAGCACCCTTGTGTTCTCAACACTTTGTCAAAGAGATTGCTATGCTTTACACCGAAGGAGCTGTAAAGTATAGATTTTCGTGGCTCAGTGAGAGACACGAAATTATAAGTCCTAAGTCACTTAGGAAAAAAGAATTCATCGGTCGGGGTTGGTGCTCTCCCCGTCCCAATTGCTTCTTAGAAGACAAATAGCGGCAAGTCTATGTTTAACGTTCTTCTCCACTACAGTGGCACACCAAGCATACACACACATGTGGTTGAGTGAGACTTCTTTTCGTGTCTCTACGCTACAATAGGAGACCCTTATAAAAAAGTATATCCATAGTGTCGCAAGCATCCTTAACCGATTTACCGGGAGCACAACTCTGTTAAGTGTCGTTCAATCTCTGTGAGAGCAGTAGAGTTATTCTTTGGAACCACTCGTCGCTTAGCAATGGCGTTTGAGTTCCTTTTCGAAGATGAGATCAGAAATTTGACGTACGAGAATTACCGACCGTACGCCACCAAGCGTGATAAACACCAGGCGAAGCAACTTGATTTCATCGATTGATGATTAACCGATCAAACGGCTCTACTCGCCACCAGTGGCAAGAAGACTGAGGCCACGAACGCTAAAGTGGTCGCCCTAAGGGCTGAATTCGCCAAGGGTCTGGAGAAGAAAGCACCCAAATGGCTCAGCTCACCACCCTCGTTGAAGGCTAAGACAAGATGCATGCTGACCTTTTGCAGGCATTAGAAGCAGCGCAGGTGCAACAAACCAGGGAGATGCTGACCTTGTTCAAAAAGAGTAGATGGTGACATTGGACAGCTCTCTAAGTCCATGTCCAACTTTGCACGGGCTTAACGGACGACAGATAAGTTTCCAGCTGCCTGACAGGAGCAGTTCGATAGGTTTATGGACCAGTGTAACATCATGGTCGCCAAGCTGCACCATCCATATGAAACACCTTTCCCTGTATTAGAGAAGGTAATAACGCCACTTGGCAATGGCCTAGAAACTACAAGCTGACCAGTTTCCAAAACTTCAGTGGGGACGAAGATGAGAGCGCATCTACGCACTTGGCCTACTTCACTTTGCAACTCGGGCCCTGGGAAGAAGATCCACAACTCAAATTAAGGGTATGCGGTTCCTCTTTATCGGGTTCGGCTCTAGTTCGGTACACTGGCTTGGACCCATAGTCGACAATAGAATGGTCTACCATGGAAGCGTTGTTCATCGATCATTTCAGGACAATAAGACCAGAGACCAGTATCAGCAAACTGGTGAATATGTGTCAGGCGCTATCGGAAAGCCCTGTGGCTTTCTTGCACCGGTTCAGATCAGAGTATAATATGTGCAAGACGTCGTTGGTGAAGGACGCCGTCATATACATGGCGATCAATGGCCTAGAAGACTAGTATTACCGATTATTCATCAGTACTAAAATTGTAAACCTGCTAATACTCCTATTGAGATGAATCATAAGTTGGATTTGTGTCCTGGTTAAGTTCTAACAAACAAGGGCATGTACCAGAGGTTAGTAGAAATATTGATCTATTTGTCACACACTAGGCCTGATATTGCATATGTTGTAAGTGTTGTGAGTCAGTTTATGCATGATCCAAGTGAAGAACATATGGAAGCTGTGATGTGAATACTCAGGTACTTGAAGTCTTCATTTGGAAAAAGTCTATTGTTTTCCAAGGATAGTGAGTTTAGTGTCATAGGATATTCTAATGCAGATTGTGCCGGTGACAAAAAAAAATAGGGCGTCTACATCTTGGTACTTCACATTTATTGGTGGAAGTTTAGTAACTTGGTGCAATAAGAAGCAGAATGTAATTGCTCGTTCTAGTGCTGAAGTCGAATACCAAGGAATGGCAAATGAAGTATGTGAATGGATGTAGATTCAAAATGTATTGAAGGAGCTAGGATTCAAGCTGCATAAGGCCATGGATTTACATTGTGACAATACCACTGTAATTGAGATTGCTCATAATCCCGTATAGCATGATCGAATCAAGCACGTGGAGATAGATATACATTTCATCAGGGATCACCTTGATAAGAAGAATATACGTTTCCCTTTTGTAACGTCTGAGGAGCAATTGACGAATGTACTCACTAAAGATTTGTCACACCATACATTTGCTAGATGGATTGACAAGTTGGGCATGATTGACATCAATGCACCAACTTGAGGGGGAGTGTTGGAAAATATTATTGTGAATATCCTTTTGTAATTAGAATTAAAGTTGTATAGATGTGATAGGAATGTAAATATCATTTCCTATTAGGATACCACTTGTACATCTTTATTAACCCCAAAATTTGGAGGAATGAATCATTGAATTCTCCCCGAAACATAATTCTACTGGTAGTTAGTTTTTACTGTCAGTAAATATCGATGGCCTTTCCATCAAAATTTTATTAAGTTTTTTGAGAAATTATGTTGAGGAAAGTCGTAGAGTTCGTAGCCACAAATTTAGAGTTACGATGAAGAAATTATGGTCAGGGAAAGTTTTGTATGGTTTTACTGAATCGATTTGTCGCGACTCGCACATATAAATTAGATTTTCCAAAAATAGAAAGTCAGACTTTCCATTTTTGGTCAGGGTCTATTGACTTGCGTTGACCCAGCTCTGGCAACGAAAATCGTCGGCGGTGCGACGAATTTCGGCCACTATACCGACCGATCTTGGTATGGAAATGATCAGCTTGGCATCCTCTTTCTTTCGCCTAAGGTCTCCACCTCCAATTTCTTCGGAGGAAGCCAAAATTTTGAGATGAAGCTTCGAGAATACCTAGGTTTTGGGCCATTAATTTTCGGCAAGTTGGTCGTTGATGATGGTATCATTCGGTTCCTCTTTTTCTCCTCTATGTATAGTTGTGCTTTGGGTTGTGTAATTGCATGTTTGCAGATAGTTTTGAGGAGAACGATTGATCTTTGTCGAGTTCGAATTGCCCGCTGCCTTGGTCGGCGTTGCCGGTGATTTTGGACGATGAGGGTTAGGGGATTTTGCTCCCCTCATCACAGCGAGTCGAATGCGTCCCGTCTCGAGCTCCGAGGTGGCTCGATTGCAGCGCTGCGTTGTTGTTTGTTTTTCCGGCCGAAATGTTTCAACCTCGATTCTGACCACGTTGTTCAGAATTAGAAGTCGACGTAGTTAGACAAAATATTGGGCTACATGAGAGGAAAATATTGGTGTATCAATCACCACCATCGGTGGTGGTCGCCGATGACGCGTGGACGGCACGCGCCGCCGTCTGTGGCGGCTCGTTTGGCCGGAAAATGTTTTCGAATTGTGTCAAGTTTTATATCGTTGGATTCGTTTCGACGCTGCAAGTTTCTTAATGAGGATATTAATGCATTGGACATAATTTGGTGTGGACTAATCGGATACTTATTAAACGATTTTACAATAATTGAATGGTTGAGTCGATCGTCGATTCGACCTCGAGTTGTGTAACGTTTGAGAAATGTGTTGTGACATTAAAAAGGATTCAAGAATTAGAATTTGAAATTAGATTAAAGAATGTCATTAGTTTGAAAAATACGTTATTCGAGAATGCGAGGTTCTCGAAAATTTTGCTCGTTGGTAATGAGCTTAGATATGCATTATGATTTTTGAGGATTAGTTATTAAGTAGTAACCGTTGTTTTAGGATGACGTATTAACAACTAGCGACAGATGTTTAGAAACGCCAACATACAAGGTTTGGCTGGATGGAAATCACGACACAGTACTATTAGTGGACCTTTTATTTTCACAGTCACTTGCCAGTTCGGTTATTATGCAGTAAATTTATGATTATGCTTTATGAACTTTTATATTTTGGAGGTTTACTTTGTGATGGTTTGTTTAGTTGCATCGATGCTCTAACTATTCGGCTCATCACTGAATAGTCTTGACCTAGATCGACTCAGGTTAGGTGGTTTGGGACGATCCCATCACCTTTCTTATTCAATTAGTGTCAACTCAGGTTAGGGGGCCTGTGAGACCACCTCCATTTTCTTTCAGTTTACGATATTTCGAACTCGCATAAGTTTTATTAGAAACGGTGGAAAGACATAAAGTTACAGTTTTCGTTAGTTTTACGTATCTAGTACGATTATGATTTTTTGTCCACTCACTCTAACGTTTTATATTTTTATGCCTCTCCTTAGGCCTTTTGTTTTAAATTTCCCAGATTGCAGGTTAACTGGTTGAAGTCGTGACCGTTCAGAGTACGAGACATGGAAGTCTACAACTTTTGTTTTCTCAAGGTAGGTTTTCAGTTGAAGTTCTGGGTTGCTCATGCTAGGGTAGCTGGTACTGATCAGGCGATGCTAGATACTCTAATATGAGTCCCGCAAGGCTTATCTTGGATTACAACGATAATTTAGGGTGGGTCTTGTAAGTTTTGCTCAAGGACTAGCAAACTTCAAGTGTGGGGTATTTTAATAGTTGTATATTTATGCGTCTATATTGTGTTTAATTGAACTCCTATACTTGATTTATTGTTATTAATTGAGTAATTTAATTATGTTTATTGTTTTATTAGGTTTTTTTTTGGAGAAATAAAGAAAAAGGAGACAAAACAGGGATTCCTAGTGCAATAAGAAGAAGAAAAAAAGGAGTTATGTGCAAATGAAGAAGTCGAAACCAATAAGGATTATGAGAGATCAAACCAAGGAGTATATAAACTCATTTTAGGGTTTGGGAAAGGCTAATCATCAATTTTTGAAAGCACATACTCGAGCAAGAAGCAGATCAGCCGCGAGGAGAAGTTAGCCCGTCCCAGTTTGACACGTCGAAGATCTTCTTCGACCCGTTGAAGCTATCGTCAACTTCTTCTTCATCATCCTTTCTTGTTTATATCAATTCCATGTTTTGTTTTGAATCTTTTACTATGACTTTTAGTAGCTAAATACTTTGTTAAGAGGTTGCTTGAAGCCCCGTACATGAAGTTTTTTTAATGCATACACTTTAACCTAATTTTGTATATTCTTTTGAATGTGGTTTCTTTCTCTATGTGATTCAATGATGAATTTATTGTATATCTACTTTGGTGTACAATTTAGTATGCATGCTAGGATTATATTGTTATGAGATATGAGCGACTGAAAATAATTTCTTTCACCGAATTCTCAACAGTGATACAATAGATAGATTATTTGGTTGGGTGATTGAAACCCTAGGTCTAGAAGGACACACCCATAGTGTACCTGTGAACCCTTGTAGCTTCTCAAACCTTTTCTAGATCTTAATGCTTTATTATTTATAAACTTTGGAGTCCATAACTATGTATTCATAGAGGGATAGATGTAGGGGAGGTTCATGACAAACCTACATAGACATAAGGATTAGGTAATAGAATGTAGTTGTAATGATCAACTTTTCCTGGGAACTTTCATTTATTGGATGTGTGCATAAGGTTAAGTATGTATTAGAAAGATGAAATGACGATGGTGGATTGCATTCCTCTTAACTCATTCATCATATAGTTTAAACTCTTTGCATTCATAGGCATATTTAATTTTTAGTCTTTAATTTCTGCATTAGCTGTGTCTTGGCCTAATTATTTCGGCAACCAATTCAATTCCAAACATCCTCAAATTTTGTATGATAGTCCACCACTAAGTCTAGTTTTTTTTGTTAAATTTTCGTAACATTTAGAGTAGAATAGCTTAGGTTCGGGGTCTGGTTTGTGTCCAGTGGTCGAAACTATCATCTTGTTGACTTTTGCGTCTAGTTAGTGTTTTAAGATTTAGTTTCACCAATTATTTGCGGGTAATGACCTCTATTTACCGATTACTATATTATATTGATACATTTGCATAAGGATAGGGATATTTTTGTTGGTGGTTTTCAACTTACCAGTGAACAGTAGAGGAATAGTGAAATGAACAGTAGAGAAGGAAAAATGGCGAAGCAGTAGAACCATTGAGGTGGAGGCTAGGCTTCGACGAGATGTATTGCGTGCCACACAGTGATTCTTGTAGAGGTCTACTAATGTCATGGAAAAAGGATATGGGGCTTAGATATGTTTCTCATTCAGATCATCATATTGAAGGGGAAGTAGTCGATCCAGGGGGGAAGAAAGGTGGAGGCTAATTGGTATATATGGTTGGCCGAAACCAGAAGACCGAAATAAAACTTGGGACGTTATGAGGAGTTTGAGGCAGAACAATGATCTACCGGTGGTGTTCCTAAGAGATTTCAACGAGTTATTGACCAGAGCAGACAAATCTGGGGGGAACCATCGAAGCTTGACAGAAATGGCTGACTTTCGAAGGGCGTTGGTAGACTGTGAAGTACACGACATGGGCTTCATTGGCAGTAGATTCACCTGGTCAAACAAATTCACGAAAGAACGACTTGATAGAGGCCTTTGTTCGGCGTCATGGAGAATCCTATTTCCTTTTGCAAAGGTGGTAACGCTACCCCCCTAGTGACTCGGATCACAATCTGATTCTGGTGGTCGGGGACTCAGTGAACTTGGGACAACATACAAAAAAAGAAGAAAAAGTTCTATTTCAAAGAGATGTGGACAACACATAACATGTGTGGGAGCATTATTTAGCAGGGTTGGGAGACGGTAACACATGAAAGTCCTATGAAGAATGTTTGTGACTAAGATTAGGGCTACGGGGAAAGTACATCTGGAGTGGCACGAAGGAGTTCTTATGCAGACAAAGGAGATTGAAGCTATACGTGATAAAATAAACTCGATCATGTTGCTACGATACCAAGATAGCCAACATGCAATACAAATGGAGTTACATGCAAAACTACATATGCTACTAGGAAGAGAAGAGCTGTATCGGAAGCAACGGGCGCGGGTGGAATGGATGCAAGCTGAAGATGAAAACACGGGGTATTTTCATAAGCATCAAATAGGAGGACAAGGAATCATATTATTGGCTTGGAGGACTCCAGTGGAGTGTATCAAACCAATTCGTCAATGATATAGCACATCATGCTAGATTTCTTCCAGAAAGGATATAGTTCAGAAGGGGTTGATCATGAAGCTCTGGAGGCAGTTTTGCACTGTATTCAAACGAGGCTTGATGGTGATATGAACAGAATACTCCTACAAGAGTTTGAGGAAGAGGAAATAAAGGAGGCGCTTTTTCAAATGAAGCCTTCAAAGGCACCAGGGCCTGATGGAATGTCTCTTGTGTTTTTCCAAAGATACTGGAGTACGGTTAAGAAGGATGTGTGTACTGCGATGAAGACGTTTCTGAATACAGGGGAGCTACTGCAAACGTCACAACAGTAAGGAGGACGGTTTTTTGCGCTTACACTTGACATCAGCAAAGCCTACGACAAATTGGAATGGGAATTTCTAGAGAAAGTGATGACAAAGTTTGGTTTTGCAAGGAGATGAATAGAGATGATCATGATTTGCCTCACAATAGTAAGGTACTCGGTATTGGTGAACGGGCTACCTACAGGTCATATCACCCCAACTAGAGGGATTCGACGAGGAGATCCATTGTCTCCATATTTGTTTCTATTGTGTGCGGAAGGTCTCTCTAGAATGATAACACGTGCAGTGGATGATGGTAGAATCAAAGGTCTACGCATGAGCGCAGACTCTCCTATAATCCACCATTTATTGTTTGCAGATGACAGCTTCTTGTTTGGTAAAGCAATGGAGGAGGAATGAGATCAAATTCGGGCAGTACTACACACCTATGAATTAGCCAATGGACAAAAAGTAAATTTGCAAAAAAGTTGTGTAACATTCAGCAAAAACGTGATACTAGAGAAGGGAGAAGCCCTAGCAAGCCGACTTGGAGTATAGTGTGTGGAAAGTATGGATGAATATTTGGGGATGCCTATTCATGTAGGAAGATCAAAAGTGGAGCTATTTGCCTTCTTAAAAGAAAGATTGACAAAGAAGTTAGTAAGCTGGAGGGATAAATATTTAAGTGTAGCTGGAAAGGAGGTTCTCATAAAAGCAATAGCTCAATCTATGCCGCAATATGTGATGAATTGCTACTTGGTGACAAAAGAAGTTTGTGAGGATTTGCAACAACTATGCACTGATTTCTTTTGGGGAGATACAGAAGAAAAGAAGAAGATACATTGGAGATCATGGATAGGATGTGCCAATCAAAGTCACAGGGAGGTATGAGATTTAAAAATCTATATGCTCACAATTTAGCAATGTTAGCTAAGCAAGGATGGAGAGTGATGAACAATCCGGAAACATTGATAGCAAAGATCTATAAAGCACTATACTTTCCGGATACGACTTTCTGGAATGCAACTTTGGGGTCTTCCCCTTCTTACTCTTGGAGAAGCATACTCGATAGTCGACCAATATTGCAGGCTGGGGTTTGGTGGAGAGTTGGCAATGGTAACAGTTTCAATGTAAGAGAAGACAACTGGATACCGGATACACCATTCTATACTTTACCGGAAATACACGATTGCTTGATCAATGCCATATTTTTGAACCGGGTACAAGAGTGTGGAATGGAGAGTTGTTGAGGAGCCTATACTCAGCACACATTGTGAAGAAAATCGAGAGTATCAGGGTCGGCCAAGGAGAGTTGAAGGATGTTATGGGGGTGGAAATTAGAGAAAAATGGAGAATTCACAGTTAGAAGTGCTTATAGAATAGCACGAGATTACGTCTTGGGGGACCAGAATGCATCCTCATCGTACGGATCAGTCTTTAATCCGTTGTGGAAGGCAATTTGGAGATCAAATATACCAGGCCGAGTAGCGATATGCATGTGGAGAGCAAGTAATAATACCTTGCCTACAGCGACTGAGAACGAAAGGCTATGATGGAGATGTTCTTTGTGTCTTATGTTACCAGAAAGTGGAAACCGTAGGACATCTACTATGTCAATGCCCTACGGAAAAACAGATTATAGAGGCAGCGCCTTTCAACTTGAAGGTGCGAGTTGGAGCATCTTTTGATTTCAAAGAATGTCTACTGGAGACGTCGAGGAAGATGAACAAGGAGACCTTTGGACAACTGTTGATGATGTTTTGGGCCATTTGGAAGAACAGGAATGAAAAATTATGGAGTGATCGATGTTTAGAGGCAGAGCAACTGAAAATTCAAACCATGGCATATTACCATCGGTACAAAGCGGCAAGGGAGCATCAAGGGCCGGGCCAAGTGAAAACAGGAAGGAAGAGATGGAAAGAACCGAAGATAGGGAAGCAGATGATAAATGTTGATGCTGCCTTTAGACAGGCCACGGAGACAGGAGGCGTAGGAGGACTAACAAGAGATCACACAGGTCACTTCATGAAGGGTTTTGCTGAACCAGTTGCTCAAATGACCACAGCAGAAAAGGGAGAGCTTCTAGGCATAAAACGAGGTCTGGAGATGGCGACAACATTACCAAATCTCCCTATTCGACTGATATCAGACTTCAAGTGGCGGTGCAACATGTACTCTCAGCTAATATTAATAGAGGGGTTTTGTATGGTCTCATGCAGGAGGTAAAGAGTAGCCTACATAGTCTTTCTAATGTAACCTTAGAGTATAGGTCGAGGGAAGAAAATCGGGTAGCTCATAAACTAGCTCAACATGGAGTTGAAAACACAAAATCAACCACCTGGTTGGAATTAGCTCCCGAATTCATTAGGGATGCACTAGCTTATGATGATGTAAACATCTAGTTTGGCTTTGAATGAAATTCATTTTTCGTCAAAAACAAAAAAGTGTTTATCCCTGCCACACACCAACAAGCGAAGAGCTACATAAAGAAACTCATGGAACTGTATATTTCTAATTATAATACTCTTTCTTATACAAAATATAAAACTTGAATAAAATTATCTTAAATAATTATTCGAGTAAAATAGATGATTGTATAAAATTTTTGTATACATTCATGTACATGGAATTGGAAACTGATGAAGACGCCTTATACACACGTATACGTGTATAGGGGATTAGGGGATACAACTAATTTGGCCATATTGCACCAGCAAATTATTTAAGATTAACAAGTTTATTATACGTAATATATACCAAGCTTAGTTATTAATTACTTCGATCAGCTGGATCTGTTATTCATTATGAATATGAACTTTTGGAATCGACAGTTAAGCCCTCTCAAAGACAACAGGGAGCACAGAACCATCCAAGGCCGCCAACCTCTTGCCATTCTCAACCAAAGCACCAACATCTCCGCAATTGAACCTACAAGTTGGACACACTTCTGTAGGGCACCACTGCAGATTGTAGACACCATCAATATCCGCCTGCTTATTAATCCTGAAGTAGTTTCCGGCTGGACCAGGTAGGCCTTCGTTTTGGTCTACTCCGGTGACGATCAATCTCCTTTGTGTCTTGGAATCCTTCTCCCCCACTTTCCACGCAGTCGACTGCACACAGATTGTGAATGCAGAGAATGTGATCTTCTGGTCCCTAGTCTCCCTGACCACCGACTCGCCCTCCGCGAATGGCGCAAAGGTCACCGGGAAGCCCTCGGGGCCGGAGGTGTTCTCTTGGCCGACATAGCGCGGACACGAGTTGTGGCGGTTGATCAAAGTGAAACGGCCGCCGCTGTCTGTGATGGCGGGTTTGATGTAGTAGTCTACGCCTGATTGAAGAGCTTGTCCAGTGGTGTCGAGCACCGGGGCGCTCTCTTGGGCTGTGGTTGCCATGGCCATCAACAGCCATAGGCCAAAGCTCAGGCTTCCGATCAACTTCATGGACTTCATCATGTACTATATAATTAAGTTTTGCTAGCTTGTTGGTACGTATTGCCAGTGAATAGTATTTGCGTTGACTATGTTTTGCTAGACCCTGCTATCCCTGCATGGCAAGCTATTTATAGAGACGGGCTACGAGGAGGACATGGACGATCAAGTCAGAATTATCTCCTCAAAATTACTTGAAGCAATAGAAGACGTCGATGTTGACCCGGGAGTACAAAATTGTCGAAATGAAAGGCTTACCCAAGTAATAGTACTCAATTTGGAATTTGGTTAATAATGTACTCTCATTATATACAACCTACATCAGGCTACATGCAGCAAAGTCATTTAGGATTTCATATTCAATCGGAGCCTTCAGTCAAATTTCTGAGCTATAATATGTTAAATTTCAAAGCATTGGATAAGTGATGAACTAGTACGTACGTACCTTAACTTACGTGTAGTGTCGGTGAGCTTATTAATTAGTCTCTTAAAGCCGCCATGGCCAAGGGTTCTGATCGATATCGGTAGTCATTTTAGTTTTGGCGTTGACATATTTGGCACATCCATGGCAGCCAGCAACTAGATATGATTTTCTTCTTTTTCTTTCTATAAAATATAAATATAAATTTCAACTAGTCAATTACTCAAATATTACGGCATAGAGGTTTTCACAAGCGTTTTCTTGAATCATATCGCAAGGTTGTCCAACTACCTGATTTTTGTTTTGAAACTCTTGCAGATACAGATGAAATTGCGCCAGAAAACCGTATATGTTGGCTTGTTGTTCTTCTCACATGTGATGTTTCTGGAAATTGGAAGTTACCTCCTAGTGTCCTAGTCTATCTCTCCACCTGTTTCTTCATAATTAAATACCCGAGAATCCCTTGGAACCTGTGGGATACGGCGGAGACTTACAACACCGTTTGAAGCCGAAACCAAGATAAGAGTCTAATAGCAAGTTGGTTCGCGCAAGATAAGAGTCCTAGATCATCCATCAGTTGGAGGGTTTCTAAATTCAAACACATAATGGATTTGGAATTCAAACTGCTAGAGTACCTATGGCCTGTATGTTGGCCATTCATTGCAGACCAGCAAACAAACAGTTAGTACACTTTGCAACAATTGGGCATTGGCATGGAGATCGGTAACGATGTCAAGAGAGACAAAGTGGCAAAGATTGTGACGGAGTTAATAATGGATGGAGAGAAGGGTAAAACGATGAAAATTAAGGCACTGTAGAGTGTAGAGTAAGAAACTCGCAGAAGAAGCAACTACTGCACATGGTAGTTCATCAACAACAAACTTTGGGCAATTTGGTGAATCAACTTCTATTTAGAGAACAATTTAATTTGAACATGGATCCGTGTTTCATCAATAAGCTTACCTTGGCCAATTTACAACTCATTTTCCAATTTGAATGATATGAATCCAGATACTCTACAATGAATGCAAATAAAATTATGAGCATCCCATTATCTTGATCTGTAGCAAAACTGCAGATCACATGTCTAATTATTTGGGAGACATCAGACATGTGCTCAATTACAATGGCATTGCTTTGGGCTTGGTGTAGGGATCGAGTTCAATATTCAAATTGGTAAGAAAGATTCAACTTCAGAGGCTTGCTTCACTGGATCTTAGATTCAAAACCTGTTTTTTGCTTGCTCTAATGATTCTAGACTATCTAGCTGACCAGAGGTTGTCAAAATGTTGGCTTCATTTCTTTAATTTATCGAAATGTCAACATTATCCGGCAGAATGCATAATATTTATCATCCAATAAGAACTATTCCTTCCCATTTATATGCTTAATTGCTTGAATAGTTGAATGTATAATTCAAAAAACATAACGCTCACACTTAGCTGCAAATGATAGAAACCGTTTTACATCTCGCATAACACAGATATGAAGGACAACTACACCTCAATGCAGAGAAGAAGTTCTTATGACACAGTGAATGATATTTCAGGTCAGCTCAGAGCTAAAGTCATAACAGGAATCAAAATAAGAAAATACTACCGACAAGGCAAATTTAACAGATTGCTAACAACCAAGGAAACCAGTAATTCCAAAAACAGGCATCAACTATCAAACACCAACCAGAAAATCTATGCATACCAATCCACAATCTAACTATTACTTGTACTCTTCAGTCTTTTCTAGCCACAATCTTGTACTTACCGGACTCCTGTTGCTGCAAGTAAAACAAAACTCATTCAGCAAAATACCATCAAGATAACCAAACTCATTTAGCTAAAAACTATTGGGAATTTCAAATACACATTTCTTTTACCTTTTCCCACAGATCGGTGTGGGTTCTACAAAACCCAGCTACAATATCACCCTTCCTTCCCTCCTTGTACTCTATGCAAAGATCATCATTCAACCCACAAGTTACATGGAAAGCCAAAGGGCATCTGCTCTCAGAACACTGAATAGCACACCCTCTTCCGCTCTTGCAAACATAACACCTCTCTTTCCACCTCCTCTTCGGAACCTTGGAGCAATCTATCCCCTCCCGCCCTTCTGGGTCCTTGAAGAACACCTCCGGAACATAAAGCGCACACACGATATGGGCCCACTTGCCGTCTCTGGTGGGCTTCATTGCTCCACCTTTCCCAGGACAAAGACAGCAAGAAATGGACTCATCGGACATGCCAGAGCACTGGGAGCAGAACCAATCACCCTCCGGTATACCCTTCACAAGAGGGTTTCCATAGCAAGTGGCGTGAACCATAAGATTACAGCCGTCACAGAACACAATCGGATCCGACTCTGCTCCGTCCGTACTCTTACACACAGCACAAACAACCCCATCCTCGTCTTCCTTCTCTTCTTCACCACCCGATTCCTCTTTGCTTTTGTTTGCGACATTCCCACAAACACCTTCCGGGCATCTCTCAAATTCGGAATCCTCCTCACTTTCCTGTGTGGCATTTCCACAAACACCTTCCGTGCATTTCTCAGACTTCTCTACCGATTCTTCCACAATCTCCGGCTTGTACTCGAGATTCAAATCGAAACCTGAAACCGGATAGTCGGGAGCGAAATCCGGCGGAAGAGCCCACACCCTTTTCTTGGTCGGCAGCGAATAAGTGGAGACAGAAAAAGCGGCGGGAGTTGGGTCAGGGAGGATAGGCTGGTCTCTGGTCTCCTTTGGCTTCTTCGCCGGAAGAATAGGCGAAACGGCGTCGTCGCTGCGGTGGCTCTGTTGTTGCTGCTGTTGCATGAGCCGGAATCTTTTGAGAGGAGGTAAGCCGTGGAATTGGGGATCCATTAGAGATTTGGTTGTGGGTCTGAAAGTTTAGGGTTTGAGATTTTGAAATGTGTTTTTAAGAAGCGAATAGAGATTTGGGTTTGATGGAGGGAAGTGAAAAGAGATGAGATTTTCATTTCGTGATTTTTCAAGTTTTTGAAATTGGCGGGAGAGCATGAAAAGGAAAAACTACTGAAAAAGGGCGGGGCATACGAATTTAGTGATTTAAGTTAATAGCATATTACCAGTTCATCCTCTCTCTTTTTTTCCCATCAATTTAGTGATTTAAGTTGGCCTAATTTCAGTCGCACTTGTTCTTTGTCGTTCTTATGTCTCTATGAATTTGAATGAGCACTGAGCAGTAGTCACTGCTCTACTTGTTTAGTCTCAGAACACTCATACAATCACACACACATTTATGGAAAACAAAGATAAATACTGGTGAATCATGCAGCAAATATGGATGCACAAATGTGAATATTGTGAACACTAAGCTGTTATTTTCCTCTGTTTTAAAACCTTCAGTTACATAACAGATAAGACGTGCAATGAAACGATAAATGACACCGATATTTGGTTCTAAATGGTCCCTCCACGGCCATATCTGCTTACGACTAAAACCAGAACAAGGTACACAAGGTGGATCCAAAACAAGTAGCTACACTCAACTCAAGTTCAACAAAAGAAGTTCTCAACTCCAATCCCTCTTCAGAACCTGGATCATAAATAATTTCAACTTGCCAAATCTTTGAACCCTTTGGACACTCCAGCATTTCCTTGCCTAACTTCTCCCCCGTTATTGATGGATGACAACCAGACGATAGTTGAAAGGATCACATTATTCAGAACTTCACCATAGTTTAACAAATACTTAACGATATCCAGCTCATATTTCCTTCCTTTGAATCCCTTTAAGGAGATGATTTTGAGGTTTGACGACAAACAAATGGGCACAAACTCACGTGGATTCCAACAGCCCTCTGGGATCTCTTCATAACGGGTCTTCTGAAAATGTAATATTCAAGAACAGACGAAAAGACTGACGTAATAAGAGACATATTTTGAAATTCTGTAGCACAAATGGAAATGTACTTACTTTATGTTCCAAGTCAAGATGTTGCAGCAAGGGTGATCTCTTCAGCAACTGAATTAGCAATTCCCAGTTGTAAATGTCACGAAGAACCAGCTTCAATTCACTCAAATTTTCCAAAGCAGCACACAAGAAACCTTCATGAAAAAAGACAAACTTTAATCAAGCATACACCTAGCCAAAAGAGCATGGCAGGGATATAAATGTTAAGGAAGCTATTTTTAGGGAAAGATGATATTCATAGTTACCTCCAAACAATTTGAACGAGAATCAAGAGACATATTTAACATGGCAACATTTTTCCAGCAAAACAGCTGCGCGGTTAGCGAATCTTGGAGCTTCACCATTAGATCTATCCCTTGGATTAAAGTAATTGACCATTCTGTCATTGTATGAAATCTCAAATCTTTCAAGACAGTGTACTCTCCAGAAAGTAATTTGTTAAAACACCATCTGTGAGTTTGACCTTCTCCAGCTTCGGGGCACTGATGAAAATGTTGTTGGGATGCATGTAGAAGCCGTTCGGATACTTTAACAATAATCTCAACGTCTTCAAGAGAGGTGCACAGATTTTCATATTCAAAACATTGATATAACTGATGTATGATGCATCAAAAGTCAACTCTTCGAGCACAGGGAGATAAGAGAAAAGACAATCCAACGAATCAAATTCGCCATTGGGAAGTCTTACAGAGAGAACCTTGAGGTTCGGAAAGCACCCTATTGTTGGAGTAGTAGGGTAGGCAATGCAGTTTGAATATAATGTCAAAACCTCCAGTGTTTTGCACTTGAGAAGGCTGAGAGGCAATTTTAATTTTGGCCCATAACCATGCCTGCAGCTCGGCTGCCTATAGCTCGTTGTACAATGTTGCGATACTAATCAAATGTTAGCAAAGTCCACTTAATCAGTGACCCCAAATTACAGCATTCAAACATCCTAGTAATCGTTGTAACCCTAACAACCCATGTGAAAACTAGCCCTTCTCTTCTGGCTTTTAATTGTCAAGTTTGGACATGTTTATAACCAAATTTGAGTAGCATTCATAGCAGTAGCAGCAGCGATTTAAGTTGAAATAATATAATTTAACCATAATATATAATTATATATGTATGTGTATCTCTAACATTCAGCACAAATAAATAGCAACAAATAAGAGGCAGAGAACCCAAAAAATGAAAAACAGTGAAGTTCTACGGTATACAACTTACGACTGAAAGATTCCAACGAAGAGACAAAACCCTAGATTTGAAGAGGTTTTTCACAGAGCTGTGACTGTGGTTGGTTACAAAAGAGAGAACGAGGTAGCAGGCGAATATATATAGGAACAAATCGTTTCCTATTGTATCTCCTGCTGAATATCTAATAGTATCAATGAGATTTGCTTTCCAAATTCCAACACTGCGTTTGTCGTCGCCATTTTGTCAACTGTGTGTGACTACTGGCCAACACAGGACCAATTGGTCTTAAAAAGAATCAAGAGTGGATACGAAACGACAGCGTTTTGTTTCAGACCCAAAATCTCATGTGGGCTCATGTGGGCTATGGTGTTTTTTGACCCGGGGCCCCACGAGTATGAAGATAGTAGCCTTTTCACTGTTTTCAGCTTAACTTCACAATTTTCAACCTAAAAAATTCAAGAGGAACCCCTTTCAAAAAAAAAAAAAAAATCAAGAAGGAACACCAAAACAAAGAAACCGAGCTCAGCTCTCTGTGTTGCATTTAGCTATGGAGTGGCACCATGCCTCGCTTTACTTCAATAATAAAGATGTGCTTCTTCTATTCCTGTTATGTTTCTTTTATTACACATCTCTCTCTTCCTTTGGTGTTTTGATCAAGCCATTCCAACCAACTACTCCTGCTGTTACATCAGTTTCAGACCATACTGACATATTCTCCTTTCTCTTAGCTTCTTCATCTATTTCCTTGAAACTAGAACCAGTACATTTTTGGATCAAATGTGTTATGTGTAATCAACTCGAATGAAATATTCAAATGTCATCCTCTAATTAACTCGAATGAATGCCATAATGTGCAAACAATGCCCGCTAGCTTAGATATATGTTCTTAGTAGTTTAGGGCCTCCTATCATTCCCCTCTAAGTAAACACAAAGAAGCAGTCATACTTGGACACACTTAGCACACACAAATAATCCTACTTGATGAGTTATATCTGCTATATCGGCAATTAAACTTACTTGATCGATCGATCAGCAGCTCTACTAATTGGTGGATTCAAGTACTCGACCTTTCCTTCTTCAATATCAAAATGACGGCTTCCAGGACGAAAAAGATCTCAGCCAAAAGAAGTGCAGTAAGGCAAGTGTAGTGGAAGTATGTGGCATCATGCTTGAGTATACGTATGCCATTAGCCACACTGAAAATGCTGAGGATGACAATCGCGAATCCTGTGAATTGGTGAGACTCGTTCCAATAGCGCCTGTACTTGTGATCCTTTCCAGGTTTCAAGAACAATGCACATAATATCTGTAAAGGCATGCAATTAAGCAACAACAAAAACAATTAACTGATAAGGGTGGCGCAATTCAATTAATCAGACCATAACATATTGAACAATGTACTGTATCGATGGTAACTTATTTGCAGAGTTGCAATGGAGAACATAGCAATTCCAGTATAGCGATGACGAGTGTGTACAACCCCCTTAGATTCACTTCCGAGCTTCATTCCGGTGGCCCATCCGGCGACGCCAATGATGTAAGCAGAGACTTGGAAGAACACATGAAAATAAAACCATGCCGGATCGGCAGAGGGACAAGTCCTCATGTACCTAGCTATCATAATCCCAGTCGGAAGCATCACTCCCCTACTCACACCATCCAGATTCCCATGAATCTGAAACAAGGGTAAAGTGCATGTTTGATCAAAAATCTTAGAAACTCAATTTATACTTACTATAATACTCACAGATTAAATAAGAAAATTAAGTGAAGATTGGCAATTAATTAGATACTCACATTTTTCTTGTTCTTCAACTTGGTGTTGATTCCGGTCAAGGTGAGTGTCCCCTTGGCCTGAAGATTGGGTCCATCAAGAGCATGCTTTCGCCAGAAAACTGGTATCCGACGCTAAAAAACTATTGCAATCAGACTTTATTATTACTCTAATAATTAATAGATTTTTTTGGAGCAAATATGAAATATGATAACTGTAAGGAAAGAAGACTAAATATTACTAGACGTAGTTAATTCTAAAATTATAAGACTATAATTAATTAATTATGAATTTTTGAATATTTAATTTGGTGATATATAAATCATTACTATGTGGCTTTTGCCATTTATTGTTGTTGTTGTTGTTGTTGTTGTAATGTATAACTATAAACTATAATGTATAATTGTATATATAAAAAATAGTTCATATACAATATATTTGTTCATGGGCTTGTCGGGCTGGCCTTGACGGACTTTTTCGGGTCCATGGGCTTTGGGACCTCGGCTAAAGCCCGACCTTATGCCGATCGGGCCGGGCTTTTCGTGCCTAAATTCGGGTTGGGCTTAATGGGTCTCAAGCCGCCCACATACTTTTTGAAATTATGGGTCAAATGGTGACCCCCTACTAAAATGCACCCAAGGTTTAGCACTTAGGGTTAAATTCTAAATTTAACACGTGTCAAACTTTTATTGATTCTCTTTTTCAACTTTATTTTAACTTGATTGTCATAAGCTCAGTGTAGTAGATCGCGTTAATAGCCAGAGAAAGGATTCCAGAAATTGACCTTCGCCGCCAGAATATCGCGACTCATCCTCACCATGCCTCCTCCTCTTCCGACCTGCTGACATCAAAGTGTTTACCGAGCACGGTCATGGCGAGGCACTTCAGATCATAGCGAAGAGGTCCAGATCCTCCCTCTTCATGCCTTAGATCGCGAGCTCATTTAGATCAACAATGTTCTTGGTCCCGATGTCTTAAAGCGATGCCTTTGCCGAGCACTACCACCTTAGGGTTCTGGAAGAAAGCATTGATGAGCTTAAGAGTCTCACCACACTATGGGAGGTTGTACATGAGGTAGTGGGACCCGACATAGAGGATGAGAAGCTTGTAGCGCTGATTCTTCTCCTGGAAGGTGCTAACGGGAGTGTAGTAATCTTCCTCGTTGTCTGCGATGTGGCCGTCGAAGATGACATCGTAGATGAGGCCGGGGTGTTGCTTCCGAGGCTTGGCGTTGAAGGCCATGGACTTGAGGACCTCGGTGAGCCACTTGGTGGCGGTGATTTCGTGGTCAGTAGAGACCGTCAAAGGCTTCGATTAAAGAGAGAGAGAGAGAGAGAGAGAGAGAGAGAGAGAGAGAGAGTTTCGCGGTGGTAGGCGACGATATCACGGCGATGGAAGTGATTTCTTGGGAAGGATTTAATTCCACGGCTTGATACCATCATAAGCTCAGTCAAAGGTTATAAAAGTTGAAAAATTGGACGAATGATAATTTGCCACGTGTTAGTTTTGGTAAAAAGTCTATTGGGTGCAAGGAATGTAAAATCGATATTTTAGCCAATATTTCAATTTTTTTGAATCACCTGAAAAATCCTTCATTATATCCCTAAAACTCCCGAAATTTTCTGATTTTTATCGATATTTTCGACATATCGGTGATATTCCCGATATTTTCCGAAATTTTCCGTAACTTTCAAAAACTTTTTGAACTTCATAGGTCCTCTACATGATTTTGAAGTATTTTTATATTTAATCTAGTGATGTGTGATATGTAATATATTATACAAAATGCGTGATGGCCTAGCCGTTTTAACCATCAAAAAATAAAAATAGAAGTATTAAATTATATTTTAATAATTATTAGCACTTAACACGTACTAAATTATGTAGTAATATAGCAAATTCATATGTCTTGATGTTTGGTAATATTTTCTTGTCACATAAGGTAGATAATTGATCATATAACAACCTCTAAAAGTTTCATTACAAATTTCCATGTACTTTTATTAGTTTCCGTCTTTTCCGTCAGAATTTTCACTGGATCGATATTTCATCGATATTTCCGTCGATATATCCAAATTTTGGACCGTCGATATATCCTCGTTATCCGATATTTTACTCATTGATTGGGTGCATAGTAGCACGATCCCAAACATTGATTGAGATATTCAAATTGGATCAGGCTACTGTGCACCACATTCGAATGCCACCACCATCACTACCACGAATGGCAAATGCCACAAAGTTGAAAGAAACCTTCGTGCCGGGCACAGGTGTAGCAGAGTCGCCAATCGTTCTACTAAAAAATTTGGGGGCTTATTCTATTCCCCCATCTCTTATATCGAATCTACCACACTTCAGAAGAACACCTACTGAAGACCCTCAGGATCATGTCAATGAATTTACAACATTGTGAAGAATCTAAAAGTTGACAAATGTGGAAGAAGATACTGTCAAACTCCTCATGTTCTAGTTTTCTCTGAAGGAGCAAACAAATGCATGGTACAACTTTTTAGCTCCTCTATCTATTGACACATGGGAGAAGATGCGTGTTGCATTTATGAAAGAGTTATATTCTGCTTCCCGCACCAAGAACTTGAAGAAGCAAATTAGCACATTCAGGCTGAAAGATGGAGATGAATTACATGAAGTCTGGAGCCAGTTTAAGAGTCTTCTTTGACAATGCCCTCATCATAAGTTTGATCTCAACACTCAAATTGAGTTCTTCTATGAAGGACTTGACTCTTTTAACAGGTCAAAACTTGATTCAGCTTGTTGGGGAAATTGGTGGAATATGACTAAAACTGAAGCCAAGGAAGTTGTTGAGAACCAAGCTAAAAATACAAAGTAATTTCAGTCAAGGGATAGATCCATGGGAGCAAGTAGAAGATTTATAAATGTAGTTACAATCGATGGAGCCATGGATAAAAGATTAAGTTCTATAGAGAATGATATTGCTCTGATTTCTAGTAGTTTGAAATTGGCCAAGAAGATGATAGTTGCTACAACTCAGGTTGTGTGTACTCTATGTTCAGCTACAAATTATCTAGTAGAAGATTGTCCCAAGTTCAGAGCAGATGAAAAGGTTGATCAAGAGGAGGAAGCAAATTACTTCTAGAGGTAACCCAACGCATATAGTGGGAATAAGAACCTTCCGCTATTGAGCTATATGAGCAATAATATGCTCAATCCTCCAGGTATTCCACCTGGATTTTAACAAAGACAACCTACAGGAGATGGGCAACAATTTGGCCAAAGGCGTGTGCCACAACAGCAACAACCTCTAGCTCAAACATTAACCTGAACATCAACTCTGAAAGCACTGATACAACAGATGATGTTTGACAATAAGAAAGATAAGGAAGAGAATAATGTATATCGCCAGGAGAACAGTGTATTCCGCTAAGTGATGGGTGCCTTTCGTCAGGAAATCAAAGCTACAACTCAGCAGCAAAGGAAGGAAATTAACTTGCTAGAGCGACAAATGAGCCAAGCCAGCAAACACTTGCTCAAGTCAAGGAAGGAAGTCTTCCCATCAACACTCTACCCAATCTCAACACAAAATATGAAGCTCATGCAATGACCTTGAAGTGTGGAAAGGTGTTAGAAGAAGTTCCCAGGTCAGCAAACCCAAGGAGAAAGTGGGAAGAGCCGGTGACCAAATCAGTTGCATCAAGCGAACCACTGAAGGATAGCCCAGGAACCCCAATTCAATAAGTCGAAAATGCACTTGGAGGAAGTTCATTGAAAAAGCCTAAAGAAGGCCAGGTATTATCTAATCCTTCACCTTTGTTTACTCCTAATGTGCCTTTTCCTAAAAGGTTAAAGAAGCAGGTGAAGGTTGATAAAAAGAAGGAAATCTTAGATGTGTTTAAAAATATAGGAGTGAACATCTCCTTGTTGGATGTGATCAAGTAGATACCATAATATGCAAGGTTCCTGAAATATTTGTGCACAATAAAAAGAAAGTTCTATAGAACTGAGACTATGGCTTTGGGAGAGAGAGTATATGCTGTTCTTCAAAGGAAGCTCCTACCTAAGTTGGCTGATCCATGACGTTTTACTAACCCATGTACTATTGGTGATCACTGGTTTGTAAGTGCTCTACTTGATTTAGATGCATCAATAAACTTAATGCCTTATATTTTGTATGACAGGTTGAAGATGGGAGAACTCATTCCCACATGTGTCACCATTAAACTTGCAGATCTGTCTAACTGTTACCCTCAAGGTATTATTAAGGATGTTTTGGTGTAGGTGATACTCACCATTATTAAGTACTAAATTAACACTTAACACTCAACAACAATGAGCCAATTAAAACCCTTTTTAGTAGATGTAGCATTGGTAAATAGGGATCGTTCTTAACTGGGGATTGATGGTGCATGCATAACTATGCTAGGTTTGTTTATGAGGGTGCGAGATTTGGTTTGTTTAACTAATGACCTACGAAATTTAAACCTAATTCTACTATGTACACGTGATCATCACATCATGTCTACCTCCACCATTTTCATGCTTCACTTACCTAGTATCAACGAAATTCTTACCTTCAACCTGCAATTTATACACATGCTTTTAAGAGTGCGACGAAGAGCGCCTACACCTTAATTTATTTAAGATTCATACAAAACATGCTAGGGAGAAACGAAGAGCGTATCACCCAACACATTAAGAAGCTTTAAGCATACAAGCATGCATACAAGTCAAAGACCAAAAACTAAGAACACATGGAAGATAACATAAGTAAGTAAAAACGTATAGCCTTTATTAAACAAATCACAAGTCGTAAACCGAATTCTTTACAAGACAAAAGATGAGATAGAAGGTTTATGGTTACACTTTTGGAGTTTTTGAAGAGCACTAACAACGCCTCGAGTGGATGGATTCTCAAGAACAAGACGAAGAGCGCCAATTATTCTTGATCCGTGAGGAGGGAGCTTCGGCCTTGGAGGGGATTAGGCATAGGACGACTTGGGAGGTGTTTTGGGCAGAGTTTTGCTGTCTATGATGTGTGATAATGAAACCCTAGTCGAGCCCTCATTTATATAGGCCAAGCAAAGCCTAGTTCGACTCCTTTTAGAAGTCTAACTACTCCACCCGGGTAACCTGACACTTCTCCACTAAAATAGGAATTTCTCTCGTTCTAGGACTCCAAATCGCTTGATTCCAGTTGCGTTGGAAACTAGACTTCTAGATCTTTCCAACCATATGCTAATCGCGTCTAGATTCATCCGGATCTGTTCACAGTGGTCTTTTGAAGTGGGCTGATCTGCACAGGCAGATTTCCTGATTTCTAGCTTTTGATCCATTTTTTTCTTTTGGGCTTCTTTGTGGGTGAATCTTGACATGATCTTGGACATTCTTGGACACATGAGCATGGTCTTGACCCATCTTAGTGATCTTTGATCCATTCTTTATAAATCGTGGCCCATTCTTCTTCATCTTTCCTCCTCATTTTAGGAACTTCCTCCTTAGTAGGTTTTGAGCTCATTTCTGCCTCCTTTACGGATTCCTCCTTTATTTCTACCTACAAACATAAAGTAAGTTAAAAACATATTTACTAAGCACAAAACAAAACTAAATATAGAGAGAAAGTGATTAATAATCAAGCATAAAATGCGTAGATCAGTAGGTGGGAGATTTGATATTCCCAGTAGATTCCTTTGTCCTGGAGATAGAGCATGAGCCAATGCCATCAAAAATACCATTGATTCTTGGGAGACCATTCTTGAGAACATCGCGGACAAAGATTGGTTGTTTCAATGGATCATTTAGCATGGAAGTGGCGGAGGAGAAAATCCACTTTAAAATTTATGAAGCTCTCAAACATTCCAATAGTGATGATACTTATTCTTGTTGTTCAATCAACACTTTTGAGAGTTTTATACAGGAATTTATTCAGTTCTCATTGGATGATGATCCTTTGAGAAAAGTCATTGAAAAAGCTGGAGAAAATAGGGCAACCAGAGTGGATGCCTCGATGTATTGAAGGATTCCTTCGATCCATCGAAAGCAGTCTATAGGAAGCACCCAAGAGAAAGCCTCGACAGATGAAGAAGGTTTCCTTTGATCCATCGAAGACCGCTCCATCATTGAAGTAGCTTCGGATAGAGAGATTGCCTTGATGGATCAAGGCAACTTTTGATCCATCAAGGATGGCTTTCGATTCATCGAGGGATCACCTCGATCCATCAAAGATGAAAAATTCCAGGTACAATCTGAGACATTCCTTCGATCTATCGAGGAATGTCCTAGACCCATTGAAATGAAACCTATTTTTGAGATTGCTTTGCCTGAAGATCTTGAGATGGAGGATGAATACTATGTTATAGAAGAGGCATTTGAATCATTACCAAGCATGAAATGTAAGCTTTATAAACATATTCTTCCGGTTTCATATGACATTCTCGTTCCATCTATACAAGTGGCACCCACATTAGAGCTGAAACTTCTACCTAAACATTTGAAGTATGCTTTCCTAGGGAAGAATGATACACTTCCAGTCATTATCTCTTCAAAGCTCTCAACATTACAAGATGAGAAGTTTCTGAGTTTACTTAAGAAGTACAAAGCCGATATTGGATGGACACTAGCCGATATCAAAGGCATCTGCCCAACATTGTGTACTCACATGATACATTTAGAGGAAGGAGCTAAGCCCACAAGAGAAGCTCAACATCGACTCAATCCTCCAACGATGGAAGTTGTCAAGAAAGAAGTCATCAAGCTTCGAGATTCAAGTATCATTTATGCTATTTCTGACAGCAAATGGATAAGTCCTGTGCAGGTAGTTCCCAAAAGTTCAGGTATTACAGTGGTAAAGATTGATGAGAACGTGTTGGTGTATCAAAGAGCACAAATGATCTACGCATTTTATTCTTGATTCTTAATTTCTTTATCTTTACATTTAGCTTTGTTTTGACCTTAGTAAATATGTTTCTAACTTACTTTATGTTTATAGGACAAAATAAGGAGGAATTCATAAAGGAGGCAGAAATGAGCTAAAAGCGTGCTAAGGAGGAAGTTCCTAATTCCGAAGAAGAAATAGTCTTCAAAATGGTTACAAAAATGCATTATCACATGGTGTCAAGAATTGGAAACCAAATTCCAAATGCAAATGGATACCAAAATTGTGGACAAGAAGATGAAGACATTTCTCCTGCGCGATCCAGAAAAGAGCGAATATGGCGGAATATATGGAGCAAATAATGGACGAATTTTGGGAGGATATTCCATGAAGATAAATACCTGATTTGAGGGCCAAAATATGTTAAGATATATGGTATATTAGGCCAAGAAAGTTTAGAGGAAAAGGAATGCAAGATTTGAAGATATCAAGATTTCCTACTCCTTGTAGAAGAAGAAAGTCTGGGCTGCCAGGTCACCCAACTTCAAAAGGGCACCGAATGTACAAATTAACTCCGAATTTAATTATCAAATATGTTATTTGATAGCCATTGAAGTATTATTTCCAACGAATCAAGAATCATAATTTTCTGATCTCTACAGCTCCGGGAAAACGCGTTTGAAGACAGACTGTCAGATTTACCCGGGTACATAAGGAAAGTCTTGTTTTGGTAGGAAAAGACCTAATCTTCTTCTATAAATTGGGGAGCTCGACTCATTCATCATCATCACACATCATAGACAGCAAAACTCTGCCCAAAACACCTCCCAAGTCGTCCTATGCCTAATCCCCTCCAAGGCCGAAGCTCCCTCCTCACGGATCAAGAATAATTGGCGCTCTTCGTCTTGTTCTTGAGAATCCATCCACTCGAGGCGTTGTTAGTGCTCTTCAAAAACTCCAAAAGTGTAACCATAAACCTTCTATCTCATCTTTTGTCTTGTAAAGAATTCGGTTTACGACTTGTGATTTGTTTAATAAAGGCTATACGTTTTTACTTACTTATGTTATCTTCCATGTGTTCTTAGTTTTTGGTCTTTGACTTGTATGCATGCCTGTATGCTTAAAGCTTTTTAATTTGTTGGGTGATACGCTCTTCGTTCCTCCCTAGCATGTTTTGTATGAATCTTAGATAAATTAAGGTGTATGCGCTCTTCGTCGCACTCTTAAAAGCATGTGTATAAATTGCAGGTTGAAAGGTAAGAATTTCGTTGATACTGGGTAAGTGAAGCATGAAAACGGTGGAGGTAGACATGATGTGATGATCACGTGTACATAGTAGAATTAGGTTTAAATTTCGTAGGTTATTAGTTAAACAAACCAAATCTCGCACCCCCATAAACAAACCTAGCATAGTTATGCATGCACCCTCAATCCCCGGTTAAGAACGATCCCTATTTACCAATGCTACATCTACCATAAAGGGTTTTAATTGACTCATTGTTGTTGAGTGTTAAGTGTTAATTTAGTACTTAGTAATGGTGAGTATCAATTTTGGCGCCGTTGCCGGGGAGTATCAATTTAGTACATAAGTAAGTGTATTTTTGCAGCCATGTGTACACCTTAAAGGTAGTCTTTGATTTAAATTTAGTACATAAGTTTCGTTGATTAAGTCGCACTCTTTGGAATAGATGGCGCATCTTTTCCTTGTTTATCTCCTTAACCCCTTATGATGTGTGGATTTCATCACCGCACACCATAACCTAAGTGAAGTTATGGACATGAGGTTGAGGGCGGAGTCTACAAAGGACTTGAGGGAGTGTAAATTTTCGAAAGATTGGCTGAATGTCGGACATGGTGTCTGGAATGGGTTATGACTAGTGACAGGTTCTGGATCTAAGAAAGACTTACACCAATAGAGTATATACCATTGGCCCGGTTAGCCTCGGGGTGTATTGTCGAAATTAGTCCTGCCTCTCGCGTTATCTCTATCCCTAACTGGCCATGTTTTTCGATTGAACCAAGGCCATTTGATTGAAATTTCATACTTTATCGCGCGGGTCGCACGCCCATTGAACGACCTAAAGATTAAGCTATTGTACTCTCTTTAAATCATTGGCGCACTCAATTTAGACAATACTTGTGCATACATGTCGAAATTGAACTTTGTAAAGAAGACTAACCATACTCTAATCATTTCATGTTTTGTACAATGTATATGTTAATTGTTAATTTTAGTTTTACAGAGTCAAATCGGAGCTGGGTAATAGGCTATTTTGTATGATTTATCTGACATAGTTTCATGAAATTCTGAAACTTTTATGACATGTTTGTATATGTGTCTAGTTTATAGTCGTAAAATTTCAGTTAGTTCCAACATGTAATTAATTCTAGAGAAATTATGCAAGGAGTAATGCTCAGGCTGCCCGATTTTTTTTTTAGGATGCATATACATCTTTGCATATCATGTCATTCATTACATAGTTGCATCATCATGCATCATATTCATCATTGCATTTCATGCATTTTTTTTCCATTAGATTTGATGTTTGTTGAGTTTTGAAGGATACGATGGAGGAACGTGCTCCAAGTGTTTTCATAAATTTGCAGCTTCGGTCCAAAAAGAACAGTCAAATTTGAAAAGCCATAACTTTCAGCTCGGTTGGAGTTAGATGAAGTTCTTTATCGGGTTGGAAAACTTTGGATGTCTAGTTTCCATCCATATAAAGATCACAAAATTCTGATTTCTAAATTGTTGGGAATTAAAGCTCAAAGGCACGGAGGTCAGAACATGGAAGCTGAAAAGTGGAAGGCAAAAATGGAGGAGTTGCACCTCCAAGATAAGCTGTTCATTGAGCATAAAAGAAAGCAACATGTCTAGGCTGTAAGACGTTAAAAAATAAGCGCTTGTTGGGAGGCAACCCAATGGAGGAGTCTACAAACCAGATTTGCTTTCTCTTCCCTCATTTTTTTATTTCGTCACTTTTATTTTTCATAGTTAGTTTTTTGTAAAATCCTATTCTTCTTGCTTGATTCTATGTTTTACTTTAGTACATTGAGGACAATGTAGAGTTTAAGTGTGGGGGAGGGGTTTACAATTTATTTGAGTCATAAATTAAAAAATTGGGCGGATAAGAGTTCACTCAAGGATGATGCCCTAAAAAAAATTATTGTTTTGAGTCTTTATGTTTAACTTAATGTTTTAAAGAGTCTTTAGGATGCCCTTAATTAGTCTATGATGAGAATAAGACCAAAAATAATAAACATATGGCGTTGCATATCATTAAGGATGAATTCATGTACTAATTGAGATATCTTTTGAGTATTATGACATGTAGTAGATATGGTTTGTAAACTAGGTACAGAAATCGCATGTTAGAATAAGTTGTGAATCATATGAACCTTGAGTGAGATTTTGAGCCTTGAACACTTCTTTTGAGTGAAATTTCGTGCATATTAGATATAGGTCTCAAAATCATGCATATACTCACTTGCCATAGATCTTAATGAACTAGAATACTAGAACTTACTCAGATCAATTTGCAAAGCTTATAGTTGATACATACTCTGATTTCGGATATGATTAAAGGCACTTAGGTTTTCCACCACTTTGCCAAATTGCCATGTGTCCTATACGTGCGCACGACTTGCGACACCCCTAGATAACCCATTTGAGCCCACATTATGCCTTTCTTTCATTACCATACATATCTAAACACTTTAACCTAGTGTAGAATATCCCGTACCCTTGTTCAAAAGACTTGGTGGGGATTTTTGAAGCTAAAATCATGGAGATGGTGTGAAGATCATGAGGAGATGTGTGTATGGGGATAGACTTGTCCAAAGACCTTGAAAAAAGTTTGAAATTGCTGAAAATAGAAAGAAAAAAAGAAAAAAAATTGAGAGTAAGAAAAAGAAAAGAGTAAAAAAAAAAAAAATCAAAAGCTCTCCGGCAATAGGTTTTTAGTGTACATTGTTTGGATTAATGTCCTCCATACTTGTGGATTTGGAGTTTGTATTGAATTGAAGGCCCAAAAGTGAAGAAATATGACCTTTGTCCTGTCTACAAAAGCTCAAGGGGAGTTTAGAATGAAGTTAGGGTCCAACAAGATGAAATCTGGCCCGTGTACGTAGGATTTGACCATGGTGACATTGGTGAGAGGAGGATGAACGAAATTTATGAAGTTTTTGGTGCTTTGACCAAGTCTTTTGAATGTTCTTAACCACCACATATCCATATTTTTGAATGCCTTAGCCTAAGCCCCATTACAACCCTTAAAAGTCCTTTGTGATCCTTAAGATGAGTAGCCTTCAATCTGTGAAGTAAGTTGCATGAGTAAGCATATGATTTTGGTTCATTTGTGCAAGTATCTCTTCCCATGCATGAATTTTTGTTGGAATTAACAAACACTTTGAGTGAAACCTCTGCATAAGTGAAAATATGATGAGTGCATCTATGTGAGTTGATTTGAACTTTATTCGAAACATGCACAGTTTTAACATCACCATTGTTTTCTCCACGTCTTACTTGTTCATGATATGATCATATCTCTATTATCTATTGAATTCATTGAACATTCATGTGAAAACATTATGATTCCATCGCCATAGACTTGAAGAACTTTTTGAGACAAATTTGACTAAGGGCTTAGTTTTGTTCAACTTAGTATTTCTTACGTTTTCAAACATGATTACATGAAAATTTGCGGCTTTGAAACGTTGAAATATCTAAGTATGTTTGTATATAAGTGTCACGTTTACCTTTGTGTTTGTCCCTTTATTATTTTTCTTTTATCGAGTCCATTGCTTTGTTGTGTATTTGTAGGGACTAGCAAAGTCTAAGTGTGGGGGAATTTGATCTACGCATTTTATGCTTGATTCTTAATGTCTTTCTCTTTAAATTTAGCTTTGTTTTGACCTTAGTAAATATGTTTCTAACTTACTTTATGTTTATAGGACAAAATAATGAGGAATTCATAAAGGAGGCAGAAATGAGCTAAAAACGTGCTAAGGAGGAAGTTCCTAATTCCGAAGAAGAAATAGTCTTCAAAATGGTTACTAAAATGTATTCCCACATGGTGTCAAGAATTGGAAACCAAATGCCAAATGCAAATGGATACCAAAATTGTGGACAAGAAGATGAAGACATTTCTCCTGCGCGATCCAGGAAAGAGCGAATATGGCGGAATATATGGAGCAAATAATGGACGAATTTTGGGAGGATATTCCATGAAGATAAATACCTGATTTGAGGGCCAAAATATGTTAAAATATATGGTATATTCGGCCAAGGAAGCTTAGAGGAAAATGAATGCAAGATTTGAAGATATCAAGATTTCCTACTCCTTGTAGAAGAAGAAAGTCTGGGCTGCCAGGTCACCCAACTTCAAAAGGGCACTGAATATGCAAATTAACTCCGAATTTAATTATCAAATATGTTATTTGATAGCCCTTGAAGTATTCTTTCCAACGAATTAAGAATCATAATTTTCTGATCTCTACAGCTCCAGGAAAACGTGTTTGAAGACAGACTGTCAGATTTACCCGGGTACATAAGGAAAGTCTTGTTTTGGTAGGAAAAGACTTAATCTTATATAAATTGGGGAGCTTGACTCATTCATCATCATCACACATCATAGACACCAAAGCTCTGCCCAAAACACCTCCCAAGTCGTCCTAAGCCTAATTCCCTCCAAGGCCGAAGCTCCCTCCTCACGGATCAAGAATAATCGGCGCTCTTCGTCTTGTTCTTGAGAATCCATCCACTCGAGGTGTTGTTAGTGCTCTTCACAGACTCCAAAAGTGTAACCATAAACCTTCTATCTCATCTTTTGTTTTGTAAAGAATTCGGTTTATGATTTGTGATTTGTTTAATAAAGGCTATACGTTTTTACTTACTTATGTTATCTTCCATGTGTTCTTAGTTTTTGGTCTTTGACTTGTATGCATGCTTGTATGCTTAAAGCTTCTTAATGTGTTGGGTGATACACTCTTCGTTCCTCCCTAGCATGTGTTGTATGAATCTTAGATAAATTAAGGTGTAGGCGCTCTTCGTCGCACTCTTAAAAGCATGTGTATAAATTGCAGGTTGAAAGGTAAAAATTTCATTGATACTAGGTAAGTGAAGCATGAAAACGGTGAAGGTAGACATGATGTGATGATCACGTGTACATAGTAGAATTAGGTTTAAATTTTGTAGGTTATTAGTTAAACAAACCAAATCTCACACCCCCATAAACAAACCTAGCATAGTTATGCATGCACCCTCAATCCCCGGTTAAGAACGATCCTTATTTACCAATGCTACATCTACCAAAAAGGGTTTTAATTGGCTCATTGTTGTTGAGTGTTAAATTTTAATTTAGTACTTAGTAATGGTGAGTATCAACAAACGAGGTGGAGAGTGTGCATTGATTACCGCAAGCTAAATGCCACAATACAGAAGGATCACTTTCCACTCCCGTTCATTAATCAGATGCTAGAATGATTGGACGGGCATGAGTATTATTATTTCCTGGATGGCTACTCTTAGTACAATCAAATAGCTATTCACAAAGATGATCAAGAGAAGACCACCTTCACTTGCCCATATGGTACTTTTGCATACTGGAGGACGCCCTTTGGTCTATGCAATGCTCAAGCGACATTTTAGAGATGTATGCTGAGTATTTTCTTAGACATGGTTGAAAAGATCATTAAGGTATTTATGGATGACTTCTCTATTTTTGGTGATTCCTTTGACTTTTGTCTACATCATCTAGCTATGGTTTTAGAACGTTGTGTAGAAACTAACCTTGTGCATAACTGGGAGAAATGCCACTTTATGGTGGAACATGGTATAATTTTGGGACATGTTATATCAGCTGGGGCCATTGAGATAGACAAAGCTAAAGTTGATATTTTGCGGACCTTACCCTCTCCTTATACTATGAAGGAGGTGAGATCTTTTCTTGGCCATGCAGGTTTCTATCGCAGGTTCATCAATGATTTTTCCAAGATAGCCCGACCATTTTGTGTATTGCAGCCAAAGGATGTTTCATTCAACTTTACAGTTGAGTGTCTTCAAGCTTTTAATAAACTCAAAGAGTTGTTTACCACAGCCCCCATCATGCGGGCACCAGATTGGACCATTCTATTTGAGCTCATGTGTAATGCTTCAGAATATCTTGTTGGAGCAGTTCTAGGTCAACACCTAGAGAGGTTGCCTCATGTCATCTACTACACCTCCAGGACCCTAAATGATGTACAGTTGAATTATTCAACTACAAAAAGAAGCTCTTAGCAATGGTTTTTTCTCTTGAAAAGTTTAGATCTTACTTATTAGGAACTAAAGTTATCATATTTGAATTATTCAATTACAAAAAGAAGCTCTTAGCAGTGGTTTTTGCTCTTGAAAAGTTTAGATCTTACTTGTTAGGAACTAAAGTTATCATATTTTCTGACCATGCTGCTTTGAAAAATTAGATGACCAAACAGGATGCCAAGCCTAGATTGATTCAATGGATGCTCTTGTTTCAGGAGTTTGACATTGTGATCAAGGACAAGAAGGGTACTGAGAATGTGGTAGTTGACCACTTGATTAGAATCACCCATGGTTCTAACATAGAAGAGGATAATATTCCCCTTAGAGATAGTTTTCCAGATGAACAACCCTTTGCTATTCAAGATGCAAAGCCATGGTATGCTGATATTGTCAATTACAAGGTCAGTAAATACATTCCACCTAATTACACTAGAGCGCAGAAAGACAAGCTAGTCAAGGAAGTTATGTACTATGTGTGGGACGAACCATACTTGTGGAAACATTGCACTGACACCATCATCTGTAAGTGCGTCCCTGAATCTAAATTTTACTCCATTTTAGCTTGTTGTCACTCACATGCAGGTGGTGGGCATTTTGGAGAGAAGAAGACGGCTCTCAAAGTGCTTGAGAGTGGATTTTATTGGCCAACTTTTTTCCATGACGCTTATGTCATGTACAAATCATGTGACAGATGCCAGATGACAGGTAACCTCGGTCCAAGAGATCAAATGCCTCAGCACCCTATTCTTGTTGTAGAAATATTTGATGCGTGGGGTATTGATTTCATGGGACCATTCCCTGCCTCTCAAGGTTATTTGTATATTCTTCTCGCTGTGGATTTTGTTTCTAAGTGGGTGGAAGTTAAAGCCACCCGCACTAACGATGCTAAGGTTGTTCTTTGTTTTCTGAAAGAATTTTTTGCTAGATTTGGAATACCTAGATGCATTATCAGCGATGGAGGATCTCATTTTTGCAATAGGACCTTTGATGCTTTTCTCAGGAAGTATAGCATAACACATAAGGTGGCAACACCTTATTATCCTCAAACCAGCGGGCAAGTGGACGTATCCAATAAAGAGATCAAGCAAATCCTTGAGAAAACAGTTGGGTCAACACCTTGATGAAGCGTTATGAGCTTACAGAACAACATATAAGACACCTATTAGAATGTCTCCTTATAGGTTAGTGTATGGGAAAGCTTGCCATCTTCCAGTGAAATTAGAGCACAAGACATATTGGGCTGTCAAGAAATTCAACTTTGACATAGATGCAGTGGGCTTGCATAGAAAGTTGCAGCTAAATGAGCTTGATGAGATTAGGCACAATGCTTTTGAGCCCAGTAGAATTTACAAAGAAAAGACTAAAGCTTTTGATGACCAGAATATCAAGAGGAAATAATTTAAAGGTGGTCAGAAAGTTTTACTCTTTAGTAGTCGTGTATGCTTGTTTCTAGGCAAGCTTAAGAGTAGATGGACTGGACCTTATTATCACTAATGTTTACCCTCATGGTGCTATAGAGATTGTGAGTTCAAAAATAGGGAAGACATTTAAAGTGAATGGACATCGACTCAAGCCATTCTATGAGTCATTTGTGGAGCATGTCTTTGAGGATGCAAACCTTGGAGACGCGGCTCCTTGTGTGGATTGATGAGATTTGCCATTTGTCTGAAGACGTTAAACTTAGCGCTGCTTGGGAAGCAACCCATATGGATGGAGAAGCTGGCGACCAGATTTGATTTCTTATCCCTTTTCCTTTACTTTCTTTTTTCTCCATGTTTAGTGTGATTTGTGATGTGTTATGTGTCTCATTCCATGCTTGTTTGATGTATTGCATGCTTTAGTTTTGTTTTACATTAAGGACAATGCAAATTTCAAGTGTGGGTGGAGTTTATATCATATCTTTAGTGTTTATGTATAATTTTTAAAAAAATTTTTTTAGTGTTAATTCTGAACTGTACAGTATGCTGTATTGTGTAATTTATTTGACACGCCTAGAGATCTCAAAAAATTATGAAATTTTGAGGAAGTGATTATATATGTGTCTAGTTTATGCTCATAAAATTTCAGCTCATTCTGAGCGTGATTAATTCCGTGTAAATTATGCAAGTGGAGTTGCGTAGTACAAGTGACCCATTTCGACCCGTCGAACGTTTTCCTTTGGGAAATTTTTGACCCGTCGAAAGTTTTTTTATGATTTCTCGATATCAATTTTCAACCCGTCAAATGTTGTGAAATTTTCGGACAGGAGCATGGCTTCGACCCGTCGAAGCTTGAGGGGATCTTTTCCGACGACTAGTTCGTCATGGAAGGGTCTATTCGCTTAATTTTGGTATTTTTTTTGAGTTTTTCTTTGTTTTCTTGTGTGTTGTAGTGTCCTGTATGAAAAATAAAATACAAAAGTAAAAAGTGTCGAGAAAAGCAATACAATAAGAGTCTTTTGATTTATTTTTTGAGTCTTAGAAGCCCTTAACTAGTCCATGACCATCAATGGTTGAACTGATTTTTTTTTCCGCTCCCCTAACTTTCGGACTCCAGATCCACCAATGGTTGCAAGATTGTCCATGGGTGTCATAACCCTCTACATCTCTGTCCATATCACTCTGGTAATGAGATGACCCGACCATTGATTAACTAGCAATCTAGAATCAAGCCCTAACGACTGATCCTAATCTACGATTTTCTGTGAAAATTTTGACATAACTTCCCCTGAAAAGGAGACCGCCAAAAATCTGCAAGGAAATTTGACACTCCGCAGATAAACCTACAAACAATACTGTGGACCACCGATGTACATCCGAATTTCTCAACATAAAACTGGAATTCAAAACTGATACATTAATCAGAATTCGAAAACATACTTCTAGTAAATACGGATTCACATACAAAGAAACTCAACTCGACAACTATACGAGTAACAACCTATTCACAAGAGTCTCACTAAGACGATACTACAGAACTAGTATCCAAGGTGACTTCAATAACACAAGAGACATACTGACAGTAAGCTGAGACCTACAGCTGAAGGAATTGACTGGTGAAATAGTGAACTCGACGCCCTTGATGACATTCAGCATCCCCATGATACACACTACAACCTAGGCATCGATAAACCGAAGGGCCCAGGGAAAGACAAATAAAACGTAAAAACGTTAGCGTGAGTGGACAGAAATAATAAATTAATCTGTATAAATCGTTAAAATGTAATGTCATGTCTTTCCGCTATTTTCTGGAAATAATGAGAGTTCAAAATAAATAATTGATATGCAATAGAGGGATAGTCATTCTGAGCCTCTCACCCGGTACGACTATCAATAGAAAACACAAGTAAAATAAATGTGACGGGATCGTTTCCAGACCACCTAACCTGAGTTGATCTGAGTCAGACGAGGCCACCTAATCTCCCCTGACTAAACTATCCGATGATCAGCCGAATAGCTAGAGCATCGATGCACCTAATCAAACCATCACAAATAATCCTCCAAAAATAACGCTTAAAAAAATATACTGGAAAGCGTAATAAAATAACTGAACTCGCTATGACTGTGAAAATAAAGGTCCACTTACAAATTGTCGGGATAAACATAAAGCTAAAACCTTGTCGATCGGCACGATTATTCATCTAATATGACTGCTAACTCAATATCCTGTAACCACGATAAAAATTAATATCTGATCATCGGGTTCATACTGAATAGCAAAGATCGTAATCTGGTGAGTAATAACATCGAGAATCTCGTATACTCGAATAACGTAATTTCCTGTTTAATTAATGACTCAACCAAATTCTGAATTCAATTCCCTGTAATTCCTCACTTTTAAGAGTAACAAACAACTTTCGAATATCAAATGACTCACAATTAAACTGATAGCCAAAGCGTCCTTAAATAATGTCGTGAATTAAACTGATAATTGTCTGATTAAATACTCGTCCAAATTTAACAAACTCAAATATAAATATAAACCTCCCAATTACGTTCGGCACGCGAAAACGAGCGAAATGACATAAAATTTCATCGAAATATTCACCTCGCTGGAGCTTCGCTGTGCACGGTGGCTCGTGGAGCCGCTGCGGGCCGCAAGAATTCCACCAGCCCAGAATTCTTCGACTTATACATCATTTTGAAGATATTAACATTTTCAACAACTTTCCAGTTCAAAACTAAGCCCAATTTTAACCAGAAAATGTCCAAAACTCACCGTGAAGTTCAAAAACCTCGCCAGAATTCATTTTCTCCGATCGACCACCACCGGTCACGGCAAGGGCCGAGACCACTTGGGATAGACTCACCACCCCCAGGGCTACAAAACTCTCACAAGGTTGACCCCCAACGCCGCCGGTATCACTACCACCATCTCTGCCGATTCCGGCTGAAAAACTCAATTTTTCTTCGCATCGATTCTTCCTTCTCCGGCCACCAACCTCAATGATCCACCTATAAATTGAAGAGGAGCTCATGCCCAACAACTTTCATCAAGGAATCACGACCAAAGGTGGCCGGAATAGAGCACACCGCCGACAACAATTTCGTGGCCAAACCCAAATATCCCAAAATGGAAACTTACCATTAATATCTCGTATTTATACCATACATACTATATACATACCAGCCTAAATCGACGGTTCAAAACAAATCTGATTAAGATCGGACGGTCATGATTAAATCAATAATAAAAATAATACTTTTTAAATACTTTCACCAACCGACTTCAAAACTCGTTAAATAATTGCTCGCTTATCCGAAAAATTCTTCTAAAATTCACATAAGCTTGAAATTAAATTCTCTACAATTCTTATGAGGGAAGTCAACCCAAATTCTCGCCTTGTGAAATAGTCGTTAATAAATCCATTTACGCGACTAATCCGCGATAACGTGTAACACAACTCGATAACTGCGTGATTACAATTCAGGTTTTCACAGGTAACCTCCTTTTGCTTTTTGTTGTCGTCCTTCCATGTTATTTTGTTTATGAAAGGTTTTATGCCAGTTTTCTAGTTCTAACATGTTTTGGAACTTTATCTATATCTTCCTCCACATATCTATGATTGATGCGATTAATATAGCGGAAAATAGACTTCAAGGGCTTTCCAACCATAGGTTATATCCCTCCTGGGTATTGGATTTTACTCACCAAAAGCAGCCCGCAAAACATACCAGTTGCAGGGATATTGTTTTCGTCAGGTTTGACCCATGGCTGATAATTCTATCATATCTTCTTACTCCGAATTCCGATTGAGATGAAATTTCTTTCGTTAGAAACTAGACTTCCATAGCTTTCCAACGATATATAATTTGTTTTTTTTAGGTTTCCTGTAGCATTGTCATAATACTGACGAACAGATTCTCTATTTTTCTAGAATTCTGAAACGTCGTTCTTCATTGTATTTTTTAGGGTTTAGGTGATAACCCGATAGATCTGAATTCTTGGAGAGCCTGTTTACGAAAGGATTACTAGATGATCATAGAATGATCCATGAAGGAGTTATCTCAATGAAAGCACCAATTTGTAAGCGCTGATTTGTGACGCCTCCAAGCTAGTGCCTTATGATTGAATGAAAGCACCATATCATAGAGGTTGCCTATGATCATTGAAGGTTAAGACCTTCCTTCTAAGGTTTTTTGGTAATGTGAGACTCATTCGGCTTGCTTCCCTCGATAGATCTTCCCTGAAAACCTGCAAAACAAGTCCAAGCATGGGTGGTAGCGCGCTTAGACCCTCCAATGCTTAAGTTAGTATGGAACCAAGCATAAGCACGTATTAGGGTTGAATGAGTTACCTTTGTCGAGCTATGGTGTCATGTACATAGTGATCATTCAAGGTCTAAGCATAGTCCGTATAAGAATATAACTACATACTTTCGGATAGGAGGAGTCCATTAAGGAATAGACCTCCATATCTAAGGCTAATCATGTTTCTAGATTACCACAAGCCCTGTAGTGTAATCCCCTTAGGATTCATACAAATCTTACCATTTTTCGCTAGGATTCTGTTAATCCCTTGAGCTCTGATCGTACAATCCCTCGAGGTCCGATCGTGCATTCCCTTGAGGTTCGATCATACTTTGGGATTGTCACACCATCTTACGAACATTCCAAAGGCTTCTACATCATTCTAGATACTTCTAGAAACCTCTAGATTAATCAATTCATACTTGGAACACTAATCGTGCAGGTCTAAACCCATTATTCCAATTATCGGATCTCTTCTTCTTGCAAACCTGGGGGACCAGAATCCCTCCAGCTCGATGTGGCCAAATTTGGCTCCCACAATTGTTACATGGTTAGATTCATTGTTATAGCTAGCCTGAATTAGTGTTTGGCCAGTGTGATAACAAGAATTTTTAGATTCGAACTTAGGATCGATAAACATGAAGTTAAGGTTGATTGAAGGATAAGAATGTCAAAGGTTGGATCTTCGATGAGTATGTCGAAGATCAATTTTTGAGTTTGGACTTCAAGGTGAACATCGAAGGTCGAGATGAGTCTCCATGTTCGATGCATGATAGGATCCATTGCGCGGAGTGAATGGATCATGAGGCCCAAGCCCAGAATTGAGGGCCCAAGAACGAGGAAAAGATTAGATCGGTCCTAGGAGGCCACCTACCTACTTACCCCTGAAACATGGGATTTATGTGTGAAGTGGAGCATAATCCTAGGGTAATGACACCAAAATAAGAGGATGTTACTGGTTGAGGCCGGAGATTGAGGATCAAAGTTCCTGGCATGATATTCGAAGTTCGGCAGAAGAGTAGTGGCTCCTATTTTGATGGGTTCTTGAGTGGTAAAAATAGGTGAAAATGGGCTTTTATGTTAGATTCTACTCAGAACATACTTGCACTAAAACTCTCACTTACTTGAGTGTTAGAGAGTTTTTTTGCAAGTACCCCCCCCCCCCCCCCCCCCCCCCCCCCCTCCCCCCCTTTTGTTCAAACAATTGGCCATTTAAGAGCTTACTTCGTGTTTTCATCAAGAGAGATATCCATTGATCATTGGAATTGTCTTGTGGAGGAAAAATAAAGAATCCACTATATTTTTTGTGCTCCTACAAGTTGTGTCGTCTGTGGGAACTGATGGTAGTGGATATGCTCGATAATGATGATGAGATGTTGCACCACAATGATAGAAACTGAACCGAAGAAGAGCTAGAAGATTGTGAGATTGAGGAAAGAAATGAAAGAAGACGGGAGGAAAAGAAACCCATATCAGAAGTCTAGGTGGTGAGAGAGAATGGAGAGTCTAGCCGCCATGACCAAGGAGTGACGAACAGAGAGATCAGAAATTTGCAAGCAGAGTTAGCAGGCTACAAGGGAGAAGAAAGGGCGAAAAGAAGGCGGAAGTCAAGGTCAAGGAGGAACCGCTCGTGTTCGCTAGACGCTTACTCCCCCCAAGATGATGAAAATACTTATAGTGAAGATGAGCAGTGTGATGATGGGAGTGAAATAGATGAAGACTATACGGCACCTTTAGGAGGTCGGGAATGGAAAGATTATATAGCAAAAGCATTGAATGAGGCTCGAGGATCGATGCCTCAAGATATAGCTGCAGAGGTGTCTAGAGGCATCGCTGACTCTCCCTTTTTTGATGTCATATTGCAAGCTAGAAATCTGAAACGATTCTCCGTTTTGACAATCACAAAGTTTACCGAAGTATCTGCTCCGAAAGACCATATAAAGAAGTATACATAGGTGATGAGAATAGAAACTCCTGATCAAAATTTGATGTGCAAGTTGTTTCCCACTAGCTTGTCCAGGCCAGCTGCAAAATGGTTCTGAGGATTGAAACCAGGGTCGATTTTGAGCTTCGAAAAGTTAACACGATTGTTCATCACTCAATACTTTTGCAATCGCAGGCAAAAGAAGGAATTTTCCACGTTCTTCAGGATCAAGCAAAAACCTAGTGAGAAGTTGGAAAAGTACTCCGAGAGGTTCAGGAATGAAATGACAGCCATGAGGACGAATTCTAGGATTTTTGTGGTGGCGTTCCGAAAAAGTTTGCTAGAAGGAACACCGTTATTCGAGAAGCTGATCGAAAAGGTGCCAAGGACCATGGATGAAATTCTGGGTCAGATAGAGGAAAAAATCTGCCTTGAAAGAGTTAAGGGGGGCACGAAAAGGCAGAGTGTCTACAAACATCAAAGTTAAACCAGAACCCTCGAAGGTCGTAGAAGATCAAGATCGAGGATCGAAACAATGATCAAAGCTCAAAGATTGAAAAGACCGTCAGAAATCTGGAGAGCAATGGTTTATCATTAGCCCATCGGCCATATTTCATAAGCATGAAAAAGAGGGTATATTTAAGAAGCTACTACCACATACCGAAGCGAGAGATCCCATGGAATAGAAGATGTATTGTGCATACCACTAAGAGAGGGGGCACATCCTACGAAGATGTTAAGCTCTCAAACTGGCTATCTTGGAACTTATGAGCCAAGGAAAGTTGCTGCAATTCAAGATGAGCAAGGGAAATGGAAGCCTGGAACAGAAAGCGATAGATGAAGACCCTCATGTTAGGGAAATATTGGTTGTGTATGGAAGTCTGTCTAAATTTGAGGAGAATGAGATGAGAATTAACAGCTAAACTTGACAAGCGTAGAAGATCTGGAGAATATGTTTCGCAGAAAGGAAGGAAGTGTTGAGGAAAAAGCTAACCCAGAGTTCACGATTAGCTTTTCACCAAAGGATGGCATGGGCATTCAATGCCCTCATTGAGATGCACTAGTTATCTCAACATAGATGGAGAAATTCCTGGTGAGAAGGGTGATGATCGATGCTGGAAGCAACATAAATATCATATATTTCGAAGCTTTCCAGAAACTCGGGGTAGACCCGAAACTAGCTAAGAGGAGCAGGTCACCGGTTATGGCCTTCTATAGTGCAGAAACATAGCCCTATGGCGAAATCACGTTGTTAGTAACAACCATCGGGAAGAAAAGAGATGTGAATTTCATCATCATAGATAGACATTCGGTCTATAATGTGATATTGGGAAGAGATTGGTTAAACCGAATAGAAGCCAAAGCATCGACACGTTATCAAGTCCTAAAGTTTATCATCGAGGACAAGAAGCGAGTGATTTCTATTAGGGGAGATCAGATGCTTTCAAAGAACTTGTACATAATGGAGATAAAAATGAAGTTAGATACAACACCCTCTAGTTCGAAGCTGAAGATCGAGGGGGACAAGCAGCTGGTCAAATAGAAATTAAAGGAGACCCTGTCAGACGAAAATGAAGAAAATGAAGTTGAGGAGAAAGCCATACAAACTTGGGAAGAGATTAAGGAAGTATCCATCGATGAGGAATAAAATAGGAAAGTTCTTATATGTGCCCTCCAAACAAAAGAGGAAGCTCGACAGTTGGTTAGTTTCCTCGCAGAGAACCAAGATGTGTTTGCATGGATGAATCGAGATATGCCAGGTATAGATCCAAAGATAGCTTGCCACAAACTCAACATTGATCCCAAATACCCACTACACAAGCAGAAACCAAGGAGGTTCATGCCGGAACGCAACCAGATTATCACCAAAGAAATTGATTGCCTCCTTGATGTTGGACACATAAGAGAAGTTTGGTGCCCGACTTGGATATCGAACGTTGTTTTTGTTAAAAATAAGAATGGGAAGTGGAGAGTTTGTGTGGATTTCACCAACTTGAATAAGGCGTGCGCTAAGGATTGTTATCCATTGAAAAAGATTAATCAAATTGTGGATGTAACTGTAGGCTTCAAGAAGCTATCTTTTGTCGATGCTTATTTGGGATACAACCAGATACCCTTGACGCTGAAAGATCAGCTGAAGACTACGTTCATGTCAGAAAGAGGCCTATTTTGTTACAAAGTTATGTCGTTCGGATTGAAGAACGCAGGTGACATATCAAAGGTTGGTAAACCTTATGTTCAATGATCATTTGGGAAAGGCAATAGAGGCCTATATTGACGATATGGTGGTCAAGAGCAAGTACAAGAGAGATCACATCGAGGACTTGAGAGGGACATTCGAGATCTTACGGAAATACAAGATGAAGCCCAATCCTTTGAAGTGCATCTTCGGGATATCTTCTGGGCAGTTTCTGGGTTACATCGTGAGAGAAAGAGAGATCGAGGCAAAACAACGACAAGTGGAAGCTATCCTCAGCATGGAAGAACCAAGGTTGAAGAAGGAGATTCAAGTCTTAACATGGAGGATAACAACTCCAAGTCAGTTCATCTCAAGAATGACTGGTCGATGCAAGCCATTCTTGAAAGCTTTCAAAGTCAAGGATTCGAACTTCAGGAGTTCCGAGCAATCTGAGGAAAATGATCTTCGAGTTCTCTCAAATATCCTTGGGTAAGATCCATAGAGAAGAGAACCATAGGGCCAACGAGTTGGCAAAGATGGCTTCGGGCTGCGTAGAGGAAGCACTACCGATCAGAATAGATGTGTTCAAAAGGTCGAGCATCGATGAGTAGGTCAGATCAATTTCGAATGATTGGCGAGGTATGATTATGAATTTCTTGGAATTTAACATTCAGCCCGAAGATCCACATGAGGCCAGAAAGTTGAGATTGAAAGCAGCGAGATATTCTATGATCAGAGATGTACTTTATCGAATATCATTCATGGGACCATTGCTCAGATGCGTTGGGCCAACCCAAGCAAAATTCATTTTAAGATAAATGCATGAAGGAATGTACGACGAACATGTTAGGGGCAGGAGCCTTGCAAGGAAAGTGACAGCACAAGGATATTTTTGGCCATACTTGCACCGAGAGGCAGAGCAATACACTAAGAAATTTGAAGGATGTCAATTTCACTCTTTAGTAAGTCATATTCCGGCACACGAGTTGGTAACGCAAGCAGGACCATGACCATTCGCACGATGAGGAATGGACATAGTAGGTCCAATACCAGTTGCGCTTGGTGGACTGAAGCACTTGTTAGTGACAACCGATTACTTCTAGAAGTGAGTTGAAGCTCAGGCCTATGTAGCCATCATGACAGAATATGTCTCGAACTTTATTTGGAATCAGGTAATATGCAGGTTTGGTGTTCCAAGAGAGATTGTTTGAGACAACGGGACACAATTCAATAATGATGGATTTGGGAACTTATGTGATAGGCATGAGATACTATTGTGATTTGTTTCAAGAAGTTACCCAAGAGGAAACATGCAGGCTGAGATAACAAATCGAACTATATTCGATGGGATAGAGAAAAGGCTTGCAACCAAGAAAGGAAGGTGGACACAGGAGCTGTTGAGCCTATTATAGGCTTACAGAACCACCCCAAGGAAACCGACAAATGAAACGCCCTATACCCTTGCATATGGGATGGAGGTTGTCATTCCCACGAAGATTTTGATACCAATGACAAGAACTCTAGCCATTGAGCAAGTATGGAATGAGGATCGAATAGCACAAGAGTTGGATTTTGTAGACGAAAGAAGAGAAGCTGCAACAACTCATCTTGCAAATTACTAAAATTAACTTAAAAAATATTTCAATCCTGGGGTAAAGCCGAGATCGTTCGAACTTGGAGGATGGGTCCTGAAGTGAATGGTAGAAAGCATAAAAGTGCATGGTTCAGCAAAGTTCCAACAGGTGTGGGAAGACGCAATTGAGATCATTGAAGTCTACAGTAAATGGGTGTATTGGTTAAAGTACGTGAAGACTGGGTAGCAACTCCCAGGGCCATAGAATGCGATATACTTGAAAAAGTATTATATGTGAGGACTTGGGAGGTACGTGTTTTTAACTTTGTTGTTTTTGCAAATAATGGCTCACTAGTGAGAGAGTAAGTGCGAATTGTTAAATTTCTTGTCGGGAAAACTCCATTGTTAGAAGAGAAATTGGTGCTTCTTTGTTAATTAAATTTCTATTTATGAATAAAAGCAAACATGCGTGTTTCTAAATAGCTATTATTTGTACATTCTATTATTTTTTGGGTATCCGTAGTTACTATGGTAAGTTGGTGGATAACGAAGTTATGAAGAATGAAACAAAATAAGCTAGATGTTATGTGCTCAAAGTTAATTAGGTCCAACGTCTATAGTGAGACCTAAAGAACAAGGTGGTTAATTCAAGTTCGAAAGCTTGAGAGCGGAATCTATGACTAAGGAAAATATTCGCTAGGTTCGAAGTTTGAGAACAGAACATCTGGTCCGAAAATGAATATTAGTCAAGTTTGAAGCTTGAGCACAGAACCTCTGACTGGGAATGTATATAGTCAAGTTTGAAAGCTTGAGAGTAGAACCTCTGACTGGGAATATATACAGTCAAGTTTGAAATCTTGAGAACAGAACCTCTGACTGGGAATGTATATCGATCAAGTTCAAAAGCTTGAGAGCAGAACCTCTGATTGGGAATGTATATAGTCAAGTTCAAAAGCTTGAGAGAAGAATCTTTGACTGAGAATGAATACAGTCAAGTTCGAAAGCTCGAGAGCGGAATCTCTGACAAGAATGTGTACAGTTAAGTTCAAAAGCTCGAGAGCAGAATCTCTGACCAAGGAAATAAACGAGTTCCAAAAGTTTAAGTATGGTATACGTAATCAAGAAAGAATATTCGGTCAAGTTTGAAGCTTGTGAGCGTAACCTCTAACTGATATATATATATAGCTAGGTTCAAAATCAATGGGTAGAACCTTAATCTAAATACGAAAACTTTGTTAAGTTAAAGATGTAAATGATACCACGGATGAGGGTATAGATTTTGAAACTTTTGATTAAAGCCTCTGATAGTGACACTTATGGGAAGATATGAGCATCAAACCATGGGTCAAGAGAAGGGCAATCAATTGCAAGCATCGAAATCGGAATTTCAAACTTCAAACTTCAAACTTCGAAGTCAAAGTTTCGAGTTTTGGCGTTCGAAATAAAAATTTTAAACCCCAAAGTCTGTGAGACAAACCTCGAAGGGTAAGCTTCGAAAAACAAATTACGAGTGTTCAGATAAAGTTTGAATACAGGATACATAATCCTCTCTTGAAACGTGGAGATCGAAAGAGATGAACTATTGAGGGCATGTATGTATGAAGATATATAGAAAACCTATGATACACTTATAATGTTAAAGTCAAGCAACAGAAATTATTGTGCAACCAAAACCTGCGATGGACTTTTTAAGAAATGTGCAAGGAAACAAAATTTATTGAAGCTTGGTAAGGTGTGAAATAGTCAACGATGAGCCTGGAGGCCTTGGTAAGAGGTCAGGAAGTGCATGGGAATTCCTTTCTCAATAAGCTCGAGTTGGTAAGAGCTAACTCTGGAGTTGAAACCGTGATCATAAGGTGCACCAGCATCAGCCCTAAGGCCTCATATAGTCTCCAAAATACGGTAGATAACGTCGTCATTATAGAGCATGTCGTGTCGAAGGCTCATGACTATTTCCTCAAAGCCATCAGCCTTGGCCTTGCTGGCTTCAAGCTTGAATTCAAAGTCACGAGAATCATGAGGGATATGTGAAAAGTGATCTCGAGTGCTGGCAGGTTTGAAACGGTCTAGGTTATGACTCCTACGATCACGTGGAGCAGAAGGGCTACGCCAGCAGCGACTGGACTCACCAAGGTCATGGCGATAGAGGGGGGATATTATCTTCTCAAGATGAGTAACTCTTCTCTCCAGGGCCATGCCCTTAGTACTAGAGCTGCGAGAACCGAAGTGGACAAAGGGAGACGTCGATTCATCAGATCAATAACTTGACCTGCAAGAGAATGAGTATGAGGAAGTAACGTTATACTTCATGCAAATACATATAACATGCAAATATTGATAGCAAAAGTTACCGAGCAGAGGGCTCGATTGAAGATAAAACAAGAGGCATGTTGAAAAGCTCTTTTCCTTTCCCTTGATGAGGGGGTGGGATGTTTTCCGAGTAAGCAAAAGTGGTGAAACTAAACTTGAGATTGTTAGAGGAGGAGCCATTGCTAACTTATCCTACAAAGCTATCGAGGAAAGTATGGAGAAAGGTTAGTACAACTTGGTTTTTATAAGGAAAAATTCTTAAAGAGGATTACGTTAAACCCTAACCAGGTTTAAAATTTTGAATCCCTGAGTTTGTTTGTGGATAAAGTTAGAGTCCAAGTGAGATTCTAATCGGTTGGAAAACGGTTATAGCAAGAGTTTACCTAGTTTTTCTGCGAAGTGTGAAAATTTGACTTGACTCGGATTAGGGTTTAACTTGTAGGAGGCATTTTGAACCTCGGAGATCGAAGCTTCAACTTGTGCTGCCATTAATGGACCTGTAGGGGAGGTTAAAAGTATCTCAGCTTTCGGAACAGCCTTGGAATCGCTTGTGCTATATTTTGTGTTGCCTGGGAGAGAACCGGTTAGAGGAGTGTACTTTTACATGAATGCGAACTTGTCATCAATCTCATCGAGACCAACGAAGAGGTGATCGTCAGGAACAATAAGGGCTTGGTTCAAGCCAAGTCTGAAGTACTAAGTAGAAGCATATTAGATTAGGTGTTGGCCAGTAGTGAACTCGTTCTCCCTAGCCAAGATTGCATTATCAAGCTGAGCTACGAGTTCCTTGTTCTTCACTTGAGAAATATGGAGATTTTCTTGGAGGCTCCTAACTTGATGATCGAGGATTTTCATCGACACATTCCCAAGCCTGAGATGTGCCTCCGCAAGATTAGCCTTGCCTTCGGCTTCCATCACAGACTTCTCGAGGATGGGAATGAAACCAGAAGACGCTCGAAGCTCCTGCTCAACTTGGGAAGCATTTTAAAGCTCATCTTCAACCTCTTTCAACTTCGAGGAGAGGTCATCCACTTTTTTGTTGGCAAGATCTTGAAGATTGACGTTGATCAGGGGTGTAGCAGTCCCTGGAAGACAAAGTAAAAACTAAAACAAATAATGAGGGAACAATGAAAGGAAAGATTTGTTCGAACTAGAAAAGAAGATAGATGGAATACTTACATCGATCTGGTAAGAGTAAGTAGCCCTCAGATTATCGGTCCAGTCACCTTGTCGCAGCAAGTCCCGTTCCAGATTTCTACGACTAAGCCTTTGGGCAAGGATTGTGGCGGTGGTAGAATTCCCGAAGAGAGGTTGTCCATTATAAAGGAAGGGGAAGTCCGTTGAAGGGATAGATTTTCGGAGTGGGTTCGTTGAGGCAACATGGTGTAGAAACTATGGAGGTGGCAAAGCTTGAGTGTGGCTCAGAGATGGAGGAGTGTTTGAGCACGTGCTATCAACAATAAGTGTTCTAATGGCAAGGAAAAATAGGCGAAATAAAATGAATGGGGAAAAATGAATACCTCAGGCAGAGTCAGGTAAGGTATCGAGAGTTTCGATATGAGCCTTCGAAGAGAGTGAAGATCAAAGTTCAAGGGATGAACTTCAAGCAGACTGATGAGCTTTGATTGTGGGAGCTTCGAGATTCGAAGCAGTGCATGTTTTCTTCTTCTTCTTGTCTAGGATTGGGTCCGGAATGGAATGGAGTCTATTTTTGGAGTTCCTTGTCCTCTTCCATCCGGGTGTAGATGTTTGAGAAATTGATGCAGAAATGGGAAAACTAGGCTTCTTGATCGTGTACTTTGATCTTTTTCAGATGGCTTCCTTGATAAGGCCTTCAGACTCTTCACTGGTGGCAAACGAAGACTCAACATCAATGAGCCAATAGAGGAGCTCCTCTCCTTCAACGAGCTAGTGAGAGTAGTGGATAAAAGAATCAGAATCCATGTTCAGTGCCAAGGATTGCAGAGCAGTTTACGAAGCACCTTATGTAACCGACCATTCTTTGTCGGAGAGATAGTTAGAGATCCAAGAGATTCTCTCTTCGCTAAGTTCGAGCGAGAAGGGGTCAAGCCTCAAAGCTGTAAATGAATAGCAAAATTGAGTGCGTAATCAAGTCATGGTCAAGAACGAAATAACTTTGAACAAAACAAAGGTAAATTAGGATCAAATTCATACCTGGGGCATCATTGAATTGCCTAAGAACTATGAAGCCGAGTCCTTCGAGCTCGGGAGGTATCCAATTACCTTTGACGAAGACAAGATTGATGTGCTAGTGGGTGAAGTTGGTGGATTTTTGGTCGAAGCACTTCTTGAAGCGTTGTGGCTAGAGGTTGAAGCATCTCTCCAAGCCTCAAACTTTGGTCCACATGTGGGTGAAGAAGAAGTCGCAAAGACTGAGAGAGACCCGCCACTGTTGACCAACAATAAGGAAGGTCGAGAAGAGAAAGTAAGAATTAGGGCTGAGTTGCATGGGATGCAAACCCAGAAGAACCGAGAGGATCACAATTGCAGGATGAAGGGGAAAGCTCAAAAATATGAGGTGGTGCTTAGCAATAATAAGGGCACCGACCGGAATCCCTTCACTGGTAAACATGTTGCTACCTTCCGAGAGAGCCCAAATCATCATGCTCTCTAATGGATTGATGCGAGCCCTCTCAAGGCTCAGTTAGGCTTCGGTTGGGCTAGAAATTTCAGAGTTGGGGAGTTGGGGTCCGACCTCCTCGTGGTCATCGTCGGAAGCACTTGAAGAATGGCCCGATTCGGTCTGCATGGGTTTGCGGCAAGGGGAAGGGGCTCTCGCCATAGTCGATTTGGAGCGAGTGTTGGCCATTAGTATGTAGGAGAATCAAAAATTTCTGGGTTTTTGGTTTTAGGATTTTTCAAATTAGGAATTGGAGATGGTAAGGACGAAGAGGGTTGAGGCTATTTATATATGGAGAAAAAACGGAAGATTATGAATAGTGGAGTAGTGGAAGAGTTGTGGTTTTAATGAGAAGTTTATGGATTTTCTGGTGCATGAACTCGGGAAAGTGGGGGAAGTATGCATCAAAGTTCAAGGATTGAAGTTGGGGATCTTGAGGAGAATCGAAGCTCAAGGTACGAAATTTTGAATAATGGTGAGAAGTGGAATTTTCTATGTTGGGCTCAAGTTGTCGCCCAAAGACGAAATTGGGGGGCATTGTGGGAACAAAATTTTTTAGATGCAAACTTAGGTTCGATAAACATAAAGTCAAGGTTGATTTGAAGGATAAGAATGTCAAGGGTTGGATCTTTGAATAGTATGTCGAAGATCGAAGATCGAGTTTGGAAGCATTGCTTGAGGTTCAAGATTTGAACTTCAAGGTGAACATCGAAGGTCGAGATGAGTCTCGAAGTTCAATGCAGGATAAGATCCATTGTGCGGAACGAATGGATCATGAGATCCAAGCCCGGAATTGAGGGCCCAAGCACGAGGAAAAGATTGGATCTGTCCTAGAAGGCTACTTACCCACGTACCCCTGAAACAAGGGAGTTATGTGTGAAGTGGAGCATAATTCTAGGGTAATGGCGCCGAAATAGGAGGTTGTTACTGGTGGAGGCCGAAGATCGAGGATAGAAGTTCCTGGCATGAACTTCGAAGTTTGGTAGAAGAGTAATGGCTCCTATTTTGGTGGGTTCTTTAGTGGTATAAAGATGTGAAAAAGAGTAAGCTTTTATGTTAGATTCTACTCAGAACATACTTGCACTAAAACTCTTACTTACTAGAGTGTCAGAGAGTGTTTTGCAATCGTTTTACTTGTAATTTTTCTTAAACTTCTAGCTCAGATCATATGATTGTGGGCTCACTCCCCGGATCATCTTATTTTAGTCAATTCAACGTATTAATGCTAGAGATTTTACATCGAAGAGTTTCAATGACTAATATTGCACATCATTGAGATTTGATATTGGTATTATACTCTCATGTACAAACCCAAATGGTCTCGCAAAAAATTACTATTATATGACTACGATAGTAGTTTGGACATTGGTGATGCGCACTAGTATTTTCTTCTTAGGGTTATGCAATATCACATACAACTATACTAAAATCATATGCAATACACCATCACTTAATCTTATTTTGCACAGCTATTGACTGTGTGCGAATATAATATCTCGCACTTATGCATTTATGTGCCAAAATTGCTCTGCCACAACACATTATGATGGGTCAATCGAGACGAATGAATATTTATGTTGGACATGAGTCTCTAACTATAATCCGCTATAAGAACCTTGACAAGCGATCTCTTTACCGCTAGTTTTGCAAATGTCACTTTGATGAGACAGTCTTCCGGTCGTTAGGGGGAGGTAGGAACAAACATGTTAAATAGGAACGACGGGAAGGGTTGTGTCTTCACCATGTCTCATCATGATCCCCAAACGATATAACGTAACAGATTCGATGCCTGATGCATTTTCTAGTATTTGTTAACCCGTATGACGAGATCACATATACTTGCTGCAAACATGCCTATAAAAATTTATGTATGTTTCAAGAGGACATGACATCACCCAAAACAGATGGGAATGACATTGCCACCACGGAAAGTGGCATGGTGATGTCACAAAGTGGCATAGTGTCGTCACAAGCCATGGGTTCTGCTGGAGAGCGTAGGAGACCCAAAGGTTCGATAAATACTCATCAAAAGAAGGGAGCGAGTTTGGCATAATATGATCAATTGATCATTGATACTCTATTCCGTCTCATGATAATATGTTTGGATTGTGGTTATCATTAAGGGACTCCTTAATGTTAAAACCAATTACTCATAATATAGAGATCTCTACAAAGTACAAATTACACTAGTGTACACGAGAGCATGAAATTTTGAGACTTATCGAACATATCTATGTTGAAACTCCCAAACGTAGTAGTAATTGGCCTACATGGAAAGAAGTGATCCAAATTAAATTATATTCACTAACAAAGAGAAATGTAGTTGGGTTGGTGATTCTGACACACCCAAGTGTAAAGCCTATCATAATGGGCCTTTTTTAGAAGTCGTGGTGAGAATAAAGAGATTATACTCGCCTCATGACGCAAGGCTTCTCACAACGCTATGGAATCGACTACTAGAAGTCATATTCTCTCGTAATAGGGTTATTGCACTCCATTACCTTGTCAGTTTGGTAGTTTCTGAAAAACTTGACATGCAGCTTATAATCGTGGTCATGACGTATCTCTATGGGCATCTAGAATAAGAGATAGGTATGAATGTCTTAGATGAACTTCATGTACCCAAATCAATTGGCTCTAGACCATAGAGCACATTTGCAATGAGATTGAAATGCTCACTAAGTGACTACTTGATTAGGAAGAGATATGACCATGTGTGTTTATTTATATGACAAGTTCAAGATTTGTAAAGTGTTTGAAATCCGAATTTGAGATAATAGATCTAGGGAAAAAATGGTGTTGTGTCGAACTGGAACTCGAGCACCGAAATGATGAGATTTTCCACCAATCGGCTTATACTCTAAGATGTGTTGCACTTTATGATGATAAAGTGAAGTCTATGAGTACTCTCATAATCTTCTATAGTCTTAACCCTTAGAGGGATCCGTATTCATCCAAAGAATGATGACGAAGACGTGTTAGAGGCTACAGTGCCTAATCTAAGTGCAAAAGTGTCCTTAGCATAATATACAAGACTTAGCTTCTCATTATTATTGAACTTGATAGCTAGATGTATCAAAGAGTACGAAAGATAATCTTTCAGCATTAAATAGTACGAAAGATATGGTTTAAAGACAATCTTTCAGTATCAAAGAGTACGAAATATATGAGCTTGATCTATCTCTACAGAGAGGCCACAGAGAGAGTGGTGTTGGAACTAAGGGCACCACAAAGAGAGTGGCGCTGATTTCCTTTCACCCCTACACCAACAATCATTATGATGTGTTGGCAAGTTTTGCTGATGTTGGATATCTTTCTTATCCACACAAAGGTAGTTCCCAAATTGGTTATGTCTTTACCATAGGTAACACTGCGATATCTTGGAAGTCTTGAAAGTAGACTCTTGTCGCCACATCTTCGAACCAAGTTGATATTATTGATCTAACATGAAGTTGTTATAAAGTGCATATGATTGAGATCCATAAGTGCACATATCAAAGATGGAGTGGTTTAAGAATCAACCACTGATGAACCTACATGCATTTATGAGGATAATGTTGCTTGCATCAAGGTGATGAAGCTAGATTACATGAAGGGCAACAACACCAAACATATATCACATAAGTTATTCTATAGTCAGCAAACAATAGAAATTCCTCAAGGTCATGGTTGACTATGTTTGATTTGAGGATAAAGTGACTGACTTACATTCTAAGTCATTAGCCAAATCCACAATTGAGAAGCATGTGAAGAGCATAGGGTTACTCAGCTTATTCAAGCTACTTTGTTTGTTGATATCAGGGGGGATACAAACTTCAGGGGGAGTCACACATTCATATGAGCGTTGCTAAATATGAAGGACACGTTGTTCTCTTTTTCCTTGACTAAAGTTGTTTTTATTTCAAAGAGTTTTTATTACTTGGTAAGGTTTTAATGAGACAACATAGTTAAGTGTCATATCATCGTCTACGACGACTTGCACTTTTTTTACTTGGTGAGATCACTTTATCTCCTGTAAAAGTTTTTGGCTCGTCAAGATTTTTAATGAGGTATCAAAAAAGCATTGAAGAAGCACTGTCTACCATAACCGGTACAAAGGGGAGTGTTGAAAGATATTAATCTTATTATGTGTGTTCCTAGTTATCGTAGAATATGTAGAGAATAAAGAAGAGAATCTTATTTAGTGATGTATTAGGATTCTTACCATATGTAACTCCATGTACTCTCTTATATAAATGAGCTTCTTATTATCAATAAAAGGTTACACCGATTGTTTTCACAATCTCTATTGTTTATACGTTTTTTCTAGAATATTAGCTGGTTTTTCTTCTGTGCTTGAAAAATGGTTCTCAATGAATTTGAGGGATGCAGATGTGGTCTCTGTATAAACATGAGTGTAAGTTGTTGCGGTATTGTTTGAATTGAAGGGAAACGACTTGCAATATAAACAAGAGAAATTAACGATGAGCTACCCTATGTTTGAGTTGGTAGGTAGAGTCGTAGAGCAACTCTATTATACGGAGAGTGAATCATGAAATATGCATGCAGAGAATTCAATATTAAAGAACTATTTGAGATAGTTTTATATTATCGAGTGTAGCAACATTGAACGAGATAGAAAAAAGAGAATGACTTTGCTTTTTAGGCATAAGGCTTTGGATCTACTTATATATCACTACTAACAAAATATGATATCCACACCGATTAGAATCATTGTCTAATAAGGCCTTTTCACACTGACATCCCAGTAAAAAGGCTTTAGCTGACACGGATAGCTCTTGTGTGAATTCGAGAGGGATGTGGAATGCTCAATCCACACATTTATCGTTAGAAGCCATTTTCCACTGTTATCAGTGTACACATTATAGGTGGACCCTGCCACTACAGGACTTCTTGAATTGAGATAGTCAATGTGTAATGTCTCGGTTGTCAGTGTCGATTGTTCTTCTCATTTCACACAGTAGTCACTTGTTAGTATCTTTTGGTCGATTTTCAAGATCTAGATTTGATTTCCACATTTTGATTTCTTTTTAGTTTTAGTAATTACTTTGAGATATGGATCTTCAAATCTAAGTTCATTCATCATGACATTATCTGAGTTCATCAGATCTGGGTTTGCCTACGTTGTCTAGGTTCAACATCCATCTTTTTATCTGCAGCGTGTACTCACATCTATGAACCTGCAATTTAAAAAATAATCAATACGCAAGTTTGACAACAAAATATAAATTGGAAAAGTAAGAGATTTGAAATGAAGAGGAAACAACATAAGTGATGCTGCAAAATAACTAGAGAAGAGTTGAAGAGGCTGGACGCATGCTATAGTTCTGCATATCTGCATCACTGAAAGAACTACTAATAAAGTAATCCGCACATTAACAAGAGATCCATGATACAAGCTTGCAATAACTTACTTACCTCAAGAGACTACAGAGCTTTTTAAATTTCAGAGAGAGCAGCAAAATCTGATGATGAACGAAGAGATTGAGGTGAGCAGATCTGATGATGAACGAAGAGACTGATCTCAAGGACTGTTATATTCTTTCAGTTTCAATTCACAGAAAAATCTGTGTGTATTGATCAATACAAATTCCACAGACTTCAGTAAGATAGGACCTCGAAAACGTTAACAGTCACATCATCTATCAAACAAAAGTCGCACCATATCAATGCACAACTAGACGTACATAGTTACAAACGGTTAACCGTGTGGACTTATTGCACATTGTTGTCTGCTCATATAGATACCAAAAGATATGGACTCCGAGTGATAAGTCTTTCACATAGAGGTCCGTGGGTGTGTACTTACATAAGTCCGTAGGCAAAAAAAATTTCACGAGTATCAGTGTGAATTGCATTTTACACTGACATGAGTGTAATAAAAAAATCTGTGTGCAATTATTAAGTGTGGATTTCTTGTTTTGTTATTAGTGTATGCTATCTGAAGACAAGTCATCGATCGATCTGCATTATTTGCACATGTTAGGTGCCTCTTGCATTATATAATATTATCTTGCAGGAAAAAAATTATAAAAATTGTTTCTCTTTTATTGATAAAATGCCTTAAATATAATTTGTTACAATAAATGTCTCGATAGAACAGAGATTTTTTATATCTATCTAATTAATATCTGAATCTAAGTATGACAAGATACACACAGAGAATTATGGAGAATTAATCTCCTTAAACATTTTCCTTATGTTGATGGCCATAAGAATGATGCTTGACTTGTTGCCTAACTAAAAACCTTGTCAAGCAAACTAAAAACCTCATGGGTAAAACAAAAGCTTGATCTAAGGGAAAAAGAGTACAACGCATCAACTACAAAAGCTACTACATGTGACGTAGACTCCCCCTGATGTCTACATAAATGTAACTCCTCCTGATTGTAAACCTAGTTTTGGAGTTCAGATAACCTGCGCATGCCAATGCGTCTCACATGTTTCACAAATGTAGATTTATGCAATAACTTGGTAAACAAGTTCACAGCATTATCAACGGAACCAATCTGGTTCACTTGGATATTCAACAGCTACTGCTGTTGCTGATTAAAGAAGAACTTCAGTGATATATGTTTTGTACTGTCACCCTTAATGTAACCCAACTTCATATGTTCAATGCATGCTACATTATCCTCATAGATGCAAGTGGGAGAAATAACAGTAGATGGTAATCCACTAGACCCTCGAATATAGCCTATGACTGACGTAAGCCAACAAACACATTCTCTAACAGCTTCATGTAAAGCAATAATTTCAGAATGATTAGAAGAAGGAACAACAAGGTTTTCCTTTGTTGATCTCCAAGAGATCATTGTATTTCCCATAGTGAAAACATAACCGGTCTGTGAATGACCTTTGTGCGGGTCAGAGATGTATCCAGCATCAGTAAATCCAACCAACACATCAACCAGTGTCTCGGAACAAGGGATTGCATGAAAACTCTCCAAAGCAGGTCGAAAGAATCACACTAGTCGATCTAGGGTGCACAATTCGACTGGTCAAGGCCATGGCTCGACGGGTTGAAAGACCCCTTCGGGTTATCACAGTTTATTGCAGTCGACGGGTCGAGTGATATTTTCGACGGGTCGAAATGTCCAGAACTTGAATACTGCGATTCAACTATCCCTTGACTAGGATTTTTATGCTTCTCTTTGTATTCTTTGTAAGGGAAGAATAAGCCCATGTCAATGGAATCTTTCAAGTACCTGAAGATTTGTTTTACTCTATTCCAATGACGTTGCATAGGTGTAAAGCTAAATCTAGCCAACAAATTCACTGAGAAGGCAATATCTTGATGTATGCACTGATCTAAATACAACAAAGCTCCAATAACACTAAGATATGAAATTTTAGCTCCCAAGATCTCTTCATCGTCATCTAGCGGACGAAACAAATCTTTCTTGGGATCCAGACTGCGAATCACCATTGGTGTGCTAACCGAGTGTGCTTTGTCCATGTTAAATCACATGAGCATCTTTTGGACATAAGCAGACTCGTGAATAAGAATTCCACTAACTCGATGTTCCTGCTCTAATTGGAGACAAAAGCAAGTCTTACCAAGGCCTTTCATCTCAAACTCTAATTTCAAGTAGCTAACTGTCTCATTGATCTCATTAAGAGTTCTGATGATGTTCATATTATCAATATAGACTGCTATTATAACAAAACCTGAACTTGTTCTTTTAATGAACACGCAAGGGCATAAGTCATCATTCTTGTATCCTTTCCCAATCAAGTTGTCACTAAGACGTGTATACCACATCCTACCGGATTGCTTCAATCCATATAGTGAACGTCTCAATTTGATAACATGAGCACTCTGTGGTATAGAGTTACTTGATTTGCAATGTCATCTGGCACTCTTATGTATATCTCTGAATCAAGATTCCCATAGAGATATGCAATAACCACATCCATAAATTGCATGTTAAGCTTTTAAAACACTACCAAGCTTATCAGGTAGCAGAAGGTGATGATGTCCATAACAGGAGAATACATCTCCTCATAATCAATTCAAGGGCGCTGAGAGAAACCATGCATTACAAGTCTAGCTTTATAATGTAAGACCTCATTCTTCTCATTATGCTTCCGAACAAAGACCCATTTATGTCCAACCGGAAAAACATTTTGTGGGCATAGCACAACCGGACCGAAAACTTGCCTTTTATTGAAAGAGTCTAGTTCAGTCTGGACTGCTACCTCCCATTTCAGCCAATCTTCTCTACATTGACATTCAACAACCATTTGGGGTTTCACTTCATCGTCGCCAATAATCTCCTGGGCGACGGAATAAGCAAACACATCATCAACTAACATGGAAGATCTATCCATAAGAATGTACGCATCATTTGTTTTAAGAAAGATTTCTTTGTTCACTGACATCACAAGAGGTTCTAGAGCTTCCCCCAGACTTTCCTATTGTGATTCAAGGACATAACTATAATAAGAGACAATCTCATGTGAAGGATTCACAATGTTGATGATGAATGGATCTTTTTGTGCCTTGATGACCTACCTTTTAACTGGCGGCTCATCAATGGATTTTCTTGGTCTTCCCATTTTCCTGGTGGGAGCCAAGGCTGACGCAACACCTTCCACATGAGCAAGAAGAATGTCTCATTGCCTGGTGTTGCCACTAATGAATTCCCTTTTCAGGATTTCCAACCTTGTAGGAACATTGCAGCAGGTATATCCGATCTCGTCACTTTAGCAATATCAGTAAATGAGTCGGGCATAGAGTCTGCTACTTGCTAAAGATCAAGTATTCTTTGCACTTCCCTTTCACTTTGAGACGTGCGAGGATCATGAAGAGACGCAGTGGGATTAAACCACATCAATTCCTGACGTTCCACTGAAATAGAAACATTCTTGTCTCCCCCTAATGGCGGCAAATATGTCTCTTCAAAGTGACAATCTGCAAATCTAATAGTAAAGAGATCTCTTATTGAAGGTTCAAGATAGCGGACTATCATTGGAGATTCATAACCAACATAAATGTCTAATCTTATTTGAGGACCCATTTTAGTGCGTTGTGGAGGCGCAATTGACACACAAACCGCGTAACTAAAAATGAGTAAATGTGAAACAGCAAGCTCATTTCTAATGACCAACTGGTACGCACTGAATGGTTGGCAGGCTACGGATCGAAAATGAAGAAGCATTGCTGCATGTAACACTGCATATCCCCATGCAGAGATCAATAAATTTGTATGCATTACCAAAGCTCTAGACACAAGCTGTAACCACTTGATATGAGCCTATGCTAAACTGTTCTGAGAATGAACATGAGGAACGCGATGTTCAACTTCAATCATAAGAGACATGCAGTAATCATCAAAAGATTTTGATGTAAACTCTTCTGCATTATTCAATCGAATAGACTTGATTGGATGATTTGGGTGGTGAGCCCGGAGCTTAATGATTTGAGCCAGGAGTTTTGCAAATGCAGCATTCCTTATGGAAAGTAAAGCAACGTGTGACCATCCCGTTGATGCATCTATCAAAACCATGAAATATTTAAATGGTCCGCATTCGGGTTTGATAGGTCCACAAATATCACCTTGGATCCTTTGTACAAATGAAATATTGTCATTATTATCAACAGAAAAAGAAGGACATGCCTGTAATTTTGCTAAAGAACAAGCTATGTAAAACGAGTGATGTGCAGCAGAGATTGCAACATAAGAATCTGGTGGGATAACGCACAACGCCTCACAATATTTCGCCGGGATGGTGCTGCACTAGTCTTGGAGACAGAGCCAGGATTAAGAGGAGTAGTCTCATCCTCACCATCTAAACCGATGGAAATAGGTAATCCTACATGTTTTTTCGCTCTAAAAAATGGATGACCATGAGTATTTTTTAAGATTTTGATCATCATGTCACGACCTGGATGTCCCAGTCGAAAATGCTAAAGCCTGTATGAGGTAGAATGACACGTGGTAGTGTGAGTCACGGTATTAGATTCAATGATCCAAACTGTAGTTAGATATAAACCACTACGGATAGTCGGAAACTTCTCTAGAATGCGATTGCGGCCACATTCAACAGAGGTTATACATAAAAGTTTTTTCTTATTCTCATAATAAGTTTTCAAGTGAAAACCGTTGACACGAATATCTTTAAAACTTAACAAGGTTCGATTGGCTTTTGGTGCATATAAGGCATCAGTGATATATAATTTTGTACCATGGGGCAGCAGAAACTCTGCAGAACTACGCACTTTTATAACGGGCACTGCACCAATTATGGTTGCCACTGAGGATTTGTATGAAAAAAGATCTACAAATAGTTGCCTATTCCGCAGAATGGTATAGGTAGTACCACTATCTGCTAGAAACTCAATTTAGCCTTGAAACATCTACAAAATCAATGTAAATAAGTAAGTCTTTGTACTAAAGACCAGGCGTACACTTTAAGTATACACTTAAATATTTGAATAAGGGTGTGACCTTTGTTGAGTGCTGATATGACATGACATAAACCGATGTATAAACAACATCTGGTGTTGAAATCCAGGTTGGTCGATTTAGACATCTGAAAACATCACATCAAATTTTTTTCAATATTTTCCAATAAAACCGATGTATAAACATATCTAAAAACATCACATCCGGGTAACATCTTCGACGGGTCGAAGGAAATCCTCGAAGGGTCGAAGAAAACCCAAAATTGAATTTCAATTTTCCAATACTGATTTTTGATGGGTCGAGCTAATTTTCTAGGGTCGAAGAAAACCTAAAACCGATATCGATTTTTTTATATCTATTTTCGACGGATCGAGATCAATTTTCGACGGGTTGAAATTGGATATAGTCCGAGACAGAAGCAAACATTCAACGGGTTGAGGTCAATTTTCGATGGGTCGAAATTGGACATGGTCCGAGACAGAAGCAAACATTCGACGGGTTGAGCAAAAACTAGACGAGTCGAAAAATGTGAAAACCGATCCAGAGTAAAGCATTCGACAGGTCGAGGAAATCCTCGACGGGTCGAAAATGTCCTGAGATCAAAATAACTGCTTTTTTTCTTTTCGTGCCTCATCCTTACTGTATCATTGTCATTATGCCATATACAATTGTAAACATCAAACCATACATAAGAATTGTATGAAAATAGAACATACTCAGCACTTTCATATACCGAAAAATAGAGAAATATTCATACTGCCAACAAAAATATATCATAGATGTTCTTAATGAAAAAACAAGGCAAGTGTCTTAATAAGTTTGACCAAAAAGTAAGCCAAAAGAAAAACCAAACTTGAAAAATTACAGAGACAAGGCCTTTTACATAGGCTTAATCAAAGTCCGGGATAGTAAGATCTTTCCTCTTATCTTCTGCAAGAACGAGATTGGTGTAGACCTCCATCTCTAAATCTCTAGCATGATTCAACTCTTGAGCCAAATACTGCTTGTGCCTCTGGTAGATGTTATGGATTTCTTTACTAGCACGACACTGTTTGTGCATATGCTTAGTAGAACTACATTTGAAACAAACGTATCTTCCAGACTATTGAGATCGTTGACCATCAGAAATCAAACCAGACTGGTCCTTGTTGGAGTTGGCGTTCTGATCTCTATGCCAAGTCAGATTTTGGCTGCGGTTTTGGCCACACCCACGCTCTCCTCTACCCCCACGTGGAGCATGTCCTCCACGAGCATAAGGTTCTGAACGAGCAACCTTCTTACTTTTACAGGCCTTTCCTCCAGTTTGGTAACTCTTAGGCTTCTTAGTACCAGCCAATCTTAAGTTATTATTTAGGATGATCTCGTGATGTCTCTCTTTTTTCGCAAGGCTATTGATGAGATCACTGAAGGTAGTAATCCTTCCCTATTCGTGCCCAAGTTAGTACTAATGAGCAAGCTTATGGATGTAGGGAAGGTGTTTAACAACCGTTCAATCATATCTTGCTCGGTCTTCTACACCCAGAAACTCAACTCCGACTGCAGATCCAACATTGCTTGATTATAATCTTAGATCTTTAGGAAATCCAGAAGTCTGGTGTTTTTCATCTTGCAGTTAACTCAGGAAGTTGTGCATCATACTCATGGATGTTGGGAAGGTTTGTAACGCCCTCTCAATCATGTCATTCTCAGATTTTTTTTCACCCCACAAAACTCAACTCTGACTGCAGATCTAGCATGGCTTGATTAAACTCTTGGATTTTGAGAAAATCCACAAGTCTAGTGTTCTCCCATCTTGCAGTCAACTCAGGAAGTTATGCATTATATACATTGTTGAAGCACTGCTTCCGAACATCCCACAATACCATGGGATCCGTTTTGTTTAAATAATGCTTCTTGAGAGTTGGATGAGTATGACGCCTCAAAAATATGAGGGCTTGAGCTTTTGATTCTTCAGTGGGGGCAGGAGATTCATTCCAGGTCCAGAGGGTTTGATGGTGTTGGTCAGTCTCTTTCCGATGAATGTAGTTTCCACATCTGAGACCTAACAGTGGTACTTCTTGCCTTTAAGGTCAAGGATGTCGAATTCCGGCCTAGCTGGCTCATTCGAACTCATCTATAAAAACACACAAAGATGTCTTATCAGTAACGATCGAAAACTACGATCACAAAAACTTTCAAGTTTTATTGAATAAGAACGTGATCCATGATATATGGTCACAAAATCGATTATAAATGGTGGCAAAAATCACATACATCTACCGTGACTAACTATCACATAGGATCGATTTCTTTCTTTTTTTAGTTTCTTTTCTAAACCATGACTCCCCCAGGACCGTCACTTATACTCTATGGATATAGATCCGTAGGAACTAGGGTAAACATGTAATATAAAACAACTCATATTACAATTATCATCAACTTGGATCTAGAATTTTGTGGTAAGTAAGTTTGATCCTAGATCTAGAGATTGATAGTTTAGAAAAGTTTACCTCGATGGGTGTTGTGCTCGATATGACCGGTACACTTGTTGATTGAATTGATGTTGAAGCTCGTCTGAAACGGTTCTTCGGAAGTCGAGCAATCTTGACGACGTAGGAAGATTTGAGGAGCTTGTGCTTGTGTGAAGATTGCCGGAATCACACCAGGTGAGGCCGACGGTGGTGGAGGTCGACGGCGATTTGCAGGCTGTTTTGGAAGGTTAGGGTTTTTTTTCTTTTCATGGTGATGGCTATCAATCAAGACAGCTGTTAATAACATGTTGAAGGAGAAAAGTATGTAGACTGTAAAAATTGTTCCTCTTTCATTAATAGAATGCCTTAAATACAAGCTGATACAATCTGTTACAATAAATGTCTCGATATAACAGAGATTCTCTTTATCTATCTAATTAATATCTGTATCTAAGTAGAACAAGATACACACAAAAAATTATGGAGAATTAATCTCCTTAAACACTTATCGAAATCCAGAAATCGATTTTGTTGAGTAACAACTAACTAGCTAAGACTTGGTCTATGTTAATACTTCGATTGCACTTGAAGCAAAACTTGATAATTTCTTCTATCTACTTGACTTAATTATTGAAGTTATTTGGTGAAATCATGCAATAAAAAGTCATCTTCATTTTGTTTTCATTTTCCAGATCAAGTTCAAAACTCAAGTTACCTCCATCTCTAACAAGGTTACCATTTATTGGAAACCTTCACCGGCTAGCACACTCCCACACCGCTCTCTTCAAGCTCTGTCTAAGAAGCATGGCTCTCTAATGCTACTGCACTTGGGTCAAATTCCAACACTAGTAGTTTCCTCTACAGAAATGGCCAAGGAAGTCATGAGGACCCATGACATTGTCTTCTCCAGCCGTCCCAAAACTTTTGCTCCTAATCTTTGGTTGTATGTGGATGTAAAAACATTGGCTTTGCTCCTTATGGGGAGTACTGGAGACAAATGCGGAAAATCTGTGTTCTTGAACATCTAAGCCTTAGAAGGGTGCACCAATTTCTGTATACAACGGAAGAAGAAGTTGAGGATTTGGTAAACAGAATACGCAAATTGTGCCTCGGCAAGTCTCCTATTAACTCAAGTCAGTTGCTGATAAATTGCTCCAACAACATTATGTCTAGGTCTGTTATTGGAAGAACTTTTGCAGAAGAAGATGGTACTTGGTTAGGAGAGTTATCAAGAAGGTTGTTGACTGAATTACTGGTCTTTAGTGTTGGAGATTTCTTCCCTTCTTTGAGATGGATCAACAGTCTTAGACGCCTAACATCGCGGTTGGGAAAGACCTTTGCTGAAATAGATGGTTTATTTGATGAGATAGTTAAAGATCATAAGACAGGAAAAACATAAGTTGATTCCATGGATTTTGTGGATATTCAGCTTCAGCTTCAAAAAAACGACATGGTTGGCTTCAAGCTTACTCAAGACAACTTGAATGCAATCTTGGTACGTGGTATGTCTCTGTCAGAATTGGAACTCTGAAACTACTGTGGGACTCTGATACTATTGTTAGATATAAGGGAGCACTTGGGTGTAGGGAATAAGAAGGAAGATTTTAGACAGAGGAGGAACTCTCTCCCACAAACTTTTAACTTTTATTTCACTCGTACAACCCTTAATTGTACAACTCTTACACTCACTTCTACTACTGCCGTGTGTTCACTCACACACTCCTATTTCTCTCTTCTACTCTACTCTCTTCCTTACTTACACTCTATTTGTTAAAAAATTGTCACGGCCAAGATCACGATGGCCGATAAACTTCTGGTTCAAAGTGTCTTTCTGATTGACGTGGGCGTGCCAACTTGCGGCCTATTGGCCAAGCGAGGTTTTGATTGGTTGCATTGGATCTAACTTCTTCAAACAATTGTGGGCCGATGAAGGAACCTTCTCGGCCTAACGGTTCTTCTGCCTTGGTGAATAAGGATTTTTTGACATTTCTTTTTGTGCTTTTCTGGTATACAGTTTCTAGAAAAAGTAAATTTACCTAAAGTAAATAGCAATAAATAATACTAGAATGTAAAGAACATGTAGATGAAAGCTAAAAAATAAAATATACGACTAAGTGCAGAAAGAAAAGGAAAGCGATAAACAAAGATAAATTTGACTAGAAAGAAATGTAAGACATTTGGAGAAAAATAAATTGTATTGATGTGTTGTATTGGCTGGGGACTCTTTATAATGTAGTAGAGTAGTCCTATTTATATTAATACATTTCTTGGTGAAGGATTTGTAAATGGATTCTTCTGTAATCTCTATCATCAATGTGATATTATCACATTTATTATCACTAGATCAGAAAATTAATTCATTAAGACTCCATGTCAAGAGGAAGTCTTGATCTATACCCTCCACCATCCTTTCACGTTGATAGCGAATCCCTTTATAATTATCCTTCCTCATCGAATCCAAGTAGGTCTCTAGTTGCATTAATACTCAATAAATATCATAATAACAAGATAATTATTAAAATTTAGCAAAAATGAGCCGACTTTTTTCTCGTTCATCGGTTAAAATATCAAAAAGTTGATGTGCTAAAAATAAGGTCCAATATAACCCGTTCCTTCGACAATTGGGCTTAACAGACCGACGTGCAAAAATCAGGTACAAACACTAGTTTAGCCTGCTAGTTCTGTATATTATGTAAATTAGAAGTCGCTCTGAATACTATGTTTAGTTTGCTTCCGTTTGTGTTGTATTTCTAAATGATCACTGATTTCCTTGTAAACCTTTGATTTCTGTACAATTTTCGTTTGTACAATAGTTGGTTGATTTGAGAAATCCAAATGGGAATCGGTGTCTCACAGTTTGTTTTGTGAACTATTTTGGAAGTGTGGTTTCTCTGCAGGTTTTGGATTTTCTTGATTTGTTGAGGAAACTCTGGAAAAAAAATTGTAGATTTTGTTGTCGTTAGGGTCTAATTTCGGTTTAGGCAACTAAATTAAAGTTCGGTCCTTTCAGTTCTCTTTGTTCCTTTTTATAACTTAGCTAAAAATTATCAAAACATTAATTGGAATGAAATAGTTGCTGACTATATCACCCAAGGAGTTTGGAATAGAGAAAAATTTCTTTCTGTTTTGGAAATTGATGTTGTGGACCAAATTTGTGGCATTTCGCTTTCTATGTTTGATCAAATAGACTCTTTTGTTTGGGGTCCCAACCCGAATGAAAATTACTCAATTAAATCTGCCACTTGGTTACAAAATGAAGGTATCTAAAAGCATGAAATTGCAGATATGTTAGAGAAAGTCTGGAAACTTAGAATTCTTCCCAAGGTTAAGATTTTTGCATGGCTTTTACTTCGAGGAAGATTAAAGACTAGAGATAGATTTTTGAGATTTGGCATGATTAATACTAACATTTGCCCTGTTTGTTCCATGGATGAAGAATCTGCTTCTCATCGCTTTTGTCAATGGCATGGAGATTGTCTGGTTTCAATGGCATGGATCAGAGCTTGGATTTAATCCAAAACTTGAAAATTCAGTTTGATACTATTACTAACAATGATCTACAGATTGAAAAAATGTTTATAATTTTATATTTGATTTGGAAAGCAAGAAATAATATGATTTTCAGGAATGAGAGGATGAATGCCACTTCCATTGTGGCTGCAGCTGCTACTACTTTCAAAAACTACATTGATCAAAATCCAAGAGCTACCAAGAAGAATTTAGGCACCTGCACCATAATTTGGAAGCTGCCTCCCCAAAATAGCTACAAAATCAATTTTGATGCTCGGTGAGAAGCACTAGAGTTGGGGGTGCTGCTAGAGGTTTCATCATTCATGATTGTCATGGGAATCCCATTCTTGTTGGGTCTCAGAAGTTTGGCAGAACCACAGTCCCCTTAGCTGAAACTTTTGCATTGAGAGATAGTTTTCTTCAAGCGCAGAGAATGAATATCAAAAGAATTCAAGTTGAAGGAGACTCCCAGTTTGTGATCAACTGCATCAACAACCAATGTTCAATTCCTTGGAGGCTCAAGACCATTGTTATGGACATCAAAAACCTTGCAGACATGTTCGACGAGATTTCCTTCAGACATATATTCAGAGAAGCTAATTTCTTGTTGATAGTTTAGCCGGATGGAACCATAGCACCTTGAGTCTTCATCTATGAGATCATTCTGTCCCAAGCGTTGTTAGTATAGCTCTGCTCCATGATCAACTTGGACTTGGCTGCCTTCGGGCGCGTCTGTGTAATTATTTTTCCTTTTTATATCAAAAAAAAAAACTTTTCAAATGTGACCAATAACTGGAATTCCACGTTAGTTTCCGGTACGGCTCGCATCTACACATAAAAGGTCTATTAGTTTCTATGTTGAGTAGTAAGATTAATTTTTAAGTTTTTTTTACCAAGTTAATGTTTAAGTTTTAACCTTAGACTTCCGACTAGTTGAACAGCTATTGCCAATGGCCTTTGGATGCAGGGCTTGTGTACTTTCGATAATAGATTAATACCATTGAAGTTTGAAAATTTGTTTCCATTTTTCACATCTTGGCTGCTGTTATCTGCATCTGTGCAACAAGTTTTCAGGCACTTGGTGTGAAAGTGGTGAACCATGCCGTTTCGTATTCTCTTGAAAATGAAACTCGTCAAGTTTGAAATAGACAAATAGTTCATCTATTATGTAACAACTGATGTCATACACCTCTAATAAAAACAATCATATGATTCATTGGCAAAGGCAAAATATTCACACACTAGAAATCACAAATCCAAGTGCCCCATAGATCCATAGCTGACTGCGATGAACTGGTCTCAAAGGACAGTACTAGCAGCTCATACAATATAGGAATTGAGTTATTGAATATCTTAAGTTTCTACATGCACGTTTCATTCTTGCTTTTGAATCGTTACACTCCGTCTCCATATCCCTGCCAAGGCACTACCAATGATCGAATGACAAACGCTGGAAACAGCACAAGGTACAGCAGTAAGAGGATTCCCAAAGTGCTGAGTAGCTAGAACAACTCCAAGCACCGAATTCTAAAACAAAAGTTGACAAAAATAGTCAATCATACGCGAAAACAATAGTATAACCGACTTGCTCAGAGAAAAATAATATCCTTGGATATATATTGACATCATCAGTCCATGAGTATACAAAAACTAGAAATCATGCGGCCATGACTAGAGATTCATTGAACTAGCAATTCTCTTTTAGAAATTCAGCTTGATGAGAGAAAACAGAATTTTACCAACCTGCATGCCAACCTCAATTGAGACGGTCCTTGATGATGCAACATCAAGCCCAAGTATCCTTGAAAGCACGTAACCAAAGAAAAATCCAGATGCATGCAAAAGAGAGGAAGCTAGCACAACTTGAAGACCAGATGTAAGAATCGTGGAGGAACTCTGGGCAATTGCATTCCCACAAAGAACACCAACTGTTGTCACAGCAATTGGTGGCATCAATGGAGACACAAATTTTACTAGGCCTTGGAAATACTGATTCAGAAATGCACCGGCAATTACAGGCAGAAGCACAACCTGTATTCAAAGCATATTGTAGCTTAACATGAATTATCAGAGCAACAGCAACAGCTAAGAAACTGCAGTAGTTCAAAATGTCACCTGCAGTGTTGAAAATAACATCCCAGCTGCATCTACTGCAACATATTGCCCGGCAAGTTTGGCTGTGAGAAATGGGGTCATGATCTACAGCATGAAACCCATGAGTGAATAGAAGAAGACGATGATAATTCGATCAGACAATTAAGCCAGGTTCCATCCCGGTTTAGTATTACCTACTTACAGGGATATCTCCTTATCCACACTATTTTATAGCTCTCCTCATTATAGTAAAGCTGGTATACTACTTCCAGACATACAGTTGTACTCAGTACACTATGAAACAGCCTTAGAATAGATCAGTATAGCCAATAATTTATATGTTGAGAACCGAACAGAAGATACAATTAACTACTCAGTAGTACAGGGTGCAAAATTGATGTGCCCCATAAGGCTTTAGTGGCAAAATAATTTGAATGGAGAAACAGTCCATCAAGACATAAATCTAGCAAGTGTTACTTGAAAGGGATCTTCTATCCATCCAAAGAATTTCTAATATATCAGCCAACATTTTTTTCTCTCTTTCTCTAGAAGATATGTTATATTATTTCCATGAAGAAAACCATCTTAAAGAATGATAACGTAGTATGAAAGCTATATCAGTCTACTCACCACGGCAGATAAAGTGCTCGCTGCTGTCATTAACACAGAAAGTGCCACATTTCCACTGGAACAAAAAAAAAAGAAAAAAAAGGAGAGAGCCATTATCAGATCCATTCGCCACATACAGCAAGAAAGGTAAAAAGGCAAAGGAAGAAAACAAGTCTTCCCAGTGTTCTCCAAATATATATTATTTGATCCCATTCACCTCAACTCGAATAATGTTAGCATATAAACTTTTAATTTATAATGAACTTGGACATCAAATAAAAAGAAGGTAATATTAATGGTAATACTTGAAGGTCTATATACCGTGCAATATAGGTTACAATGTTACTTGCTGTTCCTGCAAAACATTAACCAACAATGGAGATAGAACTCAGATAGACAGGCCAGCTTTGAATAAACAAGTGATATAACACATTTTCATTATATATAGAGAAAGAGACAGAGACAGAGATTGTATCGGACATACCACCAGGGCAGCAACCAACCAATATCAAACCAGCTGCATAATGCGACGGCAGATTCAAAAGCTTGCTCACAAAAAATCCAGATAAAGGCATCACCTGAAAAACACACGTAGAAACAACAAATGTAAAGAATTGAATGACATAATATCTACACCTATTAAATTCTCCTAGTTAGAACCGATGAAAAAAAAAATCAAATCTTTGACACTGAATCCTAAATTTACAAGCAACATTGAGTTTGGAACCAATCAAAAGATCAAGTAATTTCGAGCACAGATTGTACGTTTCCTAACCACATTGTAAGTAATAAATCATAAATGAATCAAATGCATTAAGATAAATGTAGGTAAGCACTGACCGAGTACTGAAGAAAGAAGCCACAGAACAACTCCTTGGGCATAGCCAAAGCGTCCCCAAGGTCCCTGAAAGTTAAAGTCATTCCCATTCCGAGCATGGTCAGCGTTAAGCCGAAAACATTGAAGTTGGGTGTGACCCAGTTGAAGTAGCTTGGTCTGAGCAGACCCAACAAGCACCCTAAAGCAACCCATATCGGAAAAGCATTCGAGATAGCCTCACTCGCCGCCTCAACCCAGTCCCTGAAGCTCCTGTCGCCATTTGTACTGAAGCTGTTCGACGACGAAATGCCTGAACCAGCTGGACCCACTGATGACTGTCTCTTCTTTGTGGGTAGGTCCCATTTGGGGTTTTGGAGAGAAGGTGTGTGAGGATTGGAGTGGGATCTTAGTTTGAGTTGAGTAGAGGAATGGGAATGAGAAAAGAGGAATGATGTGGGATTGGTGTGGGATTGGTTTGAAAAGGGGTTTAGGTTTGATTGGAAACAAAAGGCTTTCTTGCCATGGGAGTATGCAAGTGAAGACTGCATTTTTCTGTCTCAGGAGAAGTCTCAAGTTTTGCAGTCTGAGTGAAGAAGAGCTCGTCAGCTTCTCAGGTCACTCCACAAGACTGACTAAAGGACTCAACGTGGTACATTTTGTTAATAATTATGAAAAAATTCACTACTATTACGATCTAAACTTTTGCGGAGAGTTAATGCGACGTCTAAACTTAAAACATTATCAAAATATTGTCCAAACTCTTAAAATTACATCTACAAACAATCAAAATATTACATAAATTCTCAAAATTACATTTACGTGATGCCTAGAAGGCTATAATCATTTTTCATCTATAACATGTTAATTTTGCTATGTACACCCCTAAAATTGCTATGGGCACCCAAATTGATTTGGGCACCCAAAAAACTGAAAATTCTTTCTCATTCAATTCGATTGGGTTTAATTTTTCGATCTACATCTTGAATTTTGGTTTTGGGCTTTGAATTGATTTAGAGTTTTGTTGATGGATTGTTGGATTTTTAATTTTTTTTCGTTCTCATCATACGTCATAGTCGGAAAAGAAAGTTCTGGGATGATTATGAGCTTGGGAGAAAGAAGCTTGATGTAATGGTGACTAGTTCGTGTTTTTTACACTACACAAAAATACCCTATTTCTTACACAAGATTTATCAATATAGTAGAATGGAAGTAGGGGTCATTACCCGCTGAAGAAAGATGAGACTAAATACTTTAGACGCAAACAGACGTGAATGTCAGAAAACTGATAGACTCGACCACATAGTAGAGAATTAATTTAATAAAATATCTAGACTCGACCTAAAAATACAAAAAAAAAAACAGAAATACAGAAGACTCAGTGACGGACTATCACATAAGTTTGTAATAGATTCGACGATGGTTTGGTTATCTAAATAAATTACTAAACACATAATACGAAATGAAAATAGGACATCTAAGTTATAAGAAATCAAATGGATTAAAGTGTTGGGCACTTCTCTCCACCCTAGATAATTCTGATCTACCCCTAAACCAACTCACGCAACAATGAATGAATGTTTCCCGTGCATGAGCTATGATTAAATCACATATATATTACACTCTCTTACTTGACATGTTATCCAGATTGATTACCTGGCTTAACGTGATCTTAAACTAGAAGATATGGTACTAAGATGAGTCCAAATCTACCTAACCTAAGTCATTACGAAATATATGGTTAAACAGAAATATGAAAGAAATAGATCCTACTACATGCATCTAAGTTGACCACCAAAGAAATATATGAAAGAAATCATCAATGATTAAACAGTGAAGCAACACTCATTCAAAATTGTATAAATCACAAGGGGTTCAAAATCGAAACATATTTAGGGCTTTGATAAGCCCCGAACAAAAAATAGTTTAACTACTCATAAAATCGAAAACTGAATCAAAGTAATTCATGAAAATTGATACAAATAGATGAAGAAGAAAGCTTGCAGCCCCCTTGCTCTTGTTTTCCGTTCGTCCTTCTTCTCCCAGTTCGTATGCCACTCCACTTCTTTTTTCTCTTCTTTTATATGTTCACCGACTCCTTCTCAAGCTAGGTTAGTTCACCTAGCTCATTCTCACATGCCAGCTACATATATATGGACTTCTTCTTTGATTAACCCATCAATTAAGGGCTACGTGCTGTTTTCCAAAATGTACATGGACTTCTCCTTTAATTAACTCATCAATTTAATCCTTACGACAATAGGAGAGCCCAATTAATTTTTTTCTTCTTTATTTTCTTCAAAAATATACAAAACAAATAATCATTAATAAATAAACCGAAAACATAACAATAAAACTAAATATCGGGTTGAATTAAGCATAGATACGTTGCACATTTATGCAACTATCAGTGACGATGGAAACCAAACTCCACTGTCGTCGTCCCTCGCAGCCAACCCAATTCATAACAAGCAATCAATTCTAATTCATCAATTTGCACAAGTACAAGCTATCATTCCAAAACACACACACAAAAATCTGTCGAAATTGAAGCTCGAAAAACACAGATTTGCAACAGAAAAACCTTGTGCTGCCTTCCCTCGCGACCAACCTTGTGCCGTCTTCCACTCCGCTCTCCTTGCACTCCACTGTCGTCGTCCCTCGCGGCCAACCCAATTCATAACAAGCAATCAATTCTAATTCATCAATTTGCACAAGTACAAGCTATCATTCCAAAACACACACAAAAAAATCTGCCGAAATTGAAGCTCGAAAAACACAGATTTGCAACAGCAAAACCTTGTGTTGCCTTCCCTCGCGGCCAACCTTGTGCCGTCTTCCACTCCGCTCTCCTTGCTGTGAATGTCGACAAGCAAGTACTCATCACATAAGAAAATATTTCATGGAGAATTTAATGATTTCAAGTGTTTTTCCTAATAGGAGTATTAGCAGATTTACAAGTGTTAATGATTTCAAGTGTTTTTCTCAATATCACATAAATCTGCTAATACTCCTATTGAGATGAATCACAATTTAATCCTAATTCTGGGGTTAATATAGCTTTACAAGTGTTTTTTCAAGAGGAAATGATATTTACACAATCTTATCATATCTACAGAAGTTAATTATAATTACAATAGGAATATTCATTCCAACACTCCCCCTCAAATTTGTGCATAGATATCGATCATGTCTAACTTGTCAATCCATCTTGCAAATGTTTGGTATGACAATCCCTTAGTGAGTACATTCGGCAATTTCTGTTCAGAATCTACAAAGGGAAACCATATAACCTTCTTATCAAGGTTATCCCTTATGAAATGCATATCAATCTTCACATGCTTTGTTCTGTCATGCTATAACGAATTATGATCAATCTTCATTGCAGCTGTATTACCACAATACAAATCTATTGCCTTTTGAAGCTTGAAGCCTAACTCTTTCAATACATTCCTGATCCATAACAGTTCACACGCTACATTTGTCATTCCACGGTATTCAGCTTCAGTGCTAGACCGAGCAATCACATTTTGTGTCTTACTGCGTCAAGTTTCTAAACTCCCACCAATAAAGGTGAAGTATCCAGAAGTACACCCTATTAGTCTTATCGCCCGCCCAATTTGCATCAGTATAACCTGTAACTTCAAACTCACCATTCTTTGAAAATAGTAAGCCCTTACCAGGTGCAAACTTCAAATATATGAGAAAGCGCATCACATCATCCATATGCTCTTCACTTGAATCATGTATGAACTGACTGACAACACTTACAGCATATGCAATATCATGCCTAGTATGTGACAAATAGATTAATATTCCTACTAACCTCTGATACCTGCCCTTGTTAATATCAGGCCTAGTATGTGACAAATAGATCAATATTCTTACTAACCTCTGATACATGCCCTTGATTGTTGGAACTTGACCAAGACACAACTCCAACTTGTGATTCATCTCAATAGGAGTATTAGCAGATTTACAACCCAGCATTCCTGTTTCAGCAAGAAGATCAAACACATACTTTCGTTGTGATAAGGTGATTCCTAAGTTGGATCTGGCAAATTTAATCCCCAATAAATACTTCAACGGACTCAAGTCCTTCATCTCAAACTCTTGGACAAATGCTTCTTCAAATCTTCCATCTCAATTGGATCATCACCTGTGACAACCATATCATCCACATATACAATCAGAGTCGTAATCTTACACTACAAGAAAACAGCACTTAGACCACGGAAACGTAATTGTTCCGTGGTCCAAGTGACACCTAGACCACGGAAAATACTCCGTGGTCCAAGTACCACCTGGACGACGGAGAATATCATCTCCATCGTCCAGGTGGTCACCTGGACCACGGAGTCTTTTCCGAGGTCCAGGTGATCACCTGGACCACGGAGTCTTTTCCGAGGTCCAGGTGATCACCTGGACCTCGGAGTCTTCTCCGTCCTCCAGGTGATCACCTGGACGACGGAGATGGTATTCTCCGTCGTCCAGGTGATTACCTGGAGGACGGACCGACACGCCGTCGTCCGAGTATACGAAACGTACTTCCACTTAGACGACTTACCGACACCTCCATCGTCTAAGTGAAGCATTATATAAGTCCGATGCCAAACTGATCGAATTCATTCCTCGATCTCTTCATTCCATTTGAAGAAGAATTGAAGGAGAAGGGAGAAGGAGAAGGAGAAGGGAGCTAGCTAGCTAGAAGGCCGAGAAGAATCAGGATCGATAAGGGATCTCCGCTGACTAGCTAGTTAGCTTAATTAACGTACAGATATCGAGAAGGCCAGCAGGTACGTACGTACGCAGTTAAAATTTGCTTAATTAATATATATTTAGTGAAAACGTACGTATATATATATACATGCAAGGATGTTAGCTGATGTTAGCTATATATATATATATGTACAGATCGATTAAATTACGTACGTACGTAATTGATGGATCGATGTAGATCGAGTACGTATAATTAAGCGTAAATTAATGGACAAATATATATATATGTAATAATTAATTAATTATAATATTTTGTAGCAGTATGGACAAGAGTTGGATGAAGTTGAAGAATAGATGTGATGTCCGGTATATGGATGAAATTAGCGAATTTGTGAATTTTGCGATAGAACATGGTCAGGGAAAGAAACGTTTCAGGTGTCTGTGTCAGAAATGTCTTAATTGTCAGTATGCGGAGGTTAATGTTATGGTGCAACACCTGTACGAAAATGGTATGATGTGGAGTTACACTACATGGAGCGAGCATGATGAAGCAGTAGAGTTCAGCGCAGCAGACTTCAGCTCAGGGTACAGTTACCATGGTGCCTCATCCAGCGGCAGTGGTGTCGGACCCCCAGCTTGCAACCCAACTGCAGATTTGGTCCATGATGCGTTTCCGGGATGTAGTCATGGTGGACACCAACACCAAGACGGAGGTTACAGTACCACTAATGAGCATGATGACACATTCCCCGCAGCTAGCTTGGCCACTGACACCAGTGAGATGGAAAAGTACAACCGGATACTACTTGAAGCGCAGACCCCGGTGTTCCCTGGATGTCGAGAGAATGTGTTGCAATATGTGATGGAGCAAATGAAGATAAAAGTGAAGCACAAAATGTCAGTGAGTGCTTTTGACAAAATTCAGGAGCAAATATGTAAGTTGCTTCCTGATGATCACAATCTTCCTAAATCTCATTATAAGGTTAGAAATATCCTGAGCAGCCTCGGCCTAAAGTACAGGATAATTGACGCATGTCCGAATGATTGTGTGCTATTTTACAAAGAGTATAAAGAGTTGGACTATTGTCCCGTATGTGGCCAGTGCAGATTCCAGTTGAATAGGAAGAGTTCGAAAAAGAGAATTCCTGTGAAAGTTGTTCGATATTTTCCCTTGATTCCCAGATTGCAGCGCCTGTACATGTCTCTACACACAGCAGAGGCGATGCGATGGTACGCAGAAAAGCGAATAGATGACGATGTCCTGCGACACGCCGCGGATGGGGAGGGTTTTAAACATTTCGACAGAGAATTTGGAGACTTTGCTTCAGAGGTTAGAAATGTTAGACTCGGCCTATCTACAGACGGATTCAATCCTTGGGGAAGTAATAGCTCCGCCGTCAGCACTTGGCCAGTTATTCTGATGCCGTACAACTTGCCTCCGTGGATGTGCATGAACAAGGAATTTAATTTCCTTACCGTACTAATTCCAGGTCCTAAATCTCCATCGAAGTGCTTAGATGTCTACCTCAGACCTTTGATCGACGAGCTGAAACTGTTGTGGGAAAATAGAGTCCTAACTTATGACAAATTCACTGACACGATGTTCACGATGAGGGCTGCTGTAATGTGGACGATCAGCGATTTTCCAGCTTATGGGATGTTGGCAGCCTGCAGGACAAAAGGATATAATGGATGTCCTATATGTTTGGACGACGTGAACTCTAGTTGGCACGCGGGGAAGGTGTGTTACTTGGGTCACCGTAGATGGCTTCCTCACGACCACCCGTGGCGACAGGATGAAGCTCATTTCGACGGTACGGTAGAGAACAATCCTAAACCCCGTAGTTGGTCGGGAGAAGAGATTTTAGAGAGGTTGAGCTATTTCGACTTTGGTGTGTTGAGCAATGACGCGGACGTAAAGAAATGCAATCCAATTCCTCCACATGATCTGAGCTATTGGGATCACAAGAGTATATTCTTTGAACTCCCTTACTGGTCGAAGTTGAAGCTGAGGAACAACTTGGACGCGATGCACATAGAAAAGAATGTGTGCGACAGCGTGGTGGGAACAATTCTCGGTATTAAGTTCAAGACTAAAGATACTCCCAAAGCGCACAAAGATTTGGAATCAATGAATCTACGTCGTCCCTTGTGGTTGATGAGAGATAGGAAAGGAGTGTACAACAAGATGCCATATGCACCATACACAGTGAAGCCGACGCTTAGACGTTCTGTATTTCACTGGTTTAAGGGCGTTCGTTATCCGGCTACGTATGCAGCTACTATAACTGGAGCAGTGGACGAGGTGCAACACAAGTTTGTTGGTCTAAAGACACATGACTATCACGTTATGCTGCAACGTCTGATTCCAGTGGTAATTCGACCATACTTGCCTCGGGACGTCGTAGAACCAATAGTGGCATTGTGCAGATGGTGGCAGAGGTTATGCGCCAGAGAATTAAAGAAGTCAGATGTGGTGGAATTGCAACAACAAATTGTGCACATCATTTGCAAAATAGAGAGGATTTTCCCCCCTGCTTTCTTTGACATCATGATTCACCTAATGATCCACCTGCCCGAGCAGGTGCTTATTTCTGGTCTGGTCCAGTACACTTGGATGTATCCTCAAGAAAGGTACGTACAACTAATTAATTAATTTGTTCCACTGGAGATTATATATATACTAGCTAGCTAGCTATATGTACTTATGTAATGTGTACGTTTGATTTTGTAGACAGCTTGGACAGTATAAGTCATTCGTCAAAAACAGGTCGGCCCCGGATGGCTCCATAGCAGAGACATACCTAATGCATGAGTGTGTTACTTACTGCAACAGGTACCTCAAAGATCCACCCCCTCCCACTGCCTCCGATCGCAGTGCCCGCATCAATCTTTCTGTCGTCACCAATGTCGTCCGACCGTTTAGAGGAGTATTAAAGGAATCGTTAACACGGGAAGAACTTATTGAGGCACATTGGGTAGTGTTGCGAGACTGTGACGAAGTTGAGCCGTACATGTTGTCATACAGGGAGAGGCTTCAGGCGTTAAATCAAAACAAGAGTTCGGCGTGGATTGAGAAAATGGTTAAGAAGAAGTTTCCTGATTATTTCTTCCAATGGGTACGTACGTACGACTCGGTATTAATTATTTAAATACATATCGCTCATGTTTGTAGAAAGTAAACCCTTATATTAATTTGCCCATTTTCGCAGATGATTGATCTGCAAAAATCTGATAACCACGGAGGGTGGTGGTCATGGCCAAAGCACTTGCTAGCAGGGAAGCCGGTTAAACACTATATTTATCCCGGATGTTTTGTGAACGGTGTAAAGTTCCATTCATTGGCCCGAGACGAAGGAAGGGTAGCGGTTGGGAAAGACAATGATCTATATTACGGGGCTATTGTATACGTGGTTCAGCTATGTTACGGGAATGATGTCAACGTTTTCCTATTCAAGTGCAGATGGTTCAAGCGTACAAAGGAAGACCTGGGACTATTATCAGTCGATACAAACTCGCACTGGTATGAGGATGAGCCTTTCGCTCTCGCCACCTTAGTTCGGCAGGTGTTCTATCTCGACAATCCGAAAGCCGGTGAAGGGTGGAAAATAGTGAACCATATCTCTCACCGAGGAATATGGAATACAGAGACAATTGAAGGGACACCGGCGACGACTGAAGATGCTGCTGAACCAGAAAGAGACATTCCTGCCTATCAAGAGCCTAATATTTCTATGGTCCGCTCCGATATAATGGACCTGGTTCAAGATGGTGAACGGTTACCCATGCCTGATGGTTGTACAGATCTAACTGAAGATGAGATTATCGATGAGGTAGATGAAGAAGACGAGCAGGAAGAGGACGCGGACGAGGACTCAGGTTATTCGTCGGACGATGTTGAGTACGATGACGAGGATGAGCCGTCGACTAACGGGGATGAGGACGATGATGATTATGACGAAGAGTACGATCATACGACGAGGGAGATTAATTGGTAATTAATTACTGTAATTATTGTAATATATATATGATCGATGCCGGTTTACGGTAAGAAATTAATCTGAATTATATATCCTGGCCAACGGAGAAATTAATAAATATTGGCGCCAAATCTCAATCTCATATAAAACGTACCCTAGCTAAATCCTTGACCCTAAATCTAGCAGTTCGGATCGATCGATCAATTTTTTAATTATATTTTTGAATCAGAATAATTGAACGGACACACAAATGACCGGGGACGACCTAAACCGTAAACCCTAAGGCCCTAACCCCTGAAATCGGGGTTTAGAACTTGGACGACGGAGAATGGTCATTGTCCGTCGTCCAAGTTCAGAAACCCTAAACCCTAAACAGTAAGGCCCTAACCCCTGAATTCAGGGTCTATGCACCTGGACGACGGAGAACGTCATTATCCGTCGTCCAGGTCTGGACGACGGATAACTTCATATCCCTCGTCCAGGTGATTACCTGCACGACGGAAACGCTCATTTCCGTCGTCCAGGTGCAGATATCGTAATTTTTTCTAAGACAACGACCATCTAGACCTTCTTCCAATGCAAAGTCTTTTCATCAAGACTTTAGAGTAAACAATTCTTGGTGTGTGAGCTTCGACGGTTCGAAAATCGGAGTTGCGAAATGCCTTGTATCCACGTTTCCGGTTTGTGAAATTATCGGTTTTGCGGTTGACTGTGCCGATCAAACCCTTCCCGAACTTATTATTTTATGGTCCTTTGAAGACAATTATATATTATGTTACGACGAACATATCCAACGGTTGTTTTGTCCAAATTCAATTTCGTTAATACTCTGCTGCAAATGAGCGTCTACTCATGAACACTTAAGTCGTAAAGATTAGTCGATACTTAACATGTTTCAATACGTAAAATTAATCGACGGTTCAAATTTAACTGTTCATATATACGATGCGTTCATCGATATTGTACGACTATTTCACTCGAATAACAGATCGCTAAATTCCTAGCGAATTATTTTTAAAATTTGTTTTTACGTAATTTGAACCTGGACGACGGAGATGGTCATTTTCCGTCGTCCAGGTGTTCACCTGAACGACGGAGAATGACCATCTCCGTCGTCTAGGTACAAAAATCATGGCGGTTCAAAATTTTTTTTGTTTATTTTTTTCATGTAATTTTCACTTGGACGACAGAAACTGACCATCTCCGTCGTCCAAGTCCAATTTTTATGGCGGTTCAATTTACCGCTTCTGTTTTAGGACCGCTTGAATTTTCACTTAGACGACGGAGAATTCATTCTCCGTCGTCTAAGTCCAAAATCATGGCGGTTCAGAACGTCCCGCCGATTAATTGGCGCCGATTGAAATTTTTTGAAACCGCCACCTAGACGACGAAAAACACTATTTCCGTCGTCCAAGTGGACTTAGACAACGGAGAATAGTGCTCCGTCGTCTAGGTGCAACTCTATAAATAGAGTTGCACCCCCCCTCATTTTCTCATCATTCCATCTTCTCCTCTCCCTCTCCTCTCCTCTCCTCTCCTCTCCTCCGGCGATCCTCCTCCGGCGACGCTCCGACGACATTTTTTCCGGCGTGGTTCCTCCTCTCCGACGACTCAACTCTTCCGATATTTCGGCGACATTCCGACGAGGTAATAATTCTATTTTTTACCTCTTTTACATTTTTGTTAATTAATTAATTATTTAATTAATAAATAGTTTTAATTTATTAATTAGTTTAAAATAATTAATAGTTATAATTATAATCATTAATGAGTTGTTATTATTAATATTGGGATAATTATTATTAGTTGTTAATTATTTGGTAATAATTTTATATTTGTTAGTTAAAATTAAATAATAGCAATAATTATTATTGTTAATAATAATTAATTATATTGGTAAATGAATAATTATTATTATATGCATGATAAATAATAATTCATTATTGTAATTATTTATTGTTTTAATTAATTGATAATTAATTACGTGTATTTTCGAGTAAATTGCATGGTAGTACGTGTTCGATTTAAATTTAGTACATAGGCTTGGTTTATTAAGTCGCACTCTTTGGAATAGATGCCGCCTCTTTTCCTAGCTTATCTCCTTAACCCCTCGTGATGTGTGGATTTCATCACCGCACACCATAACCTAAGTGAAGTTATGGACACGAGGTTGAGGGCGGAGTTTGCAAAGGACTTGAGGGAGTGTAAATTTTCGAAAAATTGGCCGAATGTCGGACATGGTGTCTAGAAACGGGTTATGACTGGTGACAGGATTTGGACTAAGAAAGACTTTTGTCGAAATTAGTCCTGCCTCTCGCGTTATCTCTATCCCTAACTGGCCATGTTTTTCGATTTAACCAAGGCTGATTAATTGAAAATTTACACTTTATCGCGCGGGTCGCACGTCCATTGAACGACCGAAAATGTCAAGCTAGTGTACTCTATTTAAATCTTAAACGTACTTAATTAATTAGCGTAAATTTTTAAGTTGTAATTATTATGGTAAATAGGTATTTTAACACCGTACTCTTAGGTTTAAATGGCTCCGCCAAAGACCACATCCGGCAAGAAGAAAACCCAACAGGAGGCAGAAGATGAGATGCTCCGAATGTTGGCGGCCCAAGTCGGTTGGGTTCAACAGGAGGGCAACGACGCTCTCAATCTGGACGGATCATCTGGTCCGTCCGTAGCGCCTTCTGGGGAAATTCCCGCTCCCCCATTCATCTCGAGCGGTGATGACGTCGACCCCTTCCAATCTCCGACGCCCGGTACCCATTCAACGGGAAGTACTCAGGCGTCCTCGACCGCCGAATCAATCATGTACAGCGCCCGCCGTAGGCAAAGGAGGGCCCCCACTGACCCGGAACCGAAAAGGACTCGGGGTCTCGTTAAAGGGGGCAAAGCGGAGCGTATTTGCAAGGCGACCGGTAAAAATATCGACTTGCCGTACGACGAATTCACCGGTGACCCTCCCACAGCTCAGCTAGCAAGTCTCTCGGCACATGGGATAGGGTCAATCATCCGTAACCGGGTTCGTATCACTGCCCCTACTTGGAAGGAGGCGCCGGATCATGAGAAGGCGAAAGTCTTCAAAGATCTTTCGGTATGTAATACGTCCAATTTAGTTATTATATAATATTGTTAATATTAGTTAAAATTTCATAATATATACGATTATAATTTTCTATTTATTTTTGATAGGAACAATTTGACGTGGATCCGACACCGCCTATGTTGAGGCATATCAACCAAACCGCCAACTCCATCTACAAAGATTGGAAGTACAAGCTCCATAAGTACTTCCAAGATGTCGGTCCCGTGCCTCCCCCGGTAGAGCTGCAAGGGGAGAGAGAAGATGAGTGGGAGTGGTTGTGTAACCACTTTGCCGATGAACAATTTAAGGTATTAATTTTTTTTTTTATTTCAATTAAGATAATTGAATTATTTAAATTGTAGTTATTCATTTTTTAATGATTTAATTATGTTGTGTAACAGAAATTCTCCGGTGTCAACAAAGCCAACCGGGGGAAGAAGGAGAAACACCATACTACCGGCACCAAGCAGTTCATTCAAATAGCCAAGGAGCACAAGGATAAGGGCTCCAAACACCCTTATCTTGATGCAAGCGTAAGCGCGTACGTGACGCCAGGGCTCGATAATGAAGCGAGTCAATGCGGCGTAAGTGATATATATATATGTGCTTTTAATTATAGTAATTATTATTTAAATATGATTTCATTATAATAAATTAATTATTCTTTTGTAGGCAAGGGCGATAGAGCGTGCGCATGAAGAGTTGGCTAACACTCAGCTCGCGTTCCCAGATGTGCCGCCTGAAGACCTGCCTCCTCTATCCTTAGAGAGCCAAATTGCAATCGCGGATGAGGTCTACGGTTGTAGAGCTGGCAAGGAGGTTAGGCACTTTGGGCCTAGGGTGGTACGAGATTTGTCGACGACCTCCGGCTCATCATCTACGGGAGGTTCGGGGCAGCGGAGAAGGAGTCAGGCTGCGGCCGTCGAAGCAGCCATTCAAGAGGCTCGACTGGCACGAGAGGAGAATGAGTCAATACGGCAAAGACTTGACGAACAACAAGCACAAATAGCCCAACTCATCGCCCTCATGCAACAAAATCGAGAAGTATGTCAACCTCCTCCGAACCCACACCCCGACGACAACGACCCGGCTGGAGGCGGAGGACTCGGCGGCGCATCTGCTCCTCCAGTGTATTAGCTAGCTAGTAGTTTATTATCTCGTTTCTTTCCGCATTCCGAATAATATTTTAATTTTTAATTTATGGGTTTTTTCGATTATTCATGTATGTACAAATTAATTTAATTTAATTATTTAATAATTAAGTAATATTCAAAATTTAGTTTATTTAATTAATTTTAGCATTTTTCATTATTTAAATTAAATTAATAATAAATTAAATTAATAATATTTAATTTCAATTTTTTTTAAAATTAAATATTCACTTGGACGACGGAGATTATGTTCTCCGTCGTCTAGGTGAAAAACCCTAAACCTAACCCTAAACCCCTAACCCCTAACCCCTAAACCCTAAACCCTGCCGTTCTCCGTGGCCCAGGTGTTCACCTGGACGACGGAGAATTAGTTATCCGTCGTCCAGGTGAACACCTGGGCCACGGAGAAGCTAGCATTATCCGTGGCCCAGGTGTTCACCTGGACGACGGAAAATCTATTTCTCCGTCGTCCAGGTGAACACCGGGGCCACGGAGAAACGAGCAATGTCCGTGGCCCAGGTAGACACCTGGACGACGGAGACTTAGAGTTTCCATCGTCTAGGTGTTTACCTGGGCCACGGATAATGTCCGCGACGACGGATCACTAAATCTCCGTCGTCCAGGTGCTTGGACGACAGCACTTGGAGCACGGACCTTGGACGACGGAGATTCCGTCATCTAAGACGACGGAAAACTGCACTTAGACGACGGAAATGGTCCGTGGTCTAGGTGCAATTTTCTTGTAGTGTTACCTTCCTTGTGTTTGATGAACAAAGTATGATCAGAGTTGCTTTGCCGATACCCAATTTTATTCATAGCTCTAGAAAATCTTCCAAACCAAGCTCTTGGAGATTGCTCAAACTATACAAAGACTTCTTTAGTTGACACACATTTCCAACATCACATGGCCTACAATTGACACCTGGAGGAATGTCCATGTAGAGTTCTTCTTCCAGATCTCCATTCAAGAAAGCATTCTTCACATCAAATTGATGTAATGGCCAATCATGTCAAGCTGTTAAGTCAATGAGAATACGTACAGTACTAATTTTTGCCACTGGGGCAAATGTCTTCTAGTAATCCACTTCATATTGTTGGGTGTAGTCTTTTGCAACCAGACACGCTTTATATCGATCAATACTTCCATCTGTCTTTAGCTTTACTGTATACACCCATCTACATCCAACTATCTTCTTTCCAGGTGGTGCAGAAATAATCTTCCGCGTTCCATTCTTTTGTAGGGCTTCCAATTCTTCATTCATAGCTTGCTTCCATTTTGGATCCGCAAAGGCATCCTGTACATTATTGAGAATAAGTATTGTAGATAATTGATTTACAGTAATTGCATGTGATCCAGACAACCTATGGTGAGATACAAAGCTAGCAATATGATATTTGGCTTTGGATTCTATGGTTGGTTCATATTATTTCTTTGGAATCCCTTTTGTTTTCTGTTGAGACCTCCTAAACATACTAACTTATTTACTACCCAATTCAATGTTATCACTACGTACCTTAGTTAAGACATTCTGGGAAGACTCTTCTGTTGATGGAGTAGAAGGGGGGTCTTCATGAGATTGGACTTCAATTTGTGGCATTTTAGCTTCAGTATTCGACGGGCCAAGAGTATTACTCGACAGGTCGAAGGGAGTAACATGTCCCTTTCCAGTTTCATTCTTTGACTAGTCGAGGATGTTGTTCAATGGGTTGAAGGACACACCCTATCTGGTTTTTGTTCCATTGTTCGACGGGTCGAGGAGAGTGTTCGACCGGTCAAACTGGGCTTCTACAGATTCTGTCTGATTTCCAGCTTCAAGTATCCTCTCCAAGCTCTCCACTTCTTCAAATTCTTCCAAATTTAGAGGATTTCCTTCACATATACTTCTCTCCCCCTGAAGGGAAAACTCTAAAACTCTCCTTGAGTAATAAGATTTTGATTCATGAAAAGAGACATCCAAAGAAACATGCATCTTGTTCAAAATTGGGTCATAACAGCGGTACAAATTTTGAAACTCAGCATAGCCAACAAAAACACACTTCACAACACAAGCATCAAGCTTCCCTCTCAATTGTTTGTTGATGTGAACATACATAGTATACCCAAAAATTCTTGGCTCCAATTTAGGCAAAGATGGCACATTCAACAACTGTAGCAACTTCTGATAATGAATCTGAAACTCAATCACTCAAGAAGGTGTGCGATTGATCAAGTATAAAGCAGAACACACAGCTTCTCCCCATAGATTACGAGGGACATTCATACCAAACTATAAAGCACGAACAACTTCCATCAACTGTCGATTTTTTCTTTCAGCTAGTCCATTCTGTTGAGGAGTATAGGCAATGAAATTTTGGTTCCTAACCCCATGAGTGCCTAAGTATGCTGACATTACATCATTCACAAATTCTCCACCACTGTTAGATTGAAGTTCCCGAATTTGGTGCTAGTACTGGGTTACCACCATCTTGTGAAATTTAGTAAATCTAGCAAACACTTCATTTTTACACTTCATTAAGGAGACCCATGTCATTCTGGTGAATTCATCAATAAAAGTCACAAAGTAACGATAATCATAACGAGAATAGGTTCTTGCAGGACCTCAAACATCAGAATGAATTTTACTTAAAAGAACTGAGCATTTATTCAAACCTTGAGAATAAGTAATACGATGACTCTTGGCCAGTTCAAAAATATCACACTTAAAATCTAACTCTTCAACAATTGAAAACAACTGAGGTTGAAACTTTCTAAGATATCTAAAATTCAAATGGCCTAAGCAACGATGCCATAACCACACCCTTTTTTTTTGGCTTTATTCAGACTATTGGTAATATTTGCTTGACTCAACTGCTTGCACCCACTGCTTGTAAAGTCCAGGTAGTACAATTTCTCCCTTCTAACACCATAACCAAGAGTCCTTCTTGTCAGCATGTCCTAGAAATTATTGAAATCAAGATAAAAGGTTATAGAGCAAGAGAGGACTTTAATGATTTGACTCACATATAATAAGTTATATGCTAGAGAGAGAACAACAAGGACAGAATCAAGAGTTAATTCATTAGAGAGTTGCAAAGATCCTTCACCAAGAATAGGAGAAGGAGAACCATTAGCAGTAGAGACAACATGTTCAGAGGAAGTCTTGAGGATATCAACAACACTCAGGTTATTTTTCATATGATCGGTTGCACCAGTATCAATTATCTAAGATCTATCCACAAATAATGTGGTGAGAGAAGATGTTTTACCCCCTTTACATGTTTCAACAATGAGTGCAGATGGTTGTTGTCAGATGATTTTGTGGTGGTTACAGCTGCTTTGGGGATGTTCTTAAGCAGCTTCCGGGAGAAGTCTCACCATTCAGGATATCCAACAAGTTCATAGAATCTCTCTTTTGTATGACCAACCTTCATGCAATGAGTGCATGTAAAATTAGGAAATTTGGCAGGAGGTTTTCCACTAGAACGAGGAGGACCAGAGAAGCCAGAAGAACGACCTTGGCATCTCTGTGAATTTGCTGCGTTGGCAGTACTAGGTGATGAAGTGGAGGTGAATATGACAGAAGCTCCAGATGGAGGTGCAGAGAGTGCAGCCCAGTTGCTTTGAAAATGTCTAACATGGGCATATGTCTGCTCAAGATCCAGCTTTTGTTCCCTCCTCAAGAGTTCTTCACTTACTTGGCTGAATTCAGCATCAAGTCTCATTTGAAACATGTAAACTCGTTGGTGGGTCATACATGAGGATTTATTCACAACTCTATCAATTGTGTCCTGAGAGTTGTTAGGACCATAATTTTGTGCCTATTACGCTCCTAACTTTATGCTTATAGATTGTTTTCTATGAATAAAACATTGTTCTTATGACGTTTTCTGTTCTTGCTAGGAAATATGGAGTTGGCTTGGAAATGCATTAAATGTGAAGAATTAGATACTTATTGGAGAAGACATATATATTATCGAGGTCACGAGAGAATTTGGAGAAACTTTCGGAAAAGTACGAAATAGCTTCACCGGAAGTTGTCCGGAACCCGCCGAAATTTGCCACAGCCAGCCAGCCTACCTTGGTCAGCCCAATCACATGGAGTCTAGCCCAATAGAGGCCCATTCAGCCCATTTATGCTTACCAATCTGAATTGGAGAGAAAGAGAAGAAGTTAGACCACATGATGTCACTAATTTGGAGCTTAGCCTTCTATAGCCTAAAATAGCGGATCATGGTCTCCCTAATTCAAAGTTAACTCTTAGATCTTCCACTTCCTCTTTTATTATCATCCTAGGATTTAGAGCCTCCCAACTCAGCCAAATTCGAGCTCCCCTCTCACCCACATCCACCACACTTCATTTCACTCATTTTCCAAGTTTTGAGCCTTTTTTCTCTCTAGTTTTCTCTCTAGCTTCTCTCTAGGGTTCTTAGTTGAGTTCTCTAGAGAGAAGGTAGATTTCTCTTCCTATACTTTCTTTTCCTTCCACTCTCCCTCATCACCATCCCTCACTTCCTCCTCTCATCTTTGCCTCCAAGGTTTGGTGAGATTTCTAGAGCTCAAAGAGGTGAGAAGTAATCCCTCTTTTCCTTTGCCTCTTGAGGTCTTAAAGGTCTTCCTTACCTTCTCTACAAGCTTGGGTGCATTTTTGGAGCAAGAAGTGAAGAAGGAACTTGAAGAAGCTTGGAGGCTTTTGCTTGAGAGATTCTTAGATTATTTCTTGCACTTATTGACTCTTATCTTTGTATCTAAATTTGATTGTAGTTATGAGTAGTTAGTAGTCTATTTGGAAGGCTAGGGTTCATGTGATGAACATATGATGTCTTTTATTATGTATGACTTTTGGTTTTAGTGTATGCTATGTGATTGTGTGTTGTGAATGAGCTTGTTATGTATTTGTGGATGTTTATTATGCTTAAGCTTCATGTCTAGTTTCCTATGTGCATATGTTGACCCTAGCTAAGTTGATGTTTGTGTAAAGAGACTAAAAATGACCCTTAAATGAGTTAGCTACTCACTTAAGGTTAGATGAGCATGTAAACATGATTATGGTATTTTCTAAGAGGTTTACCTTGAGACTCTGTTCCCTTAGTACCTAGCAAGGACTATAGCTCATTTGAGTCTCAATAGACTTGAGGGACTCTATTCAATCGCACATTAAATCCAAAAGGTTATTGTGTCAATCGTAGAATCTCTTGGCTCGTAACTCACTAGGTGCGAGTTGGGCGATTCACCTAGACTTCTTTTCGGTTTCTTCAATAGAGATTCGAGAAGGGGAACCTTCTACATTTATCACATAGTTCATTTGTTTGCTTCACTCACGTGACATACGATTGAGATGTAAGTCCAAAATAGTTTAGGTCTTGGTTTCAATTCACTAAACACTTCAATGTTGGGTTTAAGTCATCTAGTGTCCGAAATGGCCTAGGAATTTGGGTTCAAAATCAAACTTAACTCAAAAGGTCACGATTTGGACAATAACTTGTGCGAACGGACTTTAATCCAATACATAAACCGGGACATTGTTTGATGCCTCGTGTGGTTAGCGGGACTCCCCTAGTTCACCATCTTTCCTTATCTTGAATTTGTGTATTCTTTTCGTGTTTGCATTTTAGCATAATCAACCAATCAACCAACCATCATTTAATCACTCATCATAAATTAATCATCCCTCATAATGCTAAGTCTCCAAAAGACTTGGTAGTGTGAGATACACATTTCTGCATTTTAATTCTCATTTAGTGTCAAGTTAGTGTCTAGTTAATCTGTAATTTGAGTGCTTAATCGAGTCAAGCAAAGGATTTTATATGGTCAATCCTCGTGAGTTTGACACTCGACTTTCTACATTTATACTAAAACTTGACCTCGTGTACTTGCAAGTGAAGAACTCTTTGTACTTATGAGTTAGTCAATAGTTCATAAGTTTAAAGGGTACAAAATCTTCAACAAGAGTCATGCGTTGAACCATCTCATCCAACCATTCTACAAATTCATTGTAATATGTTGAAAGAGGTCTTCCATTCTGCTTCGTCGTATAACATAGGCAATGAAGCTCAAAGATTCGGGTATCATCTGATTCATCATAATATGTCTTGTTCACGGCATCCCAGATTGCTTTAGCTGTTGGAAATCAGAGATACCGCTTCCTTAATCTAGAGGACATGTTCTCAACAAGCTAACACTTCACTTTGCCATTGTCAATAGCCCATATTTGATATTTGGGGGAGGAAACAGTGAGTGGATTTTGGGTGAGAAGTGCAAGTTTGTTCCGTCCTTCAGTACGGATCTTCATGAATCCGGACCAACTAGAATAGTTGGTTTCTGTTAAGAGTTCGTCAATGGGAAAAACGAAGTTGTCTTGAGTGGTGTTGTGGTAGTGTTGATGATTGTGGATGGGTTGTATGACACCTCCTTCATTGTTGGTGATGATTGCTCCCTGTTAAACGATTCTCCATTGTTGTCGTTAGTGAATACATTCTCATTCTCCATCTCTTCAAGTTTCAGACTTCAGGTACAAATTCAGATACAACAAAAGGAAAATATTGGTGGTGGTTCAAGGTTTCAATTCAAATTCAAGGTTTTCAAATTCCAAGAATTTGGCTCTAATGCCAAGTAGAAAAGTATTTCAGGGAGAATTCATTGATTTCATTCATTCCAGGAATTTTGGGGTTAATATAGTTTTACAAATGGTTTCTCAAAAGAAAAATATATTTACACAATCTTATCATATCAACGAAACTAATTATAATTACATTTGGAATATTCATTCCAACAATCACCATCGCACACTCCGGCTCAATTGTACTCCTCGATCCAGATCCAGATCCGAGTCTCCAATCGTTGAGATCCACGCCTCCAGTCGATCGTGTCGGTGTCAAATACCAATAAAACAACAAAGATGCCAAGGACCCGCATCCCAAGAAGTACAAACCCCTCTCCTCCCTCACCCTCGCCTCCCTCGTCGCCGGAGTAGCAACACCCTACAAGGCAGAAAAAGTGAGGCTCTGGCATCGAGGAGGGAGAGAAAGATTCAAGAAAGAAAAATTTTAAAAATTTAAAAAATAAATTATAAAGGTATTACAGTCTTTTCTCCTCTGTTTTGGAAAAAAAAAATTATCACGTCATCCACATAGACATTATTGTGAAGGAAAATGATTCTAGCATTACGTAAATATAATTTTGAGAGTCTAAACACCACTTTGATAATTTTTAAAGTTTACGTATCATATTGACATCCCGTGAAAATACAGACCTTGATGGGGAATTTTTTATTAATACTTAATAAGACATTATTTTTTAGGACTAGTCTCTCTACTTGATTTTGGTTACTCAAATCTCTCTCTTTAAAATTTGATTTTGTCGGATAGGATCAGTTTGCAAAGGTGACCAAGGTCCATCACGACATTCCTACAGTTCCAAAACTTCTACCCAGCTCTGAAACCTATGATGATGCAAAGTTTTTCAGTGATCGAGGATACGAGGAACAATAAATTTGTTACGTAGGCGTATCCCGGTCGATGAGGCAAACCATAATACAGAGCAAAAAGGGTGTATGAAACAAAATATGACACAGGAAAAAGTGGAGCAGAGCATCCTCCGACGACACAAAGACTCTCGGACTCTTTGTATTCGTATACAGTAGTAACATGTTTCCCGTTAACAATTTTACTGCCACCAAAGGGCAAATGGGCAAAAGTCATGAACACCTCCGCATCTATTAGATTCAGACTAACTAAACTGAGCTACCCAACTCTTAGCTAGTGAGTAATCACCACCTGCAAAAGAAAATAAAACTTTGTAAGGTTGCATGCAAACAGTAAACACAGCTTCTTTTGTTGGTATAAAGAAATTGATAAAGTGTTCAGAGGCATTTCCAGACCCAGAGTCCAGAGACTAGGTTAAAACAACGCCAACAAGGGTCTCACTATGCTATACAAAGAAATCAAAATACTCTAGCGGAAGGGAGTATCAACTGTATCCACAGGTTAAGATATTACATCATTTATAAACCAAAGCCAAAATTCAGTAGGCAATATTTTTTGACATCACACATAGTTTCTCAAATATAATCTACATACTAGTATTTATTTAATGAACTCCAAGGCACCAAATGGAAATATAAGTGTTATTTTAAGGATGGAGTCTTTATTCACTATTCATTCGATCAATTCCAAGGAACATTGGAAGGTAGAAGGTTGAACAGCTAAACATACCTCAGCCACAGGACATCATATCAAATATTCTGTTCTGATTACAACAATGGTGAGTATTGTTATACTAATTTGTTACTTAGTCTTTTAATGATATATATATATATAATAGAGAGAGAGGGACATTCAACTAAGGTGTACCTTTTTTGGATCATTTTCAGATATAAGGCAGTACACAAATTTTTTGATCACATTTTAACATTTTCACCGTCCAATTATAAGGTCTATATGAGTATATCATTCATGTAAATTTTCAGCCAAAATGGTAATCGTTAAGGTATCGAACTATATTAAATCAAGAAACGGACCAAATCTGTTAAACCTGAATCGTTCATACTTATAAACCTTAATTGCATTTTTGAATACTTTAACGATCATCACTTTGGTTGAAAATTTATAGTCTTAATCTACACATTATGACCTAAAATCTGAACAGTGAAAATGGTAAAATATGATCGAAAAGTTAATGTAATGCCTTATATATATATACACACACACAACACCCTTCTATTAAGATTTATCTTTTTTGGTTAATTTTAGGTATAGGGCATAACACCAACTTTTCGATCATATTTTAACATCTCCACCGTCTAATTATTAGATCTATATGAGTAGATCATTCATGTAAAATTTCAACCAAAATGATAATCGTTAAGATATCGAACTATGTTAAATCAAGGGACGGACCGAATCTACCAAACTTAAATCGTTCATACATATAAACTTCAATTGCAGTTTTGAATACCTTAACGATCACTATTTTGGTTAAAAATTTACAGGCTTGATCTACACATTAAGACCTAAGATCTAAACAGTGGAGATGGTAAAATATGATCGAAAAGTTGGTATAATGTCCCTCTGAAAATGACTAAAAAAATGTATACCTGAGTGGAAAGGTGTTGTGTGTATATATATATATATATATATATATAGTGGAAGGGTGTTGTGTGTGTGTATATATACACACATACACACACACAACACCCTTCCACTTATATACACACACACAACACTCTTCCAGTCAGGATATCTTTTTTTGGTCATTTTCAGATATAGAGGGTATTACATCAACTTTTCGATCATATTTTACCATTTATACCATTCATATCTTAGGTCTTAATGTGTAGATTAAGCCTGTAAATTTTCAACCAAATGGTGATCGTTAAAGTATTCAAAACTGTAATTGAAGTTTATAAGTATGAACGGTTCAGGTTTGGCATATTCGGTCTGTCCCTTGATTTAACCTAGTTCGATACCTTAACAATTACAATTTTGGCTGAAACTTTACATGAATGATCTACTCATATAGACCTAACAATTGGACGGTAAAGATGTTAAAATATGATCGAAAAGTTGGTGTAATTCCCTATACCTAAAAATGACCAAAAAATAAGTATATCTTAGTGGAATAGCCCTATATATATATAGTACTAACTGGATACACAAAATTCAAAAATATAAGCAGAACATCTGTATTTTCTATGATACTCACTAAGAGAGACAAAAATGATCTGATTTAAACAGGCAAAAGAATTATGTAAATAATGACAAAGATCATTAATATCATAGATTCATAGTCATATGCATCTAAAGAAGCCGGTGCAGACAGCATCATTGAACACAAACTGTGGGTAGTATACTACACCAACAAGGTAAATAGGATGTGATATGTTTAGGTAGAATTCCTAAAGACCAAATTAACAAGAAAATAATCCAGAAGGTCCGTAAAGAGATAACAATTCAATCACAGACCTAAATATCTAACACATCACAGCCGAGATACCGTTAGAGTGTAGTTCAGCATCATTGACGAACTAGCTCATCTGTGTCCCTGACCTCGTTGCATATCATATACACCCCAAGAACCGGGCATAGGAGGATACTGAGGAAAATTTTCAGCACCATTCTGTACCTGATGAGTGAGGGAAGAACTGATTATTAAGAATAGTGCAGCTTACATTTACATGCAATAACACAAACATACTTTACAAAAAACAAAACTTAATGTTTACGCAAGCATGCAACCACTCTTTGAAAGGGAAAAAACTTGCAGGATTCATGATATAGTTGGCAGGATAAGGATTTCCTGCATATCCAGCTTCAGGATTACCATAATTTGCATTGTATCCTACACTAGAATTTCCAATAGCAGCTGTAGCGCGTGCCCTTTTCTCAGTATTCACGGTTTCTGCACGAAGTTTCTCCAGCTCCCTAGCCATCGAGATCAAGTTCTCCATCACCTGCCCATGCTCATAATTCTCTGCATATCCTTTCTTTTCATACTCAATGGCAGTTCTACATGTCAACAACATTCATAATATTAGCACAGCGAAAAAGACAATATTTGAAAAATCAGAATATTCAGTATTAAAATCCAATCAGTGAAACACACAGAAGTCACCTAGCATGCTGCAGTTCTTGTTTCATAGATTCAATATCTGCCCTTAAGACTGGCGCCTGTTGCGAATCCGCATTGATTCTAGCCAAATCTTGAGTCATTGCTTGGGCCTGACCAGAGAGCTCTTGCCTTGCAACAGTGAGCTCCTTGATATCAGCGCGAACCTGAAGAAGCTCAGCCTGCATAGCCTCCACCCCACGAAGCTCCACTTCCAGACGGACAGACTTCTCATACACATCTCTCATTTGAACATCCTTGTCTGACTGCAGTGAATCCACATGGTAAGCCATTCGCTGCAGCTCAAACTGGGCAGCTTCCAATTCCTGCTTAAGAGCAACATGAGTTGCTGCCAGCCTCTGGTTACCACCTAAAAGACCTTGAATATCTTGAAGCTGAGCCGCGAGATGCTCCTCAATTATCGCTGGGTGCAGGGGAAGCGACCTGGGACCCATACCAAGCTGTGATTCCCTCATTTCCTCAAGCAAAGCAGGATGGGGCATCGACCCTCTTCCATAGTGGGCATCGTGGCTGGGAGGGGGTAGCCCAGCATGGGGTGGTCAACGATTTCTTCCAGACATTGCTTTCGTATACTCAAAGATTCACCTATCCAAATATTTCTTTCTCAAAAATACCAATGAAGATCGTTCCAAAACTAAAAACCTGCATGACATGAAAACTAACCTCAATTACCTTATCAAAATGAACACACCCATATACAAATTTTAAGATGAACATACATCTTTAAACCTCTTAACTCATTCCACAACACAAATTTGAACAATTGACTAAATGAAAGCAGCCTAGTTTAAAACACACAAGAGCATAATTATATAAACCTCCGATGTCCATATGTTAAGTTACCAGAACAACGCAAGAAACTAAAACTAAATTTCCTAACTTTCACAACCCAATATGAGTGAAAGCAGAATCGAGCTATTGCATTCAAAATTAAACATTAGCTGACTGTAATTGAAAACCGTAAATAAGGACATGAGTAAAGAAAGTACTGACCTTTACGAAGAAAGAGGGATTTGAGTCATCGGTCCAGGCTCGACACAAGCTCGGAGTGATTCAGAGACCCTAGCTAACGATTTTTCTAGCTGCTGTTTAGATTTTTGAAGAAGAAGAAGGACGAAGGCAACGAATTGGAAATTAAGGGAAACAATAAAAATTGAAGTTTTTTTGTTTTTGTTTAAACTCTCTTCTATTATCATGAACATGAACATTTAAAATGCAGTAACAGCCCATACCAGATACCTGGCCCGTAGGACCAGCAGAAAGCCCGTGAAGAGCAAACCCAACAGCTAGATAGGCCCAAAATAAAAGCACGTATCAAGAGGCATTTGTTCCTTTGGTGTACGTGACAGATGCATTTGTCCCTTTAACCTTCTTTTTTAATTCAATTCGCCTGAAAAATATTTTATGAGGAATTGAAGCACCGATCTTTCAGCCTATGAGAATAATATGAGGGTGGCCAATAAATTCATTTACCTAAATTTACTAATAAGTTATAACTTTACCCTAACCCTTGACTCAAAAGGATGGAAATGTTAGCAAGAGTGAATAAGAAGCAACTCATCTAGTGACTAGAGCTCTCTTAAGTTTTATTCTTGGCCAAATGACACAACGAATAAACTTACTCTAATAAAAGTTTGGATAAAAAAACTAGATCTATGTCGTGTTCAATATCACAATATAGATTGTGATCTCTACTCGCAAGTCATGAAAGTCGCTAATTTTTAGTCATAGTACCTACAATTAGAACCAATACATTTGCAAGTAATTGTTGGCCAATACACACTACCAGAAAAACTCACTTAGACGAGGAAACCATTAAGGATTAGTAATTAAACGACGAAAACATACTTTGTCGCCTAAGATAAAAAAAAATTGTCGTCTAAGTAACACTTATACGACGAAATATAAAGCGTTGCTTAAGAAAAAAAATCATCGTTTAAGAAAACCTTAGACAAAGAAACTAGAAATCGTCGCTTACAGAACAAATTTCATCGTCTAATTTTTTCTTAGATGACGAAATCAAAAGCATTGCCTAATTAAAAAATTTTGTTGTCTAAGTAGAACATAAAACGATGAAAAAATTTGTCGTTGTAGTAATCGTACTTAGACGGCGAATTGGTACACATTTCGTCGTCTAAGACTATACCCTAACACTATATACATATGGGTCAGGGTTTATGAGTTTGGGTTTAGGGATTAGTGTTAGGGTATAGTCTTAGATGACGAAATGGTACTCTTCGTCGTCTAAGTCGTACTTAGACGACAAATAGTACCATTTCATCAACTAAGATCATACTCTAACACTAAATCCTAAACCCTAACCTAAAAATTCAGACCCATAAACTCTAACCCATAAATACTTAGACGACAAATATATATATATATATATATATATTTGTCATCTAAGTCGTACTTAGACGACATATGGTGGACCAATTTGTTGTCTAAGTTGAATTTCATTGCCCCTGATCAAAGACTACGACCATGTATACCATTTTAAAATGTATATTTTTTTCGTCAAGGGCAGAGAGTAAACAATTGTGAGTACGTGTTGACGGTTGGAAAATCGGAGTTATGAAGATTCGTTTATGAACGTTTCCATTTCATTGAATTTTCGGTTTTAAAGTGGACTACGCTGATCAAACCCTTACCAACCTTTGTATTGATCAAAATTTCATTCACTTATATATTATGTTGTGATGAATATATCTAACAATTATTTTGTCCAAATTCAATTTCGTTAATATTGATATGGAGTGAATATATACATACGAACACTTAAGTTATACAATATTAGTAGATATATAACAAGCTTTTAGTCTTACATCAAGTTTTTATGTCAAATTTCAATTAATTTATATATAGTTGATAAATTAAGTTTTTAAGACAAGACAAACACCCAAAACTTCATAAACGGGTTTATAAATTATATTTTACGATCGTTTTTGTCTTTTAATTATTTTTTAATAATCACTAAATACAATCGATCGAATCCTTAACTAATCTGAATTGGTTTGAATTTTTTTTAAAACATTGTATAAATGAAGTGGTTACATCTTACAGTTAATTTTTGATGATTTTTAAGCAACTATCCAAAATTAGTTTTTCAGCTATTTAAAAAGAAAATAAAAATATTTATCTTAAACGACGAAACCTAAATAACAAAAATATTTAAGTTTCATCATCTAAGTAGTATTTAGGTGATAAAACTATTTAGTCATAAAATATGGCAGGGATTTTTTTCTGACAAAATTTTAGGAAAAACTTATAACACTAAGACGACGAATCTTTCAGGTTTCAGCATCTAAGTGATAAAAGTTAGAGGAATTTTTGAAAATTTAAAACACCAACGACGAATTTATTACGTTTTGTCGTCAAAATCATAAAAGGTTGGCGTGCTTTTTTTTTGCCAAATTTTTTGGCAAAAATTCAAATTACATGGACGACGAATCTATTGGGTTTTGTCGTGTAAGTCGTTATTTTAAAACCAAAATTGATCTCTCTCTCTCTCTATCTCTCTCTCTCTCTCTCTCTCTCTCTCTCTCTCTCTCTCTCTCTCTCTCTCTCTCTCTCTCTCTCTCTCTCTCTCTCTCTCTCTCTCTCTCAAACCGGCCAACCACCACCACGCCGCACGTCCACGCCACCAACGTACGCGCGGTAATTAATTTTTTTTGTTAATTTCGGTTAGCTTAATTAGGTTAGGTTAAGTTCTTTTGTTAATTGAGGTTGGCTAAATTATGTTAGGTTAATTAGGTTAATTTAATTTAAGTTAGGGTAACTTAAATTATGTTAATTTTGATTTATGTTAGGTAAAGTTAGGTTAGGTTAATTTAGTTTATTTTAGGTTAGGTTAATTTGGTTTTTTTACGTTTATTAATTGATATTTTTTGGTGATTTTGATGTGATAATTTTATGATAAGTGGTGTGATAATTGATATTTTGTGTGAATTTTAAGATAATTGGTGTGATTTTCAAGTATTTTTTATTGAAGTTTTGGTAATTTTTGTGATAATTGGTGTAGTTTTTATAATTGAATTGGTTTATTAATTTGATATGTGAAATTGATTTATCAATTTTTTTTAAGGTGATCGATGATCCGAAATGTGCCGCCTCTAAAGGGAGCTCGAGACGATGATGATGATAGTGGGAGCGGGCTCAACGGCACTACTCCAAATTCTGATATCGGTAATTAACTAATTAGTATATTATGAATTTTATATTTAAATATGTTATAATTATTTAAATACAAAATCATTTAAATTATTTATTTATTATGAATTTTTCTTTTAAATTAATTAGCATTTAATGAATTTTTTTTTATATTTTTTTTTAAAATGCAACACTTAGACGAGGACACTACTACAATTACGTCGTCTAAGATGCAACACCTAGTCGACGAAATTGAAGTAATTTCGTTATCTAAGTGGTTTTTTTATTATTTACAAAATGCAACACTTAGAAGAAGAAAATTTTACAATTTCGTCGTCTAAGTGGTTCATCTTAGACGAATAAATGTCGGTTTCATCGTCTAAGTGTTTCAGTTTAGATGATGAAACGTTTTGTCGTTTTAGTTCATCCTATTTCATCGTCTAAGACCCTAAACAACGAATTTTATTTTGTCGTCTTAGTGTTCAGACTGTTCACTAAGACAATGAAATTTTTTTATTTCGTTGTCTAAGTACTTAGACTACAACCCTTAGACAAGGAAAGTACCTAGATGACGAAAATTGGCTCTTAAACGAAGAAATATCTCCGTCGTCTAAGTGTATTTTTCTGGTAGTGAAAAATCAAAAACTATAGTACATGATCAGCTAGTGCTGCTAGACGATATATATGAGTCATATGAGGGCGACCTCGATCTCATCCATTAGAGAGGGGGTATCCTTAGGCCTCGTTTGTTTACCGGAAAGGAAATTATTTTCTACGGAATTTCCTTCCCATGGGAAAGGAAACTCTCATCAAGTTTCCTTTCTATTGTTTGGCAATACTTGAGAAAGTAATCTACAAATTATAGACTTGTTTCCACTCCAATGTTTGTTTTGCATTGGAATAGAAAGGAAAATGAACTCAAAATTACATGTATATCTTCAAAATATATTAAATATATTTTTTAGAGGTATATTGTTATCATTATAGTATATAATTATTATATAACTATTTTGCATTTAATGCTTAAGGAAAAGTGATTCCTTGAAAATATAGGAAGAACCATTGTTTTTATTACAAAGGAGATGGACTAGAGGCTATCTCCTCTAGTGGTTCCAAAGCGTAACTGATCAAAAACAATAGGTCATAATTGTCTTGGAGTCGAGTTCTCCCAGATGTGCATGCAGGTTGTTGCATTTGTGTCCCATTGAAGCTAACTTATCAGTTGAAATGTTTGCCTCCCTGTAAATGTGGTGAAATCTGATTGTGGTGAAATGGATGGCAATGTTCTTGATATCCCTGAGCAGAGTTTTCAGCCTCCAAGGGAGATCCTTCTCTAAATTGATGCAGTCAATAATCAGTTTAGAGTCTCCTTCCTCCAAAATGTCCATATACCATTTTCTTAACAATAGGGACAGTGGTTTTTCCAAAATTTCTCTCCCCTGCAAATAGAGGGTTTCCTAAGGCATCTTTGATGATAAAGCCACCATTTGCATCACTCACACCCTGGCCAATAACCAAGCCATCAAAGTTTATTTTCATCACATCAGAAAGTGGGGGATGCCACTAAATTATAATAGTCGAATTATTCTTCTTTATCCTATGAGCATTGTGCTCCCAGTAGTTCTTGATGTCGTGGTTGCCGCAATCACTATTACATTTGGAGCACTCATCTCATTCCTGAAAACTTTGTTGTTTCTGGCTCTCTAGATGTGTCAAGCAGTATCCAAAACTCTTTCAACCAACTTCTCTTGGCTTGCATGGTTGCTCTTAAATGCCTCTAACTTGTCCAGGAAGGCTTCATATGTGTTAACTAGGATTAATTGGGATAATCTCTAGACCTCCTTGGCATGTTGGCAGTGGTAAAAGAGGTGTGTGATGGTTTCTTCCTCTAAGTTGTAGCAAAGACAAAGGTTATTTGTTGTGATCTCATGTTTGAACAACCTGTCACTAGTCTTAAATCTTCCTCTAAACATCATCCACTCAAAAAACTTGTACTTTGGAGGGATGTTAAGCTTCCATATGCTACTTAGACTCTTATGTTTCTCATGTCGAGTTTGTGGATCAATCTGCATCCAAGTTGCTGACTTGATTGTGAAGACACCATTAGGAGTGGGGCTCCGGTCAAAAGAATCATGTTGGTTAGTAATAAGATGAGCAATACTGTATATTTGGTTAATTATGTCTACCTCAAGAACACTTAGTAACTTCTCTCTATTCGAAGAACCATGTATTATAAAACTACTCACAGGAGCTTCCCACTCTATATTAATCTGAGTTTTTGCTAGGGGTTTCAAAGGCGTAGGTAGAACTCAATAGTAAATTCAGAAGCTAATGTTGTCTCCAGTACCTACAATCTATCTCAAACCTTCAAGCATAATATCTCTATTGTCTAGTATCCCATTCCATGCTGCAAAATTGTTATGTTTTTTTCTTAAGAGAGAAAAAAGTCTTACCTTTCACATATTTTTGGAGTAATATCCTCACCCGCCAATTGTTTTGGCAAGTTAAAACTTTCCAACCAAGCTTTTCTATTGCTGCTTTATTGAAAAATCTTGAAGGTCTTATTCCAAGGCCTCCCAAATCTTTCGAGGTACGAACAACTTTCCAGACTATTGGGGCATCCTTTGCATTGTCTTTCCAAAGAAAATCTCTAACTTCCTTATAAATAGCTTTAGTTATCTTTTTTGGACACTTGAAACAAGACATGATGTGGTTAGGCATACCTACTCTTGATTTGATTAGAATTAATCTTCCAGCTCTGGATATGGTAGTTTTCTTCCCACCCGCATATTTGTTAGAAATCTTTTGGAGGAGTTCCTTAGCATTTAGAGGGTCTTTCCAAAACACAACATTATGAATGCCTAAGTATCTGCCTAAATGGACATAACTCGGTGAAAGGGTGAACGAGTAGTGTTGTAGAATCATTGACAGTGCAATTTTTGCTTCAGTGGTTGCAAAGTTCAAGCCCACACAAGTTCGAGGTCCCAATCCAAAGGGCATGAAGGTGCCTACGTTGTTGTTAGTAGCTTTAGCAACCCCTTCCGAAAACCTCTCTGGTTTGAAAAGTTGCACATCTGGTCCCCAGAATTCAGGCTCATGGTGAAGTGCTAGAATTGAGACAAGAACTTCAAGATTAGCAGGAACAATGATATGTCCCAATGTAACTTCCCTTTCATCTTTCCTTACAAGGGTAACAACAGGAGGGTATAACCTAAGTGACTCATTGATGATCATATTCATCAGCATAGAACAATGGAAAAAAAATAAAGGAGTTAGACTTGAATGAAAGTTTCTGTCACTTAGAGCATCTCCAACCATCAAGGTCCTATACCCTATTATGAGACCTTGTAAAATTACTATTCATGATAGGACTTTCCCATCTCCAATCATCAATGTTTCATACCTCATTTTAAGACTCATCTTTCTCTCTCCCCACATGTTCTTCTGTTATCTGGGCCCACCAATTTTTACAAGGTTCTATACCTCATCCAAGGTTCTATTATAGAACCCAAAATAGGGTATAGGACTTAGTTTTAAGGTATAGGACTATGATCTTCATGGGTTGGAGATGAGATTTTTTCCAAAAGTTCTATCATGAGGTATATAACCTCCACCATTGGAGATGGTTTTAGCAATCTCATTCTTCTTCCTAGCCTCCACATTCTGGAAAAAAAATACAAAGAGGACTTGTGGAAATTGATTTTCTGGCTAGACACCTTAGAGAAATTCTCTAGGACATTAAGAATCTTTCTTGCTGCTTTTGGGGGTGCCCTCCCAAAGATCAGGCAATCATCTGCAAACATCGAGTTAGAAATCCTGAGGCCACCTTTAGAGAAAAGAATTGCTATATGGTTTTTTGCTTTAATAGTTAGCTGATTCAGGTGTCTAATTAGGGACTCCATGCATAAAATGAAGATATAAGGAGAAATGGGCTCCCCTTGTCTAATTCCCCTAGAAAGCTTAAAATATCCTTCTGGATTTCCATTGATCTGAACTGAGAAAGAGGTTGAGGTAATGCAATTTATAACCAGACTGATCCAGTAATCATCAAAGCCAAAAAAATTTAGACAAGCCTGAATATAGGACCAGCTAATTAAGTCATAAGTTTTTTCTAAATCTAGTTTCATGGCCATATAACCAAGTCTTCCTTTTATTTTTTTAAAATCTGAATGGGAAGAACCACTTTCCACCCAGTTTTCCTCCAAAATTAGGAAGCTTTTCCTTTCTTTGCACATACCAAATACAGTTAAACTTCTATAAATTAATAACCACGGGACTGACAAAATCTATTAATTTAGCGAGATATTAAATAATCGATAAATTAATAATTTATTAATTAATAACTTAGTAATTTATAAAACTATTATTGTTGTACATTTTCAATGTACATCATTTTTCAGTTTATTGTGTATACATTATAGGAGTCTCATTCAGTATGTTAACGCATTGATACAATAAAATTAGATGGTTTACTAATGTTAAATAGATTATTTGGCAAAATAAGTATATTAACATCGTGAAATAAGTAGAGTACACTACAAAAAAAATTAGCAATAGCCACGGACTTTTGCCACGGGAGTGTTTTGTCGTCGCCGTTGGTCCAATTCCTGCGACGGCAAAGGAGCCGTTACCAATTTTAGAGACAGAAATCCCGTGCCGTGGCTAAGCCGTCGCTCAATATTTATGTTTGGCGACGGCAGACTTTTGCCGTCGCCAAATATATATTTTTGGCGACGGAATATCTCATGATACGTTTTGCCGTCGCTAACTCTAATTTTTTTTTGCGACTGTTAGGCTTTGCCGTCGCCAAGCCACAGCGTGGGAATAACTTTTTGGGTTGAGCGGGAAATTTTTGGCTTGCGCGGGCTTATCACTTAGACGAAAAAACTTACAAAGTCCCAAAACCCCCAAACATATTGACCTAAATCCCAAAACCATATTGACCAAAATCCCAAAATCCATCGGTATGAACTCGAAGGTAGCTTATTTCTGAGGTGAGTGTTGCTCATCGTTATTGAATGCTTAGTTTTAATTTCATTAGATTAGCTTTCATGAGGTGAGTGTTACTCATTGTTGTTTCAGGTTTTGGCTAAGAGAATTGTTTGACTTCGATTAATTGGCTGGGCAACGTACGGGCTGGGATTCTAGAGCTCACTCTCAATTCCAGGTAGTCCTTATCTCAATTCCAAATATATTTGTGATTTTGAAGCATGTCTATTAACCAACTGTCTTGTTGGGGGCTGTCTTGTTTTTGTTTTCAGCTCAGTTCTGAATGTTACAGAGGTTCTGGGTTTTATTTGAGAGATCTGTGTTCCCTGAGTTGAATTTGGTATGGTGTGAGTTGTGAACTGGGTGGGTAAGGAGAGGTTTCGTGGCTCAGCTCTTCATCAACCAAATAATAGGCCAATTATAAGTATATATCAATATATGTATCCAGAAACCTCACTTGAGGAGATGTGGTGATTTGTATCAAAATCAAAGATGAGTGTAGAATGGGAGATTTAATTAAATAGGGAGAAGTTAGTTTGCTGACTAGTAGGATTAAGCATATAAGCTCCATGTCTATACTGTCAAAGTCATTGGGAGGGATTATCAACACCTATATACGATGTCACTTTGCCCATGTGTCCATCTTTTTGCATCCCATCACAAGTCACCAACTATTATTAGATCATACACACATTGCAGTTTTCTTATACTACACTAATACTGATCATCATCATCTAGTTCTTTTGGATATTCTTTACTTCTGTAGCACAGTTGCTAACACATTCTTCTCTCACTTTTCTAGCTATACCTGAATGTGTGTATATATATATATACATATATACCGTAGCACAATTTCTTTAGCTAGGGCTAATCAACTTATTAGTAGCTTTTGGTTTTGTGAATGGTTCTAGTTATGAACAAAAGGAGAAGGTGAGGATCCTAGGGCAGTGCTTGTTGGTTGTGGATCCTACTGATAGTTACTGTTAGTTATGAACCATTACTGATAGTGCTTGTTGGTTGTGGCCTCACTACTAATATATAGTCTATTTACATTAGGTTTAGCTCTTAAGCATTCAGTGTTAGTTATTTAGTCTAATATGATATAGCTAATGGTGAACAAAATGTCATGAATTGCTAATATTTTGTTTGGCTCTTATTTGTGTATTACAGATCTTCTTCGGAATCAATTGAGGATAGGAAGATAGCTGCACTACATATTTGTGGAAGCTTTTGAATTTCATACTGGTGAGTTTATGCTTCTGAACTTTTTGTATCTTGGATGTTATGGTTTTAATCTATGCTTGCTGTGAGTTGTTTGCTGTGAGTAATCTATGCTTGCTGTGAGTAATCTATGTTTGCTGTGAGTAATCTATGCTTGCTGTGAGTTGTTTGAATGCATGTGAGTAATCTATGTTTGCTGTAACTAGTTGTTATATATATACATGTGTTAGTTAGGATTGTAATAGTTTGTTTGATTTGAATTTAGGCATAAATACTCAAGAGAGATCTTGAGGGGGAAAAATGGATAAATCATGGATCGATTTACCAAATAGGTGGTCTAAACCATATCTTGATGGCATAGATTCTTTTTTGGCCTTTGCATTCTCTGATCAGAATGAGTCGACAAGACTGTATTGTCCATGTAGAAAATGTGCTAATCGTCTTTTGTGGGTTAGGAAAGTAATGTTACAACATCTGTGTGATAATGGATTTCTAAGAAAGTATAAAGTATGGGAGAAGCATGGTGAGTCTAGGCTTGGTGATAATCTGTTAGGTGTTGAAAATGGAGTTGGTTCAGATTTTGTAGTGGAGAATGATATGTTTGGTCTGGTTCAAGATGCTTTAGGAATTCCAGATGTGAGACCAGTAGATGAGAATGGCAGTGAAACCTCAGATGAACCATGGGTTAGGGTAGATGAACCTACTAAAAAATTTATAAAGTTAATGGAGCGTGCAAACCTCCCATTGTATCCAGGTTGTAAGAAAGGCTCCACTGCCTTCTTATTTACTGTTAAATGGTTGCGAGCTAAGGTGCTCCATGGTTGGTCTGACAAATCCTTTCAGACTATCTTGGATATACTAAACGAAGATATGCCAGAAGGTGTTAATCTCCCTAGTTCATATTACGAAGCCCAAAAATTAACAGAAGATTTAGGGTTCACCAAGACTACCGTGGATGCATGTCCAAATAACTGTATGCTATTTAGAAATGAGCATGTTAAGCTTGATAAATGCTTAATATGTGAGGAGTCTCGCTGGATGGAAGTCGCAGAGTTAGGCCTAATGATGCACCCCCTTTGAGAAATCAGGCTAATGTTATTGTTCCAGGCCCTGTGAAAAAGAGGGCTATAAAAAAAGTGCGATATTTTTCTGTAAAATAGATGTTGCAGAGGCTGTACATGTGTTCGAAAACAGCAAAACTGATGAGATGGCATGGGGAAGAACGCACTGATGATGGTGTATTTAGACATCCTACCGATTCTCTTGCATGGAAGGGTTTTGACACAACTAACCAAACTTTTGGTGAAGGGATTTGCAATGTCAGACTTGGTTTAGCTACATATGGATTCAATCCATATAGGTCACGAGATATAACCCATAGTACTTGGCCTATTATACTTGTACCGTACAACTTGCCACCGATGATGTTGATGAAGCAGCCTTTCATTTTAACTTTCCTTTAGTTAATTTCAGACGTTTGTTATACCGAAATGATCGAATAGGGGATGAACCATTCATTTTGGCAACTCAAGCACATCAAGTATGGTATGCTCCAGATCCCTCAGGACATGATTGGATGACTGTCACTCCAGTGCTCTCTTGTGATTTTGAACATGTGGGAGTGAACAATTCAGCAGAAGCTCTCTCTTGATTCTGTACCTTTGTTTGAGCAAGTGCTTCAGGAGCTATTTTAGGTTCAACTATGAGGATTTTGAATATGTATGCTTATATACTGAATAATATTGGATTATTTTGCTAGTTTCTTATATGGTGTAGTTTCATGCTTGTATGGTATTGGTTTTACTGCTCTCAGTAAGTTTAATAGTCGCTGCTTATAAATTTTTCAAGCTGTAACATCTTATGTAATGATGTTATGTTCTGTCAATACAAAAGTTAACATTTCTTGCAGCCATGTCACAGATTACTATGAAGAGAAAGAGAGTGGGTCGACCTCGCACCATGTCTGAGGTTCTAAGTGCAGATGTGTCTGAGGATATACCCAACAATCCCAACATCAATAGCAATGCCCCTCAGCCATCTCAATCACAGTTTCGTGAGCCTCGCACCATGTCTGAGGCTATAAGTGCACGCAGGTCTGGAGGCTCATCCAATACGATCTCCACAGGTTCACAACCACCTCAATCACAACTTCGTGCACACGTGCCACCAAATCCTACTCAAGTCCAAATTCTACCAGCTGCTTCACAACCAGGTATGTATGTAATTGTCCTACAAATGAATGTAAAAATGCTAGAATGTTAATACTCTTACAAATGAATGCAGTAGTAGAAGAACAAGTTGCTGCCCCAAATACTAGAGGACATAGTAAAGGATTTCCAGAGTGGAATACTGGAGTAAAAATTGCCATTGAATTTGATAAAAAGTCTCAGCCAGTAGGTGCTAAAGGTATGCAACTTAAGACCCAGTTGGGCCAGATTGTACGTGATGGACGCAGAATTCCTCTAACACTTATTGATTGGCCGTCTGTTGATAAAGATGTGAAAGAGAAGATCTGGAGAGAGGTTAAGGTATATATTTTAGCCAAGCTTAATGTTTTAAATTTCTGTATAAGATTTTGACATATATATAAGCTTCTTCTGTGGTATATAAGCTAAGGTAACATTTCAGTAAACTGATAAGCTAAGCTTCTGTAGGTAAGGCATGTATATATATATGGAAGAGCTATAAGTTTCTCATATTTGATTCATTTGTTTGTTGGCTACTAATTGTAGGATAATTTGGTTTATGCTCCTGATGATTACAAGTCAGTGTGTTTGAAAACTTGTAACATGCTCTGGAAGGATCATAAAAGTAAAACAAAGGCTCAGTTCTTTGAAAAAAGAAAGTGACGATCCAAATTTGATCAATGATGTTCCTCCACATGTTGTTGACGAGCAATGGCCTGACCTTGTTGCCTATTGGAGAAGTGATGTTGCTAAGGTAAATGTGTAAGCAATTGTTTGTCCATTGAGATATGATCAACTGAAACTTGCTAAAACCTTTCCCTTACATATTGCTGACTTCAAAGGGTAAATATTAACACTGATATCCTGGGATTCCAGCTTGTACACTCCATACCTGTTTGTAGTTCTATTCACTGAGAATGATATGTGCTCTGCAGTTCTTAGTGACACTGCTTTGAATGTGCAATCTATTTTAACCTCAGCACCTGGTTAAAATAGATTGGTAAGTAAAAAACATTCATATATATTTCATATATACATACATATATACCTTGTATGAAGTAGCTGTGAGTGGAGAAGGTGCTGTTGGAACAGATGTTACGTACAGTAAAAAAAGGCCCATCACAATAATCTAGAGATGAGAGCTAGTGTGCCTAGCTGAACATGTATATCAGTAACACTTTGATATACTGATTTTGTATTTTTTGCTGTTGTAGAACATATCAAGGAGAAATTCTTGTAACCGAGAACAGCGAGGACCAGTTCATAATACCGGCAGAAAACCTTTTTCTGAGTTGCGACATGAGGTATTCACAAATATTCAGTTAGATAGAAGAATTGTTGTGTTGCTTATTAGTGATTTGGATTAGCTTCTGAGTTCCTTATGTATTTCTCACATGATAGATGGAACTCAATGGAGAAGAAACTGATAAAATGAGTGTGTGGATCAAGGCACGCAAAAGAGATGATCCAGATGTTATCATTGCCATTGTATGTATATCCAAAAAAATTGGTACTTTCATTCTTGAGGCTTCTGGATATCTATTAACTCCTTTTGGTTTATATTTACATGAAGGATGAATATAATGAACTACTGAATATGGAACCTGAGGACCAACGTCACCTCACAGTTGTCAATGATCGAGTATTCCATGAACTTTTTGGAAATGATGGTCATGGATACTGTCGCACTTTTGGTGGTGGAGTTCCTCCTTCCATGGTGTATCCCCAAGAACCATCTTGCCCTTCAAGTAACATTGTCAGCATGTTTGACGAAATTAAAGAGTCCTTCAGAGAGATGATCAAAGCTGAGATGGCATCTGTGCATGCTCGACTTGATTCATTAGAGAACAAGGATAGGAGAGAAACTGATGCATCAGCACAGGTTTGTAGCATTTAGTGACATTTTGTGTTGTTATGTTATTTGTTTCAAGTGCCTTAAGAATGTATATATATCTGCAGTGTGTGCCAGATGCCGACAGTGTCCATAACCTTGAGAGAGAGTCCATAGGAGAGGGAGCAACCCCATCTCATGAAGTCAATCATCTTAGCAATATCAGGTTTACATCTTTGAAAGTTATGCTTATAGTTTGGTTGATTAGAGTTATTGGTATGTTTGTTGGTTTTCATTCAAAACCTAACTGCTGCTGAAATTGAGCCAAAAGCTTGAATCTTTGAGGCATGGAGCTGTTTTGATCTCTTGTGCATGAGTATGAATGTTCTGATAATACAGGACAGGACATTAAGAGCTGTTTTGATCTCTTGTGTTGTTTTGATTATTTTATGTGTTCTTTAGAATAAGATTTAAGACAGGACATTAAGACATGCCAATTGCAACCTTGTTTGAAAAAAAAATAACTAGATTTTGTGCAGAGTTTGGTTGTGGGTTGCCAATGGTAATTGGTCATTGATAGGAGAAAGTTAGAGAAGTGTCTTGGGAATACACATTTGGTTAGGGTCTGAGTATCTGAGGAGATACCAGGGCCATAGTAGTTGCTGTTTTATCATGCTGTGTTATCTGAGGGAATTCCCTGATCATCATGCTGTGTTATTGCATATCAGTTTTGATTCTACTGTAAATGATAGTTAATACTAGATTGTAACAGTAATGCTAGGATGTAACAGTAGAAAGCTACTACTATATATTGTACAGATTACAATTCAAGGGATTACAGATTACAAATTTGGTTTTTTTTGTTGTTGAAGGGATTGAAGAATCAGGGGGTACTGTGGTGATGCAGATCAGATCAGTGATGCAGATCAATGATGCAGATCAGTGTACTGTGGTTTGTCTACAATGTTTGCCAATCAGTTTTGGTGCAGTAGTTTACTAGCAGTTTGAACACTTGGGGTTTAGTTTTGGTGCAGTAGTTTACTAGCAGTTTGAACACTTGGGGTTTAGTTTTGGTGCAGTAGTTTACTAGCAGTTTGAACACTGAAGTACTGATGTCTAGTTTACTAGTTTGCAGACTAAAACAGTGGCTAGCAGTGTTGAATTAGCAGTACTGATTGATGTGATGAATGCACAATTAAATATATGGCTATTGTTGTGATTGTGATTGAATATGTATTGATGTGATGAATGTGTATTGAATATGTTCCAGGTTGCATTGGCTGATTATTGGCAACGGTTTAGAGCCGTCACAAATTTCAATAGCCACAGCAAAGTGCATATATAAAATGGTGGTGGAATTGAAAATTTGAACATTAGCTACAGTAAGAGCCGTCGCAAATTTCCCAAAGTCGACGGCAAGTTGCCGTCGCCACAATAATGGCGGGAAAACTAGGTGCAAAATATTTAAAATTTGAATTTAAAATTTGAACATTAGCGACGGCATTAGCAGTGGCGTAGTTTACAATGGCGACAGTAAATGGCGACGGCCATTTCCGAAGCTAAAAGTGTAGCATTGTCACGGAAATGCTTGCGACGGCTCGCGCAGTCGCAAAAAAGCATGGCGACGGTGAATTGCCGTCGCTAAAGAGCATTAGCGACTGCACCAACGACGACGGCTCCGTTGCCGTCCCCACGCCGTCGCCAAAGGTCTTTCGCGACGGCAAAACACCCTTTGGCGACGGCTCCGAGCCGTGGCCGTAGCAATTTTTTTTTGTAGTGGTAAAATTAAATGGTCTATTAACACAAGGTAGACTGCTTCACAAAATAAGTAAATTGACATTATGAAATAAATAAATTGATTTTTACCATGTCTATACTTATTTTGCAAAGTTGTCCAACTTTTTTGTTAGAAAACCATTTAATTTTAGTCTACTTGTTTCACGAGGTCAGTATATTTATTTTGCGAAGTAGTGTACCTACTATTAGTAAACCATCTAATTCTGTATCGATGCATTAACGCATGGAAGAAGTTTTCTACATTATTAAATCTTTTGCAAAAAGACAACACTAGAAATTCTTATAATGTTAGGAAAAGTCTAAGATAAAATTCAAGTTGACATTAGTTTCAAGAAGTAACAAACCACAATTGAGTCATTCTTCATAAAGTCATCATAAATGAATAATTAATTATATGTATTAAGGTATTATTAATTTATATATTGGATGTGATTTATATGAATTCTCGGATTTCTATTATCTTATAAATTTAGCGAATTATTAATTTAACACGTTGTCCCCAAATCGGAACAAAAAAAATATTATTCTAACAAAGTTATTAATTAACTGAATATTAAATTATCGTTGGAAACACTCACTTTCTTTTTAATTCCATTCTCTTCTGTTCCAGTGAAACAAAGGAGGCATTAGGGGGGACCGGTCCTCATTCCCTTTGAGTAACTAGCTAGGGACTTCAAAGATGATCGGAATATATGACTCCAGGAACAAATGCATGCACGCACACCGACAACTAACTATTTATCCTCGCCGTTTAATAACGACTTTGAAGAGTACTCCGTGATCATTTTATCAGCCATAAATGGTGAACAATTCCCATGCCCCATCCCCAACGGTTAAGACTTAAAAAACTCGTATAGACAAACACGAGTACCACTACAATCCCAGTTTGAACTTTGAAGTAACCCTCATATATGTGCATGGACACCAAATTAACCCCAGCTAGCGGTGCAACCTCAATGCACGTGAATACACATTCAACACTATTAGCTTGCGTCCCTTAACGCCACCATGAATGCAAATAAATTATTGCTTCCACCTTTCCATATACGTACATGATATCAAGACCCAAATACACCTTTCCAAATGTACGTATACTCACCCAAATATGTTATCCCAACGTAAACTAAAACTTTGACTCCCTAGCTATAATTGAGGGCACACGTTTATGGAAGCTTTGAGGGATACAGACGACAAGTGGAAGCTATCAACACAACAGGCATTCGTTCTCTTGGTGTTAGCCGCCGTCGCGGTCGTCGGACTCTGCATGGCGACGACTGTTCTGAGAAAGAAGGCTCATCAGCGAAAGCATCACCAGCCGTTGCAGCTTGTGATGATGCAGGAACAAGACCTTGATGAGACCAATGATGCATCATCATTAGGGCCAAAATGGACGCGTACGTCGGAGCCGAGCTGCGGGTGGGGCTCGATAAAGAGGGCGTTGGTGGGGTCGGTGCGGTGGCGTAGGACTAGCAAGTGGCCGGGGGAGATGAGGCGCGGAGGGAGCTTGAGGGAGATGTCGACGACGACGCCGGGGCCGCGGCTGGAGAAGAGAATAATTAATGGAGGAGTTGACGTGGGGTGGCATAGCCATGGATCGGAGTCACCTGTTTGGCAAAGGCCTATACTAATGGGGGAGAAGTGTGAGCTCCCAAGGTTTAGTGGTCTTATTCTGTATGATGAGAGAGGCCAACCCCTTTGTGATTCCCACCAAGAGGAAACTAGAATCCAGGTACTAATTAAGCACTACTTTTCTTAATTCCATCCTCAATTAATAATACGTACTTCTTAGAAATGGAATTGGGATTTTCTTTTCTTTTGGCCTTTCCTGGATTTGGATCAAATATGTTCATTGAAAAAGGAAGAAACTAAACATTACAAGTAGCGCGCTAGAGTGTAAAATTACAATCCTGGTGAATTGGTCGATCTACTCATAACGACAAAACACACCAACAAGCCTAATATAACCTCAAGGTCACAAATTAATAGAGTCGAAAATAAAAATAGCTAGTCCCTACAAGAATATTTCCAGTACACTATGAAGATGGAATTCGTTGATTAGGGTGAACTCACTGAAATGTGAAAAAAAAAACTCTTTTAAACGTATGATATGCAATGTAGGAACCCAGTTTTGTTTCAAGTTTGTTCATGACTAACACGTTGTAGCTTCCAGTCACAGACATCAGATGATAATAGAATGTAGTACGTGAAGGGTATATTTAAGTACATATATTATGGGAACAAAGGACACGTACATGACTTTTCTAATTTATGAAGTACGTAATAGTGTAATACACATCTGAAGCCTCAAATAATGGTTAATAGCTAGCATATATAACTAAATTTTGTTTTGTATTCTCCATTTCCGGACAACTCTTGAGCACAAAATTGCATACCATCTGTTGCTTCCTTCCAAATTCTAATGGTAACATATGTACTGTTTATATATGCAGGAGAAAACAGTTCCCGTTGCAAGGACAACTCTAAGGGACTTGTTGTAATTTTTGTCAACAGAAATGTACGTTCTGAACAGTTTTACCGGTCCAGAGAGAGAGAGAGAGAGAGAGAGTGTGTTTTATAATGCGGATCAGTCATCTTCAGCAACCGTTAATAATTAGTCTTTTATGTACACAGCTGTAACATTTATCTTATCAACCTGCTTCTTCTTCCATCTTCCATGAGCAATTTATCCGAATTGATTACCATTTGGGTATACCTAACTGTCTCTGGGATGCACCACATTTATTTGAGAAAGGATAAATTCAATTATATGATCTGTTAAACTACCAATCATCAAGATGGACAAACAAACTTCAAGGAGAGGTCCGGAAGTTGACACTGCAGAAGACACAAAACTAAATACCTCATTCTACTTCGATTCACATTCCCCATCAGAATTTATGCCAAGTCTTCGTATACAGTCCCGCAGACTTTCAAATCCCATCTGCAATGCAAGGGACTTTAGTACGGTGTTGTGTAACTGTGAAGACGATTAATCTTCGCATAGTTTGCAAGTCTGCTTCAGGAATGTGTGCGTGTGCAAACCATGATGAAAATGTGCTGATGCTCAAAACCAGTCCTCGGTCCTTCCAGTACAAATATCTTCATGACAGTGTTAGTACGTGCACAAGTGAATAATCAGTTACACATCACAAAACAAGCACGGTGCAGTTTGTTTATCTTCTGAAAGTGCATTTAACATGATAAACAGTTATCCTATCTACAAGAAAATTCAATTCAGAACTCAATTTGATTTCACTGAATTGGGTAGGTATACACTGTATCAGAAGTTACGTACAAAATGAAATCTACCCGAATACTACGGACAGTACAAACAGAAACCACTGGTACAAACAGAATGAACATGTCATTTCTGGAAAACTTGACCTCTCTTTAGAGCAAGGCTGATAAAGCCATTTTAAACAGGGCTTCACTTACAGGTTTTGACTTGCTGTAGAAAAGTGGTCTTGAACAATTAATTGAATGCTACAGGTGAAAAGGGAGACCATCTTTTCTAAGCATCTACGATACAGGCAGAAGCAATTTCACACAAAGGAAAGGAAGTTCGGATGGAGGGAGAGCCAGAGGCTGTAGAGCAGGAGGATGGCACTGAGGCACCGTGTAGCTCAAAATGCTGAAGAATATGACTTGGGTTTCAGGTTGGTAATCGGCAATACTCTTCACGTCAATCATGCTGCCTTGTATAAAAGAGTTCCTACCTAGTACCAGTAGAACAAAACTAAATATGCGGCCATGGATGAATTTCCAAAATTAAGCAGAGAAAGCCATGCCACAACTTCCTTTCCATACCAAAAGAATGGAGCACAGAATTCCTAACTTTATGCTCAGATAGATCACACTTGTATAAGCATGAAGCCGCAGAAAGTAATAGAGAAATGAGTCAGCACATAAAAAGATGTTAAAACTTACTTCAATGAAACAACATGTGTTCTTTAATTGTTGGCAAATTTTTTTATGCATATGAAACTATCAAGGGTTCTGTGGAGTCTTCCTTTGATGAACGATTATAGTAACAGTACAACACCAATTGTACAATCCCCAAAATTGTTCCTATCCCATTAGGGACCTGAAATTATAGAGGATGATACCATTAGACTATAAGGACAATAGGATCCAAATTTGTAGCGCCAAATAGCTAGTTGTAAAAAATTGAGCCAAAGCAGAGGAGAAAAAGAGTGGTGAAGGAATCTTACATATATATAGGGATCATAATTAAAAAACCCATACAGAAAGAAAGAGGTGCTCATTAGGAAGGTGGAAAGAGAGAGATAAAATGGCATGAACTCGACGCTTTTTGTACGGATCACCAAGTTCTGCATAGTCATGTCAGTAAGCAAACTGAAGTTAGGAAAGATTATAATATTGACAAGAATGTATACATCAATATAAAAGGTATCCCCTTTGCCTTCGATCAACTTACTATTATAAACAATGGAGAAGCAAACATTGATATGAGAGAAAAACAGCTAATCAATCCAACAATTGTCCTTCGGAGGATACGGTCAGATATCTGTAAGCTTCCAACAGCTATGATTGCAGATACGCCAAAAACTGCTAGCAGCAATCCCAGCATCCTCACCTGTGAGCAATATTAAGGGGAATATACTGAAAGATTAAAGCAAAACAAAGGTTTTCAGAAACTAGATCAAAGTGACAAGTGAGCAATTCTGAAGGGAAGTTTAACCTTTGAGGGTCTATCAGCATAGATTATGAATATGATTATGTAGGCAAATTGAAACACTGCACCAGCTGAATTGACTGTAAGAACCAATAGGTTATCATCGGATATAAAATCCGTACCATACCACATGCAGACTAAGCAGTTCAAAAGAGCATATATGTATGGCAGCCCCGAGAACTCTTCAGTTGAACCGTTTCTAATGATTCTTTTGAATGTGTGCCTGGCATTTACAATAAAAGAGAAGAAAAGAAGACTTAAACTTAAAAGCAGAAATTGGGTGAATAAATGAAACACATGAACCCTGCTTTTATATATACATTCTTCAGTTTTCTGGTAATGAAGCATTATTAGGCAAATTAATTGATCACGATTGAAACTTACATAGGCGAAACAAATAATCCAAAAGCAAAGACATTGCCTGCCATGAATAGAAAGATTAGCATAGCTGGGGAATTATTCAATATACACAAACATATGTTTATTGGTATTATAGAGTAAGGAACTAAGGATACAGTATAGACTTTCACTATGAGACAAGGAGGAACATCAAAGAATTTCTATAGACTTGATGGAATGACAAGGTGAAACACCTTGAAATTTAATTCAACAATTCTTCTAACATTCAGGCAGTAAAGTGTTTTACTTTCTGACATTCTAATTTTGTTCGACACCGAATTATAGAATGACAGAACTTCCGACATTTGAAATGTCATGGATCACAATTGGATTACAAATTGGTCGCTAAACAAGTTGCACGTTAAATACATAATGATAAATATGTAAAGGTGCATTCTCTGAAACAGACCAATCCTAAAATCTCTGTTCAATAGCTATATCAATTATGCAACTACTTTCCAGAAACTAAAGCTGATAGTCAAACCAACAATCTGTATTTTGCTGTGAAAGTTGAATGCATTGCTTGAAGTATATTTCCCATAGTCCTTTCTAGAGATACAGTGTGAGGTCCAATAACAGTTTGAGTAAAGGCTAGTTAGGCTACTTTCTAGTAATGCATTTCATACTGGAGAAGCAAAAACATTAGTGCATCAAAACAAAATCAAATTGGGGCCTAACTGTTTCAAATTTTTCATCATTTACAGCCAAAACCTGGACCACCGGAAAATCTATTTTCTGGAGATCCTACTGATTCAGAGATAACATGTAAACCTTTTTCCTGGATCCATTATATGACAAGAATTATATTTATTCTTGACTTTGGGACCTAATCAGCTCACCGGAAATCAACAATCTTCTCATTCATCTTTCAAGTTTCACCAAACGCAAGAACAAAGAAAAGGGACTATCTTTGCAGTTGCAACAAACGCAAGAACAATCTAAAAATTGCAGCATAAATTATACAAAAGTAAACTTCCTCAAGCAATAATTAATTCAAGAAATCATGGGTCTTTCTCTGCTTAACCAAAATCAAATCCTAAACAAGAGCAATCCAATTCAGAAGGAGATTGAAGAAAAAACAATACCGGCTATCCCAGCTGCCACTTTGGCAATCAGAAATCCAGAATACAGAGCTGAAAGAACCATCAAATCCCTTCAACTCTCTCTCTCTCTTGTTCTCTCTTCAAATCAATGCTCGGCTCCCTCAAAAAAAAAATCTTGCGTCTTCTTCAATGGGGCCTAAACCCCTTTAGTTTTTTCTCACAAAAATTCAATGCCACGCCACATATAGATAGCCCAATTGTCAGCTCCTCATCATTTTGTATTAGACGAAACGTAGAAACAGAACTGTGCAAGCCTGGAGCTTCAACTATGTGCTAGTAGAGTCAAAGAGAGAGAAGCTACGAACGGAGCAAAACAAGTTCTTTATTATTTTGTTTTGGGCCTATTTATATATCTATCACGTCATTCCCGTGTGAGAATTATTGAATGTTATGACAGATTAGGAGCTTCCAGTGACCAGATAACTATAGTTGACATGGATGTGTTTCCATTTTAGCAATCGAATCATTTCATGTTATCCCCGATCCAACCTAGATGCCTATCTCCAGGCACAGGCACAGGCACAGGCAAGCGAATTAAATCTCGGTGGTGCTAATTTTTTTTGTTAGGAAACGTAATTTTTTATAAAAAAAAGTTGAAAGAGTTTCTTTATTTTGATGAAATATTTGATCTGTATAACAATTCATTCATTTATGTTTACATCTTCAATAAGATCATACATAAAAATATAATCATCAAAATACATGTCATTTAAATTGAGCAATAGAAAATTGAAACAAGTCAAAGAAAATTTAATTCAAATACAAATTAAACTATCTAAGTTGTAATATTCGATTACTTAAAGTATAAAACTCATCAATAATAGAATTGTAATGTATAGTATCAGCAGTGTCTCTCTCAATATGCACTATCATTAAACCTGCCAGAAAATCATCATTCATTTTGCTTGTAAGTCTGTTCTTAATGAGCTTTATGGCTGAAAATGCCCTCTCCGTTGTAGCCATGGAAACATGAAGAGTCATCACTAGACGGACTAGTCTTTCAACCAAAATGAATGATGTCTGCATGTTAACAAACTCCTGACATAACTCAGAAAAAATGCATAAATCTTGAAATTCAGAAAGTTCAAAGAATTGATACTTAAAATACTCCAACTCGCCTCTCAAATCATTCAATTCACGCATATCTTGAGGATAGAATTTCTCAGCCAGACTACATATGTTATCAATATCAAACAACTTAAAATCAAATCGAGGATCCAATGCAGAACTAAGAATCAAGAGTTCCCTTGTTTGGTCATTGAATCTAGTATTGAGTTCCATCAATTGAAAATCAATCACGACATTGAATACTTCTACTCGATAATAAAACTCAATAATGACACAATTTTGTTGTTGAGAATCACGACCCGTACCTTCCATATGGCAAGCACCAAATTCTGAAGTATTGATTGTATAGGTGTCACAAAATGATACAACACTAGCAAGAAATCAGCTCAATCATTTTCTCTCAACTTTTGAAGACGAATTTTCATACTATAAACTAGAGTCATGGCATTTATGACATCTTGAGACCATTCTTGCAAAGTCTTACAAATGACATTTGTGATTCTCATAGTTTTCTCTAATAGTAATAAGCAAAACACAAAGTCAAATGATCTAAGAACTTTATAGGCACCCAAAGCTTTACCACGTATTTTTCCATTAAGGCTATTTGCCATCATGTTTTTCAAAACTGAACTAGTTGAGTTAAATAATTTCATCAAGTTGCTTGATAGAAGAATACCTTCAACTCCACCGAGTAGATCCAGCTCTTTGTAAATTACAAGTCTGATTAGCTCCCTTGCCAGTTTCAAGTTCCCCAGTAGCAATTTGCTCCACAACTTCAATTTCTTGAATAGATTTTAACTCATAAACACGTTTAGCAGATGAGTCCACAATATTGATGATTCTAGCCAACATTTGAAAGAATAAATAGACAACACCCACATCTTTTAGCTGCCGCATCCAAAACTAGCTGTAAGCGATGAGTAAAACAATGTACATAATAGGTATATGGGCACTCTTGTAAAAATAAAGCTTGTAATATATTCCACTCACCACGCATGTTGCTAGCACCATCGTATCCTTGACCACGCAAACTTTTAACTTGAAGATTGTATTCAGTGAAAACATTGTTTATCTTACTCTTAAGAGTTGCAGCACAAGTGACACTAACACTTGCAACGTGACAGAACCTTTCACGAACAAACCCATGAGAGTCAACAAATCTCAAGATTATAGTCATTTGTTTCTTTTTAGAATCATCAAGTGCTTCATTAACAAGTATACAAAACTTACCCTCCTCAATCTCTTCACGAATTTTCCTTCTAACTCAATTGGCAAGAATACTTGGAATCTTTTTTTGAATTATCGATGAAATATTGTTGGCATTTCGAGGCGCATTTGCTAAGGTGACTCTTGCTACTTCCGATCCTCATTTATTCTCCCATAAGAATCCACCTACTCTACAATATTTCCACGATTAGATGACTCAGTAGATTCCTCATCTACTCTAAATGCAAGTTCTTGCTTAGCCAACAATCTTACAACCTCTATAGTAGCCTTGAGCCGCAACCTATTTTGTTGTACAAATTCTGGTGGTTCTGAAATCATCACTTCGTCAATATGTCTAGTCACATGCTTCAAGCTAAGCCAATCCTGCATAGACTTATAATATGGTCAGGGGCGGCCTTGGGCCCGTGCGGGTAGTGCGGCCTCGCTGGGCCTCCGATTTTTGGGGGCCTCAAATTTTATATATATATATAAATATATTATGTAAGTACTAAATAAATTTTAAAAAAATCATATATACCAAACAGAACAACTAGTGCATTTGGTTAAGGCATATGACTTATTGACTTAGGCTCCAAAGTTTGAACCCCCACGGAGCACCCTTTTTCAGCAATTTTTTTTTTGTTTTTCCAATTGATGGGCCGGTGGCACCCACTCTTTTTCAGCAAATTTTTTTTTTTTTTTCCCTTATGATGGGTCAGTCACTAGTGCCACTTTTCTGTGAATTTTTTTTTTGTTTTTTTTTGTTTTCCCTTAGTTTCCTAGTTTTCCATCTTTTAAAAATTCCTAATCCTCATATAATTTGATTCTCTCTTCCTCTTCTAGTAAAGAAAAAAAAAGCCTAAAAACCCTAAGTTCAATTCACTTCTCAAAAACGATCAAACTCTTCAAGTCTTCATTCTCTTCCATTGTCCACAATCAACGATTCGACAAAGACGACCTTTACCAAGACTCCTTAAAGGTAATCTTACTAGACTGAATTTTTTTTTTTACATAGATGTTCTTCAATTCGATGGTTCTTTCATAATCATACTAGTCCTTGTTATTCTTCTTAATTCTTATGATTGATCATACCAATATATGTAATTTAGCAATCATTATTTCATTGTTCAAAGTCCAAAATATTGAAGTTAATCGATGTTGAATTGATGAATGATGAATTGATGATATCAGTCTTGTTTATTATTATTATTATTTTCTTATGTGATGAACTTTTAGAAATATAGAATGCCTCCCACTAGAAAGTTTGATTATGGTGCTACCAAACGCCAAAAAATAAAAAAGATGAGCAATTTGTTGAAAGTCAAATTGGAGCTCTTGACAGATTTGTTATCAAATAGCCACAGTATCCAACTAATGAAGAGTCAATTCATGTAGACCAAAATGTATTTGAAGAGAATGATATGAATTTTGGTGATGTTGAAAATAATTGGGAGCAACCTACAGAGGCAACTGTAGATGTTAATGAGCATGTGGAGGAACCTATGGAAGAAGATCTTGTGGAGGACAATGTGGTGGAACCTGATTTGAATGGCAATTGTGACGATATTGGTGAAATTCCCTTGAACATATTTGAACCTAAAAATTGGGATAATCTTGATCTTAAATGGAGGGATTTATTGGTGAAAAAAGGTCCTGTAAGAGATTTGTTAACCGGAAAATGTCTCAAAGATGCAATGAAAAGACGCTTCTCCTCTGAATTTTACAACAAGTACTTACCAAATAGAGAGAAATATCATCGAGATTGGCTTGTGTACTACAAGGATCTTAACAAAGTATTTTATTTATGTTACAAAGTTTTCAAGACCAAACCACAACTAAGTCAGTTGGCACATGATGGATTGAAGGATTGGGTACATCTTGCTGCAAGTTTGAAAAAACATGAAAAAACTTCAGAGCATATCAATCATATGTCCATTTGGGCAGAGACGTGCGCGAGGCTAGAAAGTAATCAAGTCATTGACAAAGCTTTGCAAGACCAAATTAGCAGAGAGACAAAACATTGGAGGAAGGTACTGTGAAGATTGTTTGCATTAGTGAAATATTTAGTTAAACAGAGTCTGGCATTCTGTGGACAAAATGAGAAGCTTTATGAAGAAAGTAATGGAAATTTTATGGCTTTAGTTATGGTTGGTGAATGAGACTCAACATTGAAGGAGCATCTCCGAAGGAAACAAAACCATGAGATTAATTACCATTATCTGAGTCACGAGATCCAAAATGAGTTGATACTTTTGTTAGCTTCTGAAATTAAAGGTGCCATCCTAAAAAAAAATCAAAGAAGCCAAGTACTTTTCAGTAATACTCGATTGTACTCCTGATGTCAGCAAACAAGAACATATGACATTGATCTTGAGGTGTGATGATGTCTCTACAGTTCCAGTAAATGTGCAAGAATATTTTCTGGAATTTTTGGTTGTGAATGACACAACAGGTCAAGGCTGTTCGAGGAGTTGCAAAATGTGTTACACCATCTTGATCTTGACATTGATAATGTCAGAGGACATATCAAACATGAAGGGAAAACATAAAGGTGTACAAAGAAAGCTCTTGGACATCAATCCTAGAGCATTTTTTACACCTTGTGGTTCTCATTCTCTCAATTTGACACTGTCAGGTATAACAAACTCTTGTGATAAAGTAGTAGGGTTTTTTGGAGTTGTGCAACATATTTATACATTGTTTGCAGATTCTACAAAAAGGTGGAAGATTTTGAAAGACAATATATCAGAGAAAGGTTTCACTTTGAAATCATTGTCAACTACAAGATGGGAAGTAGTAGAGTTGACAGTGTGAAAACAATAGGGACTCAAGCTCCAGAAATACGAGAAGCTCTACTTCAAGTTGCTGAAAGTGAGACAGATATATTAGTTAAAAGTCAAGCTACTTGTTTGGCAAAGTATGAACTTGAAAAGTTTGACTTTATCATTGGCATGGTTATTTGGTATCATATCTTGGCAAAATTTAATATAGTCAGCAAAGAGTTACAAACTGAAAATATGCGTATTGATGTGGCAATGGATAGTGTGAAGGCTCTGATTGCTTTCTTTAAAGAGTATCGAGAAGTTGGGTTTGAGAAAGCTTTGAATTGTACTAAAGAAATTGCTGCTGAATTGGATATTGATCCAGTATTTCTTGAGAAGAAAAAAAGAATAATTCATAGAATGAAGCACTTTGATGAGATTGACACCGACTCATCTGAACCGGCCAATGAACAATCACCTCAAGAAACCTTCATAATTCAGTACTTTGTATATATAATCGATCAAGCTTGGTTCATTGGAGAGAAAGTTTGAGCAGTATCAAGAATATGAAGAAACTTTTGGCTTCTTATTCATAGCAAAAAAGTTAAAGTTATTGGATACAGATGAACTAAAGATAAGCTTCATCAATCTTGAACAGAAGTTAGATAATGGCGACATTTTAGAGATTGATGGTGAGGATATATTTAATGAATTGCAACTATTACAAAAATATTTACCAGAGGAACATGATACAACTAGTGCAATACTAAATTTCTTGAAAAGAATGAACTGTTATCCAACTAGTTATCTTGCATATAGAATTTTGTTGACCATTCCTGTTACAGTTGCATCGGCAGAAAGAAGTTTTTCAAAACTAAAAATATTGAAATCTTACTTGCGATCTACTATGTCGCAAGAAAGATTAAATGCTTTGGCTTTGATTTTGATTGAAAATGAGTTTTTAGAAAAACTTGATTATGAAAGATTAATCGATGATTTTGCTTCTAAGAATGCAAGAAGATCAAAGTTCAAAAATTAGTAATGCACTAGTTGTTATTTTTTTTTCCTTTTGGTAAAAGTTTGGTAGTAGTTTCAATTCATTTTTGAAGATCCAATGGAAAAGCTTTCTAGATGTCAGGTAGAATCTTATTGCTATGTACTTTTATCTGTATGATTAGTTCATGATCATATTGATATAAACTGATCATTATATTATTCGTTCTCCTTAACAGATTGATTATAGAATCGAAGATTTTGAGGGAAGAATTCAGCAATTTAGTGGTTACTGGTTAGTACTACTTTTGTGTGAAGATTGTTTACAATATATGTAATATGATATTTACAAAGTTTTACATTATTTATGGTTTTGGTGATTTTGTTTGTTCGATGATCGATGTAAACTAGATTTAGATTGAAGTTGTAGCAATAAAAAAAATAGGGCCACACTTTTTATTTCACATAGGGCCTCTATCGGCTCAGGACTGCTCCTGAATATGGTGAACCATTCTTCCTGACATGTTTTTTAAAGCGATATTGAACTTCACTAACCTTTCTCCAATTTTCAAATCCAATAGAAGTGAATAAAGACTGTTTTGAGTTATCAAAATCAAAAAGAAAACAAAGAAAATAGTATGCCTTGTGATTGTGGACTGAGTACTCAAGCCAATGATACTGCTCAAATCATTTTCTATTGAATATTCGGTCTTGTCCTCCACAAAGATGTGTTGGACACTCTTCTAATTTTGGTTGATAGGGCTCATAAAGTACATATTTACGTCGAACCTCATCACGCTCATTAATAGGATATGAAGAGACTGCATGGTGTTTTTCTGGATCACATTCAATATGATTAACATTAAGCTCTTGAGTCTCAACTCTTGTAGAACTAGAAGGTTCTTGAGTATCTAAACTTGGAATCTCACCCATAACAGCATCATTTCTCTGAAAGTATGAATTTACTTTCCTTTGACCTTTTCGTGGCTTAGGATTTTGAGATTGATTGGTCATTGTAAATAAAACCTAAACAAAGAAGAAGAATTAAATATTAATTGACAACTAAACATACAGACACCAAACCAGCCAAATAAAAAGCACACAGAGATCAAATGAACTTAATGAAATCACTGGAAAAAATGAAAATAAAAGCTATTGAACATCAATAAAGACTACAGGACAGTGAACAAGTTGGTTTATAAACTAGAATATGATAAACAATGAACAAGCTAGAATGAGTAGAATCTCACCGAATGATAAACAATCAACTATAGAACCCTACTAGCTTATAAACAATCATTTTTTATAAGTTAGAATGATAAACAAGTGGATTTTGATGAAATCAATTTATTTTCCAAATTTCAACACCAAAGATCTACAACAATCCAGTACTAATAAACTATGTCTCTCTCGCTTCTCTGTATCTTACTTCTCTGTCCCTCACATCTGTATTTCTCTCAAGTTTCTAAACTCATTGAAGCGATAAAAGTCGTGAAGTACTGAAGTATCTCTACCCTTAATCCTTATTTCCTATCAAAAGCTTATTATTTTGTCACTATTCTCATTTCTATTTCCAAACATCATTCATTATTCAATTGATCATTAGCTATTAAAGAAACAAGAAAGTTTCAAATCCCTAATTCCTAACCTAAGAAATCAGATTTGTAATTGTAACTAGAAAGTTGGAGACATGAGACTAGAGACTAGAGAGCGAATGCCAAGTGGAGAAACTGGAGATGCAAGAGAAGAACTCACTACCAGCAGAACTATTATACCCAACGAGTTGCCAAAAAATAGGCCGATGAGAACCCTTGTCGTCGGGTTATAGTTAACTATAAGCGACGACCTAAGTACCTCGTCAATTATAGTGATTTAACCGACGATGTATTCCAATTATCGGTTATAATAGCCGGAAAATCGTCGGTTATAGTTTTCCACTATTACCGATGACAGTTTTTTAACTATTACAGACGATTATAATAAATCATCGGCTATAGTTGCTTATTTCAGATCCATTCTGGGCAGCAGCTCCATCATTTAAAAAAAATCTCCCGTGAAAACTGAAAACGCTCTTAAATCATTGGGTGTTGTCGAAAATTGTCCACAATGAATGCGTGATTCATTATATATAGATACGTACTTATATATATAGGTATATATATGCATGGATGTGTGTGTTGATCGATTACTATATGTTGATCGATGTATATATATAGAGCTAGATCGAGTATATATGTGAGATATATATCGTTGATTTTGAGTTGATAGTTGATCGAGTTGGAGTAATTGTCGTTGATTATTGTGAATATATGGTGATTTATTAGATTATTGTGATTATTATAGGGTTAATTGTGATTATTATGGGTAATATTGTGATTATTGTGATGTTTCGGTTAATTGTGATTATAATGTGGTTATTCAGATTTTTGTGATTATAGTTAGAGTATATATTTAAATTATGGGAATTTTAATAATATTTAGTTTAATTGATTGATTGTACGTTGATTTTGAGTTAAATTAGATGAAAATATATATGAATAATTAGGGATCGAGTAGAATAATTAGACGAAAATAATTTATATATATGAATATAAGTTAGACGAATATATATATATATGTTCATTTGTAATATATGTATAGTTTGAATATCGATATATATGTATAGCTAGATATATATTTATATATATAATGATGAATTTTTAATTAATTAGATCATTGGTATATATACAGTTATAATTTCCAAGATGGACAAGAGTTGGATGTGTCTTCTAAGATGGGATGTAAGATATCACCGTGGAATTAGGAGTTTTGTGGAATATGTGAAGGTTACTTGTGGAGGGATGACAATTCATTATTGTCTGTGTATGAAATGTCAGTGTCGCAGCCAGCGATATCGTTTTCACATCGATAAAGTATTGGAGCACTTGAAGAAAAACGGATTTTGGGATAAGTATACATGTTGGATTTATCACGGTGAGAGCTCATCAGTTGGTCAGCATGATCAGGGATAATTTTTTGAGAGTGGCAGTACATCCAATTATCCAACAACAAGGTTGATTAACGTTATGTTTCCTCATAAAAGCGGTGTATTTGCTGAAGCACCAGATATCCCTCCCGATGTTGGGGGTTTCCCTCATATTGAGCCAGTCTAGCAATTACCTACAGCTGTCAACACTGTTGGTATGGACAAGTATAACAACCTCATTGCCTTCCAACAGACCTCGTTGTACAACGAGTGTAATAAGACTGTTCTTGAAAGTGTTATGAGAGTAATGAAGCTGAAAGTGGAGAACAAAATGAGTGTGAAGGCTGTTGATGATTGGCTGAAGTGGTGTGGTTTGTTGTTGCCCCCCCCCAGTCATCGCCTTCCTACCCCTCATCGTAAGGTGCGACAGATCCTTAAATATCTTGGCATTTCCTACATCAAAATACATGCTTGTAGATATGATTGCATTCTGTTCTGGGGTGAAGATGCTTCTGGGAATGATCTTGAATCCCTTGATGGTTGCCCGGTATGTGGTACAGATAGGTATAAGTTAACTCCTACCAGAAACAAGAAAGCTGTGAAGATACTTCGATATTTTTCGCTCATAGATAGGCTCAAACGGTTGTTCATGTCTGCACACACGACTGAAGCTATGAGATGGTGGGCCAAGAGGAATTTGCCCGACGGTGATACCCTTATACACCCTGCTGACGGAGAGGCTTGGAAGCACATAGTGAGGGAGTTTGCTTATTTTGCATCAGAGGTTCGAAATATTTGGCTGGGGCTTTCATCTGACGGATTCAACCCTTTTAGCAACATGAGTCTTCAATACAGTATATGGCCAGTTATTTTGGTACCGTACAACCTTCGTTCATGGATGTGCATGAAGAAACAATACAATATGCTCACTATGATAATTCTAGGGCCGGGTTATCCAGGAAAGTGTCTCGATGTGTATTTGAGACATTTGATTGAGGAGCTTAAGTACCTGAGTGAGCATGGTCATCCCACTTATGACAAGTTCAAAAATGAGATGTTCCAGATGTATGCCATGCTTGTTGGCACCATTAGCGATTTTTCTGCACGCGGGATGTTGTCGAGCAACGTTACCAAGGGATATAGGGCTTGTCCAGAGTGCATGACTGTTGAGTGTTGCAGACCTCATTGCAGGAAGATTGTACAAATGCGTCATCGTTGTTGGCTTCCACATGATCACCCATTTCGGGAGGATATAGAGGCATTTGATGGGACTGTGGAAATAGGTGAGCAGCCGAGGAGATGGACGGGGGATGAAATATTGGAAGTTCTAAATGAATACGATTTTGGGCAGCTCAGTAATCATCCTGAGATAGTGGCGTCAATACCTGACAAACCCGACATGTATAAATTCTAGACACACAAAAGTATTTTTTGGGAACTTCCATATTGGTCCAAGTTGCTGATCAGACACTACTTCGATGTCATGCACATAGAGAAAAATGTGTGCGAGAGTGTGGTCGGCACAGTGTTGAATTGGGAAGGAAAAAATAAAGACGACCCGAAGGCACGCATTGATCTGAAAAGAATGGGACTGTGAAAACATTTGTGGTTGAGAGATGGGAAAAAAAATGTCTCAAGCTCCTTATATCATCAAGCCTGCCCAGAAGACTGAAATTTTTGGTTGGATGGGTAATGTTAGGTATCCTTCTGGCTATGCAGAAAATATAAGTCGGTGTCTTAACTTCAAAGACAATAAGATGTACGGACTAAAGAGTCATGACTGTCATAAACTGCTTCAACGCCTCTTCCCTGTTTTCATTCGAGGGTACCTGCCCAAAGAGGTGGTGGAGCCGTTAGTGGCTTTGTCAAGATTCTTTCAGAAGTTATGCACGAGAGAAGTGAAGAAATCGGACATGTTGGAAATGTAACAGGACATCATTTTTATCATGTACAAATTGAAAAGGATATTTCCTCCAAATTTTTTCGACATCATGCATCACCTAATGCTCCATCTTCCGGAACAATTGTTGCTTACCAGTCCAGTACACTACACATGGATGTATCCCATGGAAAGGTACGTAAGGCATCTCTGAATCTAGTTATTTCTTTAATATTATTATTCACTTATTTTACAATAATCATAACATGCTCTTTAATTACCACTTTATAGACAATTAGGGGACTACAAAGACTATGTGATGAACAAATCCACACCCGAAGGGTGTATCGTTGAAACATATATTGCGCATGAGTGCGTAACGTACACCAAGTTGTATTTGGGAGCGTTGGAGGACCCTCCACAACATATGCCGGTAGATGAATTGCATTTCAACCTTTCGATCATCTTCAATGATGTTGAAGTTTCTGGAAAGTTGCCCAACTCGTACAATTTGGAACCATATGAGCTAGTCATTGCCCACTGGTCGGTATTGATTAACTGTCTAGAAGTTCACTATTGGAAAAATCTGCACATTTACTGGCCTGCTATTACCGGTGATGTTGAGTACCATAACAAGACGTTCGCAAACTATTTTGGCAAATGGGTACATATATAGATATATTTACTTGTAAATATATATGGCGTACTATTTTCCTATTTAAAGTTAAGTTAATGATCATTTTCAGATGAACCATGTACAAGATGATGGTATCCCTCAGTAGTCATACGAATTGAGGCTCTTGGCGCAGACACCTGTAACTTCTAGACTTTATCCTATGTGTAAGGTTAATGGCGTGCTATTTATTTGTGAACATAGAGATGTTAGACGAAGAACACAAAATTCGGGGGTAATGGTGCATGGTGGGCAAAATAGAGTCGACTATTACGGTGTTCTCCATTCAGTTGTCGAATTAATATATGAGGAAGGCATGACAGTGCATTTGTTTAAGTGTAGATGGTTTGATACCGACCTAAGAACACAAGGACCAATCAATTCGACATATTTTCTGTGAATACTGCTACAAGCTGGTATGAAGATGATCCATTTGTTCTGGCCACGGCGGTGAAACAATTGTTCTATCTTGATGATCTTCTGCATAAAGGCGCCTGGAAAGTTGTTAACCACGTTCTTCCAAGAAACATATGCAGTGGTTCGACACTTGGTGTGACCGCAGATAATGAAGAAGTGACTGCATATCAAGAGCCGAACGCAACTAGTATTCCTGAATCCTCAACAATTCGCCTTACTAATGTGATACAGGGTAGTATGGTACGAATTCCTTGACCTGAATTTATTGATGTAAATCAAAATGAAGACGACGAAGATTCAAGTGACGAGGGCATACATATCTTACCTGAAATTAACTCAGAAACCGAGTCAGACTCAAGCGATGATTCAGACTATGTGCCTTAGTGATTTAAAGTATTAATTTACAAATGGATGAATACGTATGTTAATTTGAGTATGAACATGCAATTAATGTTTCTCGATGTGTATGCCATATACGTACGTGCAATTTGAGTATATATAAACGTGCAATTCAATGAATGTCATTCGTGATGTGTATTAATTTGGGATTAATTATAATTTAACATTGTTATAAGTAGTATTTATGAGGAAAAACAAAAGAAAACGGAAGAGTAAAAAAAGGACTATACCCGACGATGTCCCTAGTATGAATGTCGTCGGGTATAATATTATAACCGACGACTATACTTATATCGTCGGGTATAGTCCTATACCCGATGACTAAACTTATATCGTTGGGTATAATTCTCGAGTTATAACCCCCAGAACGGCAGAACACGAAACTGAAACTGTGCATTAGAAAGAAATGAAACTATTCCGGGAGAGAGAGAAGCAAACCACCACCGCCGCCACCACCGATCTCCATCGATATCCTAAACAGGTCCTCTCTCCCTAAATCCCTAAATCCCCCAATTTCAATTTTTTTTTAGTTTGGTTCAATTTTTGTGTAGTTTCTCGATAATGTAAGTGAATGTTTGGGTTTAGGGTGTGATTAGATACATATATGTGTGATTGCATGTGTGAATTTTTTTTTTTGCATATATGGGATTATATAGAGTATATATGGAATTTTGTTGAATTTTGATTAAAATGGGATTTTGTTGATTTTGGTTTGCATATATATATTGGAAAACTATGCCGGGTTTTTTTTTTGTATATTAGGAATATATATATATATGATTATCATGATTTTTGTAATTTTTTTTTTCATATATGGGATTAATTATGAATATATGATTTTGATATATTAATATATATATATGAGATTATTACAATTTTCTATAATTTATGAGATTATAAATTTTGTGTTAATTTGGAAAAAATGTGACATTAATATGGTATTATGTTAGATTAATGTGAATTAATTTAAATTATTATACATTAATGTGAAGTAATTAATATGGAATTTGGTAGATTAATATGGATTAATTTGAATTTTTTTGTAATATATGAGATTATTAATTATGAGTTATTTTGGAAATATGTGAATTAATATGGCATATGTTAGATTAATGTGAATTAATTAGAATTATTCTACATTAATTTTAATTAATTTGGAATTTGGCAAATTAATGTGAAATAATTATAATAATATTATTTAGATATATTACAATTATATAAATTTGATTATGTTACATATATATTTATAGAAAGTATGTTTTGGTTGAGCTGCGGTGCTTCGAGAGGGGGGTCGAGAGGGAGATCAGGACGTGGGGATGAGGGCAGCGCAAGTTAGTCTGCATCCGGATCCGGATCCGCCAGTATCGGCAACACCTATAGCCGTCTTCCCAGCTCTTGGCACCGTGCACTACTAGGTCAGGGACCGTCTGAGCAGCAGGAAGTCAAGCCTCGCCGACCCTCCAGCGCGAGGAGGTTTTATGAGGACAGTCGCACGCCTTCAACGGATAGTGCTACTCAATCCTCGGTCCGTATGCCGGACATACATCGGCCGGCCCCTTCCGAGGAGGCTGATGGATCGACTCACTCCTCGGCAAGAGTACGACTATGTCCGCCGTCTACCATATTCTTACCCTTGAAAATTCTGACGATACCCCTTGTCGATCCCATGGGCATGCTTGTTCCAGGACAGCTAGGGTTCATTACCCCGGAGCAGGAATACATATATGTACCCTTCCCGTCACCTCTATGGAGTGTAAGGACTCCGGGATTATGCACCGATGATTCAGGTAAATATTAATAAGTGATATATTTTTACTTACCAATATTTAAATAAAAAACGGTGTTCATATTTAAAAAATCGTTTACAAATTGTTATAGGCACGATCGTGGCCAGTGGAAAAGAGAAGAAGACCAGAGGCCCTGTCGTTGGCAAGTTACTGGACGACGCGATTAGGGCTACTGATGGTGGACAATTGATGATTAAGACCGGGTCTGGATGCGAGGTGATCGAAGGAAAGCTCACTCGACAGTACGCATGGATGGTGGGCAGCATCATACGGGATAGAGTCCCAGTCCCAGCATCATACGGGCATCGTCAAATACGAACTGAATAATGCGCTGTTTGTGAGTAGAATTGTATATTTATTATATATCTTTTCTGTATAAATTTTTAATATTAATATATATGCATTGCCGAGGTGGTTCCGCGTGGACAACGACATCAGACCCACGTGGGCAGATGAAGTGCAAGGGAGTAGGTTACGTGATTCATTTGTTGTGATTTTTTCATTTGTTCTGATTTTGTTTATAAGTTACTAACATTTGTGTTTTATTAATATAGGTACAAGGAGTGGAAGGGCGAGCTGAAGAAGCATTGGAAAAAGTACGGCGATGATCGTTCGGGTACCCTTAGCGAGTTTCGTTATAAGGAGTACGAGTGGCGATGACTTGTGGTTCACTTCAACAACCCGAAATTGAAGGTATGCAACCTGTTCGATTATTGTTTTGTTCTATCGTATTTCCCCCAAATTATTTGGCTAGCTAACAGTGTTTTTTGATGTTGGATTAATCGAATAGGTTATTTCTGAAGTGAACACAAGGAATCGGGGCAAAAACACAAAAAATCATCATGCCGGTTCCAGATCATACTCGGGTTGGATAGAGGAGGCGGCCAAGCACCCAGAAGTCTCTCCGCTTGTCTATATGATGGCTGTAAGTGTCCTTACAAAATAATAAACATATTTCTAATTTTTTTGTATGTTTACATTAATTGACATATTATTTTTCTTTGCCAATTAGGCGAGAGTTCAAGAGGTGATCCCGGAGGTGTTGACTTAGGTGGCGAGAGAACTCTATCCTAACACCCCGGATGCGGAACTCCCGATTGATCAGATTGATCAATTTGATCCTACCACAGCGACCAGGATCATGTCAACCGCGATCCCTCCAGGGAAGAACACTTTCTACTGCAGGGGGACCGGAAAGTTGGGTCAAGGGCTGCTAAAGAAGACTCATGAATTCTCCTACGGATTAGGATCTTCCAAAACTAATCAGCTACAGGAGCAGCTTCAGAGGCAAGCAATGAAGATGGAATCTCAACGGTTACGGATGGAGGAGCTGGAGCGGGCGAGAGCCGCCGAATAGGAGGCGCGAGTCGCAGAGCAGAATCGGTTAGCCGAGCAGCAGCAGATGATGGGGACATGGATGCAACACTATTAAGCACAGTTGCAGGTGTCTAGAATCTAGATGGCTCCCCCGCCCTTTTTCAGTGCATCGCAGCCACGGCCACCCCACAACCGCAGCAGCATACGCCGAACCAGGGAGAGTCTTCAAACCCTTTTGACAACATCTTCTTAGGAAACCCGTAGTACCTAGATAGATATTGATTTGAACGATTTCTGTTTTTTTATTGGATTTACGTGTATAGTTTGAACGTTTTTTGTTGTGAACAATATTGGTGTTTTATTTTTGGAAATGCAGGTTCTGGGATGAAACCTAGAATCTGCATAAAAAAATTTAAAATTCACATACTATAACCGACGAGAATAGTCCATGTCGTCGGCTATAGTTCCCCTCCATGGTCAACCAGTTTGACCAGGGGAGGAAGTATACCCGACGATTTCTCGTCGGTTATAGTATACCACTATACCTGACAAGAACCCTAAACCCTAAACCCTAAACTCTGTCGGTTATGGTTCACCACTATAGCCGACGATATCCCAAAACCTTGTCGTCGGTGATACTATCACCGACTCTTCATTTTCGACGATATTATACCCGACGATGCCTCATCGGGTATACCCTATACCCGACGATGTAATTGAACAGACCGACGATTTTATGTCGTCGGCTTTAGTTCTTCTTCCGGTAGTGACTACGGAAGCCGAGAAGAGAGGGAGTGTCTCATTTACCTGAGATAGTGAGCAGAGTGCCGAGTCATTTTTTCAGTTTTCATTTGGATTTATATATATTTTTTGGTTTTATACATTTTTTTAGTATATATGTATTGATTTTTTTTTTTGGGTAGAAAAGCTCGGATGCTGAAGCACACCCTAGCCCCCAATCATCTGTGCCCGCGTATCTCACAACCATTTTTGGTATTGGTATTTGAACTTCTGGTTTTAATCACACTTGTTGATCGACACTTCTTTGTTTCTATGTACATTTTCTCCTCTCGTGGAGCTAGATATCATGTTCTAGTGTTTTACTGCATTGTCTCAATCAAGAGATCATGAATTTTACCCTACTTTCCCTAGTGTATAAAAGTGAAATTAGCATGGCAGAAGAATCCATCTTTCTAGACACAAAAGGAAAATAACTAATGGTTTATGAGAAAATTATTCTATGTACAACGGCACAAGTGCACTGCCTACCTACGTCTCAAACACCGAGTGAGCCTGAGCCAAAGCTTAATTGAAACATAATAAAAAATTCAAAACAAAATTCGATGTTCCTGTTTTGCCCATTCCATCTCCTCCACTCTTCCAAAACAAAATGCTATACTTAATCAGTGACGCCGCCGCAGCTGCACCGAATTCCAACCATGTCACACACAACACCTTGTTGCCTTGATCTTCTTCATCTCACTTGGCCAACAGAGCATCACTGACACCATCCATAATGCTCGCCGACGGCAAGTATTCAAAGCTCAAAGCTTTCAAAAAGATTCCCTATTCCGATTCCCATTGCGACGTTGTTTCAAGCTTCAATGCCATGACCTCGTCACGGGCTAGCTTGCCCTGAAAGTTGTGGTTCTGAACCGAGTCCAGAATCAAGACCCGATCTAGAACGATGAGTTCGGAGACCAAAACCTCTCCCCACATGGCACCACTCGGCGACGATGGGGGACTAGAAGGCGACGAAGAGGGTGCGGCCGCCGAGTGAGTAGACGTTGTAGGAGATTTTCTTGGGAGAGAGATAGTCCGAGATTCCGACAAAGGCGATCTCCGGGAGGTACGACGCCAACCACGTGAGGTACTCCGATATGCGGCGGCGGCGACTACCGTGCATGGAGGTAAATCCGATGCTACCGGCGACTTGAGAGATGTGAAGGGCTTATACACTATACCCGAGAGAAAATTAGATAAAAAAATGATGGGCAAAATAGAAACTTCCATTTTTTGTCTTTCTAATTGGTCAAATTTTAGCCCATAAGAGCATCTGCACCCATGATCAGAGCAAGAAGCAGAGCAAGAGCAAATCTTGCTTCAAGCAAAATGTATCCAAGATTTGCTCAAGCAAATCAAGTTTTGCACACACCCATTCACTATTTGCTTCAAGCAAATCAGCTTTGTCATGTAGTGAAATGTTTAAAAATGAATTACCGGATAGATTTACCACCAATAATAATGTGACACATGTCTTGATCGGTAATAATTATACAAGATTTTCAAAAATATTTTCGACTAATTAAAAATTGACACGTGTCACCGCCATGTGTCATTGTCGGTAAAATAATTAGACTAGATATCCGGTAAGATTTTCGACCAATTCCGATGTGACATGTGTCACAGCGAGATAGCGTCGTCGACAAAATAATTGAACCAGATTTCCGGTAAGATTTTCGACCAATTACGATGTGACACGTGTCACTGCGAAATAACGTCGTCGACAAAATAATTGAACCAGATTTCCGGTAAGATTTTCGACCAATTACGATGCCACACGTGTGTTCATATTTGACGATCGGATTATCTACAATTGCCTATAAAACGCTCATCTTTCACTCATAGTTGCCTCACACCATGTACAAGAATCCGAGTAGATAACTCATCTCTCTCAACACTTAGCAACATTTCCTTGTTCATCACTCTGATGGATCCTTTCAGCTTCCCCCATTTTTTCAGGAGGAGACAACGTCAACAAGAAGAGGATGACTATATGGAGCAATCATTCATCAATCAGGTGGTCATAGCGGAAGCACAAGACGACGATGAACCCTCACGACCGAGCGGTTCACGTCGCGGTAAAAAACTGAATCTTGATCGACAAAGGCTATCTAGGGGACGCAATCTCATGGCTGATTACTTCATCGAACGTCCCAACTTCGAGGCGGCAGAATTTCGTCGGCGGTATAGGATGAGCAGAAACCGATTCAACATTATCATGACGGATCTCTGCAACCACGAACAATCTTGGCATCAAAGACCAGACGCGACTGGATTGCTAGGGCTTCTTCCTGAACAAAAGCTGACCGGTGCTCTGCGAATGTTAGCGTATGGGGCGGCCGCAGATCAGTGCACAGAAATTACAAGGATGGGGGAATCGACTACTCTGGCATGCATGAAGGATTTTTGCAGCCAAGTGTATGAAATCTATGGTCCAAGGTACCTCCGCAGTCCAACATTGGCAGACTTCACGTGACTCCTAGCTAAAGGCCAACGCCGAGGCTTTCCTGGCATGATCGGAAGTATCGACTGCATGCACTGGGAGTGGAAGAACTGCCCAACCGCCTATCAAGGGGCGTACTCAGGTCGAAAGGGTCGCCCAACTATTATTTTGGAGGCAGTGGCCTCGTATGATACGTGGATATGGCACAGCTTCTTCAGGTGTCCTGGAGCCAAAAATGACATTAATGTGCTCCACCTATCGGATGTGTTTTCAGAGGTCATTTCAGGAAGAGGCCCAACTGCCGTCTATGAAGTCCATGGAGAGAGGTACAACCACGCTTATTATTTGGCTGACGGAATATATCAAAGGTACTCTACATTCGTCAAGACTATTTCTAATCCCCATATGCCGCAAGATAAACTATTCGCAAAGAAACAAGAGGCATACCGGAAAGATGTGGAGAGGGCCTTTGGCATCTTACAATCTCGATGGGCAATTATTCGTCATAGTTGTACATTGCACCACAAATCGGTAATGACTACCATCATGTTAGCTTGCATCATATTACATAACATGATTGTTGAAGAAGAGTACGTGGAGGATGAGGATGAGAATAAGGAAGAAGAAGACGTGCAAAATCCTTCGAGGACTTTCCGGGTTTATGATGGGTCGGTGGATCAACAAGAGAATCGAATTCCTTTTGAGCCAATTAGTAGAGATGGAGCAAATATACATAGGTTTCACGATCGTGTTGCCGATCTTGAATCTGGTTACATCCATACAGAGCTTCAGAAGGACTTGGTGAAGCACAATTGGAGGTTGGAAACCGGCGAGATACTCTAAATATTTAAGCTGTGTTTAATTTAAGCTGGTTACAACCACGCTTATTATTTGGCCCATGAGGTGTCTCATTCACTTATTCGTCATCCAATTTAATGGTTGGAAATGATTCGGCGGCGGAAGGAGTAGGTTGGTCACTACTTGCATATGGAGATGGAGTACTTGGTAGCACCGAAATGAAAGAAGGATGATTCTTAACCACTTCCCAACATTCAAAGTGTGTAAACACTTTCTTCATATCCTTATAGTAACATGCTTGAGCTTGCTTGACCTAATAAAATAATTATATTAGCTACAAAATTATGCTACAAAAATAAAGTACATATATAAATTATGCTACAAAATTAATAATATATGCTACATAATTTAAATTGTATACATTATTTAAATTGTATATATAAATTGTATACATTATTTAAATTGTATATATAAATTGAAGCACAATATTGTATATATTTAAATTGAAGCACAATATTGTATATATAAATTGCATACATTATTTAAATTTTTATACATTAAATTTGCTACGCATACAAATTTATATGATGTATGCTACATAATTTAAATTATAATATAATTCATCATTATGTTACAAATAAATAAACTTACCTCATCCATTAGCGAAGTGCCGCTAGCTATACGTTGTCGTGCCGCGTACAAACATTCGCTCCATTTTTGCAAGAGTTGCTTGAATTTGTTGTAGTGAGACGCAAGCGCGATTCGGGTCCTCGGCTCTTTCAGAGGATCACCTTGTGTTGGCTCCTAATTTTTCACATAATCCGCATGAATTGTCTCCCACAATTTCTCCCTCTTTTGTTTGTTGCCGTCGTATTCATCAACGCTATGACGCACAAAAGAAATACACATTTGTAAATCTTCGGAAGGAAGCCAATGTGTGCCCATTGTTTAGGAAAAAAAGCTTAACGAAATGATAGAGGAGATGGAAGGAGAAGTGTAATGGTATGCTCAAATTGGTGTGAGTTGAGCAAAACTTGAAGTAATATTTATAGGCAAAGATTTGGGAGAGTTTGAGATTTTTTGGAATTTTTTTAGGTATTGTTTAGATTTATTTCCGTTGAAAGACAGTCTGCTGCCACAGTACCGTACAGTAGCCGTTGGGTTCAAATTCGGACCATTGGATGAGGCATCACTTTCAAAATGGATGGCCTGGATTCAGTTACCGTTGGTTTCTGATTCTACAGCTCGGTAAGCCACATGGCTTATCCTGATTGGTTGGTTAATTTTTTTTTTACTGTTAACCAGCGCGTGTGTTACACGCGCCAGCTATAAAAAAAACTCAACGCGCCTGACGTCACCCACGTGGCGTGGGGTCCGCCAGGCGGTCGAGCAGACGCCGGAGCAAGAAACGCTCGAGCGTTTGGACGAGCAGCAGCTCGCCGTTGACTGGGCAAGCACCAGCTGACCGGTGCGAGGAGGAAAACCGGTTTGCTCGAGCAAACCTCTGGTGCCCCACCACCTGCTCGATCACCGTCTGCCCGGCTGCTCGCCGGTGCAGATGCTCTAAGTAGATGGCATCGTAAGGAGTGCACTTGCGCAAAATCCCTTCCGATGGTTCAAGTAGTATCTACAGAGAACCTCTCATGGAGCACCCACTCCCATTGAGGTTGAAACAATTAAGTGAGCCTTCTTAGCACTAGAAGGGAAATAACCATCCCAAAAGTCCTAACTATACGGATTGGAAGAACTATGACCTAATTAAGGCCGCAAGCTTATCAATAGTAGTTCATTTTGATATGGATTCAATAACACAACTCGAAATATATACGAGTTAGAACCCACACAATTAAAAAATAGGTCAACTCGCAGCTCGTCTATTGATCAGATTATGTCGAATTATATAAAACTCGAATACATAACTTCTTAAAAATAAATATAGTTTGTGTTTTATATTCTTCTATTTTTTTTTCTTTAAGTAATTTTTTTAGTTTTCTATTTACCAAGTCTATTTGTTAATTGTGTTTTATGAAAAGCGGCGTACTCAAGGTGCCATATATTGATACTAGTCGGATACATCAACGCACCAAGAATAACCTTCTTTCATAATAGAGAAGCAAATCTAAACTAAATAATGATGTATCCATTGAACACTTACGCACATAGAATTACTAGTAAAAACTAAGCTCGGGTCTAAACCCGCTAGAAACTTAGGACGATATTAGAAAAACTAAATAGAGAAAGACATAGAAGGACAAGCTAAGTATCAAAAATACAAATAAACCAACCACAACAATATTTAGATAACAAAGGACTTGGCCTGAACCCCAAACGTAGTATCATCCATACCCAGTTCATTAAACAGGTCAAAAATATGTTTTTATATGGAGAAAACCCTACCAGAAAACATAGTAGCAGACTCTTTTTTTCATTCATTTCCTCTCTCTCTCTCTCTCTCTCTCTCACTCTCTCTCTCTCTCACTCTCTCTCTCTCTCTACGAGAAAAATCAGAAAACGTAGTAGCAGCAGGCTCTGCTCCGACTCGCCGTCGACTTCCACTCGCACTGTCTCGATTTCGTTGCCGACTTCACTCGCACCGTCTTGACCTCGCCACCTCAAGGCCTTGCGTCGTCGCTCTCCGATCTCCTCAATTGCACCTCGTCGGTTGCTCCCACGAGTATTGTAGCCTCGCACCTCCCTCAATCGGCACATCACAACGCCGCCGAGCTAGTCAACTCTTATGTGCCGCAGCACTTTGCCTCCACCTCACGTGCCTCCCACGGCCTTGTCAATACCTCGCCTCCAGCTTCTCGCATATCTCAGCCTCGCTCCTTCGTCGTTGCCTCCTTATCCTCCTCTGTCGCCCGCCTCAGCTTGCACACACCTCTAGCACAACAATGTAGCAGACCTCAATCGAGAACTCTAGCCGTTGCACTTTGCTTGTTGATTTTCCCTCACTGCGGCTGCTACTACATCCTCCATCACCGTGGCTACTACTGCATCATCGTGCCTCCAATGCGCGACCTCCATCTCATATCACAGTCCTCCATGACGCACTCAAATTCACTGCATCATGGCCACTTAAATCGCCGTCATCAAAAGTCAACAAGATGCGCTTCTGCGCTTCTGCTTTAATATCGGCGTCGTGCCTCTGCTCCTTGCATATGATGTCGTCGTCGTGTTTCGGTTATAATCATTGAAGTATACAGGTTGAGTATTGCATGTTGTTTGAATTGTTTGTTGTTTTGTTTTGGAATGCAGTCATTTTTGAAGCAATTTGATTACGACATCATCATAGACTGCTACTAAATTATTTTTGTTAATCGTTGGCATCCACACATTATTTTGTTGTTTTTTTTTAAATGGAAATATAGATTTAATTATGTTTATGGACTTGTTTTGTATATTTGTTTGAGGCCGATATAGTTTATACATTTTGTGCTTATGCAGTTACTACGTTTTTCGCTCAGGGTGGTGATCTGTTTCCTTTTGATAACGTTTAGATTTGTTGTTTTGATTAGTTAAATGTGTTGTTTTGATTTTGATTACGTTGCCTCCCTTCGTGCATTAAGCTGATGCTCTATTACTCGTGTCAAATTTATTAAGAGAAGACCAACAAGCAATCCAAGTATAGTAGTAGTTCAAGCATAGTATCAGAGCTAGGGAATGCTTTTTATTCTGGTTTTTGAATTCAAAACACAAATATGTTTCTGTTGTGTTTGTTCTCATTTTGGCTTTTCAACTCTGATTTTGTTAAATTCATGATACTAAAGAAAACAATTTGATGGTTTTGTTGAAAGATGTGCGAGAAAACAATCAGATTTGGAATTTGGATAGTTGCATCTTGCGATTTGACGACATCTGCTACTTAATTACAAAGGTTGAAATATATAATTGCAGTCTGGATTACTATTTCTTTTGTAAAGATTCTACAGTTTTTTGAATATGTGGTAGTAGCAGTCATCGATTAACTATGTAATAGCATTGTTGCTTTTAATTTAGTGTTTTACTTGTTGCTATATTATGATTTGAATATGTTGGAGTTTTGGCACTTTTGGTCTCCTTTTGAACTTGCTTTCAAACTTGTTATGAAATTTGGTAGGACTTTTATTATGTTTTTGGAAGTGATGTTGATTTTTTATGTGATTTTTTTTGTCATTACCTTGCAGACCGTTACTATGTTCAGATTTCAAGTGTGGTGCTACGGTTAAATTTGGAAGATGCGATTATAAAATTTTGAAAGTGATTTGCACAATTATTTTTAAGTATTACTTACTTTGCTACTGTGTCTACTGATTAGTTATGCAAATCGATGCACTTGTAGAACTGTTTTTGTGGTGTAAATGTGTTTTTAGAAGTTGTGATGGTTGCTGTTGCTTTTACTATATTTTTCTTTTTAAACTGCCACTATATTGTAGTGCTATTGTTCCTATATTTTTAAAATTGTTACACGTTTTTTAGAGATTTTATTAAGCATTGTAACTACTATATTCATATTTTTGATTGTTGATTTTCTGCAGTAGTGTCATATTTTTTAGTAGCAGTGTCATATTTTTTAGTAACAATGTTATTTGATTCTTCAGTAGCATTATTATTTTATTTTTCAATAGCAGTCTTTTCGATGTTTTTGTAACAGTATCATATTTTTTTAATTTTTAGTAGCAGTGTTTTCGAAACGATTAATGTGTTTGGGGACTGCTACTGTATTTTTAGGACTGCTACGACATTTTTGGTTTGAGGGCTGCTAATACATTTTTGGGATTACTACTGCATTTTCGGTTCGAGGACTGCTACTATATTATCGGGAACTACTACTATTATTTTAGGGATTGAATTGTATTGAAAAATATTACAGAATGTGTATCGAAATTGCTACTAAGTTTGTATCAAAATTGTTACTCAATTTGTGTCGGAACCTCTAGTGAGTTTGTATCGGAATTACTATTAAATTTGTGATTGAATTGATATTGAATGTTTGTTGATAGTGTTTTATAAATTGAATAATCAATTCAAGTTGAAAAAAAAATTGAATATAGAAAAAATTTGAATGAAAAAATAATCAGACTAAAAAGTATAAAAAAGAAAAAAAAGAATTTTTTTTAAAGTAATTTCGGATAAAATAAATATGAAATACACACACAAAAATAAAGCAGGGTATAAAAATAAATTTATACCTGCCACATAGTAGCCTACAAGCAACTTGTCTTTATTTGTAAAATTTTGTCTTTCATTATCTAAAATAAAAGACTTTGTCCTTAAGTGTATTTGGCTCCTCCAAACTGTCTTTAAGAATAGTTTGCTAAAACCTAAAACCAAGAGCCAAAAAAACATAGCACAAGAGTGAGGCCCAAGCAACTCCAACCCAAAGAAAATTCATAAACGAGCAGTATCATCGCCACAAGAGGAAAACGTTGTAGCCCTCCACCTTACCACCACCCAGTATTGCTTGGACCAACCATCCAAAACCACATGAGCTCCGATCAAACACCTCAATCCTCTTGGCAAGAACAGCACCTAATATGCCATCCGAAGTAGTACTCCACCCGCCAACCACTCTGCCAAAATTGAGGCAAAGAGAAACTCCCAACTCAACAAAGTTGTCATTGAAACGCCCTAATTGCCACCGATCTGCCGCTCGTTGCTCCTACAATCTCCAGAACACTAAAGTCACCAAACTTTTCCAGAGTCGAAGCCCTCAAAACTCCACTCTAAGCACTGCAAGGCCATGTTCCCCGTTAGGCAGCAACCACAAGACATAAGCGAGATCAACGACCCGCACCATCTGAGTTGCCACCGAACAAGGAGAAGAGAAGCAAAACTCGGTCGCTACTAAAGGAAAAGCATGTAAACTATTTTTTTTAGTGAATTTAGTTGCATTATTAATTAAATGAGTCACATAAAAAATTAGTTAAATGAGTGGCATAAGTTTTAAACAATGATTATCTACGTCTACATTGTGGGGCATGCTTTTTTGATGGATTTGCTTCCAGAATCTACAGTGCACCTTTGTAAAGGTTTCAATGGTGCGAGTTGTTGATTAAGGATCATGATTCTATCCTAGCACTCTGGTAGTGGTAGAGGAATTTGATGGTTTTATGATCCAATGGTAGTGACACTAGCATAAGCTATGGTTTAGGCTAGGGTACACCAGCATAATCTATGGTTTAGGCTAGGGTTGTTGGCCTTCCTTGGCAGGTTTCGAGTCGAAAAGGGTTAGTGCAAACATTGGTTATACCAAGATGTACTTCGGAGATGAGGGTTTTGGTGAATATCAATCTTTCTCGGCCATTAGTTTTGTGATTGAGATAGTGATTTTGATATAGTTTTGGTCTTTCCCTATGAAATTGTCGATTTCCTCACATAGCTTAACGAATTAGTCATTTAATTTAGGGGGGTAAAATTGGCACCCTCTTTTTTTACAATCCACACCCCTCATAATTTCTAATATTTTCTAATGCAACAATGATCATGAATTTCCAAAAGTACCCATCTGCATCATCCATCTACTCTCTCTTCTCCACTTATCCAAACCAACCCAGAAACTTGCAAACAAAATCTCATCTCCCAAAAATCCAAAGACCCAAATGCAAAACCCCTCTCCCAAAACAAAAAAGGTCTTCTTCTTCTTCTTCTTACTACTACTATTATTATTATTATTATTATTATTATTATTATTATTATTATTATTATTAATAATCCAAAATTTCTTTACTTTCCATACCGAAAACCCAAACCAGCCATGAAGAAACTCACTTCATCTGTCACGCAACTCTACTCCCTCCTACTCTTTCTCGTTTTCATTTTCACTTTTCCCCACCCAAATCCGCTTATCACTAGACATTTTTGTTAATTGAATGTTGCACGAAATGTTACACGAAATCCTCCAACACCCACAAAGAAAATTAGAGGGGCAAATTGGGAGAAGTAAATTATTATTTCATCTGAAAATATTCAAAAAATAAGAAGGGGTGTGAATTGTAAAATAAAAGGTGTCAATTTCACCCCCCTTAATTTAATTTTTTTTAGGTAAATACAAATTTTTATTAAAATAAAATTAAGTACAATTAGCACAATAAAAGTTATCGAAAATAGAAGTACACATAGTGATAGTGATACTCTAAAATTAGAATCAGAATGTCTTCATTCGCCAGGTAAATCGGTTCTGGGCCATGAATTACACAATGACATGTCAATAGTCGTACTATATTTGATAGCCGGTCATTCACGAAAAATTCATCTTTACAATGTACCTCCTTAGTCACGAATCCCACATCGTGTACCGTAATAATAACACCTCGGAAGAGGCGGACAAGCCTTGAAACAAATGTGTAATTTGAATATAGCATAATCCAAATTCTAAGAGTCATACAAATATCAGCCGATCCAACGAGATTGACGAGGCCACTTGGATCCCATGTAAGAAATCCAAAGAATTTAGGATGTTGGACTAGGCCTCATATGTTACCCAAGGCCATGAGAAAAGCCTAAAGTTTTTAAAGGGCGCAAAAGGAAGATTTGGTGCGTGGGGCCCACAACAGCCCAAGTTTGGAGGTTGGATACCCATAGCAGCCACAGATTCTGGGATCCCTATCCTGACTCCATCGTTGCACCACCAGCCAACCTTTCCCAGAGTCGATCCACCGCCCCCGACTACTTCTTCCAGGGTCAACTACCACCAACTCGGCCACCGATTCCGCCACCATCACCTCCTGAGGCCAGTCACACCTCTTCCACCGTCGTTTATGATCGACAAACCCAGATGCCTCGACCGGTTTGGGACCTTGTCTGATTATCAATCCAGAGGCGCCACAAACACCACCGGGGTCTAAACGATGGCTTGCTATAGCCCCTAAATTGATCCCGCTGCCACCTCTGAATCGACCACCTAGTTGTACACCTCTGTCTCCTCCAGGATCCCAACCACCGCCGCTCCACCAACCATAAAGGTGCGCTCGACTAATTCGAGATTTCTATCACACCTATAACCCATCCCACCTTCCGAAATCAGCCTCTAATATTCCTCTTCGTTGGCATACCACCAACGCCTCTCCAATTTCACCTCCACACTCGTCCCTCGACCCAAGAACTGTCGCTGAAAAAATTTAGCACCGGCGTAACCAAAAACCTAGGCCAGGCAGTGGTAGGGTTTGGTGCAAGTCGTCTCTGCTTTTGGCGGAGCCTAAAAAAGTCGTGTTTCCCATACTTTAATTGTCTTAATTTAGTTTTGTTAACTTATATTTTGCTTGAATACCCAAGGTTTTCGTATTCTTTGTACTTTTATATATTATTTTTCTTAATAAATTTTGATTTTGAAGATGAGTTACTACATTATTCATTTTTATAAGATAAATAAATTGTTGAATGAGAAAAGTAACTAGATATACAATAGACTGAAATTGTATCTTTATTCATTGATAGATAACCTTAAATACATGCATTACAATATATTACAATTAATATCCCTATAAAATAGGGATTGAGAGAATATATATACTTCTATTCTAATTAGGACAAGACACACACCGAGATACCAGGAATATTTCTTCTAGAACACTCCTCATTGTATCGCGATCTTAATGTAAGATGCATAACTTGTTGCTTTACTAAAAACCTTGCCAAGCAAACAAAAACCTCATGGGTAAAATAAAAGTTTAACTTAAGGGAAAAATAGTACAACACATCAACTACAAAAGTGACCACATGTGATGTAGACTCCTCCCAATATCTACGAAATGAACTCTCCTTGATCAGTAACTCAACCTTGGAGTTTAGATAATCTTCGCATTCCAATGCGTCTCACATACTTCACAAATGTAGATTTTGGTAAATAAGACTGCAACATTATCCGTCAAACCAATTTGGCTCACATGGATATTCAGTAACTGCTATTGTTGCTGATTAAAGAAGTACTTCGGAGAAATATGTTTTGTATGATCACCCTTGATGTATCCCAACTTAATTTATTCAATGCAATCCGCATTGTCTTCAAATATAAAAGTTGGTGTTATCGTACTAGATGGTAATCTACTAAACCCTCGAATATGGTGTATAACTGACCTAAGTCAGATACACTCCTTAATCGCTTCATGCAAAGCAATAATCTCATAATAATTTAAGGAAGTAGCAACAAGGATTTGCTTTGTTAATCTTCAAGAAATCGTCGTATTCCCCATGGTAAATATATAACCTGTTTGAGAACGTCCTTTATGTGGGTCAGAGAGATATCCAATATCAGTAAAACCAACCAAGACATTACTTGGTGTCTCTGAGTAGGAGAACGCACTGAATTGGGACACAGTGCTTGCAACTGGAAGGGATTTTGACGGGTCAAAGGTTTCACTCAACGAGTTGAATGATTGCTTCTGATCGATCTATAGTGCATTCTTCGACGGGTCGATTGACACCTTTGGGCCTCTCCATGGTGCAATTTTAGATGGGTTGATAGATTCATTTGACGGGTCGAAATCTCAAGGCCCACTTGCTGTGATTCAACCATCCATTTCCCGAAAATTTCAAGCATCTCTCTGTTTTCTTTGAAAGGAAAGAACAAGCCCAAGTCAATGGATCCCTTCAAGTATCTGAAGATGTGCTTTATACCATTCCAATAACTTTGTGTAGGTGTAGACCGAGAAGGCTATGTCTAGATGTGTGTACCAAGCTATATATAACCAAGCTCCAACCGCACTAAGATATGTACTCTCAGCTCCAAATGTTCCTCAACATCATCATTCAGATGAAATGAATTCTTTTGGGATCCAGACTACGAACAATTATTGGTGTGCTAAGAGGGTGTACTTTGTCCATTGTCTGACTTAGACGTAAGAAGACTAGTGAATAAGTATTTCACCAACTCGGTGTTCCATCTCTAAAAACTAAGACAAAATCGAGTCTTACCAAGGTCTATCATCTCAAACAACTCATTCATGTAATGAACACGCATGGGCATAACTTCTCGTTCTTGTATCTCTTCCCAATCAAGTAGTCACTTCGAGTAGTGAACGTCTCAATTTGATCACATGAGCACTCTGTAGTTTAGAATTACTTGAATTGGGTATAACCATACCAACCGACATTCTCATGTATATCTCTGAGTCAAGATCTGCATAGAGATATGTTGTAACCTCATCCATAAGCTCCATACACAGTGTTTTTGGACACTACGAAACTGGCAAGGTAGTGGAAAGCAATGATGTCCATAACCAGATAATAGTTCTCCTTATAATCAATGCTAGGGTGTTAAGAAAATCTTTGCACCACAAGTTCTTCTCGTTATGATTCCAAACAAAGACTCATTTATCTCTAGCCGGCTTACCCTTCGGTGGTCATAGCACTACCATACAGAAAACTTACCTTTTTGTAAGAGGGTCTAGTTTAGCCTAGATTGCAAATTTTCATATTGGTCGACTTGCTCTACGTTGACAATCCGCAATAGAGCGAGGTTCCACTTCATCGTCGTCAATTTCTGAGCCATAGAATAAGTAATGCATCATCAATGACCATGGAAGAACTATCCATGATATGGCTAGCATTTGTTTAATATGGTGAGATTTATTTTTTTACTAACATCGTCATTGACTCTGAGGCATCCCCCAATGTTTGTCAATATTTACTTTTAGACCCAATTGCAGTCAGAAACAACCTCATGTGTTGATGATGAACGGTTCTGCCTTGATGGCTTGCCTTTTCATCAGCAACTCATCAGTGGATTTTGGCTGATGCTACAGCCCCACTATGGGCAGGAGAAACGCTACATTTCCAGGTGTTGCGTTAACTTGCCTAATTCCAGAGACTTTCAACCTTGTAGGATTTGCAGTAGATATAACCAATCTTGTCACTTTCTTGATATCAGTAAAGGAGTCGGGCATCGATTTTACTACTTTATGAAGATTGAGAATACATTGCACTTCAATCTAACACGTACTGAGATGTGTGGGGATCATGATGAGATATAGTGGAGATATACCACGTCAATTTTCGACGTTAACTAGAATGGAACCATACCTATCATCCTCTAATGATGGGAAGTATGTCTCATCAAAGTAACATTCTGCAAAAAAAATAAAATAGTTAAGTGATCTCCTGTCAAAGGTTATAGATAGTGGATAATCGTTAGAGATTCATAACCAATATAAATACCTAATAGTCATTGATGACCCATTTTTGTATGCAGTGGAAGTATAGTAGGCTCACATTCTACGTAGATGTGAAATATTAGACTCATATTCAGTTACCAACTGGTACACACTGAATAGTTAGCAGCTTATGGTTCTCAAGCAAATAAGCATAGTTGCATGTAACACTGCATATCCCCAAGCAGATATCGGTGAATTAGTATGTATTACTAAAGTTCTGGCCACAAGTTGTAACCACTTGATTTTGCCCCTGTAAGACCGTTGTATGAATGAACAAAGGGAAACAAAGATATTCAACTTCAATCCTAATTGACATTCAGTAATTATTAAAAGTGTTCAATGTAAACTCTCTTGCATTATCCAATCTAATAGGCTTGATTGAGTTGTCCGGGTGGTGAGCCTGAAGCTCAATAATTTGTGCCAGGATTTTTGCAAATGCAACATTCCTTGTGGATAGCAAAGCAATGTGTGACCAATACGTTGATGCATCTACTAAAACCATAAAGTATTTAAATAGTCCGCATTCTTGTTTGATTCGTCCACAGATATCACCATGGATTCTTGGAAACAATGGTATGTTTTCAGTGTTATCAACCACAAAGGAAGGTCTAGCTTATAACTTTGCTAAGGAACAAGTTTTGCAAAATGAGCAATGAGCATCAAATATTGCCACAAAGAAATCTTGTGGTCCAACTCTATGTGTCTTACTCATCTTGGAGATCGAGGCCAGATGAAGATTGTGAATCTCGTCCACCCCATCAAAATCAATGGGTATTTCCACATGCTTTTTTACTCTGAAAAATGGATGACCATGAGAGTTTTTCAATATTTTGATCATCATCTCACAACCTGGATATCCTAGTTGAAAATGTCAAAGTTGATAAGAGGCTGAGTCACATGTAGTAGTGAGAGTGACTGCATTGTATTCAATGATCCTAACCATAGTAAGATATAAACCACAACGAATGACCGCTAACTTCTCTAAGATGCACTTTCTACCGCACTCCTAAGAAGTTATACATAAGAATTATTTACCATTTTCACAATGAGTTTCCAAGTGTAAACCATTGGCTCTAATATCCTTAAAAATTAGCAAGGTTCGATTGGTTTTAGGTGCGTACAATGCATCAGTGATATAATTTTTGTACCATATGGTAGCAAGAATTATACTGAACCACGCCCTTGTATAACCGGCGTTGAACCAATCATGGTAGTTATTGATGAATTATATGGCACAAGATCCATAAACAATTGCCTATTCCGAAGTATAGTATGAGTAGTACCACTATCTGCTACACACTCAGTCTTGCCTTTAAACATCAACAAAAGAATGTGAGCTAATCAGTCTTTGATCTCAAGACATGGCAAATACTTTAAGTAAAGACTTTTAGATTTTTCTAAGGGTTGTGACCTTTATAGAGTGCTGATATGGAATGATAAAACTGATGTAAAACACATTACATACATTTTGGGTAAGGATTTCGACTGGTAGTGAAAAATTACTCGACTGGTCGAATCATGAATTCATCATGTCCAGGGGAACATCTTCAACGGGTCGAAAAAAACCCAAAATAAACTTGATTTTCTGATATCATTTTTTTAACAGGATGAAGAGAATTTTAGACGGGTCGAAAGTTGGAAAAAATTTAGATAGTAGCAGGCCTTTGACATGTCGAGAAAATTCTCGACGGGTCGAAGGTGTTGTATAGTGTACCAGAGGACATATTTTGACAAGTCGAAATGAAAACCAGGCATAAGTTTCGAGGGGTCAAAAAAAGGCAAAACCGATCCAGTAGGTGTTCTTCGACGGGTCGAGAGAAAGTCTCAACGAGTCAAAAATTCCTAGGATCAAACCATCATCTCTTTTTGTCTCATTTCTACAGTATTTTGGTGTCATAGTGTCATACACTATTCTATCTTTCGAACCATTCATACTTCATGAAGTTAAATAATCGTTCTTAACACTTTTAAATACCGAAAGGAAGAAATTTTATTACTTTGCAAACATGAAAACTTACATCAACAATTTTCTTATTCAATAACGATGACTAAAAATAGAGTCAAATACAAATCTAAACTTGAGTACATAGCACAAATATAGACTACTCAAAATTCGTAGTCTTCATATTTGCTTTTGTGTCATCTACTACAATAAGATTGGCTTCATTGCCATCTTCTATCTCATAGTCTTCAATATAGATGGTCTCATGTACCAAGTACTGCTTACACCTTTTGTAGGCATTCTGAACATCCTTTTGTGCACGAAATTATTTGTGCATGTGCTTGAGAAAACCACACCTATAGCAATGTGACAAGCGAGAATTAGAAGCATAATTTGAAGAATTTCCATTCCTAGGATCAGAATTAGAGTGATTCTTGTTGGAGTTATTTTGGCTATTGTCTTGGCGAGTCCAAGTCAAGTTCCAACTTTGTCCTCATCTACCACGACTTTTGCCACGTCCTCCTCTACCACCACGAGTACTAAAAGGCTCAGAATGACCGTTCTTCTTATCCTTACGTGCATTTTCACCAGTGTTATATATCTCATGAGCTTTCTTTGTACCGGCTGGCCTAACATTGTTGTTGAGAAGTATCTCACGATATCTCTCCTTTTTGGCCAGCACATTCATGAGATCACTGAAGGATCTAATTCTCCCATGCTCTACATATGTGCAATATTGATGTGCAAGCGTATCCCTGGAAGTAGGGAATGTGATAAAAGACTCCTCGATCATAGCCTGATCGATTTTTACCACGACACAAGCTACTAACTCAAATTAAAGCTCCAACATAGCTTGGTTAAAATCATTAATTTTCAGATAATTCAATAGCCAGATTGAATCCCATTTTTCATGAAGTTCTGGGATCTGTGTGTCATGCACATTATGGAATCTATCTTTTAAAGTCACCCACAAATCTGCGGGGTCATTCTTTAATAAGTATTTTTTTTTTCAAAACTGGATGGAAATGCCGCCTGAAGAACATGAGGGCTTGTGCTTTGTGACTCAGAAGGAGTTGGAGTTGTTCTGGAGTTGATGGCACAATGTTTTCACCATGTGGTGGTGTTGGTTGGTTAGTATCAGTTAGATTTTTACCGAAAATAGTATTTTCAACATCTGATATCCAACGTTGGTATTCTGCTCCTTGAAGATCAAGAATGTCAAATTCTGGCCTAGCCGACTCTGTTGATGTCATCTACAAAAGAGACAAGAGATGTAATTAGTACCAATCAAAAAACTATGATCACTAATATCAAGTTTTTATAGAATAAGAACCGTGATCAATAATGTTTGTTCACAAAAAATGATGCAAAAACTGGTGACTTTATACCACACCCAGAAACCATGACTTTCACAATTAGTCACAACTATCGACTTTTTTTTTTCAATGTGAAATTACAATTAACTGTGATGTTCACCAATAATCGTGACTCTCTCATGACCGTCATTAATATCAACTTTTTATCAACATGTATTAATCAATAGGAACTATGACATAAAAAGTAAATCACGGTAATAAATCAACCTAAATCTAGACCTAGATCTTGGGTGTTACAGTAATTAAGTTTTACAACCTAATTCTAAATCGAATAAGGTAAAAAAATTTACCTATAGAGTGTTATGCTCGGTATGAAAATTTTATAAAAAGTTTGATGCAATAAGTCCATTAAATCCGGCGGTGGAGAGCTCCAGCGACGATAATGGTGGTCAGCAGTGGAAGCTTTAGTGTTTAGGATTAGGATATTTTTTTCACTTAAACTACACTAAATGACACTTTGGAGAAGCCAAATACATTTAAGGACAAGGTTCTTTATTTTAAACTATAAGAGACAAAATCTTACTAATAAGAACAAGTTACTTGTAAACTGCCATGTGACAGGTACAAATTTAATTTTATACCATGCCTTATTTTTTTAATTTAATGTTTATTTTATCCAAAAATATTTAATATTTCTTTCTTTTGATAAAAATCAATATGTTTTAGCATGATTATTTTTTCATTCACAATTTTTTGTATTCAATTTTTTTTCAACGTGAATTGATTATTCTCATTCAGTAGCATTATCCATAAAGATTTAATACCTATTCAAATACAAATTTAATAGTAATTTCAATACAAATTGACTAGAGGTTCCGATACAATTGAGTAACAATTTCAATATAAACTCAATAGCAATTTTGATACACATTCTATAACATTTTCCAATACAATTCATTCCCTGAAATAATAATAATAGAATCCCCGATAACATAGTAGCAATCCTCGAACTGAAAATGCAATAGCAGTCCCGAAAATACAGTAGCAATTTCCAAACTAAAATGCACTAATCCTTCTCAAAAATGTGGTACTGGTTAGCAAAAAAATCTGAAATAGTAGCATTAATAATTTTAAGTTGAGATACAAAACCTTTAGACATAGCAATGGATAGAGACTATTTCTAAAAAAACAAGAATGAATAAATGAAAAATACAAAACTTCTATTTAAAAATTAGATAACACTGCTACTGAAAAATCAAATAACATTGCAATTGAAAAATATGACACTGCTACTGTAAAAGAAAAATACTTGGGTCCAAACTCATTTGGATACCACCGTTCAAATTACTCTCATTTATACAACTTTCGATTTGTAATTTTATAATCAAGACCGTCTATCTTATAAACCATGGGTTGAAAATCAACTCGAGAAAAAATGAATCAAATCGAAGATTGCTTGGGTATCTAATTCCATTAAATAAATGGACAGTTATTGTAAAAAAAAATTCATCACATTAATAACCGTATATTCATTTTATAAAATTTAATAAACAAACGATCTCCGAATTGATTAAATTTTTGTATACAATGATTGTTATGACGTAAAGTATATGCTAAGGGGTCACGATTTTAAAAATCACAAATCAAAAGTAGTATAAATGAGAGTAATTTAGACAATGGTATCCAAATGAGTTCAGACTCAAGTATTTTACACTGTAAAATATGACACTTCTACTAAAAATCAACAATTAAGAATACTTTTCTAACCTTTTATGTCAATTCAGAAAACGCTGCTACTAAAAACATTCAAATGTGATATTAATCCTTCTAAAATAACAACAAAAAATGAATAGAAATCGTAAAAATATAAATCTACCACTAAAACATTCAAAATGTGAATAACTATGAATATAGGTTGTTAGTAGAAAATTCTGAAAAAGATAATAGATCTAATCGATTAAACAAACAAAACTACTCCTGATAGTACTATTATTAGTCACAAAAATGTCACAAACAGACAAAATCGTCGTAATTAATTCAAATAAAGCAACAAAACTCGCAAAAATTCACAAATTTTCAGAAAATTCACAAAAATTCACAAAAAAATAGTTGCAGTACGGATAAGCAAGCTCATGGCTAGTGAAGCCTAAGCTCCAGACGAGGCCAACGACGTTGAGATCGAGGCTTGGAGGGCATAAACGATTGGAGACTGAATGTGAGCGGACAAGGGTTTTTCAACTGCAGTAGAGGCTGAGAGGCGGCGGGAGTAATTGCAACTGGTCGAGCTCGATGAGATCGTGAATGAGGATGGAGCGGCATAGGCGACGACGTTGTGTACGATGGTCGAGGAGGACGTCGGGAAAAGCGAGGCTGCAAGCGACGGTGGAGGCGGAACTGTATTCAGCGAGGTTAGGAATTGTTAATTTCATCGGACGACTGGAGGAAAAATCTAGGAGGTGACGGTGGCGAGGCAGAACGCTGATAGAGGAGACGATATCTAGGAGATGACGACGGCGAGCTACATCGGCAACGAGGTGAAGCGGCAGCAGGTGATCGGTCGATCTTGGTTACCACTACTACTGCTTTTTGACGAGAGAGAGAGAGAGAGAGAGAGAGAGAGAGAGAGAGAGAGAGAGAGAGAGAGAGAGAGAGAGAGAGAGAGAGAGAGAGAGAGAGAGAGGTGAAAAAATGTCTTCTACTGTATTTCATTTAGGGTTTATATTATTATAGAAGGGTAATTTGGTCTTTTTTATCTACTTAATGAGTTGTGTTTTAGGCTTCCGGCCCAGTACTTAGTTATCTAAATAATGTTGTAGTTGAGTTATTATTATTTTTGATATTTACATTGTCCTTCTATGTCATTCTCTATATATATTTTTTTGTGGTGATGAATATCGACTCAAGAGCTGTTGATAACACGTTAAATGAGAAAAGTTAAAATATACGCAATAGACTGAAATTGTATCTTTATTTATTTATAGATGATCGCCTTAAATACATATATTATAATCTGTTACAATCAATATCTCTATAAATTAGAGATTAAGAAAATATCTACTTCTATTCTAATTAAAACAAAACATACATCGAGATAACAAGAATATTTCTTCTAGAAGATAAATTTTGATCACCAACTTATTTAACCGTCGCATCGTTCAAAAAATAAGAGCGGGTTTTCTAGATCCATCAACCGCATAATTAACCGGCCAATTCAAAAAGTCTTCCTACACAAATACGTACAATCGTCGCCACTTCTCAAAACATGACTTGCAGGAGTAGAAGAAATTGATTAGGTTCCTCCCTCCAAGAAGAGCTTTGCTTCCAAGAACAGAAAAGGACTATCAAGCTCAGCAAGACTAGGCGTGAATAACCAACTGCGCACATGTATATACGTACATAATGAACTAATGAAGTAAAGCGACGACTCCTACTCCACTACGCTTGCGAATATTTTCTATATACATACCCAAACTAATTAACCATACACATAACACTAATGATTAAGAAAAAGCTCCACAACTTCCAGGCAGCTGCGATATATAAATATATATATATATATATATATAAGAAAATGCTCATCTTAATCGAAACTGATCTATTATTAATTGTAAACGGACCAGCTTTTCTGTGGAATTGAAGTCAACAAATTTAGATTATTTTGATGAATCTTGTGAGATCATGCCCTGGACGGACTTGGTGTGCTGTAAGAAAGCCTGTAATTAAGGGCAACAAACATGCATGCAAACCATCGTTTTCCAGTCGTTTTATTATCTCAGCCACCAGCATATATGATGAGGTTGTTAAGCCAATTAAGAAGGAATCTACTGTGCCCAAATGACATATTCTCTTCTATAGTTCTCTTCTGTTGACCAAATTAATGAGTTTGTCGACCGAGTCAAGAGGCGGGCTAGAGCCAAGAGGAAGTGATCGATATATATGCACTTATGCATGCATGTTCGATCACATACAGATTTTATAGTACTCTGATCGAAAGTCTCAAGTTTTTTATTGTCACGATCCATATTTGATCGTACTTTTATGTAGTTAACGAGTACGTTCTACGACGTTGAAGATTGAGGGGTACTCATACTTAATGTCTAAAGTTTTAATTTGTTTAATCAGCGTGTAAGCATTGGCGATCACAACTATCACATATTTTCTAGTAGTAAAAATTTTTAGGTGTAAACCTCACCGGCCTAGACTCAAATCTCCTTGACTCTAATTGTAATTAAATCCTTAATCCAAGTTTACTCCCCCGTGGCCATGGAGGAGCAAATTAAACGAGCGTTCTGACATAATGTTGTGATCTCGATTAAGAAGAAAAAAAGGGAAATTATTTAAAAACCTAAAACAGATAAGTTTTTCAAAAAATAAAATAAACTGATGACACTAAGATAAAAAAAACCCAACTTATGATACCTTTTTTTTCTTCAAAAAAATTCAGCTGACATCATTTTCTCATACAAATGTCCAATAAGTTATAAAACTCATTTTTTCTGACGATTTTACCCTTCTTTCCTAATTTGAATTCTGTCTATAGCTCTCTCTTCCCTCTTCTTTTTTTGCCGGAAAAGTAAACTCTCTCTCTCTCTCTCTCTCTCTCTCTCTCTCAAAAATCGCCGCAACAAAAACTCTGTTCGATCTCAACGTCGTACGACATTTTCAAGCGTTGTAATTTTCAAATCTTTGTCTATCTATCTCACTGATTCGGTATCCCTCGTCATCTCTGTACAGAAATTGATGAATTCATACGTTTAATTCAGTTGTACATCCAACTTTCACTCTATTTTTCTATATGATAGAGGATTTAAATTGTTGTTGCACGAATCTTTTTCCGTTCGTAGTTGTATTAATCGAACTATATGCATTGCGATATCGAAATCTACTTAATTATGTTTGGATCTGATTTTGGTTCTAAAAGAGATGATTTAGTATATGTTATAGTATCTGTCAACGTATCTGTCTGAGTATTTGTCAACCTATTTGCCTGAGTATATATCTGTCAACCTATCTGTCAACGTATTTGTCTGAGTATTCGTAATTCTATTTATTCTGTTAAAAGTATCAAACCTTACTGTCAGTTAACCAAAGCATTTACATGCGTTTCTACAACTCTTCTGTAAGTATGTTCAATGGCAACAACACCTTCTCCGATCATTGTGAAATATATTTATGGTTGAGAATGTGTGATGGATATTTTGAGTAATGATATCACAGTTGCTGACATTGTGGATATTGTCCATCAATGATTCAAAACACTCAACAACTCAGTCTTGATGTACAAATACTGTATCCCACCAGAGGATGAACACATTTTCCTGGAAACTGACCGTGCCGTGTTTTTGATGATGCTTTCAATCCAAAAACTCAATTCAAAATATATTGAGATCAAAATTATTGACCTGAATGAGGTAGAACATCCAAAAATAAATTTTGAATATCTGTTTGAATATCTGCTACAATATTATGTCAAGCTTTAACATGTATACATTTCCTCTTCCCAGCAAACAGCAAACATCAGTTCCAAGCAATCGGCGGTTTGTAGCAATCATAATGAAAACTCAAGCCATGATGTGTAGATGGATGGCTGCTTGGAAATATGTAATGCTGCAGACGTCGGTTTTGGATGCTCTCGAGAATAGGAGACAAATGATTATTTGACAAAACCATGGGCTAAACTTATACAAGAAAAAAGGCAGAAATTCTTAGGCGGGGTGACTGAGTTTAGGCTGAAACTCAGAAAATACTCAATTGAAAGTGGATTCAATTTTACAGATGAGAAGAATGAGCCCACATGCATAAGTGTACATTGTAGATACAACGGGCGCGATAAATGCAACTGGTTTGTGAAGGCAAGACTATTCCGCACGAATTGATCATTTTATATAACTGAAATAAATAATAATCATACATGCAAAGAAAAAGTCTGAAAATAGACCAGTGAGATGATGAGATCTTCTATTGTCAGGTATGATATATTTTTCTAACATCACTGGCTAGCTACTTCTCTAAAAAAAATATGGTGTCTAAAGATATTATTTTCTATACTTGAAACTTATCATTTATTTTCAAAAAAATCTGGTGTCTAAAGATGATGTTCCCTCCAACAAAGTGCAGATATGGCCCTTGCTGATTTCCTTGCCCCCAAATAAGTTAATTAGCCACTCTGAAATCTTCACATTCTTGTCATTTAATGGAATTGGATTTCCATCTGTGCTCAAATCCAACAAAGACGCGATGTAATCAGGAGTGATATGGTGAACACGAGAATGATAGAAATGAAACTCCATGTTCTCCGTCCTATATGCATAAACCATAACAACAATTGCATCATTCGACTTAAAACAGTCACGTCAGTCAATATCACCATCAATGAATGCTCGGAGTAGATCATTGAATGGTGTCTCCTTCAACCTATTCTTCACATCTTCACTGATATTATCCCGATTTTTAGCAATGAAATTATGGAAAAAGGTGAATAGCACCGAAACTGACACTTCCAGTTTTGTTCCACCACCTGAACAACTTCAGGATGATCCACTACTCGTTGCCGTTGTCTAACAGGTACCGGAACTGACACATCGTCATCACTAATTGTCTCTGAATCAAAATTAGAAGTTTATTCACTTTCTTCTTTAGACTCCAACTTCTTCTTGCCCTTCCCCTTGATCTCCTCCTTCTTCATAATCGTAGTCTTCTTCTTCTTTGTATTCTTCTTCTTTATCTTCTCCTTCTCCTTCTCTTTTCCTTCTTTAAACTTTCCCTAACCATCTTAGCAACATGATCTTTAATCTTAGCAAACTCATCATCGAGAACAGCAGCACGAGATGAAGAGGAACCCACTCTTCTTCCCCTGTTCCTTTTGACTCTTTTCGAATCCTTTTCCCTTAAAACAATCTGCTCCTCCTCCTCGGAAGAAGAAAAAGAAGATGAAGATGAAGGCACATCAGATTCTGATGATTGAGCATACTGTTTTATTCTCTTCCTAGATGATCTAGGAATTCTAGGACTTCTTTCATCTTCGTTGTTTGAATCTTAGACTGCTCTATTGTGTTTCACCATTGATTATAGAATAACTGCAAATGATCAACACACATATAGTTAGACAAAAATCAAAAACAGATATCCGAAAATAGTAAGATAAACAGATACCAAGACAGATACTTACAGATACCCAAAATAAAAAACCCAAACAGATACCCAGACCATCTACAACAAACGCAACCGTGGAATACTAGTACAACAAACAAAAAACGTGATACTAAGATAGTTACCCAGACAAATACACATATAAATACTTAGATATATCTAGACAAAAGCCTTCAAAGACAAACACAACAACAAATAGCAACTACTACAACAAACAAATAGCATTCACAATACATTACATCATATTATACAAAAAATCATGAAAAAAGTGAAAAATCACCGAAAATCAAACTGAAAACTATAGAAAAAAGTCAACAACAGCAACCGAAAATACAGAAAGAAACACGAAAAGGACCATGCAAACTACTTAGAACAGAGAAAAACAAAAAACTAGGGTTTTCGAACGGAAATTTCACTACTTACAGAAATCAAGATGAACGCTGACGAAAACTATGAGAACGAACAGAACGACAAGATACGAAAATGACGGCGACAAGAAGTAACACGACGGAGACGATTTTCAAACGAAGAGAGAGAAAAATATGTGAAATAAAAGCTGACATGAGTTATGTACTACGCAGGAGATAGATAGCGACAATTTATGTAAAAATGTCGAAAACAAAAGTCTGTTACATACTTAAAAATAGAATGCACCTTTTTGAGGAAAGAGAAAGTTAAAAATGGGTTTTTATTTTATTTCCCCACAAAAAAAACAATAGTCCATAACTAGAGGATTGTTTTGATCAATTCTTAGTTTGCATTATTTCAAAAAAGAAAAGTGCTCGCTTTGTCCAAAGTTCTAAATAACACTAGATGACTGCATACAATGAAGGTACATTCTAGCGCCTAATCTGGACCTAGGTAGCCTTCTAGATCTTCGTTTAAAACAGTAGCTCACCTTTGTTTAGAAGAGTGGCCTCGCCCAGCTAGTTGCTAGTTGCTACTTATGAAACATATAGAGCAGCGGCTGTGATTCGAATTAGCTAGGGACAGGTTGTAAACAACTAGCCCAAACACAAAACAGACTTTCCAGTGGCCCAATAACACTAAAGGAGACGAGAAGTGGGTCTTATTTTTTGGGACCATGTTTGCAGACCTTGCCTTATTTTCTTCATTTCCAAAAGTTAGTTTTCGTTCCGAGTTTGGACTTGTTTGGACAACCACAATAATACCACATGATGTTCCCGTCTCGTAAGATTTGGCCGACTTTGGACAGTCGGGCTTTCTTTCTCATTAACAACCTGTCATTAGCACTGTAGCATATTTTCCAATTTTGATACGTAGTGATTAGTGTATAAACGATCACTAAAATCACGAGATATTTTAGGTCTCAACACAACGCGTCAGCTCGCCATTGGCTCCTCCGGGCAAGTTTCCTCCGATTTCAAATATACGTGAACTCATGGGATCACGCACAACCAACCCGCCGGGGCCCACAAAACGTGGAGTTGCCAATTTCGTAATTCCCGCAACGAAGCCGAGGGTATTTCCGTCCATCCAACTCCCCGCCACCTCTAAACTGTTTCTTCTTTTCTCTTTTGCGATATATAGCTCCTCCTCCGATCTCCCTCTCCTTCAAATCTCTCGCGGTCATCTCCCCTTCATTTTTTGTCTGAAATTTTCTCTCTTTCTGAGTCTCTCTGTTTTCTAAGCCTCTTTGAAGGCTTTCTCAATCTGGTCGCCGATCCAAATCAAATTCGTAAGTCACACAACACTACTCTGTTTCATTTTTTTTTTCATTTCATCGTAACATTTTTATCAGCTCCAAAGATTTAATGTAATTGATCTGATATGTGATCTGTGTTTGTGTGAAATTTCTTAGATCTGTGATTTCGTATGTGGAATTTTGTTTGAGCTGCGAGCAAGTTTTCGTTTGTTTTCGCATTGCATTACTTGGAAGTTGTTGATCTGGATCTGTAGTTTGATGTGGAAATGAGGATCGGATCTTCGTTTATTTATTAATGTGCATGATTTGATTTGTGATACTTTGCTTCTGTTGGATTTGGTGGATTCTGTGTGCGCTCGGGTTTTGGTTTTGTATTGTTGTCTGGTGTTTTGATTTGGATTTATAATTGTTTAATTTAATTGCTTTTGGATGAAATTTTAGAACTGTAAATTCATGGTTGTAGTGTTATGTGATCCCCTATAACGATAAATTGTAGAAGACGTACTTGATTTGATGATTTGAAGTAGTAATGGACGGAATCGAACTTGATTTAGAGCTTGGTGTCGTTGTTTGTGCTCTATGTCGTCAGAAATCAATGTGATCTGTTGTATCTTTGGTTGATCTGTTGTGTATGGATTAAAAGTTCAAATGTGATCTGTGATTCAGTCGATTTTGTCGTGGCTCTAATTTTACTTTATGAATGTGTCTTCTGTAGAAGTTGCCTTGACATGTCTGCGTATACCCCGAAGAACATCCTCATAACTGGGGCTGCTGGCTTCATTGCATCCCATGTCGCCAACCGGCTCGTCCGCAGTTACCCTGAGTACAATATTGTTGTGCTCGACAAGCTTGATTATTGTTCGAATCTGAAGAACCTCCTTCCCTCCAAATCATCACCCAATTTCAAGTTTGTCAAGGGGGACATTGGAAGTGCTGACCTTGTGAATTATCTACTCATCACTGAGTCGATAGATACAATTATGCACTTTGCAGCCCAGACCCATGTGGACAACTCCTTTGGTAACAGCTTTGAGTTCACAAAGAACAACATCTATGGCACCCACGTTTTACTAGAAGCATGTAAAGTCACTGGCCAGATCAGGAGGTTCATCCATGTGAGCACTGATGAGGTCTATGGTGAGACTGATGAAGATGCTGTTGTAGGAAATCACGAGGCATCTCAACTCCTCCCAACCAATCCATACTCAGCAACAAAAGCTGGAGCAGAAATGCTTGTCATGGCGTATGGAAGGTCATATGGGTTGCCTGTTATAACGACCCGCGGAAACAATGTCTATGGGCCAAATCAATTCCCTGAAAAATTGATTCCGAAGTTCATTCTCCTAGCTATGCAAGGGAAGCCTCTTCCGATTCATGGAGATGGTGCCAATGTGAGGAGCTACTTATACTGTGAAGATGTTGCCGAGGCTTTTGAACTCATTCTTCACAAAGGAGAGGTTGGCCATGTTTACAATATTGGGACAAAGAAGGAAAGGAGAGTTATTGATGTGGCCAGAGATATATGCAACCTTTTTTCAATTGACTCAGAAGCATGCATCAAGTTCGTTGAAAACAGACCGTTTAATGACCAGAGGTACTTCCTTGATGATCAGAAGCTGACTGTGCTTGGGTGGTCAGAGCGGACTACCTGGGAAGAGGGTTTGAAGAAGACTATAGAGTGGTACACTAAGAATCCTAATTGGTGGGGTGATGTATCTGGGGCACTACTTCCTCATCCACGAATGCTGATGATGCCTGGTGGGATGGAGAGACATGTCGATGAGCCTGAACAGGAGAAATCTGAGTCTTATGTCTCAAGTAATCCTAAAATGTTGGTTCCACCTTCAAAATGCAGTGACTCTCCTCGTAAACCTCCATATAAGTTTTTGATCTATGGTAGGACTGGGTGGATTGGTGGTGTACTTGGGAAGCTATGTGACAAGCAAGGTATTCCCTATGAATATGGAGAAGGGCGTCTTGAGGATCGGTCTTCACTCATTGCAGATATTCAGAATATCAAGCCAACTCATGTATTCAATGCTGCTGGTGTGACTGGACGGCCTAATGTTGACTGGTGTGAATCTCATAAAGCAGAGACAATTCGGGTGAATGTTGCTGGAACCCTAACCCTAGCAGATGTTTGCAGAGAGCATGGGCTCCTTATGATGAACTTTGCAACTGGGTGTATATTTGAATATGATGCTAAACATCTTGAGGGTTCGGGCATTGGATTCAAGGAAGAAGACAAACCCAATTTCTTTGGTTCTTTCTATTCTAAAACCAAGGCTATGGTAAGTTTACTTGGCATTTCTGATCTTGTTCAGTTCTTTTGTATCACGAAACCTTATATTTTCTTAAATATTTTATCAGGTTGAGGAGCTCTTGAACGAATTCGACAATGTTTGCACTCTTAGAGTTCGAATGCCCATCTCATCGGACCTGAACAACCCACGCAACTTCATCACCAAGATTTCTCGTTATAACAAGGTGGTTAACATTCCTAACAGCATGACCATCTTGGATGAGCTACTACCCATCTCACTTGAGATGGCGAAGCGGAACTTGAGAGGTATCTGGAACTTCACAAATCCCGGGGTGGTGAGCCATAATGAGATTCTGGAGATGTTCAAGCAGTACATTGACCCGAGCTTCAAATATTCCAACTTCACACTTGAAGAGCAAGCCAAGGTTATAGTTGCTGCCCGAAGCAACAATGAAATGGATGCTTCCAAGTTGAGCAAAGAGTTCCCTGAGTTGCTACCAATCAAGGAATCGCTGATGAAGTATGTCTTTGAACCAAACCAGAAAACTTGTGCAAAATAAGCAATTTTTCAGTTATAGATCGCAGTACGAAGTCTCTCTCTGCCTTTCCCATTAGATATGCTTTAGATTACCTCGATTTAGTTTGAGCAGTACCAATCATTATTCATTCTTAGACTGTCTTATTATTTGTACTGTGCTAGAGGGTGGTGGGTATAATTCTACTGATACTTGTTTCCTTTGTGTTCCATTTTTATAAGAAATTTCAACAGATTCACTCATGAATTATGTCATCAGCCGATTATGTAACTTGTCTATTCTGTTTAATGAGAAATGTTTTGTTTAATTCTTCGGCGTGGCAAGGTCAATTGTTTAAGATCCTAGATCCGCAAGTTTGGGATCAAGTTTCTGATCATGATTCTTCATTCTTGAATACAGTAGTATGATAATATTATATCTTTGATTGACATTCTATTCGTCTGTTGTTGGCATTGGAGTTTTGACTTGATTCACATGCCTGTCCTCCTTGTGCCGATGTTCCTACCAAACAACTCAACGTGAGAACAATCATCTTTTACTTGGATCTAAAAGCATGTTATCCTGTCATGGGCAAAATCAGAATTTGTGGTCTGTACATGACTACATGGACGCAATTCACAAGCTCCGATGTGCTCCATCTTTTCGTTAAGGACTTAAGGTGAGAGCTAGCCAGTGATGCCTCTTAATATGCAGTACGGCTGGGGTGAACGGGTTCACCCTCAGGCCCGGTTCTGTGGCAGGACAACCAGAGTGACAGCCCAGGGCTCAATATTAAGAGGAATCTAATTTTTTTACTGTAGCATTAAATATGGAAGATAAAAAATAAAAAAATTTGCTCTGCGTTTCTCTTCACCAATTGCTCTTCTCCCTCTTCATTGATTGAGTTGATTCTTTCCCATATACCACCATCATTCCTAGAGAAGAACATTAATTTTCTTCAACTTTCTATATACCAGTTACATAGTTATAGAGAAGACACAGATCTATTCTATTAAAGCTATCGATCATTCTGGTTTTTCCATCATTTCTCAATCTCACAGCAACCCCATTATATACATCTCTCAATCCCGTAATTGCCACCATCAAAAACTCCATCGAACTCGTGCTTTTGGTGAAAAGCTGGGAAACTCTTGTAAAAATCCAAGTCAGTGCTCGAAAAGCCAGGTGAGTGCTGATTTTGAGCGATGGAGATGGCGGATTTAATGCCATCGAAATGAACGGGTTTGTCGAAATACTGGGCTCTCTGAGTTGTGGTAAAAGCTTCGACTTTTTCTTGGTTTAAGAGCATCTCCAACAGCTCTTGTATAAAATCTCTATTATACAAGACTAAAACACAAAATTTCTATAATTGTTTGGTGTCAACTCCAACAGCTCTTCTATTCTATTCTTAAAAAATAAATGCTAATCTTTATAATTTAATAAGTAGAGGGATATTCTCAAATCAAGTCAATAAATTGTAGGAGAGAAAAAAATTAATGTGTTTTTGTTTATATTTTGAGGAGAGAAGGTTGAATTGTGTAGGTGAGTAATAAATTTTAGAGATTTTTAGATGATTATACAAATTTTGAGTTTTCTGTAGATATAGGGATTCTCTCTCTTCTTTTTCCATTTTCTATAGGATACAAGACAGTTTACAAGAGCTGTTGGAGCCAAAAAGATGTATTTTTTCAATAAAATAGCAATTCTTGTGTTTTTACAAGAGTTGTTGGAGATGCTCTAATTTGATTGGTTTTGGTTTTAAGTTTGAGCGGAATTGCATATAGTCTTTGTTAATTTGTAGGCCAGAGTACTTTGATTAATCAACTCTTTTGCACTGAGCTTCTTTGAGATGGATCATTTTTGCATTCAATGGTAGGTAAAATGAAATCTGGCATTTTTCTTGTGGCTGTGTAATATGTTTGATATAAGTGGTTTGTTAACAAGTGATATCTGTATGGATTTGTGGAAGTTAGAACTTAGGAGGCAAACAACAAAGAGAACTTTGATTGCTAAGTGCGTTGGTATTGAGTTTTGTTCTAACTTCTAAGTTTATTTCTCTATCGATTGGCATTAAACTTTGAGAAAATTTTGAAATGCACCCAAGACTAAATATCCCAGGTCTATTTTTTAAAGATAACACGTGTCATAAAATTATTAATTTCTTTTGTCAACTTTTCTAAAAGCTGAGTGAGCTTAGCATAAGTTCAGCACATGGAATTCTTTCTCTAAGATAGCCTGGTTCTTCATCTCCACCGTCCGTTGATTTCTTTTCTTCCGATCAAAAGCTACTGTACTAGAGCATCTTTGAGGCGGTGTCGGCACTCGGCTGGAACCTAACCTTGGCCGAGACAGTGTGGTTCAACTGCTCGCCTTGAGAATGAAGACACTTCGGCTTCGGCGATAGAGAATAGTCAGAATCGGTTTCTGAGAATCTCGTTCACTGAAATATTAAAATGAAAATCGGTAGATGAGTCGAGTAACAACATCAACGACAGATGATGTGAGGCCGAGCCCCGTAGAATGAGGTCAATGATCGAAACAGATCTGAGTCCAACGACTCTGATCATGATCTGGATCAGCGACTTCTTGTGTCTCAGAGAGAGAGAGAGAGAGAGAGAGAGAGAGAGAGAGAGAGAGAGAGAGAGAGAGAGAGAGAGAGAGAGAGAGAGAGAGAGAGAGAGAGAGAGAGAGAGAGAGAGAGAGAGAGAGAGAGAGAGAGCGGCGTTTTCTGGCGACAGGGAGATTTTTTTTTAGGGGGGGGGGGAACTATCATAAGCTCATTCAAACTAGATAAAAGTAGAAAAATCTGAAGGTTGAGATTGTGCCATGTCACTGATAGAAAAAAATTTATTGGGTGCTTAGACCTCAGAGCATCTCCAACCATCAAGGTCCTATACCCTATTATGAGACCTTGTAAAATTACTATTCATTATAGGATTTTCCCATCTCCAACCATCAATGTCTCATACATCATTTTAAGACTCCTCTTTCTCTCTCCCCACATGTTCTTCTTTTATCTTGGCCCACCAATTTTTGCAAGGTTCTATTATAGAACCCAAAATAGGGTATAGGACTTAGTTTTAAGGTATATGACTAGGATCTTCATGAGTTGGAGATGAGATTTTTTCCAAAAGTTCTATTATGAGGTATAGAACCTCCACAATTGGAGATGGTTTTAGGTGCATGTCAGCATGATCCTAAACTTTATTCTATAAATGGATAGTGATAGACTCAAACTCACCATGTGGGTGAATGAGTCAAACTCAAATACTTGTCAAGTTCTCCTTTATTGTTTATTAAAAAATAAATCTGGTGTAGTGTATAATTCTTATTCCATTTTTGCCTTGCTTCTTTCACTCTTCTTGGTCCCACTAACCAAAACTCGTGTCAAAATTCTTCTCTCTTATTTTATTTTTTTATAAGATCATTGTGATTTTTCTTCTTCTTTACATATATATACATATATATTACTTGACCAAGAGTTGAGTAACTAAATTTTTATTCATACCATGTCTTGAAACACATGTAAAAGAAGAGAAGGAAGAATTGTGATGAGTTTTGGTCGGTGCGGCCAAGAAGAGTGAAAGAGCAAAGTAATAATAGAATAAAAATTATACACTATATCAGATTTATATTTTAATAAAAAATAAAGAAAAAGTTGAGAAATATTTGAGTTTGACCAACTTACTCTTAAAATGAATTTGAGCTTTGCACAACCAGGAGTGGGTATTTGGTGTGGGTTCAAGGTGAACCCTGTCAGTTTCCTCCTTTTCTGTTCGAAGAGTGGGTTGAAAATAGTGAGGCAACGACCCAAACTGCAAGAAGCTTACAGAGGAAAATGCAAAAGCATTGGCGGAGTAGCAGACCAAAACATCCTAATGTGAGCATGGAAGCCCGTCACAGTTCAACACATTACACATCAATGAGGGAGGTTGGAGGCCTCTCGGCCCGAACAAACAAAGTTGCTCAACGTCGATTTGCTTAGCTTAGCCGCTGCATCAATGGAATTCTTGTAAGAAGGAGCAAATCTTCCAACTAGCTCTCCCCACCACTTTTCCCATCCCTTTACTGAGAATAGTCACTCTATCTCCACACATTTCACTATTTCAGACCAGTATTGAGAACCAGGGCAATGCAGTGACATAAGTGGCTTCCGCTTCCAGAGGAGAAGAAGCAATAAGCATTAGCACATCCTACAATCAGATTGCCTGTGCTGTCCCTTATGATATCACCATCAATAACTTTAGTGGAACCATTCCCCCAATGGTGAGTTCTTCTATATGCATTTCTTTCCGTCGAAAAAAATTTCCCTATGTCAAGTGACTCATGTAGGATAAATAGTGCAAGACAAAACCGCCATATCTCATAATCTCAACAAAGATTTCTTATTCAGTAAATATTAATCATTGCTGTGGTTCGTTTTCAGTCCCCCCTAATCTATAAGAGTAATATTGCAATTGGAGCATCCATAAGTAAATATCCAAAAAAATTAAGTAATAAAGCTCTAAAAAAAATTATAGAGTGCTACTCCAGCTCAAGATAGGAATATAATATGTTCTATATCTTTCAATCTGATGATGCAGCAGCCAATTCTTTCAAAAATGTGACAACATCATCTGAAGACTGAAGTAGATATCGAGCATTTGTACGAGTTCTTCCGACAGAGCAAGAGTAGTAGTTCTCCTTGTTAAGGTCAAGCACGTTCCACGATATCTTTTCTGGAGATGGCCACCTTACAGTTCCACTGTTATGGTTGGCAGCAGCTTTCTTCTCAAGTCGTTGTGTCTTGCTCTGGGATGATTTCGATCCATATTTATTTGGTGGAATCTTCAAAGAGGATCTTCTCTCACTAGGTAACTTTAGACTGTCGCTGATCTTGCTTCTAGGAAGACCAATTGTGTCGGCTGGGAGATCCGGCTCAAAAAATGTGTACACATCTTCATCCTGAAATGAAGAGGTGTACTTCATAAATGCATGTTGATGGACATAAAATGAACTTTAAACTCATGGTTCTCATTGTTTGAGTACCAAAAAAGCCAAAAGAGGAAGGGGGATTGTAGTATAGCATTATGTCATTATCTAAAGTAGATTGTTTAAAGCATGAACTGAAGGATTAATAGCACACACATTGAATCTGAAGAACCTTAATTGCAGCAACATGTGAAAATACGAATACTAAGATGAGGAAGAAAATAGAACTCAAAGAAGCTCAAGCAGTAGAGGTGAGACTAATTGGACAAAAGTTACCTTCCCAAGAAAATGCCCTATGCACATTACATGATCAATAGGAGATGTCATGGATTTACTGTGAACTATCTCTCCCAGTATACGGTCAATTGCTGCACCCTGATTCGATAAAGTTACTAATCAGAACAAACAGACTAGGAAAATTGCTGTATGGAACTATATAAAACAGAAAACGCCGTACAGATAAAGAAACATTATTCACCTTTGTGACACCAACTGCTCGCACCTCCACAGACCTGCTACCTTGCACAACGTCAACCGATGCATTAGAAATTGGACCAGTCCAGAGATGCTGCAACATATCTCTCGCTTGAAGTCTTCCAAAATCAACATCTGCATTGCATTTTGGGCATATGATACAGAACTTTTTTGCAGTGATTTAAGTGAATCTGATCCAAAGTAGATGAGGGTTAAAAGCAAACAATTTGTACCTGCATATTTGTAGTTCCACACAAGGGAAGTTTCTCGAGGTTCAAAATGTGACCGGGGGGTTCTCTCCGTGAAATACTCAAAAACATGCTGAAAAAATCACAAATGTAAGTCGGAGAAATCAAGATCAGTTTATAAAAATAACATCTATATAGATCACCTGTACACTTTCAACCCAATCCATATTCAAATGTTCAGGCATAGTGGTCATCCATTCCCCCCTTGTTACGCGTAAAAACATCCCATTTTCAGCTGCTAACCACACGTTAAGCCCCTCGAAATTCTGCGAAAACGCTTGATTGTTAAGGGGATAAAGTAGGGTAGTTAGGAATTCAGATTTGGATAAGGATCCGTTACTTTATCTAAGACAACCCTATCACTCCCACTGAGGACAACAATAGTAGTGTTTGGATCTTTGCTGAGTGTTGTCAAGGGTTCTATCAGTTCTGGATGCAGTTTGAGCTCCATTTCTTTTATTTGATCTCCTCGACGCTCAGGTGTGTCCACCGGTTCAGTTAGTGTTGCATTGAATCCCTGAGTTTTGAATCAGGAAGATAAGGTTAAAGGAAAAGAAAATGTACATCAGAAACTTATGGAAAAAACCTGACATGATTTATATACACTGCCTAATTAAAAATAACACTGACCAAAACACAAGAAGAACTAGATCCCAATCCGAATGACAGAAAGACATCTTCTAGAATACGCGTTTTTTATGTGCAGAGGTTTACTATCTTCAACAATGACACCATTCAGATATCTGATACCTAATCAAGAGTTTTAGAATGAATGGCCTTTTAAAAGGTGGGATTCCCATTAAACTTACCAATATGATTAATCGATTTTTCGCTTTTGAATAACGTTGAATAGCCTCACTGTTTGGAAGTGGAGGTGGAACCTGTCTCGTCCTGATTTGTGCCTCTACAACAGTATCATTCAGTTCACTGTAAAACAGTATTAAAAATATCACTTTCATTTAGCAATCCATCTATCATATGCAAAAAACAAGCATATCCTTTACTAGACTATACTCGTATATAGATTCTATATATCAGCAAGCATGCATACCTTACAAAAGTCTCAGCCCATTCCTGGGCAGTGTGGGTTGTCACATGTGAAAAGTTATGCTTATGTCGCTTCTCTCTTTCTTCAGAGGTCATATTCAATGCTTGGGCAATTGAATTGGCAACTTCTGTGATGTTCCATGGGTTCACTAGAATTGCTCCAGCACCTAGAGACTGTGCGGCACCAGCAAACTAACAAAATGCATGGGAAGGGTCAAAAGCTGGAATATATAAAAAGGAAAACAGAAATTAAAATGCCCAAGCATGAGGACCACTTTTTTTGCATGTAATACCAGAAATGTAATATGTTCCATGTATCTTTCTACCTCACTAAGGATGAGGACCCCTTTTTTTGCATCTTGGCATGCCACATATTCATAACTGACAAGATTCATTCCGTCCCTCAAGGATGTGACAAGTACTACATCTGAATAGAAAAAAAAAGGGGGCATATAAGTTGGACAGGAAAAGATTGTTCAAATTTAAATTGAAAACAACAAGAATGAGAAAAAGGAAGATAAAAAATTCAAGGGATACAGATTCAGAGAAAAACAATACTAGTCACATGAAATGCAGACAAACAATGTCTTCATCCAGTATGCCAGAAAATTTTGAACCTAAAGAAACATGGGAATCCATCAAAGTATATAGAATAAGTACCAGTAACAGCATACAGTGCACACAATGCCTGAAAGTCGAGAGAGCGATCCTGCACACAAGGAGAAAATTACCCCATTAAATTGTTAGTACTTAGACATAAATTGAAAGATGGCATAATACTATGAAAAAGAAAAAATAAAGTCCAAAGTATATTAATAGTAATCAAGACATCCTGATTCTAGCATTAAACAAGAAAACTACAAACAGAAAAGCCAATAGCTGAACATTACATATATCCTTTCAATAATATAATCATTATACTGTATATATAAGACAGTTAGAAAATAAATAAAGGTACCAGGTGATGTATCGGGACAGCAGTCAAAGTTCCAAATCTCCCATTAATTCGCCCAACGATTTCATGAACCTGACTTGTAAGTTTTTGATCTGTGAAAAAAAAATATAAGCCGGAAAAATACTAGGTATGCTACCAGAAAGAAGAAACCTTGTATCCAAATAAGAAGCAAAACAAAGTATTTTCCCTAATTGCGCCATATAATGTGGCTGAGCCAACACCAAAATGTAACTCAAAAAAGCGGCAGCAGCTTAGTCAGATTCAATCACTCAGCACAAAGAGGGTGGCAGGTGGAATCTAAAGACTAGCAACTTCTAGGTGCAGATAATGGTACAAAAATAACTTCACAAGGCATATAAGGATGGGGGCATACACTCCGGTACATCTGTTCTCGTTGGCACTGCAATCTGCAGCAAAACCACTTTGTCATGCCAATTTGGGTTTTCCTCTAGAAACTTTTCAAATGCCAGTATCTTTTGAGGGATTCCTTTAATCATATCCAGCCGATCGACACCTAACATTACCTGTCATGTTAAACAGTCATAAGTAGCATTTTAGAGCTCCATCAATTACAGTAGTTAAAGAATCGTGTTCAGAAACAGTCGGTAGATATCATTTAAAGATAGAAGTGTTTGAATGCAACAACAAAGTTACACTCACCTTCCGCCCTGCAAATCTTTCTTTCAGATCCCTAATGTGTTCTTGGACATCAGGAACTTCAAGTGCTCTTATAAAGCGATCTGAATCTATTCCAATAGGAAACTGAAATTTCAAGCACAGTAAATTAAGTACGATTTGATACTGTGCATCTATATGATAAAGATTAAGATTGCATGCAGTTCAAAGTCAAACTAACCTCAAAAGAATGTATACAATACAAAAAACAGATAGAGTTAAAGAGATACCGCAGCCACTCGAGTAAGCCTCCCTTGATCTTCAACTCCTTCAGGCGTACCCTCAAGCCCAAGAATGCGAGTGCAAGCACTTACAAAGTGTCTTGCATAGTCATAAGTGTGAAAGCTGAATTGGAAATAAATGTAGGATCAATTTAGACACTTCATTTGTTTGATTGAGTGAATATAGCTGGAGAACAATAAGTGCATATTTGATCATGGCAACATCTAATATTACATAAGCATGATGGTCAGATGGTAGCAAAACCCTGCAACTAGAGGTCATTTGTTAATTGCATAATCTAACACACTACTTGTGCTTTTGGTAGTTGACATAGAAGACGGAAACATGAAATATTGTCTGACTGGTAGATTTTTCCAGATTCCAAGCTTGAGAAATTTGGAGAATATGCCAACTGCCTAGTATGATCTATGTTAAGCAGAACAAAATAATCACATTGTGCAGGATGTAACCAATACTTACCCGACTAAATCAGCAGCAAGAACTGAACGCAGGAGCTCTGATCGAGATGGCAATGTCCTATGAATTTCAGAGGAAGGAAAAGGAGTGTGCAGAAACCAACCAACTTTCATTTTGCTGTTATATTCCTTCAAGCATTTTGGAAGAAACATAAGATGATAGTCATGGCACCAAACGACATCACCCTCTTCATAGTGCTCATTAACCACATCTGCAAACATCTGATTTGCTTTCTTGTATGCAGCAAACTGTGATTGGAAACTCCGAGTGGTAGCAAGTCGATCTTCTTGTGGAAGCCCAAGGTAATGGAAAAGGGGCCACAAAATATTGTTGCAATAGCCGTTGTAATATTGATGAACAATCTCCTCATCAAGGAAGACAGGGATACACCTCTGTAGGGAAGAGCATCAGTGAGACAGTGATGTTACCATGTTTAAGCACGTTGCTAGCTGGATCCAAGTCTAAACATTTAGAGAATAAAAAATCCATGTATAGAAATGTGAACCTTTTCGGCTAGAGCTTTAGTAAGTGCATTCTGTCCAATTTCATCCGGCACATTTACCCCCGCCCATCCAATCCACTTTGCCTCAAACTCCTTTACACCTACAAACAAAATCAAACACAGGATATACATACTTGTAAACATTGATTATTTTAAACAGAGACAAGAACATTCTGATTAGGACTTAAGAAGATAACGTACCCAAAAGAGCACTGACCAGACCCCCAGCACTTATCTCTAAAGACCATGAATCTTCACCTCTCCTAACAGCAGAGACAGGTAACCTGTTAGCCACAACCAATAGCCTTTGTCTAAGAGGCCTTCCTTCTTGCTTTTCACATCCTTCATTAAGTGCCCTGGCAGTTGCAGCCCCGTCAAAGAATTTGTCAACAAACGAACTTCTAGAGTTTTCATCTTCTCTTTCATGTTCAGTCACCCTGTTATTATCACTTGCCTCATTCTGTGAGGCCCTACTGTTCTTCCGAAGCTCCCTTTCTCTCAAGAGCCGTTCAACTCGATTTGGAATGTGGGATGAATTACCGTTATACTTGTTCCCAGGCATACGTCCACTCCGGTGATGAACCTCCAGTTCTTGGTTTATTATCACCAACGACCCTGGGAGGGTGGAACAACCTTGTCCTACATTTTTTGAAGCAAGTCAGCCATCAGCATATAATAACAGCCAAATATAAGCTTCACAGTTTGATGAATAAGAGCAGAAAACTGCAACACACAGGTCTGATATGGTATCATCATCAACATTACATGTTCTCGTCACTAAAAAGAAATGGATAAGTACCAAAATCACATATCATGAAAACTGGGCCAAAGTGAACTAGATCATACAAACAGGATCCACAGCAAGAAAATGGGGTCTACAACTATCTCTTTCTCACTCCACTGATCTTAGAAGATCAAAAGCTTGCTTTCATAAATCCAACAAAGAAACGAATCGAAAATAGAAAGGGAGAGTAAAACTGATCGACTGAGAGAACAATATCCACAGACCTGTTGGTTACGAGGTGCTCTGGTTACTAGTTACTACGGCCAAAATTTATGAATGTCACTGGATAAAGCACAAACAATTCTACCCAAACCTTTAGTCAAGCTAAGAGAGCAGTAACTTGAAGTGTTTAGATCCGGCCTCATTCATATACAAGATTAGTCCACGTAAAAAGTGTCGGGAATCAGTATCAGTCTGAGCAAAAATAAATAAATGAATAAAAGCACACTTCTTGCAACTATTATAGAACACAAAATCTTGAAACAGAACCAAACCCAAGAATAAGAATCAAAGGCATAACCAAGTTTTGATCTTTGGTTGAAGATGTCAATCTTTGTAAATGGTGTACAGTGTCAACTACAGTAGTGAGGAAACGCAAAAAGAGAGAGATAACAACCTTCAAGATCTTAATGGCAAGGAACTAATGTAGTGAGAGAAATGAAGACAATACTCGTGTAAGCTTTATATGGTATGTAACATCTCACAGCCATGCAGGGATAGTAACGAGAAAGTTGAAAACAGAATAACCCAGAAGCACAAAGAAAATAAGGCCATTATGATATGGGATTCTTCTTTTGTTGTATTTTTTTTTTATAAACAGGGATTCTTCTCTTGTTGTTATTTAAACAGGGATAGTATAGGAGCACACATTATAGATAAGCTTCAGTTTCCATACAAATACGAATTCAGGCTTTTTTAATTTGGGCCTGAAGCATAAAAAGATAATTTCTGCCGCTCAAATAACAACGTCTATTTTTTATTTAACATATTTTTGCTTTCACTGTCCTTTTCTATGGAACACATCTTTGAAAACTGAAAAGAAGCCACAACGTCATATTACTCATAAGAACAAACTTATGGCTCCACACATCACAAAGGACAAAGTTGACACGAGTGACAAGCCGCATGACATATTGTTCCTGGAGAGATGACCAAGTTCCAAAATTACTGGACGAACTTCTAGCCAAAAACGATTACATGTCCGTTAGCACAAATCCTTTTCAAGCACCTCTTAATCTAGCTAGTTGCTTTGAAATTTTTCATCTGTCTGAATTCTTTCTCAATTTCTTCTGGTATTATTGCGCCCATTTGTATTTGGAACTTACCAATAAGAAAAATATCTTTTGCCCAACAAGAGAATATCCTCTTTAGATCTTCTCTTCATATTTTACCTACATTTTTATGTGATTGATTCTATCTATGATTTATAGTCTTTCACTTTTATATAAAGTGCTCTCATACCTACCTGTGCCCTCATATGTACCAGAAAATGAATTTGTAATAATGTGGTTGGCTAAAGTGTTAACTGATGCAATCCCAGTTTGCTAGACACAACATGGCCCGACTCTCACCAAACCTAGTCTTCTACCTTCACATTATTTCCTACTGCACTGGTCATATCTTAATGATTTCGACTGGAATCGGAAAATGGCCTAATGTTCAAGCTTGTGCTTTTGGCATTCTTTAATCAAAGAGAAGCTAAGAACAACTTTTGGATGAAATTGGCCACAATCATTTTCAACCAATGACCAAACCTTGTAAGAACAAGACCAGGATTTCCAAGCTTAATGGGGGTATACGTATACGGTAAACCACATTTCCCTTGTTAAACAATATTGCATTTGTGCAATCTAAAGGTGAACTAAAAACGTTTATAAAATGGGGAACAACCATTTAAAAAAAAATCAAATCTTGCACATTTTTTTCAACTAGAATCAACACTTGCACATTTCCAGAAGGTTGGTAAGAAAAAAGGAGTCAAACTTCTCAACCAAAAGGCTGTTCCAAGCATGGAATAGTAGACCAAAATAACACCTGATTCAAGCATGTTTCCACAAATTCCTCAAACACCAACCATAAAGCTCTCAAGGGTAAGGGGCCAGTGGCAGAGCGAGCTTTCTGTGTCGGGGGGGGGGGGGGGGGGGGGGGGGGGGGGGGTGGGGGCACCCAAAACATGGGGAAGAAAATGGAAGGAAACAAAAATTGAAACCATAGGGAAAAGTAGAAGAAAAACTAAAAAAAAACAATGTACAGCCTCTAAGGTTCGAAATCTGAACATATTGGATACTTAAAATAACAATCTCAACTGTGTCAAATCTTTATATTGGTAATTCTAAACCCGTAAAAGGTAGTTGAGGAAATATGAGGGGGGCCATGGCCAGGACTCGCCCCTGGTGGGGGCCAGACAATAAGAGAAATGAAAATTAGGAGAGTTGCAGACACACAGCTAGTTGAAGTTCCACACTAAACATGTTTCATAATCAGACACAGGAAATCTGAGAGAACGCAGACTGACCTTGATTTTCTTGTTGAAATGAGGAGATAAAAACCCTCTGGTTTTCCAAAAAACCATTTGCCACACAACTATTCCAATTATCTTTGGATGACAAATATAGAGGCATATCTATCTATTTATCTATCTATCTCTAAGCCTTCTTTCCTAAAAAGAAAAAGAGAAAGACCGTGACAGAGAAACCATAGAACATGTGACTATATATTGGATGAATTGAGGCCATGCAAATGCAACAAAATCATATGATGCGCATGCCCTCTTGTATCCTTCTCTGTCATAACAACACAAGTTGAACTCTATTATTATTGTGGTCAGCCACTCGGACTCGTCAGAGATAATAAGGCCACTACTTTGCACTATAAAGAAGATTTTCCAGTAAACATAAATTTGTCATACATACAAGGAATTCGCCCATAATCTTGGTGAGCCCCATCCAATCTGGGCTTTCACAGTGAAAAATAAATGAATTGCAAAAAAGCCAAGTTGCAGGAAACCAACACAGAAAACTTGACCTTGTGTGCCCAACTTCTAGCTGGAAACACTGAAGCTTCTTTTAACCTATGCTATTTTAAATGACAATTCCATTCTTGATAATGAACTTTTGAGGTTTTTACCACCAGAGTAGGATGGAGCTGCACAAACTCAGGTGTAAAGACAAAAAAAAATAAAAAAAATAAACCTTGTTCAGAGTAAGTGACTACTGTTTGGTAGCCTCAAAGGCTAAAACCACCTTTGCATAAAGCCAATCAGTGCACCTTTTTTGTATGTTTCAGTGGACGGAAAAGTCCAACACTTAGAGTCAGCACCTCTTAGAGTTCATAGTTCATCATAACAAAATATTATTTCATTTGTAATATGGCCAAACCAAAGCACAAAATACCTCTTGGGCCAAAAACAGGTAGAAAACTATCCACACTTTGGTGACAATTAAGAAAACTTATTCATACACGGCCAAAATCAAAGCGGTTGACCAATCAATAAGAGAAAGAGAAGCAGGCTAGCATCATCATCATCCACAAATGTCACACACATGAATAAACTAAACTTCAAATTTCAAGTTCCAAAGTCTACTAAACTTGTTATATCAGACCATTTATTAGCACCAGAAATGAACAAAAGAAATTGAAGAAGGAAAGGCTGAGAGAGCTGAGGTAACTCTGCCAGCTGTTACCGATCGACCTTACATCTGTAACGGACTGTAATATCACTCTAGGATGTTTACAGCTTGTCCTCATTTTCTAACTGTAATCTGTACGTTTGCCTAGTTTCAAATCTCAAGGACATAGTTATGAGCCTAAATTTACGGATGAAAGTGAAACTACTCGGAAGAATTTTAATTATATTTAAGAGATTAGAGCAAAGATCACACTCGGATAGTCGAACAAAGAAAATATGAAATCTAGCTACGAAAATACAAAGCGCAAGAGCAAACTAGGACGATCTCAAGAATATATCAAATAGAGCAACGATCAGCGAAAAACTCAAAAGAGAAGAATCGATCAGGCAGAGATGCATTCAGAGAGAGAGAGAGAGAGAGAGAGAGAGAGAGAGAGAGAGAGAGAGAGAGAGAGAGAGAGAGGGAGAGAGCTAACCGAACACCGCAGTAAGATTCCGACGAAGAGAGAGAGAGAGAGAGAGAGAGAGAGAGAGAGAGAGAGAGAGAGAGAGAGTGAGTGGTGGAAAAAGTGAGAGTGAAAGAGGTTGGGGGGGGGGGGGAAGGAATTTATAGGCATGGCGGGGAGAGCGAGGAGGTTATGTGTTCTGGCCAATCGATTCCCTCCAACGCCCAATTAGTTAATTATTTTGAAATTTTTGCTAGTTTCTTTGAAATTATATACAGGGGAAATGGGAAAAAAAAACTCAGTTTAGTCTCTTTCCTCAAAAATTTATTATAAGTTTTTCATCATAAAAATGTCTATTCTGTTTTTAAGTTTGTAACAAACTAGAGTTTTCATCATATTTACGTTATTTGTCACTCTCTATTTCTCGCTTTGTTTTCTTTCACTTTGTTTTATCTCTCTTCGTTTGAAAATCTCATGTCAGGTTTCTTTCACTTTGTTTTATCTCTCTTCGTTTGAAAATCGCCGTCGTGTTCCTTCTCGTCGCCGTCACTTTCGCATTTCGTCGTTGAGTTCATTCTCTCTGTTGCATTCACAGTCTTCGTCGGCGTTCTTATTGTTCTTTGTAAGTAGGGAAATCTCTGTTCGGAAACCCTATGTTTTTGTTTTTCTCTATTCTAAGCAGTTTGTGTGTTCCTTTTCGTGGTTCGTATCTATGCTTTCTATATTTTTGAAATGTTTTTTGTTGTTGTTGGCATTTTTCTATGGTTTTCAGTTTGATTTTTCGGTAATTTTTCACTTTTTTTCATGATTTTTTGTAGAATGTATATGATGTAGTGTGTTCAAAATGTTATTTGTTTGTTGCATTAGTTGCTATTGTTGTTGTGTTTGTGATAGAAGTCTTTTTTCTGGATATCTTTGAAGTATCTGTTTGAGTATTTGTCTGAGTATCTGTCTATGTATCTGTTGAAGTATCTGTCTTAATATCCTTTCAAATTTTTTGAAATGAATGTTGTTGATGTTGTTGACATTTTTCTAAGGTTTTCTGTTTGACTTTTGGTTGTTGTACTAGTTTGTTGTTGTTGTTGTGTGTGTGATATAAGCCTTTTTTCTAGATATCTTTTAAGTATCTATCTTGGTATTTGTCTAAGTGTCTGTCTGAGTATCTGTGTGGGTATCTGTTTGACTATATGTCGGTGTATCTGTTAAAGTATCTATTTTGGATATATGTCTGACTATATATGTGTGTGTTGATCATTTGCAGTTATTCTATATTTAATGGGGAAACACAGTAGAGCACATCAAGATTCAGTTAGTGAATCTGAAAGAAAGCGAAGTGAGAGATCATCAATGGTATGCTAAAACTGCAGAATCTGATGTGCTTGCTTCTTCATCTTCTTCTTCTTCCAAGGAGGAGCAGTTTGTTTATAAAAAATGGAGCAAGGGACGAAGACTGACTTCCTCTTCATCTGGTCCTACTATTTCTAATGATCATCTTGTGAAGATTATCAGGGAAACTATAAAGAAGAAGAAGAAGAAGAAGAAGAAGAAGAAGAAGAAGAAGAAGAAGAAGAAGAAGAAGAAGAAGAAGAAGAAGAAGAAGAAGAAGAAGAAGAAGAAGAAGAAGAAGAAGAAGAAGAAGAAGAAGAAGAAGGTTGAGTCTTCTGAATCAACTTCTGATAGTGATTCAGAGAGTAAGAGTGATGATAAAGTAGATGTCCCTTCTGATAGTGATTTAGAGAGTAAGAGTGATGATAAAGTAGCTGTTAGACAACAGGAGCAAGTAATGGATAACTTATTTGAGCCGGAAATTGTTCAGGTGGTGGAAAGGACTTGGAAGTGTTAGTTCTAGTCCTATTTACACTATTTTCATAAATTCATTGTTAAAAACTGGAATAAAATCAACCATGATGTGAAGAAGAGGCTGAAGGATACACCCTTCAATGAGCTAATTCGTGCTTTTATTGATGGTGATATTGATCAACGGGACTGCTTGAAGTCGGATGATTCTATTGTTGTTATGGGTGACACATACAGGAAGGAAAATAGGGAGTTTCAGTTCCATCCGACGTGTGTTCACCATATCACTCCTATTTTTATCGAATCTGTGTTGGGTTTAAGCTGCATTGGAAAACCAATTCTATTGAACGATAAGATTGTGAAGATTTCAGAGTAGCTGTGTAGGTCGTTTGGGGGCGAGGCAATCAGCAAGACCAACCAGCAGTATGTTGGAGAAAATAATTGGTGACAAAGATAGGGTTGACGACTGTGTTCGTCTTTTGGTTTTGTTTCTTTTGGCTTCTGTTTTGTTGCCTAATTCCAAAGAAATTTTGGCGCTTGGCTTTGCAAACTACATGTGCAGTATTGAAGGAATAAAGGAATATGCTTGGGCAACTATTGTCTATGACGACCTGTTCAGTGCATTGGACATTTATGCAAAAAAATTTGTTCCAGAAGTAGCCATAAAGAAAGAGGAAGCAAATAAGCTGGAGAAGAAGAAGGCAGAGAAGATGAAGGAGCAGAAGGCGAAGAATGATGACGATGAGGATGAGAAAAAGTGTGATAGAAGTAATGCGAAGAATATTGGTTGTTGCACCATTATTATACCGGTAAATTTTCTTGAGTATCTGTCTGTATTTTTGTCTGAGTATCTGTCTGTGTATCTTTCCCTTATTATTTCATTATTATTTTTTGTATCAGTTTTATTTTGCTTAATGTTGTCAAACCAAGAGCTGACAAGGAGAATTCAAAGGTTGGCATGGTTTACAACCTCAGTGATATTATGGATCATTTCTGAAATATCATAAGCTTGGATATGCTTACGGTGAGTATCTAACTGTTGTTGTTATTGTTGTTAATAGCTATCTTCATGATAGCTATCTTTTGGTTTTGTCTAAATAGCTGTCTTCTGGATATCTTTCTAAATAGTTGTCTGCGTATCTATCTAAATAGTTGTCTGAACCTCTTTTTCACAGACCAATTATTTTTTTCATTTGAGGACTAAGAAAACTAAAGTTGATGGTGATATAGTTCCTGTCCTGGCAAGTATCAATGATATGGCCCAGGATGACTATGCCAAGTTTGAAGCTGAGTTGAGTGCCAAGCAAGATAAGTTGAAAGATAGTGAAGAATATGCTCAGAAGTTGCATAAAAGTATCATGCATCATGATGAGCAAATAGCAAAAAAGGATTCTCAATATGAGGAATTACACAAAGTCAATTTAGTCTGTGGGCAGGTACTTGGTGTTTTGAAAAAAGATTTGAACTCTCTGCGAATAGAGGTTAAGCAGAAGGAATACATTGAGTTTAGTTTGGGAGTTCTAGACCAGGAGAATAAGTCTCTGGACTGGGAGAATAATTCTCTTAGGAATCAATTATTAGCTAATGTAAATTCTACGGATATGATGGCATTATTGAAAGCAGAGAATGTAGATTCCCAGAACAAACTACTGGATGCGAAGAGTCAACTTGCTTCAACTGTCAAAGAGAAAAGTGTGTTGGAGAAAAGATTAAGTAAGATGAATGATGCTGTAGAAGCTGTTGCTCGAGTTGTTGTTGGAGAGATTCCGTTGTTAAAGAGGGAACTCAAGGAAGCACAACTGCAACTTGCTGCTCAAGAGAATATACAAATTTCTGTGGGGTGATTTTCCTTTGTATTTTCTTTTTGGATCTGTATTGTATCTGTCTGAGTATCTATCTAAGTATTTATCTTTATATTTGTGTCTACATCAGTTATATGTAGTGTATCTGTCTGTGTATCTATGTTTTTGCTTTGGAAATGTAGTGTATCTATCTTTTGTAACTTTTCTCTTTTCATTGAATGTTTTTTTTGTATCACTGTTAGGAAAATTGTCTGAGACGAAGAAGAGTTTCCAACGAGTAGAGTTTGCACCATCTTTCAATATAGAGATTACCCCCACTCCTAGTCTAGTGGCATTGCATGATCCTATGTTTGTGTCTCCAGAGGTAGTGGAAAGCCTGGTGACTCCTTCTCCTTTTATTGGTAGTTCACATCCTTTGTCAGTCAGCATGGATTTGATTTGCAAGGCACTTCCTGGGCCTGGTGAGAGACTCAACAGAGAAAATATTTATTTATACTCGTATGTTAATAATTTAAAGGATAAGTTCAGGAAACCCTTTAAGAGGAACGAGATCTACTGGTGTATTGATGTTAAGGCAAAGCCCCAGACTAGACGAGGGAACAAAAATGTTGACGTGGCGGATGTAGTACTTAGTGGAGAGTTTGAAATTGTTGATGTATCTTCACCCTTGGTAGTGAAATTGCACAACAAGAATAGGAGCGAGCCGGGAAGAATCCATGTGAGTTTGAGTGATGAGGAGAAGTTGGTTGTACCGTTTGTTGGAAGTGATGTTTTCCAATACATGGGACAGCACCACCAGAGTGCATTGGAGAGGTACTGGATGAATGTTGTTAAAACCGGGTGAGTATCTGTTATTGTATTTGGCTGAGTATCTATTTTTTTTATCGTAATGCTTCAGTTTTAATTGTGCTATGCTGTTGTTTTGGACAGAGATTATTTTTTGGATGGTATTGCTTCTTTTGAGTTCTTTGACCGGGAAGATGTGGAGTTTATTATTGATGGCCAAGCGATCTCGAACTCTATTTTTGATTGCTATTCCACTATTTTGATTGAACAAATACATGATATGGGAGTTGAAAGTTTCTATGCTTTTCACATTGGCTCATGTAATCCTTCTTTTATGTTTTTAGCCTATGTGTGTTTTAATTTTTTGTGTCTTTCCGCAGTGTATTTTTTTAGCCTATGTGTGTCTTTAATTTTTTTTTTTTGTTGTTGGCAGGTTTCTGGGTCAGATCTTAAAATAAAGCTGATGCATGAATGCCTTTTTGAGAAGTTGTTCAAGGTTTTGGGCAACAGTGGCAAGCTGTTGTTCCCGATCCTTTCTCATGGATATTTCCACCTTCTAGCCTTTGACAAAAGTGTACCTTGCTGGTCTCATTATGACTCACTGAAAAAGAATTCAAATCCGATAAACAATCCGCACTTTCGGGAGGCACTAAACGGTAATGTTTATTCTCACTTTCTACTTTTTCTTTTATATTTCTTTTCTAGATGTTTAGTATTTACAGTTTATTGTGTTGATGCAAGTTCGTTTGGTGTCCATGTGGATGGATTCGGTGAGTCGTAAAACGGGAGACCAAAGACTATCTTCTTGCTTAGGATTCTTGAGCTGTTGATCCACGACCTGTTAGACAGCTACCCATTGTAGTTCAGAAATGACATGTCATTTTTTGTCACGTCTATTCATTTTGAATGACAGGTACAAGAACAGATACTTGAGCAAATAGGAATTGAAAATGACAGAATAATAGATTCATTCTTTAAATAACACCATTCATTCTCTAAATTAAAATAGATTCATTGATAATATGAAGCAAAAAATACAATAATAGAAATTATAAAAGTACATAATAAACTAGAATGCTTCCTCTTTAATGCTTTCTCTTCCTTCTGCTGCTTGGTCCATCGAATCCTAGCGGTGGGGGAGGCAGCATCTCGAAGATTTGGCGAAGAAGTTGAATGATTGTCTCATCATTCTCCTTGATGAGTTTTGGTTTTGCCTTGAGATCCTTGAGGTCATCCTCAAGGTTAGTCATCCTAATGGATAACTGTTGGAGCATAGTTGGAGGTGGAGAAGTTTCTTCTTGACTGTGACGGCACCGGCGTTTGGTTTCCTTTCTTTCCCTCACCATTTCTTCTATCATCTCTTCAACAGAGTCCTCAGGTTCCTTCTTTGATTTTTTGGAGTTGTGCTTCCTGCAGGTGTTGATCATTTTATCTTTTTGAAAAGCAACGAAGGAGAGGGTGGAGAAATTTTTTTGTTTTGTGAAGGAGTTATGTTCAATACGTTTTTATTTACAGAGAATGAAATGTTGTGTTGAGTGAGTGGTTGCGTCTTTTCTTCTTGGATGAAGGGCTGCGTATTAATATTTTTCAATGCGGTTATGCATGTTTGTTTGGAGGAGAGGAGAGGAGAGGAGAGGAGAGGAGAGGAGAGAGAGAGAGAGAGAGAGAGAGAGAGAGAGAGAGAGAGAGAGAGAGAGAGAGAGAGAGAGAGAGAGAGAGAGAGAGAGAGAGAGAGAGAGGGAAAAATAAAAAGACGCGAGAATAAACCGTTTCATCAAGAAAAGACATAGTAGTTCGTTCTCTATAAATAAGATTGGCTTCCTCTATCCTCCATAACATGTTTGTGTTTCATTATCAACTCCTTTTACTCGAGCTCTTCTTCTTTCTCTAAATCTTTTATTAACAAACAATACTATGGAACTTAGGAAGAAGAACCCAAACAACTCAGACACCTTTGTTCATTCAACATAAGATGATTTTGGTCCATCAAAGTCCAAGTCCTCCTCCTCTTCCTCCTCCTCCTCCTCTGAGGACTCTGCATCTGACCCTTATCCTCCTGCTGCTAGACCTTTTGTAGGTCTTGTTTCTGATGACCCCCTTCAACATTTGGTGAAGAAGATGGGTCGTATGAAGCGTCGTATGGATACTATAAAGGAGGATATGGACTTGGTCCTTGCTGAATAGAACCAGATGCTTGATTTTCTTAAGGGCAACATATCTCATCTTCCATCATGTTTTGAAGGGGGGAGCAGCAAGAATGCCAAGATGTGAAGCATTTAATTTTCTTGTGTTTGTTATTAGTTATTATTTTTTGTTGTTTGTAATTGAACCTATATTATTAATGAAGTTTATGTTTATGTATCTTTGTTCTTCATTTTATGTTCTTGGCAATGGATTTGATAAATGAATGTGTATATACAACATCATCAGCCAGGTCCAAACAACTACTCAAACAACTATGCATGAATTTTAGCAAATCAATTCAGTCAGATACTCCTACAGATACTAGACAGCTATCCTTAAATTTTATTGAATAAATGCATTAACTTATGCAATATAATGTTTATTTTTTTCTTTTTTACGATGCAGTATAAAACACAAAAACAAGAGACCCAAAAACTACCTCAAATTTGTGTTTGTATTTTGCAAGTAACAAGTTGCAGATCTGAAATTCGTATACAGATATCCAGATAGATACGTAGATAGATACTTACTTAGATAGATACTTAAACAAATAATATTCAAATTTTAGAAAATTATTCTGAGAACATCTTTAATAATCCATATTGACTTGTATGTTCAATCGATAGGGTTGTTGCAGGTTCTTCTATTGTGACCAGTTTGGTGACATCTTGAGCACTCTGTCAACATTGTTTATTTTTCTCCTTTCTTCCTCATTCTTTTTTTTATTTGGTCTCCCCAATTGTTTCTTTGTTAATGGAAGTCTGACGTTCGATCCGTATTGTGACAAACCCTGAAGCGATTTCTCAATGTTTACTACTGGATTGAGTGTGAATGAGTATGCTTGTCTATAATACTGAACTTTGTACAAGTTGTCCACGTAATCGTAAGGTTCTTTTCCTATCTCTTGAATGACAATAAGGGAATGGAAGCAGGGAAACCTCAGCAATTGCCACTGTCCACATGAGCAGGTCTATGTCTCCATGTTGATTGCACTACTGTATTTGTCAACCTGAACTTCGTAGATAAGACCATTGGAGTTCATCACTCTCCAATGCCTTTCTATATTAAGTATCTCAATTAGTTTTCCTTCCATCCTCGGTCCCATTATAGTGTGTCATATTTCAGATTCTTCTTTTTTACTTGCAATCATTTCCATCACCTTTCTCTTGGAAGAAGAGTAACAGAAAAAGGAATAAAACAGTGAAATATACAGATATCCTAGAATTAATAGAATGAATCTGGTTGTAATGTAACAATAAACAAATATCTAGACAGCTACCCATGAAATAATAGAATGAATTAGTTTGTAATGGATGACCTGATTTCATCAGCAAGATAGAAGACAGATAGTGTGCAGAGATGTACTATCCAACTGTTGAAGCACTCTGAGATGTTGTTTATTATTTCACCATACCAATCTCGTTCGAAGAATGAAGCACACCATTTTTCCTTTTGGAGATCCTTGAAGAATTCAGTTATCTATGTATATCCACCTTCTAGCTTAAGCTGGTTAAAAAGAAACTCATATTGCCTTTAGCTTCTAGCATATGCACATTGCATGAAGATTTCAGAAATTCTATCATTCACGTGCCCCCTGTAGTTGTCTTTGATGTTAGCAACCAAGTGCCGAAAACAGTAGCCGTGCTCATCATTGGGAAACACTTATGGAAGAGAACTTATGATTCAATTACCACGATCTGAGAGAAATGTTATTTTCCTTCGAGTATTAGTTTTTAGGTTTATGTTGTGTCTATCTATCTCATCTTTTAGGTTCATCAAGAACCACCTCCAGTTGCTATCATTTTTGGCATCAATTATGGCAAATGCAATTGGATAGAGTCCTGAAAAAGAACCAAAAAGGTGAGGCTCCTAGTTGTATAGTAAGTACTGAAGTGTAGTTTATAAACAAAAAATAGATATGCAGATAGATACTCAGTCAGCTACACAGACAACTACTCATATAGTCTTATCTTTCATATGTCTACATTACCTTGATCTGCATCTTTTGCAGAGACCCTCATGATCTGTCCTTTGTATTTGTTTTTGAGGAATATACAACAAAACTTAACATATGAAATCAACGAGAGAGAGAGAGAGAGAGAGAGAGAGAGAGAGAGAGATGTGAAGCAGCTTTCTCTTAAAGAGGACAGTTCGAATTGAAATTAGGGAAGAAGGGCAAAATTGGTAGAAAAAATAGGTTTTATAACTTTTTGATTTTTTTTTGGAGAAAATGGTATCAACTGGGTTTTTTTTTGGAAAAAAAAAGGTCATAAGTTAAACATTTTTTACTTTGGTGTCATAAATTGATTTTTGTGGAAATCTTATCTTTTTTATTTGTTTTTAAATAATTTCTCCTAATATATATTCATACAAAGAAAAAAATAAAATGTTTTTTATATATGTTTTTGGATAGAAATAAACTATTTACAGTAGAAAATCTCTTTGTTGATTTCAAAGAGAAAAAACTTAATTTTAAATATCTCGTACATGTAATTTGTACGATTGCATGCGTAATAATAAAGTTTCATTAAGTGATGGATCTGTTGAGAGTATATGTGATTGCATACTATTAAAATGTCACAGAAAAATATCTGCATAATTACGATATGGTGTAAGATTTTCTTTGTCTCACCAATAATGCTATGACAACGAAGTGTCACATTAAACGTGAGATTCTCCGGTTTGACTACTACGTAATGAACAATATGTCATATTAAGTGTAAGATGACAACGCAATAACAAAGTATCACATTCATTGTGACATTCCTCGTCTGACAACACAATGACAAAGTGTTACGTTAAATAGAAGATTTATTGTATGTTTCATGTAAATCGTGACACAATATTGTTTGGCGCATAATCACATATGCGACATTGTACAGATATCGTGTCCCTAAGATTATCACTATTATAAAGGAAAAAACACAATTATTTAGGTCCAACAGCTCATGTAAAATATTATCTCTATTCTATAAAAATGATATGAAAGAGAGATAATTTATCTAGATATGTATAGAATTTTCAAAATTTGTATCTTCATCCTAAAATTTCTAAAATTTATTGGCCAGCTAAGAGATTATGATACTGAACTAATTAAACAGCTAGGCGGCCTGATTGAAAATAATTCAAAGTTTGCCGCCTCCGTGCCTTCACTAAACACAACAGCACAATGACGGAGCCAGCTTTGGATGTCGCGGGGGGGTGCACCCAAAACATGAGGTGAGAAATAGAAGAAACAAAAAATGAAACCATTATTAAAACTTAGGGGAAAATAGCAGTAAAACCATTGTGCACTTGTGGTGGTTCGAATACTAGACAACTGTCATTAAAACCGCAAGTGCAGTGTGCCAAAGCCTTTTTCAATGCAGATCCAAACACACACAAGCTATTTGTTATATTCTGAGGGGGGCATGACTTGAACTCGCCGTGACTCCTCCCTGCAGTTGCATGAGATTGACTATACTCTTTGCTCCGTCAAATTCCTCGTAATCAATATGAGAGTCTTTGAGATGGAACTTAGTGCTATTGCGGAAATTAGGTTAAACTTTCAGCAGTTTATATAAACTTTCTGCTTTCAATAGGAAATAAAACAGAAACTGTCTGCTAGCCCCCCCCCCCCCCCCCCCCCCCCCCACACACACACACACATAATTGTATATGCAATGACCGATGACAGAAGCATATATATAAAACCGTCACCTTTATTTATATATCTCAGGGATTCTCATCGGCCTTAGTTAGCTTGGCCCTCATGTGAGCTCAATTCCCACCTCGCATTTGAACCCAATCAATATCTTGGCTTTCTGTTGTTTATGTTGGCTTCTATAAAACTAGGCGAGCAGACTAGCTTTATCTCTCTAAATGCATCCCTAGCTTCCCCTTCCTTTTAAGAAAAGCTAGCATGCACTTTGGCCACCACCACCTTTGGTACCTCCACTACCCAGAATATATACTGAAGCTCATATATATATATATCAATTTCACTAATGTTTACATTTTTTTTATATCATTTTCAGGTATAGAGTATTATATTAATTTTTTGATCATATTTTATCATCTCTATCGTTCAGATCTTAGGTTCTAATGTGTAGATCAAACATGTAATTTTTCAGTCCAAATAATGATCGTTAAGGTATTCAAAACTGCAATTGAAGTTTATGAGTATGAACGATTCAGATTTGACAGATTTGGTCCGTCCCTTGATTTAATCTAGTTTGATACATTAACGATCACCATTCTGGCTGAAATTTTACAGAAATGATCTACTCATATAGACCTAATAATTAGACGGTGGAGATGTTAAAATATGATCGAAAATTTTGTATAATGCTCTATACCTGAAAATGACCAAAAAAAGATATACCTTAGTGGAAGGGCCCTCATATATATAAATATATAAATATATATACATATATACACACACACACACACCCCTTTCTACTAAGGTATACTTATTTTTGGTCATTTTCAAGTATAGGGCATTACACCAATTTTTCGATCCTATTTTACCATTTTCACCGTTCTGATCTTAAGTCCTAATGTGTAGATCAAGCTTGTAAATTTTCAGCCAAAATGGTGATCGTTAAGGTATTCAAAACTGCAATTGAAGTTTATAAGTATGAATGGTTCATGTTTGACAGATTTGGTCCATTCTTTGATTTAATCTAGTTCGATACATTAACGATCACCATTTTGGCTGAAAATTTACCGGAATTATTTACTCATATAGACCTAATATTTTGACGATGGAAATGTTAAAATATGATCGAAAAGTTTGTCAAAAAAAGGTATATCTTAGTGAAATGGTCATATATATATAATTTCCACAAAACCGATCCAGATTATTCCAATTCATTTTTAGGGCAATAATTTGGACAAGAATAAAGATCGATCGCGAACCAAGATTCTTAATTATTTCGATCAGTGTACGTGTAGATCGCCTTTGATTTGATCCTTTTTTTCACCATTGGTGCTTGCTTCATCCACCTAGCTCGTTCTAAAGAGTTTGCGGAGCACATATTAAAGAACTTTTTTCTGTAGTGTTCTTACATATATAGATGTCAACTTTCTGATGAAGCTCATCACTGGTAAACCGGCCTTTTGTTCTTTTATCATGGCCAAAAAAGTTTCTTTTTCTTCGTAACAAAAGGACTTCTTGATCAACGAACGTTCTTTTGTTATAATGGAAGCTAGCTAGGTCGTTCATGAACTAGTAGTGCCAGTATACGTGGTAGATTCTCCATCCATACTTGTGTCGCTAGCGAGGTTCTGTTTTTAGAATTTAGGACGCGTTTCGATCAATATTTATGTACAAAATATGCATACGTACATAAAGTTCATATAGAAATTAAGATTCCAAAATATAATCTTAATTTCCTGCATTAGTGTGGTTTTATCACTAGCTAGCCAGATGTAACCTTCTCCTTGGTTTCAACACTTGAGCTATAGCATGTCTACCAGGAATTGGAGAAGGGAATATGCTTGCTAACTAGCTAGCTAGCTAAGGCTTGATGATCTTGATCAGAAAAGAATCAAGTAGTCTGCTTTTTTTGTGAACGTACGTTGACAAGTTTTACAGGGTATGTGCGGAACACAAGCGTCTAAGAATCTTATCTTCTATTAGTTCATATATATTGTTCGATTCATCCAAATTTAAAACGGCTGAAAATATGAAATGAGTCCCATATGTGTTGCTACTCTGCTACACTACTGATGAAGAAGGTGCACCCCCTGAACTTCAGGTTGCTGCATGTGCATCCAACATAGCCAGTAAAGTGAAATTTAAGTTTGATTTTCAAATGGTATGTGAGATGAGATTTTTAATTTATTTATAAAATATGAGATAACGAGCATAATATTTCAAGGTAAATTTTTTTAAATTTTCATACCGAGTATAACAGCCTCGAGATAAATTTTCTAACTTCTTTGATTTAAAATTTGGTTGCAAAACTTAATTACCACAATAATCTAGATTTAGGTCTAGATAGGTTTTAATACCGTAATATTATTATATGCCTCTAGTTTCTATGGATTAATATATGTTCTCAGAGAAGGGGATTTCATTACCTCTTCCTCAAAAGTTGAATATTAGTGATGGTCCTGGGGGGAGTCACGGTTATTGGTGAACATCACGGTTAATTGTGATTTCACATTGGAAAAAAAAAACGATATTTGTGACTAATTGTGAAAGTCATAATTTTTCTGGGGTGTGGTATGAAGCCACCAATTTTTGTATCAATTTTGTGACCATCATCATTGATCACGTTTTTTATTCCATAAACTTGATATTAGTGATCGTGGTTCTTTCGATTGGATACTAACACTACCACAAATGGAAACATTACCGGCGAGATTCCGGCCAACAAGGCCGGCGACCGGAAAAGTCGCCGGTAATGTTCAACATTACCGGCGACTTACTCTGTCGCCAGTAATGTCTTTCGCCGGAAATGTGTGGCTAGACATTGCCGGCGACGGTTGGAGTCGTCGGTAATGTTTTGGAACATTACTGGCGATTTTCCGGCGTAAAGTCGCCGGTAATGTCCTCATTTCCGGTGACTTACTCCGTCGCCGGCAATGTGTCTTATATTAGATGCCGGTTACGGCAGCTCGATCATTCAATCATTTTGATCGAAAAAAATCCAGAGAAATCGAAAGAAGGAAAACGTACGCTCTGAAATCGATCATTCGGTATATTGTCAAAATTAAGGTGCGCGTCGAAAACTCGATCACTCGGGAAGCTATATATATAGGTAGGTGTATATATACGTATATGTGTATGTATATATATATGTGTGTGTGTTGATCAAATCCAATTCGTGAGATATATATGAAATGTTGTTGATGTCACCGAAACGAGAAAACAGCTTGTAGTTAATCTTGTGTCTGAATCAACGACTGGTATTATCGTATTGTTATTGGAGCCAGGCTTAACAGAGCCTCGCTTAACAGAGCCTCCTACCCAGTCAAATACGTTTTGAATTGAAAAAAGAAGAATACCATCATCGAGTACTGAATCGAATTCAGAGATTAGATCGATATATATATATATATATATGCATGCATGTGTTGATTTAATTAGAGTTGAATTGAGATATCGCGTCGATTATTAGTAGTGAATGTGTGTATATATATATAATTAATACGTAAAATTGTTAGAATTTTCAGGATGGACAAGAGTTGGATGAGCCTCGAAAGATGGGATGTCAGATATCACGAGGGAATTAGGAGTTTTGTGGATTTTGTGAAGGCTAATTGTGGAGACACTACACTTCATTATTGCCCGTGTAAAGAATGTAAGTGTTTCAGCGATCGATTTAGATTTCCCATTGATAAAGTCCAGAGGCACCTGAGTAAATACGGGTTTTGGGATAAGTACACTTGTTGGATTTATCACGGTGAAACATCGGTAGCGGGTCCGCATGATCATGGACAATTTGGTGAGAGGGTCAGTCCACGCTATGATCATGGAGATTTTGCTGAGAGGGGCAGTTCATCCTATGATCCAACATCGATATTAATCAATGATATGTTTCCTCATGAGAGCCGTGTATTTGCTGATGAAGCACCAAATGTCCCTCCCGTCGTTGAGGGTTTCCCCCATATCGAGCCAGTTGAACCATTACCTGGAGCTCATGTCAACACAAGCGGTATGGACAAGTACAACAACCTGATTGCATTGCAACAGACTCCGTTGTACGACGGTTGTAGTAAGACTGTTCTTGAAAGTGTGATGGGAGTGATGCAGCTTAAAATGGAGAACAAAATGTCTGTCAAAGCTGTGGATTCTTGGTTGAAGTGGACTGCTTCGCTACTGCCACCCGGTCATCGTCTTCCTACCACTCATCATAAGGTGCGACATATCCTGAAAGATCTTGGGCTTTCCTACATCAAAATCCATGCATGCAGATATGATTGTATTCTCTTTTGGGGAAAATATCTCGAAGACCTTGAAGCCTGCCCGGTTTTTACAGAAAGGTATAAGTTGACTCCTGCAGGCAACAAGAAAGCTGTGAAGATACTTCGATATTTCCCGCTTATTGATAGGCTGGAGCGGTTGTTCATGTATGCTTTCACGGCCGAGGCAATGAGATGGTGGGCTGAGAGGAACTTGCCTGACGATGACACCCTTATACACCCTTCCGACGGAGAGGCTTGGAAGCACATGGTCAGGGAGTTTGATCATTTTGCAGCAGAGGTCCGAAATGTTTGGCTAGGGCTCTCATCTGACGGATTCAACCCGTTTGGCAACATGAGTCTTCAATACAGTATATGGCCAGTTATTTTGGTACTGTACAACCTTCCACCATGGATGTGCATGAAGAAGGAATACAATATGCTGACTCTGTTAATTCCGGGCCCGGGTTATCCAGGAAAGTGTCTCGATGTGTATTTGAGGCCTTTGATTGAGGAGCTTAAGTACCTGAGTGAGTGTGGCCACCCCACTTACGATAGGTTCAAAAAGGAGATGTTCCAGATGCATGCCATGCTTGTTGGCACCATCAGTGATTTTCCTGCCCGCGGTATGTTGTCGGGCAATGTTACCAGGGGTTACAGGGCTTGTTCAGAGTGCATGACGGTTGATTGTTGCAGTCCTCATTGCAGTAAAATTGTTCAGATGCGTCACCGTTGTTGGCTTCCATATGATCACCCATTTAGGCAGGATCCAGACGCGTTTGATGGGACAGTGGAAACAGGTGTGGCACCCAGGCGATGGACAGGGGAAGAAATTTTGGAAGTGTTGAATGAATATGATTTTGGTCAGCTGAGCAATCATCCTAACATAGTGGCGTCAATTCCAGACAAGCCCGAAAGGTATAAGTTTTGGACACACAAGAGCATATTCTGGGAACTCCCCTACTGGCCCAGGTTGCCTATCAGACATTACCTAGATGTCATGCACATAGAGAAGAATGTGTGTGAAAGTGTGGTGAGCACAGTTCTTAACTTGGAGGGGAAAACAAAAGACACCCCTAAGGCACGTATTGATCTGAAAGCTATGGGACTGCGGAAACATTTGTGGTTACGAGATGGTAAGAGAAAAATGCCGCAAGCTCCTTACACCGTCAAGCCGAAGCATAAGCATGAAATTTTTCGGTGGCTGAGTAATGTCAGGTAAATATTCTTATATATGACTATGCAGTACGGAAATTGGTTTGCCTTTAATTTTTACCGGATTATGGTGATATGCGAGAAATATAATTGTTGCATATGGCTATATATATATATATATACATGCAGGTATCCTTATGGCTATGCAGGAAATATAAGCAGGTGTGTTAACTACCGGGACAATAAGATGTACGGATTAAAGAGTCATGACTGTCATGTACTGCTTCAACGCCTTTTCCCTATTTTCATTCGAGGGTACCTGCCCAAGGAGGTGGTGGAGCCGTTGGTGGCCTTGTCAAGATTCTTTCAGAAGTTATGCACCAGGGAAGTTAAAAAATCAGATCTCAGGGAGATGCAAGATGACATAATTTTTATCATGTGCAAGCTTGAGAGGATATTTCCGCCAAATTTTTTCGACATCATGCCTCACCTAACGATCCATCTTCCCGAACAATTGTTGCTTACCGGTCCCGTACACTACACTTGGATGTATCCCATGGAAAGGTACATTTGGTTTGCCTCTGTTTTTATATGTAAAGTCTTAGTTTTACCCCTTTTAACATGCACTTGTTAACTTGTAGACAATTGGGAGCCTACAAGGACTATGTGAAGAATAAATATGCACCTGAATGGTGTATCGCTGAAGCATATGTTGTGCACGAGTGTGTCACGTACACCAAAGTGTATTTGGGAGCGCTTGAGGACCCCCAACAACAGATGCCGATAGATGAACCTCAGTTCAACCTTTCTATCATCTCCAATGACGTTGTAGTACAGGGAATCTTGCCAAAGTCGTACAAGTTGGATGAAAATGAGGTAGTCATTGCCCACTGGTCGGTACTGATTAACTGTGAAGAAGTACAATATTGGAAAAACTATCATCTTCACTGCCCTGCTATTGCCGGAAATGTTGATTACCACAACAGGACGTTTGCAAACTACTTTGATCCATGGGTAAGGGTATATGTGTATATGTCTTTTTTTTTATTGCCATTTTCCTTATATAGCATGTGTGTACGTACGTGGTTTTGTGGTTTCTATGTTCATAATGTCTTGTGTGGTTTCTTATCGTTTTCAGATGAACCATGTAGCAGATGATGGTTACCCAGAGTGGTCAAACGAATTGAGGGTCCTTGCAATGAAACCGATAGCTTCAAAAGTTTACTCGATGTGTCAGGTCAATGGCGTGAAATTTATATGTGAAAATAGAGACGACCGATTGAAAACATAGAATTGTGGGGTGATGGTCCATGGTGGGCAGGATGGCGTTGACTATTATGGTGTCCTTCATTCAGTTGTTGAACTAATTTATGGGAACCGCATGAAAGTGCACTTTTTCAAGTGTAGATGGTTTGATACTAGCCCGGAGAACACAAGGACCGATCAGCACAGAACATTTTCGGTGAATACTGCTACTACCTGGTATGAAGAAGACCCTTTCGTTCTTGCCTCATCAGTAAAACAAGTGTTTTACCTGGACGATCTTCTTAACAAAGTCCCGTGGAAGGTGGTTAACCATGTTGCTCATAGAAACATATACAGTGCTGCCACACTTGGTGATACCGCAGATGATGAGGAAGTTACTGCATACCAAGAGCCGAACGCTTTTGACATTCCGGAATCATCTACGATTCGCCTTAATAATGTGAGATCTGGGAGTGTGGTTCGAATTACTGGAGCAGAACTTCTCGATGTTAATCCATATGAAGTTGACGTTGATTCAGATGACGAGGAGAGGCACATATTGCCAGAGGTTACCTATGAAACCGAGTCAGACTCAAGTGATGACGATGATTACGATTATCATCCTTAGTACGTTAATGATGTAGTCGGAAATTGTAGACGGAAATAGTAGACGGAAATTGTAGTCGTTAATCGTAGACGGAAATTGATAATGAAAATTGTAGTCGGAAATCGTAGACGGAAATTGATAATGGAAATTGTAGTCGGAAATCGTAGACGGAAATAGTAGACGGAAATTGTAGTCGTTAATCGTAGACGGAAATTGATAATGAAAATTGTAGTCGGAAAATGTAGCCGGAAATCGTTGACGGAAAATGTTGTCGGATATTCTTCGGGAAATAATGACATTACCAACGACTTATAAGCAACTCGTTGGTAATGACATTACCAACGAGTTAACTCGTCGTTGGTAATGTCATTACCAACGAGTTGACTCGTTGGTAATGTCATTACCAACGAGTTGAAGTCGTTGGTAATGTCATTACCAACGACTTATAAGCATGTCGCCAGTGATGTCTTCTGGATAGAAACCCCCCAGCTCGACCCCGAGCTGTATTTCTCAAAATCCTCTCCTCCTCCCCTCCTCTCCTCCTCCCAAATCGGTCCGGCTTCACCTTTAGCTCACCTCCTCCTCCCCCTCTCCCTCTCCTCCTCCTTATCCTCTCCTCCTCCTCTCCCTCTCCTCCTCCTTATCCTCTCCCTCTCCTCCTCCGAAAATCTCCTCCTCCCTTCCTCTCTTCCCCTCACAATTGTAGTAGGCAAAGCATTGTAGTGGTTAACCATGGCAGGTCCTCTCTCTCTCTCTCTCCCTCTCTCTCTCTCTCAATTTTTAATTATTTTTGTGTATGTGTATGTGTATGTGTATGTGTATGTGTATGTGTATGTGTATGTGTATGTGTATGTGTATGTGTATGTGTATGTGTATTAGGGTGCTAACTTGGAAATTAGGGTGATAAGTTGTAAATTTATATGCAATGTATATATATGTGATGTGTATATATATATAGGTATGTGAAAATTAAGTAATGTATAGGTATGTGAAAATTAAGTGATGTATATATATGTGAAAATTAAACCTAATGAAGATGCATGATGTATATATATATGTGTGAAAAATGTGAAAAATTAATTAGGGTTTGTGATTTGGATGAATATGTGAAAATTAAATTTAATTAAGATGCATGATGTATATATATATACACATCGAAAATGTATATATGTTAATTAAGTGATATAGTTGTTAATTAATCGTATAAATTAAGGTGGAAATCGGGATCGGAATGGTTTAGAACAAAAACGGTTTTAAACTGGAACCGCGCGGAACCGGAACCCTTTGGAACCGAAAAAGTTTGTAACCGGAACCGTTTGAAACATAACGGTTCCAGGTTCAAACGGTTCCGGTTCCAAACCGTTCCAAACCGGAACCGAAACTGTTTGTAACCGGAACCGTTTGAAACCGAATGGTTCCAGTTCCAAACGGTTCCGGTTCCGCCCGGTTCCGGTTCCGATTTGTTATAAAACCGTGTCCTTATGACTATTACGGTGTCCAGGAGGTAATTTTGCGGCAAATTGGCTTGGAGCCAAATTACGGAAAGGTTCCCGAAATAGTGGAGGGAGCAGTAGTCAAGCTTCCTCCTCACCCGCAGTTAGCAACACGCCCAGTGGGCCAATGATGAGTGGTCGCACGAGAGCCTTGCTACAGGCGCGAGCTGAGGAGGAAGCTGCACGATCAAGAGTCGTGAAACCGGAAGTCGAGGCTCGACCCTCAGTCTCCAGACGCTCATTCAGTAGACGTCCCTCCGGTGGCAGAGCCTCAGACGAGCGACAGTCAACGGGGGCATCAGAAACTCCCTCAATCCGAATGCCCCATATTCGCCCGGTGGCTACTCCCGTTTCACGGGAATCATCTGAGGCAGATGGTGGTGCTGGCGCATCATCTTCCAGGCCTCGTCTATCTCCGCCGTCCGGTCTCTTCCTACCCGACGAGATTCCTGTGATCCCTGAATTCGATGATAGGGGGATGCCTGTTTATGTTGAAAGACGGCCGGAGTTCCTGAGCGTGGAGGAAGCGTACAACTTCATCCCGTTCGACCCCGTGTATCTTTGGAGTGTGAGGTGCACCAACCAACAAACGGACGATGCAGGTAAAACCCATTTATCATGTGCAAGATTGATGACTTAATTATTACTTAAGATTTACGATAGGTTCAATTAATAATATCAATTTGTTGACATTGTATTATTAGGCAATTTCGTTAATGGGACTGGAAAACGGAAAGGGGCTAGAGGCACCTGCACCGGGAAGAGACTTGAGCAGGCCACCGGGGGAAGGAAAATGCCCATAAGGGCCAATGAGGATGGCGAGGTGATCGAGGCATTCGACACCACGCACAAATATGTCAGCATGGCCGGTGCGATCGTGCGGGACAAGGTCTCAATGCTTTGGCCAGATTGGGAATCTGTGCCTATCTACGTGAAGATGCAAGTGCATAATGCACTCAGTGTGAGTAAAATCGTATTTTCATTACGTAAATTTTACATTTATTAATTAAATCCGAATAAATATATAATTTTACCTTTTATATATTCATATTGCAGGTGTGGTTTGACGTGGATGAAGTGCTTATTCACACGTGGGTAGAGCGTCAACTACATATGAGGTGATGTGCTTCAACTTATTTGAATATATATCGACTTAGATTTTTGTTTATCAAGTGTTTTAATATCTCTAACTTTTTTTCCTTGTTTTAATATAGGTATAAAGAGTGGAAGAACGAGCGTTCTTCCCATTACACTGTATACAAGGACCTAGGCCGAGGTTCTACCCCTAGCGAATTCCGGTTTAGGTAGTACGAGTGGCTGTGGCTGATAGCCCACTTCGAGCACCCCAAAGCGAAGGTATGCATCCTGAATATATCTTACAAGCCTAATGTATCGTATCAGTTTGAAATAGTTAGTTACTAATTTTTTCCATATGTTTATCAAACAAGGCGATTTCGAAGACGAACCGGGCAAATAGATTGAAAAACACCAGGGCCCATCATGCAGGTTCACTCAACTACATGGGTTGGTCGACTAAGGCGCAGCAACAACAAGAAGTGAACCCCTTGGTGTATATTCATCAGAAGTTCTATCCGCAGTGCCCTGACGAAGCGGTAAGTCTTTCGCCTCTCCATGTGTTAATAAAACTATTTTTCGATATTAATTTATTTTGTTAGCTAATACGTTATTCATTTTCTCTTTTCAATTAGGCGAGAGTGGAGGAGGCGACCGCAGAAGTGACCATGAATATAGCTCGGACTAACCATCCTGACTGCTCCGAGGAAGAAGTCACCCAGTATGTCTCTCAGATCGATCCGCTTGATCGCCCTATAGCGGCTCAGATCATGGCAAAAGCGTGCGGGACAGGAAAGAATACCTACTACTGTAGGGGAATGGGCACGGCGGGCGAAGGAGTATTGAAGAACACTTCAGAATACTCTACCGGGTCAAGAAGTTCAACTTCTAGTCGTAACCTCGCAGCGGAGCTTCATAGGACGCAGAGGGAGTTGGAGGAGCAAAAGAGGCAGATGGCCGAGTACCAAAACATGGTCCAGCAGCAGACACAGATGCAGGCTCAGATGTACACATGGATGCGGACGATGTACGAGGCTCAGACTACCAGACAACCGTTCCCCACACCTCCCCCGGTCCCGGTCCCTCCGTTCCCTAGCTATCCACCACCACCACCGCACCAGTCAACGCCAGAGCAAGACCAAGGTAGCCACCGGAATTCAAATGAGTACATGGATTACTTCGACCCTGACCCGCAAGTTCCTGGACCCTGACCTGTAGTTGTAGTTAATTTTCGTATCGTCGTTGCTATTTGTACTGTACGTTGGACATTTATGTATACTGTTGAACTTGTATGATTGTACGGTTTATGTCTTTCAATACAGGTTCTGGAATTGGGCCCAATCCAGAACCGCGTTATTTTTTCCAAATTTTTCCAGACATTGCCGGCAACATGGACCTCAGTCGCCGGCAATGTCTCACATTCTGGCCACGGCGGCGCTGCCATTGTCGGCGACGGCGTTTCCCGTCGCCGGCAATGTTAACACCGGCGGGGGATTTCCGGCGACGTCATTGCCGGCGACTTATCGCCGGTAATGACAATTTCGGCGAAAAAAAAAGACAAGGCCGGCGACGGGAGGTCGCCGGTGATGTCTCCATTTCTGGTAGTGTAATTAGATCTCTTATCTTTTGTAGATGACTAAGCCGATAAGGCTTGAATTTGACATCCTTGACATTCAAGGAGAAGAATACGATCGATGGGTATCCGTCGTTGAGAATACTCTCCACGAGAAACGTCTTATTGATACCATCAAACCACTACCACCTGGTACAGAAGCTGACAAAGACACTGAGGCTTGGAAAGTTCAAGCTCTCATGTTTCTGAGAAGACATATTCATCCAACTTTAAGGAAACAATACTTGCTAAAGGATGACCCCGCGGATTTGTGGGCGACTTTGAAAGACTGGTTCAATAATGTACATGACGCACAACTTCCAGAGTTACAAGAAAAGGATACAATATGATTATTGGATTATCCTAATATAAATATTTTTTACCAAGCTATGTTGGAGCTACAGTCAGAGTTGGTCATCTGTGGTGTTGTGAAGACTAACAAAGTTATGGTCAAGAAGTCCTTGAGCACATTCCCTACTTCCATGGACACGCTCGTGCATCAATATTGCATCGATTACGAGCAAAGAAGATTAAAATCATTTAGTGATCTCATGAATGTGTTGGCCAAGAAAGAGAGGTATTGTGAGATTCTTCTCAACAACAATACTAGGCCAGCGGGTACAAAGAAAGTCCATGAAACATACAACACTGGTGGAAATACATGTAAGGATAAGAGGAAAAATCATTCTGAACCTTATCAAAATCGTGGTGGTAGAGGAGGGAATGGCAGAGGTCGTGGTAGAGGAGGAAACAGTAAAAATTTGACTTGGATTCGCCAAGACAACAACCATAACAACTCTAACAAGAATCAATCTAATTTCGATCCTAGGAATGGTAAAAATTCAGCTTCTTACTTATCACCTTGCTATATGTGTGGTTCTACCAAGCATATGCACAAACAATGTCGTGCACCGAAGGATGTTCATAATGTCTACAAGAGGTGTTAGCACTACTTGGCACATGAGACTTACCATGCTGAAGACTACGAGATGGAAGATGGCGGTGAAGCCAATCTTATTATAGCAGATAATTTGATTAGTATATGTATTAGACTCATGTTTCTGCTATGTTAGATTTGTTTTGGTTTATTTTTAGTGATGGTTTGAGAGTTTGTTTTAGTCTTGGTTTTTGGAATAAGACAACCTTTGATATGTGTGATATTGACTAAGTAATAAAAATTTCTTCCTTTCGGTATTTGAAAGTGTTAAGAATTTTTATTTTCATACATATTGCTTGAATGGTTCAAATTGTACACAACTCTATAACGCTATGACACCAAAATACCATAAAAATAAAATAAAAAGAGAGGATGGTTTTGATCCTAGAAAAGGGTTTAAGGTCTACCTCGACCCAACGAAGAACCCCTCCTGGATCAGTTTTGGTACTATTTTGATCCGTCGAAAATTTTGCCCTATTTCTTTCAACCTATCGAAAGATGGTCATCAGTCACACATTTTTCACCTTCGACCCGTCGAAGCATCATCTTGACATGTTGAAGGCATGCTACTGTCTCTAAAATTGTCCAAATTCAACCCGTCGATGAATTTTTTTGACCCGTCGATAGATAAATATATCAAAAATTCATATAAGTTTTAAGTTTTTGTTCGACCCATTGAGCCATCTTCTCGACCCGTCGAAGAGGTCTCCATGGACACAGTTTTCCTGATTTTTGACCTGTCGAAAATAGTATCGGAAAATCAAACTTTATTTTGGGTTTCTTCGACCCGTCGAATACTATACCTGAAATTGATGTTTTTAATGTGTTCTTATGACCAATACCTACTTCTGCAACTGATAACCTACATCAGATGCGGTTTTACATCAGTTTTGTCATACCATAAAAAGTAATCTACAAGGGTCATTTCGACTGGGCAGATGCTATTTTACATCGATTTTGGGATGTTGCTATGATCAGCACTCTAGTCGAACATTGCTAAGTTTTGAAAATATTTGTGTGAACGGTTTTCAATTAGAACAATATTGTGAGAATGAAAAATAGTTTTGTATGCAATATCCATAGAATGCTGTTAACAACGCAATCTGGAGAGGTTTATGTGGATTTGTAGTGGTTATTATTTTACTACAGTATATATCATAAATCCAAGCAGTCATTCATACTATTGTATATGACTCTGCCTCATATAAGCTTTTGCATTATGATGATCAAAATATTGAGAAATTCTCATGGTTATCGATTCTTAAGTTCAGAGAACCATGTGGGAATACCTAAAACTATCGATTTAGATTGGGGGGGGGCGCTTAGATTACTCCATTTGGTCTCAAAGATGAGCGCAATACAATCTCGTGCATTTTTTCCACCGGATGTATTTATGGTAAAATCCAATGCACATTTCTGGGTTTGCAAAGCTTGTTCATTACCTGTAATGCTGTTTACAAGCATGATCTTCTTTTGCTATAGACACAACTTTCATTCCTTCATAGATTTCAGGAATATCTTTGTGGACCAATCAAACCTGTATGCGGACTATGTTATAGTTTTTGTTGCTGCATCGACGCATTGGTCACACGTCGCTTTGTTATCCACATGGTATGCTGCAATTGCAAAACTCCTATCACAGGTTATTAAGTTTCTGATTCACCACCCAAATAATTCAATCAGGTATATTAGATTGGGTAATGCAAGAGAGTTTATATCAAAATCTTTTGATGATTACTTCATATCAATTGTGATTGAAGTTGGACATCTCATCTCTCATGTTCATTCACAAAACACTTTAGCAGAGGTAAAAATCAAGTAGTGGCATCTTGTGGTCAGAGATTTGGTAATGTATACTAATTTATCGGTATCTTCCTGAGGATATGCAGTGTTACATGCAACTATGCTTATTCTCTTAAGACCCGTAACACGTCAACCATTCAGTGCGTACCAATTGATGACTGGGTATGAGCCTGACATTTTACATCTACGCATCTTTGGTTGTGTGGTATATGTGCCAATTACGCCTCTACAACTTACTACAATGGGCTCTCAATGAAGTTTAGGCATTTATGTTGGTTGTGAATCTCCAATGGTTTTCCGTTATTACCTTCGACAGGAAATCTCTTTACTGTAAGATTTAAAGAATGTCACTTTAATGAGACATACTTCCCACCATTAGGAGGAGATAAGAATGGTTTCATTATGGTTAAAATTCAAAAAATGACGTGGTATATCCCCACTATATCTCATCATGATCCCCGCACATCTCAGTATGAGATTGGAGTGAAATGTATTCTCGATCTTCAGAAAGTAGCAGATTTGATGCCTGACTTCTTTATTAATAACATAAAAGTGAAGAGATCGGTTATACCTGCTGCAAACAATCCTGCAAGGTTGAAAGACTTGAATAAGTTAATGCAATACCCAGGCAATGTAGTGTTTCTCCTGCCCATAGTGGAGGTGTAGCATCGATCAAAATTCACTAATGAGTTGCTGGTGAAAATGCAAGCAATCAAGGCACAAAATGATCATTCCATCATCAACATATGAGATTGTTTCTAACTACAATCATGTCCTAAAAGCTGACATTGACAAACTCAATGGGACACCTCAGAGTGAACAACGATGTCAGTAAATAAGGAAACATCACCAAGTTAAACAATTAAGTGCTAGCGATATTATGGATGGTTCTTCCATGCTCGTTGATGGTGCATTTTCCGTCGCTTAGGAATTGACGACGATGAAGTGGAACCTCGTTCTGTTGTGGATTGTCAACATAGATCAGATTGATTGATATTGAAAGTAAAAATCCAAACTAAACTAAACTCTCTTACAAAAGGCAAGTTTTTGGTCAGGTAGTGCTATGATCATCGAATGGTAAGCCGGTCAGAATGAGTTTTTGTTCTGAAGCATAATGAGAAAAACTTATGGCGCAAGGTTTTCTCTATGTATTAGTATTGCTTATGAGGAGATTTATTCTCCGATATGGACATCATTATTTTCCTCTATCTTATTAGATTAGTAGTGTATGAAAATACTGAGCATCCAACTTATGGATGTGGTTACAACATATCTCTATGAGGATCTTGATTTAGAGATGTACATGAGAGCACCGGTTGGTATAGTTATACCTAATTCAAGTAACTCTAAACCACGGAGAGCTCATGTGATCAAATTGAGACGTTAACTACTCTAAGTGACTACTTGATTGGGAAAAGGTACAAGAATGATAAGTTATGCTCATGCATGTTCATTACTTAATGAGTTGTTTGAGATGAAAGATCTTAGTAGGAATCAATTTTGTCTCAGTTTAGAGATGAAACATCGAGCTGGTGGAATACTTATTCGCTAGTCTGCTTATGTCCAAGTCAAGCAATGGACAAAGCACATCCTCTTAGAACATCAATGGTTGTTCGTAGTGTAGAACCCAAAATGATCTATTTCATCTAAATGATGGTGTTGAGGAACTTTTAGAGCTGAGATTACATATCTTAGTGTGGTTGGAGCTTCGTTATATATAGCTTGGTGCACACATCCATACATTGCATTCTCAGTCTGCACCTACGTAAAGTCATTGGAATAGAGTTATATATAACTTCAGGTATTTGAAGGGTCTACTGACTTGGACATATTCTTTCCCTATAAAGAAAATAGGGGATCCACCGACTTGGGCTTATTCATTCCCTACAAAGAAGCTTGAAATTCCCAAAAAAGGGGATGGTTGAATCGCAGCATGCAGGTCTTGGGATTTTTGATCCGTCGAATGGATCTTTTGACCCATCAAAAATTGCACCCGAGACGGAACCGAAGGTGTCAATCGACCCGTTGAGAGGATTGCTCGATCCGTCAAAGAATGTACCCTGAATCAACACGAAGCTATCATTCGACCCATCGAGTGAAAGTTTCGATCCGTCAAATTCCCCTTAAGTTGCGAGCATTGTACCTCAATTCAGTGCGATCTCCTGCTTAGAGGCACCTTATGATGTCTTGGTTGGTTTTGTTGATACTGGGTATCTCTCTGACTTACATAAAGGACATTCCCAAAGAGATTATATATTCACATTCACCATGGGGAACACGGCAATTTCTTGGAGATCAACAAAGAAAATTTTTGTTACTACTTCCTCGAATCATTCTGAGATTATAGTTTTGCATGAAGCAGTTAAGGAGTGTGTCTGTCTTAGGTCAATCATACACTACAATCTAAAATCTAGTGAATTACCATCTATTATGACAACACCTACTTATATCTTTGAGGACAATGCAACTTGCATAAAGCAAATCAAGTTAGGATACATCTAGGGTGATCACAAGAAACATATTTTGTCAAAGTTTTTCTTTAATCAACAACAACAACAACAACAACAACAACAACGGTTATTGAATATTCATGTGAACCAGGTTTATTCGATCGATAATGCTGCAGACTTGTTCACCAAGTCTTTACCAAAATCTACATTTGTGAAGCATGTGAGACGCATTGAAATGCGAAGATTATCTGAACTCCAAGATTGAGTTACTAATCAAGGAAAGTTTATTTCGTATATATCAGGGGGAGTCTACATCACATGTAGTCGCGTATGTAGTTGATGCATTGTACTCTTTTTCCCTTGGACAAAGCTTTTATTTTTACCCAAGAGATTTTTTGTTTGCTTGGCAAGGTTTTTAGTGAGGCAACATCTTATGCATCATTCATTAGGATCGCAACATAATAAAGATTGTTTAAGAAAATAATATTCCAGGAATCTTGGTGCGTCTTGATCTAATTAGCATAGAAGTAGATATTCTCTCAATCCCTGATTTATAGATATATTGATTATAGCAGATTATAACGCATATTTAAGACCATCTATCAATGAATAAAGTACAGTTTTAGATCATATTTTCAGCGAATTTAACTAATTATAAGAAAATTTCTATAATGAAGCCTCCCTACCATAAAATATGTATAATGATTAGACACAATACACAACTCATTATATTGGGAGTAATATTTATTTATTTTAAATAACTTTTAGATATAGATCAAAGTATTTATGTTGTACATTACATAGCACCGACATTCCATTTTACAGTTGTGTCACGTTTTGATATTTAGGGACACACTAACTCTTAGGGGCTCCAAGTGCAAAGTGTCACGTGGCATGTCCCCAAAATATTGCTATGAAAGTGGATTTTTTTTAAAAAAAATGGTGGTACGACAGCCTTCAAACCTTTATTAATGAAACCGTTGAGTATATAAAGGGGGGGGGGACGTAAAACTTGAACCCCATATTACATTGAGCTCATATAGAACATCCCAGAAATATTTCTAAGAAAGTGGATGTTATTTTGGTCAAATAATTCAGTTATATATTTATGGGTGACAAAGACTATTTTCTTAACTAATAGAAGATAATAATAGATGTCTCTTTTCTGGTACTATGTTGACTTAATTGTAAAGCAAATTGAGTAATCAATGATGCACTCTTCGCTACATGGTGTCATTTAGAGTACAATGTATTAATCGAGTCTCCTAATAGTATTTCAGGTGTTTCTTCTTACAATATGTAAGAAGAGACTCATGTAGTGGCAAAACTAGGATCAAATTGTTACTCGGGGTAATTGTAACTAAGAAAGCAAAGTGCGCAAAACGCACAATTTTTATTTTTATTTTTTTTTCGTTTGGTTTGTTACTTTATAGTGATAACCGAAATTTAGATTTTAATTTTTAACTGTCTGCTGCCCAAATCGATACAAAGAAGGACAAAATATCAAAAGAAATAATTAAGTCAATACTATCAAAATGCGGTGTCTTGAAGAATAACAATTACAAATATCAAACCGTCTAACTTCACTGTTCCAAACTTTCATACATAAATAACACTTATTATTCTACAAATTGTTGTCATACCAAACTTAATTTGAACGAAAGTGGGTAACAGAAGCCAAAATACCACAAACTCAAATAAGAAAAATGAAAAGTGATTAGAACCCAGTACATAGAATCTCATAAACTAAGGAAGAAGCTAACCTAGGGTCTTGTCGGTTTTATATGTTGGTAATGGAATTCTTCGGCTACGGAGTGTGTTCGTCAAGAAAACAACAAACAGTGATGCACTTTCCTCGACTTCAACATGTTTTGAGGACTCGACTGTAAAAGAAAGTGAAACCTCAGTCACTTCTGCACTATCGTCTTCATCCTCATTCTCATCTCCATTTTTTTTCAATTATTATTTTTATCTCAGAGAGCCGAGTGACAATGCAAAAGAGGTAATGGAGTCAAACAGGGCTTCAATGACAGTGTTAACAAAACCTTGAATTCATTTTTCGGATTCAATTTCTTTTTGATGTTCTTGAGTGAGTAGATTTTTTTCAAACTCTCAAGTCTTAGCTAGACTTAAGTCCAGGAAAGTCTTGGGCTGAGTCCGCCCTTGAGCTTAACTTTAGCCGCAAGCTGTTACTCATTAAATAAAAAAATAATGTCATCTTTTGTCTAAAATACGTTATATAGTCTTTTCTTTTTTAGCTTTATATTTGCAATTCTCAAACTGTTTTTTACGGTTTGAACTCTGGATTGTGATTATTTTTAATATCATGTAATTGTTAATCGAAAGGAAAAATATCATGCGGTCAAGAGCGTTTTTGACGTAGTAGAGATACTTTAGAGAGGAAAAAAAATATTTTGAATAATCCACGTGTTGCTAAGGGTAGAAGATACGGTTGGTGCATATATTAGTGGCTTCTGCTTTATGGATTCCCTTGTCTCACTCGTATCACAGAAAGCATGCAGAATGCAGAATGCAGAATTTTACTATACTTGTTGGCCCGACATTATCATGATTCATGATCAACTCTATGAATTGCCAAAGAGACTTAAACTATTTGCTTACTTGAGTACATGCAGAGACTTGATTACGTCTTATCCTATTTGTGACTATTTTCTTTCCGGACATATATATATATATCCACACACTGAAATAGACCAAGATTTTCCGTATTATCGGATTTGTCTCGGTGCGTGCATGCAATTGATCGAGATCGCTCCGAACCCGAAATGAGGACATCGTTTTAGCAACTTCTCACGTCAATTATCAACTCACCCGGATGACAACACAAACGGTTACAACTAATGCCAAACATGTTGGAAATAAAGTGGACTTAAACACACTTTGTTATATTTAATGTAGTTAAATTAGAATTCATCTTGGATAGCAAGAAACACTAGATGTTATATTCTAATTCATATAAGGTTTTTGAGTTGTATATTAGTTGAAAATCTAGAAGGTTCATAGTATATATAAAACCTGTTATACAAAGAATTAGTATTGTGGAATGAAAGATCTTTAAGTTACTTTCATTATTCAAATAGGATTTTGGTTATGGAATCAAATTTTATGTTGATCACTATATATAGAGGTCTAAATCCCTGTGATCTGCACCGTTCTGTTTTTATTGGTTTCCCATTGTGCTAGCAGCAAGGTTTCAAATTCACAAAAGACAAACTTTCATCTTAGTACATGTGTTCATCACAAGACAGACATGGCGTCGTCATCAATCGTGAATTCCAAGCCATACTAGAGGAGCAATAAAGGTACTAATCATACTGTAAATCGGAAAGTTCTATTATCTGGATTTCATGTCTTAATGTTCTTGTATATTTTGTGTATTTGTGGAGTGTTGTATTAGATTCGTTTACATGAACAAATGGTTTTAACTTAATCAAAACTTAAGTTTATATATCAACATGGTATCAGAGCAAATTCTTACAAAACTTGCAAAATCGCAAAATTTTGGCTTTTTATCAAGAACATGCTTTTTTATAAATTGTTTGTCTCTGAAGCATATTTGGATTGCAAAAATCTCCAAAATTTTGTTTTAAGTTATATGAATATGATCACAATCTGATGATATTTTTATTACTGTTTGGTTTATGTCTTACACAAAGTATGCTTAAATCTTGGTTAACAGGCTATAGGAAATCAATTAAGGGGAAACATCAAATTGTGCAGTATTATAAAATCTTGTTTTTTCTGACTTCCAAAGAAGTAATCGAACATGATTCTATGATAAATAGCAGTGATATGTGTATGTGCAAGAACCTATTCAGATTTTTTGAAAGCTTTTCTTTGTCTAAAGACTTAGACTATTTTCACCAAATATTTTGTTCATGTAATGTATAGTATATCAATTCAGACTCCAGGATTTTCAAAAAAAACATATGTCACAAAGGCATTGTTTTTTTTGTTTTAATTACATGGGATATATATATATATATCTAGTATGACATTATGAAAGTATAATATTCTGTTTGGTTTAATGACCGTGTTCTATATGTTTTCTGCTATGCTTGAAAACTTTAATAAAACTAGTAAAAATCACATAGGGAAAAACTCTTACAAATTTTGTTTTTTGAAGGCAATTTTGCTTCTATTGGAGAAGTTGTGGAGCTAAATGGGAACAACTATAGAAAGTAGAGTAATGATGTAGAGTTTTACATGGGAATGCACCAAAACATAGATTACTGCCTCCTCAATTCTAAACCTGTAGGCACTCAAGAAGAGAATAGTTTGGATGCTGATAGCTCGTGGCATTACTATGAATGGTTTAGAACCAATAGGATAGCTAAGAATGTACTTAGGAGGACTATGTCTGAGGTTGTTAGAGGATCAATAAAAGAACCTGAGGATGTTGTAGACTTTATGGCAATAATAGCTGAAAAGTATGAGGAGAGTGAGAAGGCTGAAACAGCTAGGCTCCTTAAATGGGCAGCTCATGGATTTAAATATGGGAGTTGCGGATGCACTGTGGTCTCTTCCATCAACCTTTAGTCAACTGAAGTCTACCTATAATACTCTAGAGGTCAAGTGGACAATTAATAAGCTGATTTCAGTGTGTGTGGATGAGGAAAATATAATCCACGGAGAGGCTCAATCTGCAGCTGCAGTAAATCTTGTGGAGTAGCCTAAATGGAAGAAGAAGAATAAGAATAAAGTTACATGGACTATCAACTTTAAGGAATCCAACAAGCCTATAGATTCTAAGGGTGACAAATCCTCTAAAGTTAGGTGTTTCTTTTGTAAAAAGATAGGACACATTAAGATAGATTGCCCTGGATTTAAGGCTTGAATGTTGAAGAAAGGTAACTATTTTTCTGTTTTTTCCTTAGAAGTTAATTTTGCAAATGTTAGTTCACATACTTATTAGCTAGATTCAGGCTCACCAATACATATTACCACTTCATTACAGGGTATCATATGGAGAAGAGCTCTAAGGACAAGTGAGCAGAATGTCTGCGTTGGGAATGACCAAAGAATAGTTGTTAAAACCATAGGATGCTCGAAGATAGATTTAGGAGAAGGAAATTCTTTGATTTTTAGACAATGTTTTTTTACATTCCCTCACTTAAGAGAAATTTAATTTCTGTAGGTCTTTAGGTTGATATTGGTTATAGCCTTATTATTTATTTCAGTGGAATAAAACTTTTTCAGAATTCAACTTATATTGGTTCTGGTTCTTTTTCAAATAAATATCTTATGCTTGACTATTCTACTGTTAAGAATGAGATTCTTCTGCTTGAAAATAGTTCTAGGACTAATGCTGAAAATCAGATTACTAGAGTAAAGAGAGTTTTGTTTAACAACAAGTCTACAACACTTTGGAATAAAAGACTTGGCCATATATCTAAAAACAGGCTCAAAAGAATTGAAAAATTGAATGTGTTGCCTACATTATGTTATGATGATTTGAATAATTGTGTGGAATATTTTAATGAAAAATTAACAAAAACCATAAAAGTTACAGCAGCAAGAAGTGACAAACTTTTAGAACTCATTCATACTGATATTTGTAGTCCTTTTTCACACAAGACTATATGTGAGAATTTTTTACTTCATTACATTCATCGATGACTATTCTAGATATTGCTATAGTTTCCTACTTTCAGAAAAGTCTCAAACTTTACAAGCATTAAAAATTTATAAATCTGAAGTTGAATTGTAATTAGAGACTAAGATTAAGTCTGTCAGATCAGATAGAGGTGGTGAATTTTATGGGAGGTATACCACAGTAGGCCAGCAAAATGGACCTTTTGCAATGTTCTTACAAGAGCATGGCATTCAGGCCAAGTATACGACCCCTTACAGTCCAACTCAAAATGGTGTGGTAGAGAGAAAAAATAGAACGTTATTAAAGATGGTTAGGTCAATGATGTGTGCTACAGATTTGCCTTTATTTTTGTGGGGTGAAGCACTTATGATTGCAAACTATCTTTGTAACAGATCACCCTCAAAAGCTGTAGAAAAGACACCATATGAGTTGTGGTATGGCAAACAGTCAATCTTGCATCATCTTCATGTTTAGGGATGCAAAGCTGAAGCTAAAATTCCTGGTCAATTAAGAGAAAAATTGGACCCCAAAATTGTTACCCGTAATTTTATTGGTTATTGTGAAAAGTCTAAAGGCTATAGGTTTTATGCACCTCATAATTCAACCAGAATTATATAAACCAGTAATGTAAAATTTCTGGATGAAGCTTACAGTACTACAAATTTTAGAGACTTATCTTTAGAATTTGATGAACTAATTGAATCTGAGGCTACAGTTAAAAGAATGCCTTTAAATAATGACACCACAATGAATGATTCTTTTGTTCAAAATTAAAATAATAATAATGCAGCAGCCAAACTTCGTGAATCTCAAAATAATGTTGCTGAAGAAATTTAGCAACCTGTAGTGCATCCTGTACAGCCTGAACCTCAAAATTTATATCCTCAGAATTTTCACCCTTAAAATCTAGAGCAACCTCAAAACATAGAACCACCTCCATTAAGAAGATCAGAAAGTCCTAGAAAACTAGTTTATGGAGAAAATAGTGATTACTATGTTTATCTTCAAGAACAGGATGAACTTGTAGAACTGGATGATCCATTGAGTTTCAAACAAGCTCAGGATTAAAATGAAGTAGACAAATGGGATGCAGCTATGCAAGAAGAATTAGACTCTATGAATCAGAACCAAGTGTGGGATTTAGTGATACCAAATCCTAACCATAAGCCAATCGATTGCAAATGGGTTTATAGGACAAAAAGAGCTGCTGAAGGAAACATAGAGAGACATAAAGCTAGGCTGGTAGCTAAGGGTTTTACACAAAAAGAAGGCATCGATTTTAATGAAACTTTTTCTCCTATGTCCACTAAAGATTCATTCAGACTTATAATGACACTAGTTGCTCATTATGATATGGAACTTCATCAAATGGATGTTAAAACTACGTTTTTAAATGAAGAGTTAGAAGAAGTAATTCATATGAAACAGCTTGAAGGTTTTGTGCAAACAGGAAAAGAAGCAATTTATGGTTTAAAACAGGCTTCTAAACAGTGGTACAAAAAATTTGATTCAGTTATCACTCTGGTTTTTCAGAAAACATAGTTGATGAATGTATGTACCTTAAAAATATAATTGAAGGATTTATTTTCCTGATTTTGTATGTTGATGATATTCTTTTAGCTAGCAGCAGTGTCAAATTACTCCATGAGACTAAATATTTTCTCTCGAGTAATTTTGACATGAAAGATTTAGGTGAAGCCTCTTTTGTTTTAGGAATTGAAATTAAGAGAGATAGAAAATTAGGGGTTTTAGGGTTATCTTAGTAGAGCTATATACAGAAAGTTCTGAAGGGATTTCATATGAAAACTTGGAACATAATTGATGCCCCAATGTCCAAAGGTGACAAACTGTCCAAAATTTCTAAAAATGGGGGGAAGATGTCTCCCATGGAGAGCAAACCTTTTGCATAGCTTATTGGTAGCTTTATGTATGCACAAGTTTGCACTAGAGCTGACTTATTATTTTCAGTTGGAATTTTGTCCAGGTTTCAGTCTGCACCAACTCAAGAACATTCGGTTGCAGGAAAAAAGGTTCTTAGGTATTTACAGAAAACTAAAGCTCACATGTTGGTTTACAAAAGGTCTGACAAGCTTGAACTTACAGGTTATACAGATTCAGATTTTGCTGGTAATTTTCTAAAGTCAAAACAAGTCTACCTCAGGTTATATATTCATGTTGGCTGGGGGTGCTGTGTCTTGAAAGACTGAGAAACAAAAATTAATCTCTACATCCACAATGCAAGAAGAATATATTGTTGTGTATTCAGGGGTTTGTCATGGGTTGTGGATCAAAAATTTCTTGTTGTACACAGAGATTTTAGGACACATAGTTTTAGGTCCATTAAAGATTTTTTTGTGACAATGTGGTTGCAGTGTTTTTCAGTAAAAACAGTAAGAGATCGAATTGTTCAAAGCATATTGGTCTAAAATATTACAGTGTAAGACAACAAGTTAAGTATGGTGAGATTGAAGTTTTGAATATAGACATTGATTCAAAATTAGCTTATCCATTCACTAAAGATCTTTCCATATCAAGTTGTCCTTTAGGTTCTTGATTCAGCAACAGTAGTTGCTTTCAACAAGTTAAGTATGGTGAGATTGAAGTTTTGAATATGTTGTCCTTTAGGTTCTTGATTCAGCAACAGTAGTTGTTTATTGACCAAGATGGATGAACCAAGAATTTTCTTTTGTTTCAAAATTGTGCAACTTCAATTGTTATTCTTCATTCATAAATTCAGTGACAAGTTTACAGATTAGTCCAAGTGGGAGATTGTTAGAAATACAGTGGACTTAAACACAGTCTGCTACATTTAATGTAGTTGAATTAGAATTCATCTTGGATAGCTAGAAACACTAGATGTTATATTCTGATTCATATAAGGTTTCCGAGTTGTATATCAGTTGGAAATCTAGAATATTCATAGTATAAAACTTGTTATACAAGGAATTAGTATTATGGAAGAAAAGATCTTTAAGTTACTTTCATTTTTCAAATAAGATTTTGGTTATGGAATCAAATTTTATGTTGATCACTATATATAGAGGTCTAAATCCCTGTGATCTGCACCGTTCTGTTTTCATTGGTTTCCCATTGTGCTAGCAGCAAGGTTTCAAATTCACAGAAGACAAACTTTCATCTTAATACATGTGTTCATCACAAGACAGACATGGCGTCTTCATCAAACATGACTTCCAAATCATACTGGAGGAGCAACGAAGGTACTAATCATACTGTAAATCAGAAAGTTCTATTATCAGTATACATGTTTTAATGTTCTTGTATATTTTGTGTATTTTGTGGAGTGTTGTATTAGATCCTTTTACATGAACAAATAATTTTAATTTAATCAGAACTTAATATCATATATCAACAAAACATAGCCATATATACAAACGAAGAACAAAATAAAGAAAACTCATGCCAGAACCCATCTGATCAAACTGATAAGGTTGATTAGAGGAATGAGAAAGGCTAGAACAGCACAAAGTCATTACTAGACGAGGTTAAAAATATATCGTTATGAGTTAGGCGGAAAGTACGTAAATAAGCAGTAGTACGTGGAAGCTAAATGAGTGCATACACATGGTAGTAGTTTCTTTCTTAAACTTTTCGAACACCTTCTCGATCTGGAAACAAAAAAATCGGGCCAGCTATATATCTCTCCAATTCAAAGGCATACTGATCACTCCGGGGTCACAGCCCCCATTTGCATGTAGTCCGAAAGACACGTATAGATGGAAAGTAGATTGGGAAATTATCTTTAGATTCTATGGCCAGATCTCCTTAACATATGGGGTCTTGAGGCCATTTTATAAATCACTCTGTTTTCTGAACAGTTTCTTGGGACTAAGCTAGAGTGGATAGATGTAGGTTATCCATAACCATATTGCAAACATGCATGCGACGATTGGACACTGATATGATGATTATGAATGACCGGTCTTATGAAATTCTCTTATAGCTATTTGATTAATAAGTGCAATCATTGTGGATTAATCCTGGTCCTATTGAAACATTTGCCTTTCACTGCTGAAGCGTCCGGAAGGAGATCCACCTCCTTGGTTGGGATCAGTTCGGTATTAGGTCAGAAGTCGTACTGTACCATAATAAATTATTCGGTATAGTTTTTTGGCAAGTCCGTCCCACGAGTTTCGGACTTAACGGGTTTCAGATCATTATATTTTGGTTTCGGATCGATTTTTCGATAAAATTTTCTAAGCCTAAATAATTGTTTAAGTTAATAGTGTTTGAAAAAGACAAAACTGTAGAGAGATAGAAGAAATGTAAGAGGATAGAAGTATTTTTATAAGTGTTTTCTATATGTATGTCAAAAAAAAAAATCAAAATGGGTGAGTGTATATTCATTTGTATAAAGAAATAAGCACACTTTTGTCACATATATCATTTCGGAACGGTTCGGTTTTATTCGATACCGTACCATAAAAAGTCATTCGGTTCAGATTTATTTTGGTTCGGTTTCTAGATTAGTCCGTCCCGCGAATTTCGAGTCCAACGAGTTTCGGTTTGGTTTATTTTGTTTTGATTTTTTGGTAAAATATCCCACCCCTACACCTCCTAACTTTATACAAGAACAATTGATGACTGTATGCATCGGCAGATTTACGTACGGTCTGCCCAACCTGAAATTTTCATGTTGGCTTGAGAACATAGAGGTTGGGCAAAGATATGATCAACAAAAATGGCAGCTCAGGGCAAAGTAAAAGGGAAAAGACGATCAGAGGTATATGAGTTGGGCTTTGATTTTGTGTCATCAATTATCAAATCGGCATCGTTTAAGAAAAAACTTACGGTAAAAACAAAATAAACAGGGGGAGGACAAATGTTTGACTAGCATTATACAAACAATTTGCATAGATAATGGTCTTTTTTAATTCTAATAATAAATAGATAAATGTATTTATTTTTCTTTAATAAATCTCATTTTCAAGTAAATAAGTTCTCCAAGATCATAATAGAGAATTCAATGATATACAAGTGATAAATCTCTATTTGGAAGAATAAGTGGACACCAAACAATCAACGTTAATTTAATGATGTACCCAAATAATTGTATGTAATAATTCAATTCTTATCTTTAAATTATATGTATTTTTGTTTATTTTTTCATAGCCACTATTATAAATGCGATGTTAGATGTTGATAGTATCATTTTATTAGTATCAATATACTTTGACTGTTTATTTAAAAATATCGGCTGAATAACTATTGTTATATATATATTTTTTAATTTTGAATTTTTTTTAATTTTATTTTTGTCCAACCTCAATCACTGACTATATATATGTATGCATGCAGGCTAGGGTCGTAAGGAAATGAAAAATAAGTTGAACAGCGTGCCTTAAGTTCGAACCATTCGTAATCTTCTGGATCAGTTTATGTGAAGAATTCTTTGGTGACAAGAAATAGTATGTACCACACAATAATGCTAATGAAAGGTTAAATTTTAACCTTTGACTCAATACATCTGTCTTAGTAAAGTCAGCCTTATAATTCAAATGATTGTACCAGCTAAGATATTTTGACCTCGACCCATATTGCTAACTGCAAAATATGAGTTATGCACTACATGATGTGGTGAGCCCAAACTCAACATGCTCATTTTTTGTTTTTGGAGTAAAATAATTTATAAAAGTTGATTTCTGATTTTACCCGAAGTCGGTTCTTCTAGAATTTGAGTGAGTGATCTCCCCTCTTAGAGCAGCTGCAGCGGCATTAAATTTTGAGGACGTCCGGCGTGGGACGCGCCGGAAATAGGACGTCCGACGATGGAGATCAGTGCAGCAGGGGAGGGAAGCCATGAAGACCAGACGTTGACGCGAGGGACGTCCTCGTCGGTGTCCTCCGGAGAGGAAGAGCTCGAGATCGTCCGCCTGGTGGACCCCACTCACGTGCCAGTTAAAAAGTAAAAAAATAACGCGCCAATCGCGTGGCGACACATGACAGCATTAGAGCAACAGACAAATCAACGGCTAAGTTGACCTGGGCCGTCCATTTCGAACGTATATGAGCCATCCGACGGCCTATATTTAAATGCAACGGCCACTTCGGTCAGAAATGAAATAATTATAAAACAAACCCAAAAAAATCCGTTACCAATTATATGATCTGTAATGACATGTGTCGGGTAGTTATTAAGTGAAAGTATTATTCGGATTTAAAATGAAAATATTTTAAATAAGAATGAATAGTAATATGAATTTCTGGAATAAGACTTTCTATTGAAGATGAATTCCTCAAATAGATGAGAATTTCTCAAAATAGGACTTCCTCTCTATTTCATGGGTGCATATGCCCTTAGGTAGGTGGGATGTACGGGTTTGACCTATACGATTGGGGTTGCACTCATGATACCTCTGTAGTGTCATTTTTTCTACCCGTTTTTAACACACATTAGAGCAAACAACTGCAACCGGTTTAGTAGTTATTATATAATTGAGTGTGCTCTCTAACTCAGGTACTAATTACGATACCATCAAAGTAATCAGACTGCTTAGACACTATATTGCAGTGTACAGCTGAACTATTTTACAGTAGTCGGGTATATGTACTGGGCTAAAAAAGTCTTACCGGAGAATCTGTATTAGGCTTAATTAGGAAGCCTTTGGCGAACTGTAAAAAGAAAAAACCACATTAGAACAGTGAGCCGCCCATTACAAGTGAGCCCATAAACATGACATTTATTCTTCACGTACGTTTGCAGTTTTCCGTACCGTTGTTACGGAGAAAACTCTACAGTATTTGGTCACATCGTGATTCCCTGATTGGTCACTAATTCGGTGGCGACTCATACAGTTTGAGAGTGCTCTATCTCTCTCTCACTTACTTTGACTGGAAATGGAGGTGGAGTTCCGTTCACACAAGGACGACGCCTGGTACAACGCCTATCTCATTCTCGAAAATGGCGACCCCCGTCTCAGAATCAAGTTCTCGACTTTTCCCCACGACCGCGACGAGGTCGTCAAAGCCAACGACCTCAAGTCACTCCAAGCCATCAACGCTTTCAAGTACCGTGTCAGGAAATTGTCGATTCAGCTCCAAGACACCGACGCGCCCAAATCCACAGTGGTCTCCCAATCTACGCCGCCCGCTACCTTCAAGCTCTCGGCGACCGCCGCTACTTCGATGCCGTCATCGACGATGTCAGTTAGTTTCTCCCTATCTCTTCTTCTCTTCTCTCTGTCTATTTTGGTTGTTACAAACACTCACATTAAATCATCATTTTTTTGTGTGTGTGTTATGTCCTTATGTTAAGGTTGTCCGTACGGAGCACAAGTTTGTTGGGGAGAAGAACGAGGAGAGCAGTTGTAGGTTTATCTTGGGGTGGAAAGGCGGCCCAGATGTCGGGAAACTTGCGAGTCTCGGTGTTGAGAATATTTGTCGGCGACGACGAGGAAATAAGTCCGGTGCTGACATCATTTCTGAATGCAGTCCAGGAGAGTATGGGAAGCAATTTCTCGAATTCGACTACGAATTCGAATTCTGGTGTTGTTTGTGATTCAGGCACTAGTAAGCTCGCCAAGGCCAAGAGGTTCAAGACAAGCTCTGCTAACAAGGCAAGTTTATTCATTTTGGGTTACACCATATAATTATTCCTATTCATGTTATAGTAGCTCACAAAAGTTTATGACTTTATGAGCATGAGAGTTGAGTACAGTATTTGAGTTTGGTTGGCTCTGGTGAGGTCGTGACTCGTGAGTATGTGAATTGACAATCTTATGCGGTAGAGTGTGGTAGTTTACGAATTTGCTTAACTCTGTGCGTAATCTCTGTTAGTGTTTCTTTACTTGCTAGTATTGATTGTGATTTTTCTAATGATAGGTTATAACTCCTGCGCAGAGTTATGTAGCGAGCTGGGCTTCTAATGGTTTGCGAACAATTCCTTGAAGCTTCTCATATTTGCAATTGATTCTTAACCTTTACTCTCTTTTTTCCCTGAGCAGTGAGGATTGTCAATCCTTCTAAAAGGGATGTGCATGAGATGGATGGAGGAGGGGTGCCTCATGTGCTTATTTTGGGCAATGTTGAGAAAGGGATATCATCGGTTACTATTATGCAATTTCTGTATCAGCAAGTTTCTATTACATGTAAAGCTTTTGTTATGCCATGGAAGCCGTCGGAGACATATACAAGAGCCATCATTCTGGACAATGAAAAGAATATTGCAAAGTTATCTAAGTTTCTGGAGAGTCCAGATCACATTGTCATTTCTTCAAAAGGAAGGTATATCTTGTGTCGATTCTTGTTTTAAACTTGTAATAGTATAATGGTTTGATTATCTGAATAATCAGATATCTAAAAGAGATACTGTATCTATTCAGCTCCCAATTTTAGATATCTATTCAGCTCCCAATAGTTTAACTGGACACCGGATTTGATTTCTGGATTCCTTTTGCTTTAGTCATTGGTTTTTCTTATTTCATCATTTTTCATTTCCATGCAGGCCATGGGCAGGTCAGAAAAAACTCTTAGATGACACGCTGAAGGGATCAATTGAAAAATCACAAGCTATACCTCGGGTCGGTTGCTTCAAAATTTAAAATTTCTGCAATCTGGGTTAAAGCATATGCCTTGAGATTAGCGCACAGCCCTAATGACTAATAATTGGTTGGAAATAAGAGATGGGTTGTGCCATGAAAACCTATAAGAACCTCTCTCTCTCTCTCTCTCTCTCTCTCTCTCTCTCTCCTTTTGGAAAAAGAGGGAGAAAGCTGTTAAACTGTTAAAGGTGACATGTGCTGGGAATGTAAAGTAACTAGAACGAAGGATTGATTTGCCAGTAAAGTGTACTGTTTTTATTTATTTCACAGACAGCATTAAGGAGCAGAACATTAACTATCAATGAGTTAAAGATCGTCAGTTCTGGGAGTCATGAATGCAAGAAAGCTGAGAGGCTAAAGAATCTGTTTAGAAAATTTGCTGACCATCAACGTAGACTTCATAAGAGATTGCTTCATGAAGAGGAAAAGATAGTGCAGCGCCCAATGAGACAGATCGAGGAGATGGATGTTTAGTTGCTCGTACATAGTCCTGACTCCCGAGCTGAGTCAATGTACATTTTGTACCTCTGGCTTTTGGACTGTCGCAGAATGCCATGTATCCAATATTTTGATGTTTCCTGAACCTCTCATAAAGGTTTTCCTGATTATATATGTTGTTGTATCAGTCGTTGCTATATGCTTGACTGCTTGATGATCGAAATCTTGATGTCATGTTACTAGTACCATAATGGAATTTCAATCCTTTTGTGATGTAGATGGAACATTTCGCACTAGTCTATGTCCCCAAGGGTCTGAGACATTAAATGGAAAATAATTCTCTGCCTTCAATCCCATGACGAAGCCCATGCGTGGCCACTGGAATACTAAACTACTACATTGTTTATGGTACTCTCATAAGTCATAACTCACATTCATCAGTTTTCTCCGGCTATATATTAATTCAGAAACCTCAAAATTGCAAGCATCAACTCACATTATTCTGCTTCAGCTCCATAGTATTTCCTATTCCATACTTCTTCAAGGACCTCTTTTACCTTTCTGAGTTTCTATACTTTTTTTTATTAGGACGCAACAATCTTGTCGAGCTGATTAAACCCTATAAACCCAGGGAACTGAACCCTTTCATCATCCATATTATTAGAACATAATTCATCGCTCTATTCAATTTTTTTTTTTCTGTTTTTTTTTTCATGGAGAGGTCTCCTAAGATAGGAATCGGAGTAATCTTTCAAAGTACGTGGCTACATAGCAGAATGTTAAACAAAGTTTACAATACAAAGCTGCAACTCTTTTCTCTAATCAGATTAATGAAGACCACTCTAATTAATTGAAACTTGATATGAAGCGTACTACAAATAAAAGCAAACTGACTTAAAATCGTATGAACTCGGTGAATGAGTCACGGCAGAAGAGTTTGGTCGATTTCACCACGATTGTACCGTTATCCTCATAGACCAAAGGCTCGATATCACATTGGTCGGAATAATGCGTACAAGCAATCTTAAAGAGCTTAGTCCATGATTCACTGATGCCACACTCTCCTACCACCCATACTGTTAGGGTAGGTTTATTAATCGGGATGTGAATCAAATCTCTATGAATAATTTCGGGAGGAGAAAATTCATGCATTTACTTGCACATTTAGAAATGGAAATGGAGTCGAACCCACCTCATTATCCTGAATCAATTTCTAATAAACCATGAATCCTTGGGGGGAGATGGGTTTAGGAATCAACTCTCCCTTAATCAATTTTTTTTTACCCAAAATATTCTTATATACATTCAAAAACTACAAATTACCCAACCCTAAAAATATATATATCATTCTTAATAGTCAATAGATGACAACAACGAACAACGACAAAAGCAAAACAAGTCGACTCCTCCATTGTACTTTGGTGAGTGATCATTGTCCTTTTTTTTTTCCTTTTTAATTTTCAATTTCATTGAAGCAAAATGTATTGTAAGCAGAGGAGGAGTTTACATGAAGATCAATAGTCTTGATTTTTGACTACAAATTTTGATTGTACAGTGGTCTAATTTTTCAATGAACTTTGTTGACTTTATAAGGAAAGAAAAAAAATCAAATAATATAGAAATATAGTACAGGGTTATTTTGGTAATCAAGTTAGTTTGATTCCGATTTTATATGGTAAGTAAACGTTAACAACCGTAATCATTCTCATTCTTGTTCTGATTCTAGATGATAAGTAAACTACTCAATCGAAATGAAATATTCTCATTTCGATTCATGTTGATTCTCATTCCCGATTAGTAAACGTACCCTTAAATCACGACCAACGTTATGTAAGTAACTTATGGACAGGCATCCTCCGAAAAGAACTCTCGGTCCCACAGACATCATGAATTCGGCGTTTTCGTTTCCGTTGTCGTTTGACATAGGCAATGGAACTTCCCTATATTTTCATTTTCCAAACAAAAAGCAAGGATAGCATATGAAGTACTATTATTAACATATGACGAACTATCAACATGAGGTTCTACCTCTTCGAGCCAATAGAGCGCCTCGTTTGAAAGACTCCCACTGTGGACAATCCTCGATCGATATCCTTTCCTACTGGACATGTGAGGATCTCGTATTCTTTTCCAGTCGTATTCATCAGCACAATCCTTAAATTTATGATATAAATAACTGGCAACTAAACCTTCGTAGTCATTAGTGGAAGAGACATAACCAAAGCCCCAATAACTAAAGCATTCATGCATAACCATAATCCTGCGATCCAAAATCTGGTGTTGGTAACTTGTGGATGAATCCGATTGATGGGTTCCAGATACAAATCTCTTTGTAACGATCATAGGGTTTACCCAACATGACACACAGTAAACCATGGACGGAGCCAACTACACACCAGAGAGGGTGCGTGAACGGGATGGTGATCTTTTTGACAGAGGAATCATCTAGGAATGCCTCCGAATTTAAGACCTCCAAGCATTGGAATGGAGAATCATCATATCATTCATATGGATGGAGGAAGAAGAGGATTTTGTCACGGGGGAGGGTTTGGTTGTAGTGGGATCTTGCAAACATGGGATCAGAGATAAGTTGACGCTACTGTTTTGAAACGCAGCAGAAGCGGATTAAGGATTTGACAGGCAGCTTCAACAGGATGATCACTACAATATCTTCAGGGAGTTCCTCCTCTGTGGCCATATTCGACCTAATTGACATTGCTGATCGATCTGATTTTTACGAGAAACGAACAACTACGAAGCAATCACAGAGACTATTTTTCAGGCCAGAGATCGCAATAACAGTTACACAATAGCTAGCCTTGCATTGACAGTAAATTTATCTAAATCAGTAACCAGGGATAGTGCTTGAGCACTTATGTGCATGAGAGCTTGAAGACCTTAAAAAGGAGCTTTAAAGACCAATATATATATATATATATATATATATATACACACACACACATATATATATATATGTAAAACAAGCAAAACCGACTGATCAGGTACAGAAGACAGCTTGAACGGATGGACAGATTCTGTCGTCGAATTCAAACTTTCTGATTGATGGATCAGAAGGAAACGTTTTTTTCTAAAGGCAGAAGGAAACGGTTAAAGACTAGAGAGAGGGATCGATGCAGAGAGATTTATATGCAGATGCTTCGCGCCTAAACCCTAAACTGAAAGGTGTTGCCGGGCTGGAACTTTGGAGCTCCTGAACCAGGCCAGGCCGAAGATGAAAATAGTTTAGACAAAATTCATCCAAACCCATTTGGATGCAGATATTCTCCTCTTTAATTTTGTTTCCGTTTTTATTTATATCGGAAAAAAAAAATGGCAAGTCTCATTTTGAGCAATTTTCTACGGCAAACAACCTTGATTATTTTACACAATTACAAAATCGTTTCATCTCCGGACATGTGAACCGTCTCTGTACGCATCACGTACGGAGCAGCCAATTAGGAACACAATTTTTATTTTGAATTGATCATCCACGAGAAACTTCTGCTACGTACTTAACATAAAATTTGGTTAAATAGTAGCTAGCTAGCTAGGTTCGATCTGAGTGAAAACATCAGTGAACTTATGCTCTATGAATTGCAAAGCAATGCGGACTGTGTCAGTTCACACAAGGTAGACCCTGAGATTTGGGGGGATTTAGGCGGAGTAAAAAGTGGGGCAAAATCTTACTGTTAGCGGTCTTCTATATCTAAACTTTTTAAAAAATTTAGAACAAAATTAATTTTTTTTAGGGTCAAATAATTTTAGAGAAACTACATAATTCGCAAATGGAGGATCAAATAATGGGCAATAACGAGTAAGTATGTATACTAACTGTCAAGCTCCAAATTTTGGTCTATAAATTATCATAAATAAACCAAAACTCAGAACGTGAAACTCACTCTAAATACTTAAGACCTTTTTTTCATAACCAAAACCCCAAGCCAAACAATGTAAATAAATATTCAAATATTTGAATTATATATTACATTCCATTCGTTTACAAATTCAATTTGATTATTCAACAAATACATTACACATCGAAATTAAAATAAAAAAATAATAAATCTATAATAAATCACCACCGCAACTTCTACCTCAGCTGCAAGTCACAACTAACCTGCATGATTAACCCCTATACCATTGAATAGTACACCAGGTTGAAAGTAACAAACCCGATAAACTTTTGCAAGCCCGTATAAATAACTCAATTTAACGTATCACTTAACATTTAAATTCAACCACATGATTGAATATAATCCAAATTAAATCAAATTTCATTTCGAGACATCAGAAAACTACAGTTTCAAGTTTAAGTTAATCTCCTGCATGAAAATTAGTTCAAAAGACTTCCCTAAACATAATAGCTCACTAAAATCAATATTACATAGCATCTCAAACTCATTACTCTTACATCAATTTCAAACACAAAAAATCACAACATCTTCTTTTCTCTCACAGATCACAACACGACTCCACAACAACATTAGAACTCACGACATATAAAACAAGAGAACTGAATCACGCATTCAAGGACCATATAAGAAGAATGTACTCAAGACTCTTTTTAAACAACAACGTTTATGTAGCAGATAGACTAGAGCTCTAACTGACCGGATCTTCCGACTTTATAACCACCGTCACTTATGACTTCACAACCCGGACACAAGTAACCGACACTCATGACCTCATAGCCCGGAACATGAGTGACAACCATCTCAAAAACTACACTCGTAATCTCACAACACGGAAACAAGTGACAACACCTCAACTAATGATACTCATGACCTCACATCACGGAACATGAGTGACAAACAACTCAAAACTACGCTTATAATCTCACATCACGGATATAAGTGACAACATATCAACGACTCTTCACAATATCTCAAAACTACACATGTAACCTCACACCACGGATACGAGTGTTAACACCTCAACAGACTCTAGCAATCTCACATTACAGTTACTAGCGACACACATCAAATCAATCACACCAAGACAACTAAGCAGGGAAACACAAGACCAAATACATTTTAGACATCACACCAAATCATTAACCAACCATAGACATTAATAAAACGGTTTTCACTTACCTATAAACCGTAGATGATCACATTCATAATTTTAAAAACAAAACAAATTAGTTCTTTTCAATGACACCACAACAAAACACAGACACACACACCAGCGAATCAATCAAGTGAACTTCATTAATAACATAAACACAGTGAGATTATTCATCTCTAGTTCAGCTGCGTCTTCTCTCGCACACCAATGAAAAACAGCAATCCAATAAAACTCGTCCAATTAATCACCTAACAGTTACGAATCTCGGTTAGTAACACAATTCAAATTGTTCAATTATCATAGTCCAATAAGTAAATTGGTCTCTTTACCCAATTTCCATGACATAAAGCTAGTAGCATCTGCTAATAGTCCCACTTATAACAAACCATCGATTAACTAGGCCTCTAAAAATTGGCTAATTTGAAAACCGGTATTGGAAACACATACCCGATGCAACCTACTATCTCATATTAATAACACAGCACATTTCACCTCACCCATACCTACTGCATATCACCAAAACTAAAGCATTTTTATCGTTACGTCGATTTTCTTTAAACATAACATCAAAAGCTAATGCCCACCTGTCAAACCAAACTAACAGTACCCATTTACACTAACAACAAACTTCACCTTCACCTCAAACCTTCGGTAGCAACAACCTATTAATCAAACAAATCAACCCATACCAACACTACCTCATATAAAACCAACAGTTGCTAATTTTCTAACATTAACAACTACCCAACAATTCACCACTAACCAACTCGCACTTAACCATTAATCAAATGTAAATTCCCTTAACCAAATCAAGCCTCGCAGTAAGGACGACCACCCATCCCAAAACCCTTTAATAAAATTCCTAAAAATCTCAAGTATCGTATGATGAGTACAACAGAAATCTCACCTTCCGAATCCAAACCGCCCACAACGATGACCGGCTCGTTTCTCAGTCACAATTGTCCCTACTCGCTGCTCTCCGTTGCCACTCTGCCGTCCCTCGTCGTCCTCGGCGTAAACCACCAACCGAGAAGAAGAAAGAGATGGGTCGCAGGCTCTGCTCCTCACTTCCTTAATCTCTCTCTCTCTGTTCTGTTCTGTTTTTTTTCTTCTCTTCTCCCTTTGGCTCTTGTTGAGGCCCACACTCTCCATAAAAAAAATTAAGGGTAAATTACTAATAAGGTAACAGGTAACTTACATAACATAACTTACGTATAAGGTCATCTAATATTTTTAATTCAAATAAAGTCATCTGATATTTTTTTTAATTCAAATAAGGTCACCTGATTTAACCAAAAATATTATTGTTGAATTTATTTATGTCTAATGCTATTGTATAAAAACTGGTTTCTTTCTCACACTCTACTTTAGACCAGAATTCCTCCATAAATTCCCAAAATCATAATCGAGCCCTATCAGAACTCCATCGTCCTCCTCACTCTGGTCTCTCTCTCTCTCTCTCTCTCTCTCTCTCTCTCTCTCTCTCTCTCTCTCTCTCTCTCTCTCTCTCTCTCTCTCTCTCTCTCTCTCTGTCTTCTTTTATTGTGTGAAATATATCGATTATTTTGTGAATGTTTGTGTGCATTTTTTGTCTCATACTTCACATGAATTTGTTAGAGTTCAATTCAAATTGATTTCCACATAGATTCTAACTATGAGTTTCGCCCTCCCGCAGCTATAAACCCTAGCCTTTGCTAATGGCTCATCCTGCAGCTGCAAAAAAGCGCACCCATCGAAACAAGCAACATAAATAGGTAAAGGTTTTAAGGATTTACTGTATTAATAGTGCAATTGTGATTGTAATACATCTGTGAAATAGTGCTAGTGCATCTTTGAACCAGTGATAGTGCATTTGTGATTGTATTGCATCTGTGGAACAGTGATAATGCAATTGTGATTGTACTACATCTGTGAAACAGCGCTAATGCATCTTTGAACCAGTGATAGTGCATTTGTGATTGTATTGCATCTGTGGAACAGTGAAACAATAGTAGTGCATCAGAGAAACAATAGTAGTGCATTTGTGATTCAGTGGTAGTACATGTGTTGTTAAGCAGTAGTGTCTACGTTAATATGTGGTAGTGTCTGTGGTAGTCTGTAGTAGTATTTTGATGTCTATTTTGTTGTTTCGCAGCTGAAGAAATGCAAATAGTGGTGAAAAAACAGTCGAAAGTTCAAAATCGGTCTACATTTCGAGGCTTCTTCAACATGATGCAGCGGCACAAAAATGATTTGTCTGATGAGACGGTGAAATTACTCGGAAATATACCCTTTGGAAGGGTGATTTGGCTATTTTCTCACGGCACCATGTTATCCGAAGACACACACAAATGTATAGATGACATAATACGAATGAAGAACTTTTGGGATGTAGAAAAGAGGGCTTTTATAATCTCTGGGATAGCGCATTATCTCACACTAGAAGATGTTCATAACCTCTTTGGTCTGCCAATTGATGGTATAATTCTACTTTTTTATTGTGTTAGTGCATTTTCTTTCATGTGATAGTACATGCAATTGCTTACAGAAGTATATTCACCCATGTACTGTTTCTGGTATTGATGCTCCAGGGTTGGAAATTGACATGGATTCGACACATGGAAAACAGAGCGAGACAAGCTTCACAAAGAAGTATAATATTCCACAACATGTGCCAATTTTGAACCTTGATAATTATGTAAAGGAAGCGTTCGGCAACAAGGATAAGGATGACAAGGACATTGCAAAGGACATTGCAATATGGCTGATCATTTATCTGCTGTCAACTTTTTTCTTCGCAAATTCATCCTCTATGGTCTCGTGGAATGCAATAAACTTGGCTCAAGATTTGAATGGCCTTCAAAACTATTGTTGGTCCAAAATACTTTTGAAACATTTAGAGAATGGGCTTGAAAAGTCAAAGAAGAGTCCATTGAATCTATTGGGCTGTTTCCCGCTAATAATGGTATGGTACTATCTTTATTGGTCTCTGATAGTATAAGTGTTGGTCTGTGATAGTGTGTTTGTTGGTCTCTAATAGTGTATTTGTTGTGGAACAGTATTGGGTTGCGGAGATGACACAAATATGTCCAAGAGTTGAGGCGAGAAAGAACTATCCTCTTAAATTCGCTCATTGGAAGCTGATGAAGCTTCACAAAGAGCTCCAAAAGCTCTCTGATGAGGAGCTTAATGAGAAGATGCATGTCAACATTCTGAAGGTACGGCTGAGGGAGGAGAATTTCCTTTGGTTTCAAGAGAACATGGATGCTCCCTCATTCAATATGTGGGTAAGTATTCTCTGTTTTGAACTAGTAGTATATTCATTGAACACTAGTAGTATGTTCTGTTGTCTAGATTAGTGCTTCATGTGTTTTGTTATCTGATTTAGTGATTTCTGTTTTAAATTTGAAGGAGGAAATATCTAAAGAAAAATTGATGGAAGGGGAGAAGAGAGCCCAAGAGAACCTTGTAGACATCATTGCCTCTCTACAAGATATCGCAACATCACAGTCGTCTCTAACTCAGAAAGAGGTTAACGACACTCAAAAATTGATCAACACACTTCATGACCAAAAACTGAAGATGGCAGAGCAAAATTACTTCTGGATGGGGATGGTGGAAAAGTTTATGCATGAAAATGAGGAATGCGCCAAGAAACTGGAGATTATGAAGTCAAAGTTGAAGGGAAAGTCCTCCATCGAAGATGACTCCAGAATTGAAAGAGACCAAGCTCTAAAGCTGCTCGGAGATGCACATTTGAAGATTGCAGTATTGGAATCGAAGAATGAAGAGCTTGAAAGAGAGCTAGCCAGAATTAAGCTTTTGGATTCTCAAGTTCCAATTTCTGAGGAAGGGGAGGTAACTTTCTCTCTCTGATATATGTGCATGTGCATGAGTTAAATATCACTTGTCTGAATACTGGTTGTGAAACAGTAGTAGTGTATTTGTGAAAGTGCAGTAGTGCATTTATGATTCAATGGTAGTACTGCATCTGTAAAAAAGTGGTAGTAGTACATTTGTGAAAGTGCAGTAGTGCATTTATGTTTCAGCGGTAGTATTGCATTTGTGAAAAAGTGGTAGTACTGCATCTGTGAAAAAGTGGTAGTAGTACATTTGTGATAGTGCGGTAGTGCATTTATGTTTCAGTGGTAGTATTGCATCTGTGAAAAAGTGGTAGTACTGCATCTGTGAAAAAGTGGTAGTAGTGCATATGTGAAACAATAGTAATGCATTTGTGAAATAGCAGTAGTGCATTTGTGAAATAGCAGTAGTGCATCTGTGATTCAGTGGTAGTAGTGCATCTATGAAATAGTAGTAGTGCATATGTGAAACAGTGGTAGTGCATATGTTGTTAAGCAGTAGTGTGTATGTTAATCTGTGGTATTATGTGGTATGTTAGATATCAGAAAGTTTAATGTGTTATTCTCTTATTTCAATTTCTAGAATGCTTAATGTGTTGTTTCCAATGTAATTACAAAATGAGAAAGAAACAGAAGAAGAAGAAGAACAAGAAACACAAGGAGGATCTGAAGAGGAAGAAGAAGCTGAAAGAGGAGGAGGAGAAGGAGAAGAAGCAGAAGAAGAAGAGACACAAAGTCAGAAACCAACAGAAGAAGAAGAAGAAGAAGAAGAAGAAGAAGAAGAAGAAGAAGAAGAAGAAGAAGAAGAAGAAGAAGAAGAAGAAGAAGAAGAAGAAGAAGAAGCAGCAGCAGAAGAATAAGTAGCAGTAAAAGAAGAAGGTGAAGAAGAAGCCGAAGATGACGAAATCACCCTGGTATGTTGTGTATTAGTGCATTTAACACTCATTCTTAGCAGCCCATTTTTGTGCATTCCATAATTTGGATTTTTTTTGAATTTGATGAAATGTAAGACAGCAACGATGATAGATATGAGATCAGATCAAAGTTAAAAAATGATAACATGACACAAGCACCAACACGACAACTGAGGTCGCAAAGTAAGAAGGACGAGAAAAAAAAAATGAAAGTCACCTTCTTCAATGATAAAATATTTCAAGAACAAGAAGAGGAAGACTACGACAAAGGACCCGCGTTACGATTACAAAGTTACAAGAAGAAACCCAAGAAACAAAGAAAATCCAAGTAGTTCTTTCTGTTGTGTTAGGTTTCATGTTGTACTTTCTTTTCTGTAATGGTCTGACATTACTGAACAGTAGTACTTGCATTGTGTTAAAGTAGTACCCTGGATATTTTGAAGTAGTACTTAGTAGAGACTGAAATAGTGTTACTAATACACTAACTTTTTTGAAGTACTTTCTGTTGTGAAACAGTAGTACTTATCACGTGTTGAAGTAGTACACTGAATGGTTTGGAGTAATGCTTACTACAAACAACAGTAGTGTTAGTACACTAAATTTTCATGAAGTAGTACTTTCTATTCTAAAACAGTAGTGCTTACTAGATTACTGCGATGAATGTTTAAAATTGATTTAATGCGATGAATGTTTCTAATAGGAGTAGTGATACTTTTGTTGTATGATGAGTGTACTACTATTGTTGTTGGATAGTACTAATGTAGTTGGTTTCACACACAAAAGTGTTGTCTCATACAAAAACACACAATTGACCAACACAAAATCACAAAACCGAAGAACAACAAACTCGAATTACGTTAAAGTAGTATGTATTATATAATAAAGAATCACATTGTATGTTTATTGAAAAACACTCGATACAAGCGATTTGGACCAAGTGTACTACCAATGACTTGTATTCGTACCTACTATATCTTGTGACTAATATAGTGTATCTAAAGGAAATGGGCATGCCTCAGCAAAATTATTTGTTCATGCAGAGTGTACTACTGTAGACTGGTGAAAATACTACTTGTGACTAACATAGACACTTGTTGGGAAACTTATTTGTTTAGGCCGAGTGTACTACTGTAGACTGGTGAATACACTACATGTGAGAAACATAGACACTAGTTAGCTGTTGATGACTTTGGTACATGTCAATCTTTTGTGTCTTCCTTTTTTGCCACAACGACCACATCTGATTGGCCTTAGCGCCTTCCCACCTTCAACGGAAGACTTTATGCGAGTATCCTTTGGACGACCGGATGTGATTCTTGTCAACGGAGGCTTCGTAAGGGCCGGTTCATTCAGAGCATCATGGTAAAACTTCTCAATGTTTGGTATTGGCTGAATACCAAACTCATAGGCAGCTCTGTAACTTCCAACCTCATAGAAATTCTCGATGTAAGAGTAAATGGACTCAATACCGGCATGTTGTATAGCAGCAAGTGCATGGGGACAAGGAAAATAATCGATCTGCCTATGTTGGCAACTGCAAATGTATGCCCCAAGATCAACTGCCACATTCTTTAACGCCTGGACTTCGTACAACGTCTCACTAGACCTTCGAACTGTCCAGTGCCTCCCCACATTCATCCTAGCCTTCAAAGTCTTCTTCATTTTAGGACACAACATAAAGGTCCAAGTTTCCGATCTCATCTTCCTTTCAGCCATGTTCACCATCAGTTTCTGTCTCAAATTCTCTAGCATCTCAAAAATAGGAAGACGACGCAATTCACGTGTCCAATTATTGAAAGATTCAGCCACGCTGTTGGACATTTCCCCATATCTATCACCTTTGAAGAAGACGTTACACCACTTCTCCAAAACCAGCGTCCTCAAGAAGTTTCTCATAAGATCTTGGTTAGAAATCAACAACTTCCGAAGGTTGAATTCATAACAAGCAACTGTGGGAGAGTATGCCACAGTCATGAAATCATTAATAATGGTTTGCACATCATAAACGCCCATTTTCTTCTAATAAAGCTTTTCCACATTCTTTTTCAAGTGATAGTAACAGTAGGACCGAGGAGAGTCAGGGAATGCCGTAGCCACAGCATCCAATAAACCTTCATGTCGATCTATGAAGAAAGTAATAGTTATTCCTTGAGGTGACAAAATAGTGTAGAGATGATCGAAAAACCACTTCCAATTGGCTTTATTTTTAGAATCCACAACAACAAATGCAAAATGGTAAAATTCTGCAAATTGTTAAGAGATGGAGTTAGAAAAAAAAGCACTTGGATAATTATGCTATCATATGGAAAATACTACAACAGTTTGTTGAAAGTACTACTCTAGTTGTTGGAAAGTACTACTCTACTGGGACTTGATGCATGCTAACTAAAACTTTGATGCATGTACTACTGTAGTTTTCAGAAAGTACTAACTCTAGTTGTTGGAAAGTACTACTCTATTGAGACTTGACGCATGCTAACTAAAACTGTGATGCATGTACTCCTGTAATTTTCAGAAAGTACTGCTCTAGTTGTTGGAAAGTACTACTGTAGTTGTTGGAAAGTACTATTGTTACTAGTTTTACACAATATCCAGAAACTGAAAAACGAACTTTCATTCCCGTTCTTTCCAGTGGCATAGAGCATGTATCCTTTGTACTTTCCCTTGAGATGAGCAGCGTCAACAAACAAAATAGGCACGCATGACAGAAACCCCTTAATACTGCCACCAAAATATAAGAAGAAGCATTCAAAACGTCTAGTGAGCGGATTCACCTCCAAGATGCAATGAGAACCAGGGTTGGTAGCCAACACTTGCTCACGATACCACGCCAACTGAGAGTAGGAGTCACCTTTGTTGCCCCGTACAGAACGTGCAACCAACTCTCTTGCATACCAAGCCTTGCGATAGGACACATGCAAGCCATAAGAATTTTGTAATGTTGACATGATTTCTCTTGGCTTTACAGATGGATTGGACTTCGACTCAGAACAAACAATGGACTTGATGGCATGAGAACAAAGATGCTTACTCTTTTGGTTACGAATACCAGCGGTACATGTATGAGTGTTATTGAGCTCTCGGATGACAAACAAGTTATTTGCCTTACATCTTAGAGTACGTACTTTCCAGGGACAATCGCCTTCCTTCTGAGAACATTGTGCAACAATTATATCCTTGTGATTTCTGAAGTACTTGAAGGTAAAACCAGACTCGAATACATAACGATTCAGCTTCTCCCTAAACTAGACAACACCACCTTCAAACTTTTGATTGACATGGCTGATATAACTTGCCCATTCATTCGTCACGTAAAGAATCGAAGCTTTTGACCTAAAACAAGCCAAATAGTCATTTGGATCAAGCAATTTATTCGAAGATGACGACGTGCAAGTCAGAGAAGAAGAAGTGTCATCAAAAGAGGATATGCCGGAATGCACAAGAGTTTCCGAACTACTCTACCCACAATCCCTAGCAACAATATCCACAGAGGATACCTCAAGTTCGATCATGGTCTTCATCATCAATTTCAAGTCCATATCGCAAGATATCATGCAATTCGGATAGCGTGGCAATGAGAAACTAAGAGTGAAAGAATCCGGTCTCAAGCCAGAAAAACGCAATGACACTTCCATCACCATATCAATGAAAGTTTTAGTAGGCGTAAGATCAAACATGATTGTTTGGTTGATGTAGGTGCACTTCGCATACAAATCAAAATCCACGGATACCAATCTGCAAATTAAACAAAAAATTCTTATAAAACAAAAGTAGTATCCTTAATAGTCATCAGTAGTGTATTCACTCAATACTAATAATACTATCAAGTCCAAACACATACATAACAACTAACTAGTGTATTCAATGGGATGCAGTAGTGTATTCAATCAACAGAGATAGTACTATCAAGTCAAAACATACACAGAATAGCTGGCTAGTGTGTTCAATGAGATGCAGTAGTGTACTCACTCAAAAAAGGTAGTATTATCAAGTCAAAACACACATAGAACAGATAACTAGTGTGCTAAATGGGATGCAATAGTGTACTCACTCAACATAGGTAGTACTATCAAGTAAAAACACGGACATAACACATAGAACAGATATCTAGTGTGTTCAATAGGATGAAGTAGTGTATTCACTCAACAGAGGTAGTACTTACAGTCTGTAACATTTCATAATTTATAAGAAATATCAAAAACAAACAAATCGGCCACATCAATCACACACAAACACATAAATCAAAAGAGAAAACATACAATAATATCACTACAATGCGCCATACATAATCCAAAGTACCAAAATCAAAATCAAAATCAAAAAATTGAAATTCGAAATCGGTTTATCACCGGAATCGAATCAAACAACACATCAATCAAAAACATCAATCAAACAAAATAAAGCACAAAACATCTACAGGTGAACATAATGGAAACCTTACCCAGACTTTTATCACTAGAATCCTCCGATTCGCCAAAACTTCTTCTCACAAATTTCGCCGGAATCTCCTCTCTCTCTCTCTCTCTCTCTCTCTCTCTCTCTCTCTCTCTCTTTAACACACATACACACAAACATAGAGCTGGTGGAGAGAATCGAACTTCGTTTTGGAGCTCTCTCTAGAATGATCGCGTTCTCCCTCTCTCTGTGTTTCAGTTTCGGCCGTTTTCTGTTTTGTTTTTAATTCAATTTGAATTCAGTAGATAATTTATATATGAGGGGAAATTTGGGAAACTATTTTTTTAAGGAATGTATAATGACGTTATGTGTGTAAAACTTATACAATGACCTTATGTGTAACCTAATGCCTCTAAGTGACTTTAGGTATAATTTCCTAAAAAATAAACTAGGTTACTTCTTCTTTTCTTTTCACGATGGGCTTAATAGCATGGGATAATAGGAGGTTAACGTGGCTCACATGAGAATGGGCTAATAGGCTCAATTAATCCAATCTCTAATTGGGCCTAGATCATATTTATCTAATAATCTAAATGATAATTACAAAATTATAATTCTGTTATAGTTATAAATATACTTGCTCCAAATTTGTTTAGATTGCGCCTCTTATCAATATAATTGTCTTGGAAAGTCACCAACTACCGATCTATAAGGACAAAAATCAAAATTAAAAGATAATCGGAATATATTCGAATAATTAAATAACAAAAAGTTTCGGGTTATTACAGTAATTGGAGATTACAAAAACTTGAAAATTTACATATTTGGATCATTATTGAGAGAACACAGCAATTGATGAGCCAAGATATGTTCATAGCTAGAAGGGTTGAATGACCGGCCAGCCCTTTTTTTAATCACTTCAAATGAAGTATAAAATTCTTTCAAATTAGTAATTTTCAATACTTAAGTGCCTAATTAACAGAAAGTTTAATCTAATACAAATGAAAAATATAAAATATAAAATATACAAAAAATTTGGGGCCCTCTAACATTTAGACAATGGCGGAGTAGATTCTAGCAGAGTGGGGGCGATCTCCCCCACTAAGATGCACTACCACAAATTGAAACATTACCGGCGAGATTCCGGCCAACAAGGCCGGCGACCGGAAAAGTCGCCGGTAATGTCCATCATTACCGGCTACCTACTCCGTCGCCGGTAATGTTGCCGGAATCTCGCCGGTAATGTTCCAAAACATTACCGGCGACTCCAACCATCGCCGGCAATGTCTAGCCACACATTTCCGGTGATTTTCCGGCAGGAATTTCGCCGGAAATGTGTGGCTAGACATTGCCGGCGACGGTTGGAGTCGCCGGTAATGTTTTGGAACATTACCGGCGATTTTCCAGCGTAAAGTCGCCGGTAATGTCTTCATTTCCGGCGACTTACTCCGTCGCCGGCAATGTGTCTTATATTAGATGCCGGATGCGGCAGCTCGATCATTCAATCATTTTGATCGAAGAAAATCTAGAGAAATCGAAAGAAGGAAAACGTACGCTCTGAAATCGATCATTCGGTATATTGTCAAAAATAAGGCGCGCGTCGAAAACTCGATCACTCGGGAAGCTATATATATAGGTAGGTGTATATATACGTATATGTGTATGTATATATATATATGTGTGTGTGTTGATCAAATCCAATTCGTGAGATATATATGAAATGTTGTTGATGTCACTGAAACGAGAAAACAGCTTGTAGTTAATCTTGTGTCTGAATCAACGACTGGTATTATCGTATTGTTATCGGAGCCAGGCTTAACAGAGCCTCCTACCCAGTCAAATACGTTTTGAATTGAAAAAAGGAGAATACCATCATCGAGTACTGAATCGAATTCAGAGATTAATTAGATCGATATATATATATATATATGCATGCATGTGTTGATTTAATTAGAGTTGAATTGAGATATCGCGTCGATTATTAGTAGTGAATGTGTGTATATATATATAATTAATACGTAAAATTGTTAGAATTTTTAGGATGGACAAGAGTTGGATGAGCCTCGAAAGATGGGATGTCAGATATCACGAGGGAATTAGGAGTTTTGTGGATTTTGTGAAGGCTGATTGTGGAGACACTACACTTCATTATTTCCCGTGTAAAGAATGTAAGTGTTTCAGCGATCGATTTCGATTTCCCATTGATAAAGTCCAGAGGCACCTGAGTAAATACGGGTTTTGGGATAAGTACACTTGTTGGATTTATCACGGTGAAACATCGGTAGCGGGTCCGCATGATCATGGAAAATTTGGTGAGAGGGCTAGTCCACGCTATGATCATGGAGATTTTGCTGAGAGGGGCAGTTCATCCTATGATCCAACATCGATGTTAATCAATGATATGTTTCCTCATGAGAGCGGTGTATTTGCTGATGAAGCACCAAATGTCCCTCCCGTCGTTGAGGGTTTCCCCCATATCGAGCCAGTCGAACCATTACCTGGAGCTCATGTCAACACAAGCGGTATGGACAAGTACAACAACTTGATTGCATTGCAACAGACTCCGTTGTACGACGGTTGTAGTAAGACTATTCTTGAAAGTGTGATGGGAGTGATGCATCTCAAAATGGAGAACAAAATGTTTGTCAAAGCTGTTGATTCTTGGTTGAAGTGGACTGCTTCGCTACTGCCACCCGGTCAGCGTCTTCCTACCACTCATCATAAGGTGCGACATATCCTGAAAGATCTTGGGCTTTCCTACATCAAAATCCATGCATGCAGATATGATTGTATTCTCTTCTGGGGAAAAGATCTCGAAGACCTTGAAGCCTGCCCGGTATGTTTTACAGAAAGGTATAAGTTGACTCCTGCAGGCAACAAGAAAGCTGTGAAGATACTTCGATATTTCCCGCTTATTGATAGGCTGGAGCGGTTGTTCATGTGTGCTTTCACGGCCGAGGCAATGAGATGGTGGGCTGAGAGGAACTTGCCTGACGATGACACCCTTATACACCCGTCCGACGGAGAGGCCTGGAAGCACATGGTCAGGGAGTTTGATCATTTTGCAGCAGAGGTCCGAAATGTTTGGCTAGGGCTCTCATCTGACGGATTCAACCCTTTTGGCAACATGAGTCTTCAATACAGTATATGGCCAGTTATTTTGGTACCGTACAACCTTCCACCATGGATGTGCATGAAGAAGGAATACAATATGCTGACTCTGTTAATTCCGGGCCCGGGTTATCCAGGAAAGTGTCTCGATGTGTATTTGAGGCCTTTGATTGAGGAGCTTAAGTACCTGAGTGAGTGTGGCCACCCCACTTACGATAGGTTCAAAAAGGAGATGTTCCAGATGCATGCCATGCTTGTTGGCACCATCAGTGATTTTCCTGCCCGCGGTATGTTGTCGGGCAACGTTACCAGGGGTTACAGGGCTTGTTCAGAGTGCATGACGGTTGATTGTTGCAGTCCTCATTGCAGTAAAATTGTTCAGATGCGTCACCGTTGTTGGCTTCCATATGATCACCCATTTAGGCAGGATCCAGACGCGTTTGATGGGACTGTGGAAACAGGTGTGGCACCCAGGCGATGGACAGGGGAAGAAATTTTGGAAGTGTTGAATGAATATGATTTTGGCCAGCTGAGCAATCATTCTGATATAGTGGCGTCAATTCCAGACAAGCCCGAAAGGTATAAGTTTTGGACACACAAGAGCATATTCTGGGAACTCCCCTACTGGCCCAGGTTGCCTATCAGACATTACCTAGATGTCATGCACATAGAGAAGAATGTGTGTTAAAGTGTGGTGGGCACAGTTCTTAACTTGGAGGGGAAAACAAAAGACATCCCTAAGGCACGTATTGATCTGAAAGCTATGGGACTGCGGAAACATTTGTGGTTACGAGATGGTAAGAGAAAAATGTCGCAAGCTCCTTATACCGTCAAGCCGAAGCATAAGCATGAAATTTTTCGGTGGCTGAGTAATGTCAGGTAAATATTCTTATATATGACTATGCAGTACGGAAATTGGTTTGCCTTTAATTTTTACCGGATTATGGTGATATGCGAGAAATATAATTGTTGCCTATGGCTATATATATATATACATGCAAGTATCTTTATGGCTATGCAGGAAATATAAGCAGGTGTGTTAACTACCGGGACAATAAGATGTACGGATTAAAGAGTAATGACTGCCATGTACTGCTTCAACGCCTTTTCCCTATTTTCATTCGAGGGTACCTGCCCAAGGAGGTGGTGGAGCCGTTGGTGGCCTTGTCAAGATTCTTTCAGAAGTTATGCACCAGGGAAGTTAAAAAATCAGATCTCAGGGAGATGCAAGATGACATCATTTTTATCATGTGCAAGCTTGAGAGGATATTTCCGCCAAATTTTTTCGACATCATGCCTCACCTAACGATCCATCTTCCCGAACAATTGTTGCTTACCGGTCCCGTACACTAAACTTGGATGTATCCCATGGAAAGGTACATTTGGTTTGCCTCTGTTTTTATATGTAAAGTCTTAGTTTTACCCCTTTTAACATGCACTTGTTAACTTGTAGACAATTGGGAGCCTACAAGGACTATGTGAAGAATAAATATGCACCTGAAGGGTGTATCGCTGAAGCATATGTTGCGCACGAGTGTGTCACGTACACCAAAGTGTATTTGGGAGCGCTTGAGGACCCCCTACAACAGATGCCGATAGATGAACCTCAGTTCAACATTTCTATCATCTCCAATGACGTTGTAGTACAGGGAAGCTTGCCAAAGTCGTACAAGTTGGATGAAAATGAGGTAGTCATTGCCCACTGGTCGGTACTGATTAATTGTGAAGAAGTACAATATTGGAAAAATTATCATCTTCACTACCCTGCTATTGCCGGAAATGTTGATTACCACAACAGGACGTTTGCAAACTACTTTGGTCCATGGGTAAGGGTATATGTGTATATGTCTTTTTTTTTATTGCCATTTTCCTTATATAGCATGTGTGTACGTACGTGGTTTTGTGGTTTCTATGTTCATAATGTCTTGTGTGGTTTCTTATCGTTTTCAGATGAACCATGTAGCAGATGATGGTTACCTAGAGTGGTCAAACGAATTGAGGGTCCTTGCGATGAAACCAATAGCTTCAAAAGTTTACTCGATGTGTCAGGTCAATGGCGTGAAATTTATATGTGAAAATAGAGACGACCGACTGAAAACACAGAATTGTGGGGTGATGGTCCATGGTGGGCAGGATGGCGTTGACTATTACGATGTCCTTCATTCAGTTGTTGAACTAATTTATGGGAACCGCATGAAAGTGCACTTGTTCAAGTGTAGATGGTTTGATACTAGCCCGGAGAACACAAGGACCGATCAGCACGGAACATTTTCGGTGAATACTGCTACTACCTGGTATGAAGAAGACCCTTTCGTTCTTGCCTCATCAGTAAAACAAGTGTTTTACCTGGACGATCTTCTTAACAAAGTCCCGTGGAAGGTGGTTAACCATGTTGCTCATAGAAACATATACAGTGCTGCCACACTCGGTGATACTGCAGATGATGAGGAAGTTACTGCATACCAAGAGCCGAACGCTTTTGACATTCCGGAATCATCTACGATTCGCCTTAATAATGTGAGATCTGGGAGTGTGGTTCGAATTACTGGAGCAGAACTTCTCGATGTTAATCCATATGAAGTTGACGCTGATTCAGATGACGAGGAGAGGCACATATTGCCAGAGGTTACCTATGAAACCGAGTCAGACTCAAAGGATGACGATGATTACGATTATCATCCTTAGTACGTTAATGATGTAGTCGGAAATTGTTGTCGGAAATATGATGTAGTCGGAAATAGTAGACGGAAATTGTAGTCGTTAATCGTAGACGGAAATTGATAATCGAAATTATAGTCGAAAAATGTAGCCGGAAATCGTAGACGGAAATTGTAGTCGTTAATCGTACGTAGACGGAAATTGATAATCGAAATTGTAGTCGGAAAATGTTGCCGGAAATCGTAGACGGAAATTGTAGTCGTTAATCGTAGACGAAAATTGATAATGGAAATTGTTATTGGAAAATGTAGCCGGAAATCGTAGACGGAAATTGTTGTCGTTAATCGTACGTATACGGAAATTGATAATCGAAATTGTAGTCGGAAAATGTAGCCGGAAATCGTAGACGGAAAATGTTGTCGGATATTCTTCGGGAAATAATGACATTACCAACGAGTTGAAGTCGTTGGTAATGACATTACCAACGAGTTATAAGAAACTCGCCGGCAATGTTGTCTGGATAGAAACCCAGTCGAGCCCGAGCCTTTCATTTCTCCTCCTCTCCCTCTCTTCCTCCTCTCCCTCTCCTCTCCCTCTCCTCCTCCCAAATCGGTCCGGCGAGTTCAAAACTAGATCACCTCTAGCTCACCTCCTCCTCCTCCTCTCCCACTCCTCCTCCTTATCCTCTACTCCTCCTCTCCCTCTCCTCCTCTCCACCGATCCGGAATCCTCTCCTCCTCCGAAAATCTCCTCCTCCCCTCCTCCCCTCCTCTCCTCCCCTCACCATTGTAGGTGGAAATCCATGGCAGGTCCTCTCTCTCTCTCTCCCTCTCTCTCTCTCTCTCTCTCAATTTTTAATTATTTTTGTGTATGTGTATGTGTATGTGTATGTGTATGTGTAAATTAATTAGGGTGCTAAGTTGGAAATTAGGGTGATAAGTTGTAAATTTATATGCAATGTATATATATGTGATGTATATATATATATTTAGGTATGTGAAAATTAAGTGATGTATATATATGTGAAAATTATGTATATATGTGGTTTGGATGAATATGTGATGTATATATATGTGGAACTTAAACCTAATTAAGAGGCATGATATATATATGTGTGAAAAATGTGGAAAATTAATTAGGGTTTGTGATTTGGATGAATATGTGAAAATTAAATTTAATTAAGATGCATGATGTAGATATATATACATCGAAAATGTATATATGTTAATTTAGGTGATATAGTTGTTAATTAATCGTATAAATGAAGGTGGAAATCGGGATCGGAACGGTTTAGAACCAGAACGGTTTTAAACCGGAACCGCGCGGAACCGGAACCCTTTGGAACCGGAACTGTTTGTAACCGGAACCGTTATGTTACAAACGTTTCCGGTTACAAACAGTTCCGGTTTCTAACGGTTCCGGTTCCGATTTGTTATAGAACCGAAACGGTTTGGAACCAGAACCGTTTGGAACCAGAACTGTTTGTAACCTTTCCCATTATGTTACAAATGGTTTCGGTTACAAACAGTTCCGGTTACAAACAGTTCCGGTTTCTAACGGTTCCGGTTTCAAACCGTTCCGGTTCCGATTTGTTATTGAACCGAATCCATGACTATTACGGTGTCCAGGAGGTTTTGCTGCTAATTGGCTTTGGAGAGGTTCCCGAAATAGTGGAGGGAACAGTAGTCAAGCTTTCTCCTCGCCCGCAGTTAGCAACACGCCCAGTGGGCCAATGATGACTGCTCGCACGAGAGCCTTGCTAGAGGCGCGAGCTGAGGAGGAAGCTGCACGATCAAGAGCCGTGGCACCGGAAGTCGAGGCTCGAGCCTCAGTCTCCAGACGCTCAATCAGCAGACGTCCCTCCGGTGGCAGAGCCTCAGACGAGCGACAGTCAACGGGGGCATCAGAAACTCCCTCAATCCGAATGCCCCATATTCGCCCGGTGCCTACTCCCGTTTCACGGGAATCATCTGAGGCACATGGTGGTGCTGGCGCCTCATCGTCCAGGCCTCGTCTATCTCCGCCGTCCGGTCTCTTCCTACCCGACGAGATTCCTGTCATCCCTGAATTCGATGATAGGGGGATGCCTGTTTATGTTGAAGGACGGCCGGAGTTCCTGACCGTGGAGGAAGCGTATAACTTCCTCCCGTTCGACCCCGTGTATCTTTGGAGTGTGAGGTGCACCAACCAACAAACGGACGATGCAGGTAAATTTTATTTAACATCAGATTGATTACTTAATTATTACTTAAGACTTGCGATAGGTTCAATTAATGATATCAATTTGTTGACATTGTATTATTAGGCAATTTCGTTAATGGGACTGGAAAACGGAAAGGGGCTAGAGGCACCTGCACCGGGAAGAGACTTGAGCAGGCCACCGGCGGAAGGAAAACGCCCATAAGGGCCAATGAGGATGGCGAGGTGATCGAGGCATTCGACACCACGCGCAAATATGTCAGCATGGCCGGTGCGATCGTGCGGGACAAGGTCCCAATGCTTTGACCAGATTGGGAATCTGTGCCTATCTACGTGAAGATGCAAGTGCATAATGCACTCAGTGTGAGTAAAATCGTATTTTCATTACGTAAATTTTAAATTTATTAATTAAGTCCACTTAAATATATAATTTTACCTTTTATATATTCATATTGCAGGTGTGGTTTGACGTGGATGAAGTTCTTATTCACACGTGGGTAGAGCGTCAACTACATATGAGGTGATGTGCTTCGACTTATTTGAATATATATCGAGTTAGAGTTTTGTTTATCAAGTGTTTTAATATCTCTAACTTTTTTTCCTTGTTTTAATATAGGTATAAAGAGTGGAAGAACGAGCTTTCTTCCCATTACACTGTATACAAGGAGTTAGGCCGAGGTTCTACCCCTAGCGAATTCTGGTTTAGGGAGTACGAGTGGCTGTGGCTGATAGCCCACTTCGAGCACCCCAAAGCAAAGGTATGCATCCTTAATATATCTTACAAGCCGTCTGTATCGTATCAGATTGAAATAGTTAGTTACTAATTTTTTTCCATATGTTTATCAAACAAGGCGATTTCGAAGACGAACCGGGCGAATAGATTGAAAAACACCAGGGCCCATCATGCAGGTTCACTCAACTACATGGGTTGGTCGACTAAGGCGCAGCAACAACAAGAAGTGAACCCCTTGGTGTATATTCATCAGAAGTTCTATCCGCAGTGCCCTGACGAAGCGGTAAGTCTTTCGCCTCTCCATGTGTTAATAAAACTATTTTTCGATATTAATAGATTTTTTTAGTTAATACGTTGTTCATTTTCGCTTTTCAATTAGGCGAGAGTGGAGGAGGCGACCGCAGAAGTGACCATGAGTATAGCTAGGACTAACCATCCTGACTGCTCCGAGGAAGAAGTGACCCAGTATGCCTCTCAGATCGATCCGCTTGATCCCCCGATAGCGGCTCAGATCATGGTAAAAGCGTGTGGGACTGGAAAGAATACCTACTACTGTAGGGGAATGGGCTCGGCGGGCGAAGGAGTATTGAAAACCACTTCACAATACTCTACTGGGTCAAGAAGTTCAACTTCTAGTCGTAACCTCGCAGCGGAGCTTCATAGGACGCAGAGGGAGTTGAAGGAGCAAAAGAGGCAGATGACCGAGTACCAAAACATGGTCCAGCAGCAGACACAGATGCAGGCTCAGATGTACACATGGATGCGGACGATGTACGAGGCTCAGACTACCGGACAACCGTTTCCCACACCTCCCCCGGTCCCGGTCCCTCCGTTCCCTAGCTATCCACCACCACCACCGCACCAGTCAACGCCAGAGCAAGACCAAGGTAGCCACCAGAATTCAAATGAGTACATGGATTACTTCGACCCTGACCCGCAAGTTCCTCGACCCTGACCTGTAGTTGTAGTTAATTTTCGTATCGTCGTTGCTATTTGTACTGTACGTTGGACATTTATGTGTACTGTTGAACTTGTATGATTGTACGGTTTATGTCTTTCAATGCAGATTCTGGAATTGGGCCCAATCCAGAACCGCGTTTTTTTTTTCAAAATTTTTCCAGACATTGCCGGCGACATGGACCTCAGTCGCCGGCAATGTCTCACATTCTGGCCACGGCGGCGCTGCCATTGCCGGCGATGCAAGTCGCCGGTGATGTCTCGGACATTACCGGCGAGGCCGTTTTCCGTCGCCGGCAATGTTAACACCGGCGGGGGATTTCCGGCGACGTCATTGCCGGCGACTTGTCGCCGGTAATGACAATTCCGACGAAAAAAATAGACAAGGCCGGCGACGGGAGGTTGCCGGTAATGTCTCCATTTCCGATAGTGATGTGAGGTTATGTAGGTTTTGATCCTTTCATTATACTGTTCACCCCCACAATCAATAACAAAATCAGGGATAGATCCCTGTACGGTGAGATTCGGGAAGTAGCCCAAACTAAGATTTTGTAGTTTGCTTTGGAATTCAGAGGTTAGCTTCAATGAAAGTCTGAAAAAATGGAAGAAAAGAGACTGTTTCTGGGTTAAAAGAAAGACTCGCGGTGTGGCAAACCTACTGCAGCCTAAAGCTAAAAGAAAGAGAGTGCTCGAAGAGAGAGAGAGAGATAGAGAGAAAAAGAGAATGTGATTGAAGAGAGAGAGGCGTTGAGCAAGACGGAGATGGCGTCGGTTTGGTGATGTCATCGAGATTTGGGAGAGAAGTGGTGACAGTGAGTTCAAATTATTCATTTATGTACATATTTGTTGTTTCTAGTGTTTGAATTATCTTTGTTTTGATTTTGATTTTATTTTGAGTTTTTTATTTTCAATTTTGTTGATTTTGACGACTCCGACGAGATTTTAGGAGAGAGACGATGTCGGCTGGTGTGCCTTCGAATTGTTCATTTCTCAACATGTTCGTTGTTTTGTGTTGTTCGATTTTCTTTGTTTTTGCTCTGATTTTGAATTTCGAATTGTTGAGAAATAAAAACAAACATGTTGAGAATTGTTGAAAATTGAACCTATTTTCAAATCGAAATTTCGAATTGTTCATTTCTCAACATTTCTCAACATGTTCGTTTTTATTTTCAATTTTGTTGATTTTGACGACTCCGACGAGATTTTAGGAGAGAGACGATGTCGGCTGGTGCGACTTCGAATTGTTCATTTCTCAACATGTTCGTTGATTTTGAATTTCGATTTTGAATTTTGAATTTTCGAGTTTTGGTTTCTTTGATTTCCTATTATGGTACTGTTTTTGATGGATCAATGCATCTAAGTGATATTATTGTATGATTGTTTCGTTGATTTTGTGTTAGTGATCATTATTGTTGATTTGTGTTTTATGACAAAGAATATAAAGTATAATGTATAATACTACTTGTGTTGAGTGAACATACTATTACAAGCCTCTAAACATACTAGTATGCTGTTTTGTGAGTTTCCATTATGTTTTGTCATTGTTCCACTTAACAATACTACCGGTGTTGACTAAATAAACTAGTGTTGACTATTATATATACTAGTACTATTTTGTGAGCAGTTTCTTTTTTATTTGCAGATAAGTAGCCATGAAATCAAAATTATGTGTGAAGTGCACCAACAACAACACAATCATTGAGAATTTTTACGAAGTTAGAAGTTATAGAGTTGCCTATGAGTACTATATTCAATCGATACCCAACATTGAGAAGTTTTACAATTAAGCTCCCACTATGAAGCTATCTTTGACAAGAATCCCATACGGGCGCCCAAATATTACTCATATGAAGTCTTCCACTAAAGGTGGGAAGACAAGACCTATTCAATTGAATGTGGTCGATGTAGCGAGGTTGGGAGGCACAACAAGAAAACTTATGCACGAAAGCCCTCAACAACTAAAATATGAAAATGTAGTATATTTACCAATCATAGGTAGTGTGATTAGTTGTGCAAGGTAGTATGTTTAATATGAAGAGCAATACATTAACTTTCCTAGGACATGTCCAGCTTATTTACATATTCAGTTTTAGTATTTTTGTCAAAGTATTAGGTTTTTCTTTCCATGCAATTGATACATTTGTTTTAAGCATTGATGAATGTTATTCTGATGATACCTTTACTTGTTTTGCTTGATATATTGTAATGTTAAATATCGAATCATTAAGTCACAATAGATATTAAACTTGACAAACATAATACTTCTTTATAGAGTTTATGTCCACAATATTATCATCTTTTTAAGACATATTGTTGTTGTTTATCTAACACATTACTACATAACAACTAAAATACTACAGCTGTTTATAAACATGCTACAACGTAAACAAACACTATAAATAGAACGCTAGCTACTTCTTGAGCTTCACTGCTGCTTTTTTGTTGCTTCTTTCCTGTTAGGTATTCGAAAAGCCTATTTTTGTTCGTCGCCTAACTATTTTCTGTTTTTAGACCTTTGACCACTGGAGAAAGCGACTTTCCTTTCCCTACCTTCCTTGCATTCCACAACAACAGTTTTACTCTTCTTGCTTTACGATGTTAATCATCGCGAATGTCCTACACATGATCTCATCGGAAACAGAAAAGTTAAGAAACATACTACTGATAGCAAAAAAACGTACTACTTAAGATAATTAAACATACCGCCATAAAATCATAAGGATACTACTACTGAAAATATACTACCACAAGAACATAAGTATACTTATATAGAATCATAAAGATACTAGTACATATGTACAATTATCTTAGCACATGCCATCAAATATACTACAATATTCTCAAATCTAAATATACTACTCAAGACTTACGGTAACACTACAACAAACCATCAAATGTACTATTCTGACCATCAAATATACTACTAAGATTATCAAATCTAAAAATATTACTTCAGACCTACAAAAATATTATCACAGGCCACCAAACATTCTGGTGAGATTATCAAATTTATAAATACTACTTCAGGGCTACAAGAATACTACAACAGATCATCTAATGTAATATTAACATCCAAATCTAACTCTAACTAAAAAATAACGAAAATTTATGGATAAATGAAGCAAAGGAGTACCTAGAGGCAGAGACGAGCATGCTGATTTTGTTCAAAGGTGGTGGTTCACGGTGGTCGGAGCTAGAGAGAGAGAGCACAGGCCACCAAACATTCTGGTGAGATTATCAAATTTATAAATACTACTTCAGGGCTACAAGAATACTACAGCAGATCATCTAATGTAATATTAACATCCAAATCTAACTCTAACTAAAAAAATAACGAAAATTTATGGATAAATGAAGCAAAGGAGTACCTAGAGGCAGAGACGAGCATGCTGATTTTGTTCAAAGGTGGTGGTTCACGGTGGTCGGAGCTAGAGAGAGAGAGAGAGAGAGAGAGAGAGAGAGAGAGAGAGAGAGAGAGAGAGAGAGAGAGAGAGAGAGAGAGAGAGAGAGAGAGAGAGAGATCTGTGTAGATATGTGGTTTCATGTCGGAGATGAGCGATGATGTAGAGGTCACAACGGCGAGGATCGAGGACGGAGAGGTCATGGTGGTGACGAGCAGCGGCGGTGGCAAGCAAGTGAGGGAAGTTAGGGTTCTGAGATAGCTCTGTGTGTCGACTGAAAATGAGAGAAAGAGTTTGGTCAACTTAGCATGTTTATATAGGATGACATGAGTGTAATTTTTATGAATTTTAAAGTTATATTTGTTATAGAGGTGACCTAATTTGAGATAAAATTGTTAGGTGATCTTATTTAGTATAGATCTTAGGATAATGATATTATATGTAATTTTTCCTATAGAAAATAACAATTTAAAACTAAAAGTAATTAAATTGACGGATATACCCTCATGACTAACAGAAAGTTGATGAAAAATAGTTGTAGGTATCTCGAAATTACAATTTTGAAAGTTTAGATATCACATTGATAATATTAAAGTTGAGGTATCAAATTGACCTGACATGAAAAGTTCAGGTACCATACATGAAATTTTTCCTAAATACAATTTACTTTCTATTTTGAAACTATTTAATTTAATTCAATGGTAAAATTGAGTGTATTCATTGAAGATGTCTACACTGTTGAAGGATAAAATAGATACGCAGAAGATATAATATGAAACTGTACTTTATTCATTGATAGATGACCTAAAATATGCATTATAATCTGTTACAATTAATATTCCAATAAATTAGGGATCGAGAAAATATCTATTTTTATGTTAATTATGATAAAACACACATCGAGATACTAGGAATATTATTCCCTTAAACACTCCCCCTTGTGTCGCGATCCTAATAGATGGTGCGTAACATGTTGCCTCACTAAAAAGTGCCAAGAAAATGAAAAACCTCTTGGGTAGAAAAAAATCTTGGTCTAAGGGAAAAAGAGTACAATGCATAAACTACATGTAATGTAGACTTCTCCTGATGTCTACAAAATGAACTCCTCCTGATTAGTAACTCAATCTTGGAGTTCAGACAATCTTCGCATTCCAATGCGTCTCACATGCTTTACAAATGTAGATTTAGGCAATGACTTGGTAAACAAGTATGCAACATTATCTGCCAAACAAACTTGATTTACATGAATATTCAATAGCTCATGTTGTTGTTGAATGAAGAAAAACTTCGGTGAAATGTGTTTCGTGTGATCACCCTTGATGTATCCCAAGTTTATTTTCTCAATGCAAGCCGCATTGTCTTCAAAGATACAAGTTGGTGTTATCGTAGTGGATGGTAATCCACTAGATCCTCAAATGTGGTGTATGATTGATCTAAGCTAGACACACTCATTATCTGCTTCATGTAAATCAATGATCTCAGAATTATTTGAGGAAGTAGCAGCAAGAGTTTGCTTTGTTGATCTCCAAGAAATCACTGTGTTCCCTATGGTGAATACATAACTTGTTTGGGAACGTCCCTTAAGTGAATCAGAGAAATACCTAGTATCGGCAAAGCTAACCAGGACATCATAAGGTGTCTCTGGGTAGGAGACCGTACTAAATTAAGGAACAGTGCTCGCAGATAGAGGAGAATTCGACGGGTCAAAGATTTCACTCGACGGGTCGAATGATAACTTCAGGTCGATCCAGGGTGCATCCTTCGATGGGTCGAAATATCCATTCGACATGTTGAAAGTCCCAGGATCTGCATGCTGCGATTCAACCATCCATTTTCTGAGAATTTCAAGTTTGTCTCTGTGTTCTTTGTAGGGAAAGAACAAGCCTAAGTTAATGGAACCTTTCAAGTACTTGAAGATGTACTTAACAACAGTCTAATGACGTTGTGTTGGTAAAAATAAAAATAACAAAGTACACGAGGTAAAACCATAATCCTCCAGCGTACTGAGCATGTAGGTAAAAATCTCACCGGGTCACTCATGGACACCTCCGTGCTAGTACAGTCCGAATCACGAGGTCCTTAGTCCCCGTGATTCTAAGCTAGAAATGGCCTCGGTTCCGGGGAAACGCCCATCACCGGTCAGGTAGGGATAACGACGCCCCTCCTGGATGGCCTACCATCGGGGATCAGCCGAGAGGCAAGTGTATCGATACAACAACGTAACTGAGACTGTACTCTGTGAAAACCAAATCATAACAACTCGATGCAAATGCATGAAACAACATATAAGTGTATGTATATTCATATACGTATATCCGTATAAGTATAATCGTATATTTGTAAAAACACATGCTCATGTAATCCGAAATCTCATACGCATGCTCAAGTTCATAAATCATATAAAAGACTCGCAAGATTTCCGTGAAAAGAAATTGTCCACTCACAGGTGAGCAAAACGCGCACTCGCGCTAATCTCGTGGTCCGGCGGAAGATCCCTCGCCTGAAGCACGATCACGATCCCGATCTCAATCTCTGTCTCCTGAATATTCACAAAACATAACTGATCAAAATCATAGTCCACAATCCTGTACTGAATCACGGAAACCAACCGTTCCCGGAAATATGCAATGCAGTACAAAATGAATAACGGAAATTCCGGAATCCCCACTCGAAATCTCGACTGAAAATCGGCTAACCAAATCAACCCGAAAACCTCTGGACGATAATCAGGGCATGATTACGAGAAAAATGACATTAAAAACGTCGAAATCCAAAAAGTCAACTTTTGGCTAGAGCTCCGCCGTTGACCGCCGCGGCGGCGGCGGCGCGCCGTTAACGGTGAAATCTCACGGTGAAAATTTCCAGATTTCAAGGTCACATCATTTCGAGCCACTTTCTCTTCTACCTCGAAGGCCAAATCACAACGGAACACGATCAATTTACCTTGACCAGATCGGAAACCCAGTTTTCCGGTGACCTATCGGGTTGCCATCAAAACCTCATCAAATATCAAAATTAAACATCCTAGGAGCATCACCTAGGTTAGGGGAAGCAAACCCCCCCTAACCACCACCACCGTGGCTCGCCGGAAAGTGGCCAACGAACTCCGGCGAAATTCCCCAACTTGGCCTGATTCGGGTTCCATGAAATCCTCACCAAATTCCATAAATCTAAACACCAACCAACTCGAAATTACAAGGGGAAGCTAGCTATACCTGTCACATGGCCGGAGGTGGCCGGAAAGTTGGTCGTCGGACGGCAACACCCAATCGGGAAACCTTTCCTTTTCGGTCAACAAGTCAACTTAATTACTATTTTTGGAAAGTCAACGGTCCGGTCAAAGTTCAACAATGTTTTTCGACTAATTCTCGACTATTCCGATATTTATACTCGCGCCTCGGGTCGATCGTCGATTCGAAATGGATAACCATCACGATTCGGATAAACACGAAACAATCGGATAAACTCGTCAGAAATTGAAACTTCAAATAATCATAAAATATTCCTCGGTTATCGGAAAAATCTTCCGGAACCGCCCACAAACTCGAAATCACGTACTCTACAACTTCTGTGAAGACACCCAACTCAAATTCTCAACCAAAAACATAGTCGCGAATAGAGTCGACGAACCACATATACGACGTAAAACCACGACTAAACTCAATCTCGAGAATCATGCCGAATACGCAACAAATTCTGGTTCGGGTCGTCACAATCATTCATATCATCAATGTAGTCTGCTACTATGGCAAATCCTTAACTTATGTTATTAGTGAACACACATGGACACAAATCATAGTTCTTGCATCCTTTCCCAATTAAATAGTCACTTAGGTGTGTGTACCACATCGTACCCGATTATTTCAATCTATATAGTGAATGCTTCAATTTAATCATATGAGCACTTTGTAGTGTAGAGTTACACGAGTTGGGTATGATCACTCCTTCCGGCACTTTCATGTATATCTCTGAATCAAGGTTTCCGTAGAGATATGCTGTCACCACATCCATCAGCTGCATGTTCAATTTTTCGGATACTACCAAACTGACAAGAATGCGGAAAGTAATGATGTCCATGACTGGAGAGTATGAATCATCATAATCAATGTCAGGGTATTAAGGTAATCCTTGTGCCACAAGTCTAGCTTTATACCGTATGACTTCATTTTTCTCATTAGACTTTTGAACAAAGACCTATTTATGTCCTACCAACTTCACATTCGGTGGACGTAGCACTATTGGACCAAAAACTTGCCTTTTCTTTAGGGAATCTAGTTCGGCATGCTTTGCCTCTTTCCATTTCAGCCAATCTGCTCTCCACCGACATTCAGCAATCGAGCGAGGTTCCACTTCATCATTGTCAATAATCTCCTGGGCGACAGAATAAACAAAAACATCATCAACTACCTTAGATGATCTATCCATAACAATGCTTGCATCATTATTATTTAGTGATATTTCACCATTCTTTGCCATTACATATAGATCTAAAGCGTCCTCCAGAGATGCCATTTGTGATTCTAGGACATAACTATAGTCAGAAAAATTCTCATGTGTGGGATTAACAACTTTGAAGATTAAATGACCAGTTTGTGCCTGGATAGCCTGCCTTTTTACCGACAACTCATCTGTGGATTTTCTTGGTCTCCCCCTCTTCCTGGTAGGAGCCGAGGCTAATGCTACTCTCTCCACATGGGCAGAAGGAACATTTTCTTACCTAGGAGTGGCTTTAAATCGCCCCTTCTTGGGGACTTCTAACCTTGCAGGAACATTTGCAATATTATGTTTGATCTCGTCACTTTGACAATATCAGTAAAGGAGTCAGGGATCGAGTTTGCTACTTTCTGAAGATCGAGAATTCATTGCACTTCAATCTCACTTAGAGATGTACGTGGATTCTTTTGAAATATAGTGGAGGTATAACACATCAATTCCTGACGTTCAACACGAATAGAATCATTCCTATCTCCCCTTAACGTCGGGATGTATGTTTCATCAAAGTGACAATCAAAAAATCTTGCAGTAAAGAGATCTCATGTCGAAGGTTCTAAGTAACGAATAATAGTTAGAGATTCATAACCAACATAGATGCCTAAACAGCATTGAGGACCCATTTTAGTACGCTCTGGGGTGCAATTGGCACATATACCACGCAACCAAATATGCGTAGATGTGAAATGTCAGGGTCATACCTTGTTACCAACCGGTACACACTAAATGGTTGGCATGCTACATGTCTAAAGTGAATAAGCATTATTGCATGTAATACTGCATATACCCAAGCAGATACCAGAAAATTACTGTGCATAACCATTGCTCAGTTCATAAGCTGTAACTACTTGATTTGTGCCTCTGATAAACTAATCTGTGAATGAACATGAGGGGCGGGCTGTTCAACTTCAATCCCAATTGACATATAGTGGTCATCAAAAGTCTTTGATGTGAATTCTTCTGCAATATCCAATCTAATAAACATGATTGAGTTGTCTGGGTGGTGAGCCCGAAGCTCAATAATTAGTGTTAGGAGTTTTGAAAATGCAGCATTCCTCGTGGATAGCAAAACAACGTGTGACCATCGCGTTGTTGCATCTACTAAAATCATAAATATTTAAATGGTGATAGGTCCATAAATATCACCATAGATTCTCTGTAAGAATGGAATATTTTTAGTGTTGAAGGAGAAAATAGACACGTAGAAGATATGATCTGAAATTGTACTTTATTCATTAATAGATGATCTTAAATAGACATTACAATCCGTTACAATCAATATCTTATAAATCAGGGATTGAGAGAATACCTACTTCTATGCTAATTAGAATAAGACACACACCGAAATACCAGAAATATTGTTCCCTTAAACATACACCTAATTTTCTTTTTTCCTCAAAATTTCTACCAGTTGCATTGATTTTTGACTTAAAGTTTTCGTATCCAAATCTGCAAGTGAGTAACTTTATGTACAATTATACTATTTTACTATGTACACAATTTATTCTAAAATAAATTTATTACTCATTTTATTGTAAATGTTTTTTATTGTTAGAAAAAATTCGCCCCATGAAGAGTTTTCTCTGTCTCCCCCATTGTCATTAGGGCTCTATGTTAGGATTTTGAGCCCTCACCAACGATCCAAGATTCAGGTTTAAACAAACTCCACAATACACTACAATAAGGTAGACATACAAATAAAAATGATTTACAGTTGACAAGAGATTTAAGTGGTTTGGCGAAAATTCTACCTATGTCTACCCTAAGATATATGCTCTTCACTATGAGAATAATACTAGTAGAAGACACATGAGGTAAATGACATAACCCAAAACCCTTGTACACCCTCACTCATAGAATATTCAAAGTCTAAATATCTCCCCAAGAGAATTTTTCTCTTAGCATTTTTTTCTCTCACTCTCATGTACAACGCCAAGCACTCATACTCAATGCTCACCGGATGCTTCAACAGTGCTTCATATATATAGGCGTAAACCTCCTCTTGTGAACGTATGTAGCAGCAATTGAAGACCATATATTCTTCGCCCACCATTGTTAATCATCGTTCATGTACATCTCACTTTTCACATTTTCACTCCCACAAATCATGCCTTCATGTTTCCTCCTCCACCAATGTCAAATTTGGTGGCTTGCTTATTGTTTATTCCCTTTTGCATGCGAATGATCACCAAAACTTAGCATCCACCCTAGTCAGAATTTCATGCAAATTACCTACACCATCACTAGAACATAAAATAACATTGGTGGCCTTTTTATGGACCATCTACACACCATGAATCAAGAAAATTTGGTCCACCCTTGATTCATCACTCGACAAACCATATGTAGTTGGACTAAGCTAACTTTACCATTTAACTTCAGAGAAGGGTCTTGATGCACCATCTCCACCAGCAGAATTAAACTCCTCACCATTGTCTGTATTCTGAAAACTTATTTGCGGGCCTTGTTTCCAGTAGCCCATCGAGTTCGGAACTATAGTACCTCTTTCTAGACAATATAAACCACCACACTTCTTTCCTTTCGCTAGGATCATACTATCTCATGATATTTTCATGGCTTCACCCGCAACTGAATATTTGCATCCCATGGAGTTCACCCGACTGAGAGATATTAGATTCCACCCCATTTTTGGTACATATGCAACGTCGCCTAAGCTGCGAACCATTCCATCATACATCACTATTTTTACCATTCTAGAGCCAAAAATTGTACAAGGGACACCACTAGCCATGAACAAGCTACCTCTCTTACTTTCTTGGAATGTTCAAAAGTAATCTCTCCTTGAGCAAATATGCATAGTACAACCAGAATATAAAATTCAGTCCTCACAAGGAAAAATGTCTAAACCTTCAAAGACTGTGAGAAAATCTCCATAATTTTTCAGTATTTCAGCAAGATTATTTGCACTACTAGCCTCATCTTTTCTATTAGGATAATTTTGTTTAATGTGACCAAACTCTAACACCACACACCTTTTTCTCTAGAACTAGACCTGAATCTGTTGCTTGTATCAGATCAACCATTGGATGTCCTTCCACGATTTCCACCCTAAGCAACATATATTGCAGACTCGGTACGCAATTCCAAGATTAAATTTCTTCTGAGTACTATGGGACACCAACGAGGCCTTCACCCAAGCATACTGTATCTTTACCATACAACATGGTAGTCACCAGATTTTCATACGAATCAGAAATCAAGGGGAGAAGTAAAAGGGCTTTATCTTCTTCCTCAATTTTCATGTCAACTTTCTGCAGTTGATCAAAGTATCCATTGAACATGCTCACGTGGTCCTTGAGATTCTCGCCGTCCTCCATCTTTAACTTGTATAGATTCCACTTTAGATGTAACTTGTTGGTCAAGCTCTTTACAAGATAGACCTCTTTTAACTTCTCTCACAGAGCCAACGGAGAATCTTCATCAATAACATTGTTGATAATGTTATCAACTATGTAGAGTCACACTGTGCTAACGCATTGTGCCTCCAGCTCTTGCTACTTATCGTCATTCATTCCATCTGGCTTCGCATCCTTGCCTTTCAAAGCTTTTACCAAGCCTAGTTGGACAAGAATATCTTTTACTCTCCTCTGTCAAAAAAAGTAAAACTGCTTTTGCCATCGTACTGCTGAATTGTGAAACTCCTTGTTGTTAACATGGTACCCAGATTTAGATACGAGCTGCCGCAGCTACAAACCACAACTCTGATACCACTTGTAATGACCCAAAGCCAAATTAGCGACTTAATCGTCATTATCCATTCAATTATCGAGCTAATCAGTCTACGTCACGTTTACCGTGGATTTGTCGATAGTTGCGATTTAATTATTGACATTTTATAAGTTGCAAATTTAGATTTACATTCTTCATGGAAGTTGTAGAAGATATTATTATAAACTTGTACATATTTTTATTGGATTTTTTAGAGGTCTGATCAATTAGTTATGAATTTTTGAAGTTTAAGAATTAGAAAATTATTTTGGAAATCAATTATGGATTAGAAAATTTTGGACCGTCAGATCAAACAATAAACCTGAAAGGACCCAACCCTGATTTAGTTTCCTAAATCGGAATCAAACCTCTTCTGAAAACACGAACCAACAAAAACCATAAAAATTTTGGCAGAGTTTCGTTACTAACATGGAATTGCCATTAACCTACACCCGGAAAATACACTTCATCCTATGCCACAATAATCAAACCGTGGGCACCAATCCCATCCGGATTTCTCAATATCATAACAGTAATGTAAAGTAATCAATAAAACTATACTTTACAGAAATTCGGGGAAAATCGTATAAAAGTACAATATCACAATGCTCAGAGCGACATCTGGTGTATAATTATATAAATATACCACAACATGTAGAACAAGAAACCTACTGGAAGAAATAAGGTAGCTCGAACAATATGCCTCCGACTGCGACGTGCGACACCCAAATTCAAACTGCAAACTGGGCAAAGAAAACGAAGAGCCCAGGGAAAGACATATAAACCGTTAGAGTGAGTGGACGAAAATAAATGTCTTTCGCCGAATAATATATGTTATAAAAACATATGCGAGTCTAAATGCATAAAAATCAAATGGTACACGAGGGAGACTTTAACTCCTCACGCGTACAAAGCATGCATCATAAATACTGCGGGGTCACTCATGGACTCCCTCGCGCTAGTACAGTCTGAATCACGGGATCCCAGACTCACACGTGATTTCAAGCCAGAAAGGCCTCGGGTCAGGATATCTGTCCCCCCCGGAGCGTACTTGGGGATCAGCCGAGAAGGTATGTGTATCGATATAACCCTATCTACTGAGACTGTACTCTGTGTAAACCAAATCACAAATACTTTCCATGCACATGCATAAAACATAATGTAAATGTATGTATATTCGTAGGCGCATATTCGTAAATGCATAATCGTAAAACACATGCTCATATAAATCATGATCATAACTGCATGCTCATGCTTGTAAAACGTATATAAAAGACTCGCAGTCAATCCGTGAAAAGAAATGTCCACTCACAGGTGAGCGTAACGCGATACGCGTTAATCCCGTGATCCGGCGGAAAATTCTTCGCCAAACGAACGATCACGAACCCCTGGATAATCATAAAATCCACTGCTCAAATTCATAATTCGACACCTCAAATCATATCACGAGAAACAATCTTTCCCGGAAACATATAATTCAATAACGACGAAATCGTCGAAATCCGATAATCACACCACAAAACCTCGCTATAATTTCCGATGCTCAATTCGAAAAACAAACCTCACCACTGCGATCGGAGAGCGATTCCGAGCGAAACGACATATAATTCGTCGAAAAAACACGTTGGCCAACTTTCCAACAACCACGGCCAAAAGAGGCCGGAATCAAGCTCAACGAATGCAAACAAAAATCGGCCTGGAATGGAGAATAATGGCTGGTCAACTCAAGTTGACTCGGTCAACACCCAATTCTGACTTACCCAAAAAGGAAACCCACTATTTATACTTTCCATTTTTGATAACTTCCAAATTTACTTTACGACAAACTTCGAACTAATGTAACTTTCGCATCGTAATTCCATTTTCAATGATTCTCGTGTGACAACCCGGACCAGAATCAGCAGTATGATCAGCTTGATCGATGAGCTTGCACGTAGTCGCAGAGTTGCGACAGTGGTTTGAATCGCCAAGCTTGTTAATGACTAAATCATTGGCCGAGAATTGGAGCTGGGTCTCTTCTCAAGAGTCGTTGTACGTGTGATTTCAAGTTCGTGGGCGTTCCCGGATCGTTATTTGGACGACCGAGGAATTAATTATGAATATTTGAAGTTTCGACGGAAACGGATTTAAATGGCAGGTTTGTTAGCGACTAAATTACCGGACAAGAATTTGGTTTCGGTCCCTTCACGGAAGTTGTTCAGTATTTAATTTTGAGTTCGTGGGAACTTCCGGAGCATAATTTTGAGTTATGAAGATTTAGTTGTGATTATTTCCGATGGTGATTGTTTAGTCGGTTTAATTGTGTGTTTGGTTGAACAGTTGACTTTTTATCTGTTTGGTCAATGTGTTTGACTTCGGGTGATAATTGAAGATCATGTCGAGACGAGTTTGTGGCCGCGAGAATTATCGGAATCGGAGTTACGATGCGAGAGTTACGTGTGTTTGAAGTTTATTGAAATACGAATTATGGGGTTCCTATTTCGGGTAAGTCTATATAAGGAAGTTTCCTTTTTGGGCAGGTCAAACCTTCTCATTTGGGGGTTGACCGAGTTGGGTACGACGGAGGACGTCGGCCTCCACGGCGGCGACGGGATTTTGGCCACCTCCGGGCTTGGCCCGTGGCTCTTTCTACTCACCATGATGCGTTCTTCAACTTCCCGGCCTCCATGCATGGCGAGGCTCGCCGGAGGAGGAGCAAAAATCCGGCCAAAGTTGATGAAATTTTGAGGAATTCGGGTTCAACTTTTCAGGCCGATTCGAGCTGAATTTTGGGGTGGGCTTTGTAGCCCTCATCACCATGAAGCTACTATGTAAGTTTGGTGATCTAATTTTGATTGTGGATGAAGAATTTTGGGTGTGAAATTTGTGTATCAATTCGGTTTTTCGTGAAATTGGATGAGTTAGAGTTTGAATTGGATTTCGGTGCAGTTGACAAAGTTGCTCAGTGGGTGATTTTGAGTGGAACAGGGGTTGCTCTGCCGTGAAATTCTTCGGTCGGCGGCGGTCAACGGTCAAACTTTGACTTTTTTTGGACTTTCAACAAGTTGCATGTCATTTGACTCGAAATCGCGCCCCGATCGCAGTGGGGAGGTTCATTTTTCGAATTGAGCGTCCGAACTTACAGCGAGGTATTGAGGTTTGATTTCCGGATTTCTGACAGTTTGTTGTGATCGGATTTCGTTTTTCCGAGGACGGTGGTTTCTCGTGATTTGTCTTGTATTGTCGGATTATGACTTTGAATAATGGACTTTGTGAATATTCAGGGGTTCGTGATCGTTGTTTTGGCGAGGGACTTTCCGCCGGATCACGGGTTAACGCGATACGCGTTACGCTAGTTTGTGAGTGGACATTTCTTTTCACAGATTATTTGCGAGTCTGGATATACGTTTTATGAACTTGAGCATGCATATGAGATTTCGGATTACATGAGCATGTGTTTTACGATTATACATATACGGAAATACGTATACGAATATATATATACACTTATGCTGTTTATTGCATTTGCATCGAAATGTTTATGATTTGGTTTACACAGAGTACAGTCTTGGTTACGTTGTTGTATCGATACACTTGCCTCTCGGCTGATCCCCGATGGTAGGCTTTATTCCAGGGGAGGCTGTGACTCCTGACCCGAGGTCTTTACCGGGGGGAGGCAGACCTTTGACCTGAGGCCATTTCCGGCTAGAATCACGTTGAAGTCAGGGACTCCGTGGTTCTGACTGTACTAGCACGGATGTGTCCACGAGTGGCCCCGTGAGATTTTATTGCATGCTCCGTATACGTGAGGAGTTAGAGTCTCCCTCGTGTACTCGGACGCGTGAGGAGTTAGAGTCTCCCTCGTGTACCATTTGATTATTTACACTTTCGACTCGCATATGTTTTTATAATATATATTACTTGGTGAAAGACATTTATTTTCGTCCACTCACTCTAACGTGTTTCATGTCTTTCCCCTGGGCTTTTCGGTTTCCGTGCCCAGTTTGCAGTTCAGGCTCTGGTGTCGCACGTCGTGGTCGGAGGCATAGTACTCGAGCGATCTTGTTTCATCCAGTAGGTTTATTGTTCTGCCTACTGTGGTATGCATATATGATTATGTATTAGATGTCGCTCTGAGCTTTCTGTGGTATATGTTATACGATTTTATACCGGATTTCTGTAAAGTATATATATAATTATTGTTTTACTTTACTGTTGATATATTGAGAAATCCGAATGGGATTGGTGCCCACGGTTTGCTTTTTGTGGCATAGGATGAAGTGTATTTTCCGCGTGCAGGTAATGGTAATTCCACGCTAGTAACGAAACTCTGCCCAAATTTCGAAAATTTTTTGTTGGTTCGTGTTTTCAGAAGGGTTTGATTCCGATTTAGGAAGCTAAATCGGGGTTGGGTCCTTTCATCTCGCGTCTACGAACTTATCTCGACAAATTCTTCAATTTTCACCTGAAGTCATCCAATTTCGACAAATTCGATAAAAAGTCAACGGCTTAATTCAACATAAGCTTATCTGATAAAACGATCAATGGTCTTAAATATTCACAACTTATTCCTCGTAACTCAGAATAATCCTCCAGAAGTTCCCACGAGCTCGAAATTAAATTCTCTACAACTTCCATGAAGGATTCCAAATCAAATTCGACCCGAAAATTTAGTCGCTAACAAAGCCGCCATATTAACACATTACGTCGAAATCGCGACTAATCGCGAAACTCGCAAATCAAGTCGATAACCATTCCAATTTCGGTTCGGGTCGATCAACAGTCCAAAACGGATCACAATCACGATTCAGATAGATTCGAATACAAACGGATAAACTCGACGATATTCTGAAATTTCAAATATTCATATTATATTCCTTGGTTGTCGAAATAATAATCCAGAACTGCCCACGAACTCGAAATCACGTGTACAACAACTCTCGAGAAGAGACTCAACTCAAATTCTCGACCAATAATTAAGTCGTGATCAACACCGGCAATTCAATCAATTTACGAAAAACTGCGATTACGCGCTAACTCATGGATTAAGCTGATTACACTACTGATTTTGTTCCGGGTCGTCACAAATCTACCCCCCTTAAAAAAATTTCGACCTCGAAATTTCCAAATCTGCCAATTGAAAAGTAGGGATACTGCCTCTGCATACAGTTCAACTTGTTCAACTCCCAAGTGGCAACTTCAACTGAACAACTCTGTCAATGGAAAATATCTCTGTACCCTCAAATCTCGAATCTGAACTGGCTCCTCACAAACGCCAAGTCTTCCTGCATAAGGAACTGATAGGGTACAAAACACGCAACAATTCTGAAGTATAATTCCACCACATGGAATACAGCACACACAAAGGCCAATGTTATAGGTAATGCCAAACTATACGGCATAGCACCAACTCACCCCATGATCATATACAGATCAAAATAACATGGCAATTCACTCAACTTGCTCACATCAACACAACTGCACTGTCGAACTCGAGCAATTATCAACCTGTCCCTACTAATCCGAAGGCCAATTTCGAACAAATGAAACTGCGGGTCTCAAATCCTTCGGAACTGCAATACATAGGACCACAATATGCCATCCAAGGTCTGAATAGTCCTCAAAGATCGCCCACCAATCTGAGGATAAGAAACTGTACTAACCTGTAATCTGGTCCCCAATGCTCACTGCAATGCTTGCCAACACTCTGATGTAACTGATTATCTCGATCAGCAAACTGGGACACAGGCGCACCGCGAAAATGGACAACCTCCGCCAAATACAGCTATACCAGCCTGCCACTGAAATCTTTTCCGGAAGTACAAGGAAAAGAACTAAGTTCATCAAATGGTTCAGAAAGACCCGACAATTGGTACCACAAACCAAAGTGCGTACTGGCACACAAAATCCACAATGACAAGCTCCAACTTCTAATCGAAAATCTCCAACGGCTGCAATTTCCCAGCAAGTTTCTGCCTCTTTGCCTTCGCCTGTCGACAAATGTGGCATCTGCTCACACAAGCTGCTATATTACTCTTCGTGTTGCGTCACGAGTAGTAAATTCGAAGTATCTGATACATTTCCGTACAACTAGTGCATAACGCACGCAAAATAATAAGCTTCAACGTCATCACACTCTAACTTAGCTCTCGTAGCTCGCAACTCGGCTAACACGGAAACTCGAGCCACACACATATGAAACAATGAAGCTCCCGACTTCCGATTGAATGCATCAGCAACAACGTCCAGAAAGATAGTCAAAGTACAACCACTAGCCTTTCTCGGATAAACTCAAATGTGCAGCCATAGTCGTTAGTTGACCCCATCCATCTACACTGCCTCAAGCTCAAATCCGGCTGAATATGCAAGTAGATGAAACTCAAATGATCAGTGTACATCATACACTGCGCTGCACGCCACAGTAATAGTGTCTCGAACTCTTTGATGCTAACATAAAGACAGCTACACCCAAATCATACATAGGATACGTAGCTTCATAAAGTTTCCACTGCCTGAAACCATGAGCCACCGCTCTGCTATGCTGCATCAAAACATAACCAAATCCAAATCTCGATGCATCGCCATAAACCACGAACTCACCGCTGTCGTCAGGTAAAGCCAAAACCGATGCAACGGTCAACTATTCCTTCAGAAGTAAGTAATTCTCCTCACAAGCATCGGACCACTTGAACTTGACGCTTTTCTTCGTCAATCCGGAAAGTGGAGTGGCAATCCGAGAAAATCCTGCACAAAGCGCCGATAGTAACCTGCCAAACCCGAGAAACTCCTGATCTCTGGAATGGTGGTAGGTCAACTCCAAATTAACCCAGCTTCTATCTGGTCAGGATCCACGCTGACTCCCTCGGCTGACATCACGTGACCCAAAATCTTCACTCTAATTAACCAAAACTCACACTGGCTGAACTTCGCAAACAGTTGATTATTTCGCAAAGTCTGCATAACCGCTCGCAATTGCTTCTTGTGCTGGCCCACACTCCTGGAGTAAATTAGGATGTTGTCGATGAACACGACCGCAAACTTGTCTAGAAATTGTCTGAACACCTGGTCCATCAAGTTCATAAAAGCTGCGGGGCATTGGTTAACCCAAACGGCATGACCAAGAACTCCTGATGCCCGCACCGTGATCCGAAAGCTGTCCAGGCCACATCTGACTCTCGGATCCTCAACTGATGGTATCCAGTCCTGAGATCGATCTTCGAAAAGACTGAAGCTCCCATAAGTTGATCAAACAAGTCGTCAATCCGAAGTAGAGAATACTTGCTCTTCTCTGAAGCCTGATTCAGTTTCCGGTAGTCGATGCACAACCTCATCGAACCATACTTCTTCCGCACAAATAGTACAGAAGCACCCCACAGTGATACACTGGGTCATATGAAATCTCTTCCAGCAACTCTCGAAGCTGAATCCGTAGCTCCTTCAACTCTGCTAGCGCCAAACGATAAGATGCCTGTGATATGGGTCCAATGCCCAGTAATAGCTCAATGGTGAAATCGATCTCCCGCACTGGAGGTATACCCGGTAACTCCTCCGGAAACTCATCTGGAATTCCAGAAACAATCTCAATATCACCAATGTCAGGCACAGCAGCTGTAGTATCCACAACATGAGCTAAGTATGTTACACACCCCTTTTCATCATCCGCTCGGCCTTCATTGCTGAAATCACACATGGCAATGAAATATTCTTCTCACTGCGAAACAGTATCTTGGGGAATCCGGGTCGTCGAAACACAACCTCCTTCTTGTGACCATCGAACATAGCCCAATGCGTCGTCAAGAAGTCCATAACCAAAATCACATCAAAATCGACGATATCCAGCAATAATGGATCCACGACTAACCCATAACCTCCTACAAAGATCTCGCAACCTCTGGATGGATACAACACTCTCCATAACCTCGGAAGTGGAGATGCAAGCATAATAGCCATGGATGTCAAGCAATGGTAGTCTCAAAGAAACTTCGTCCTCACACAGGGTCGTGGCACGAACTCTGGCATGCCCAACTAGCCGTCCACGTCGATTACGACTTGCTGATTGACTCATCTAGAAGGCTACGTTGGTCAAACTCCAGAAATAGCATCATGACCTCCTCCTGAACTCTGAGCTGCCGAACCACTAAAACAGCTGACTGAGGACTCTCCCTCGTAGCGTGACCCTCCTGGCCACCACAATAGCAACTGAGAGTGTTTCTCGGACACAAATCACAGCGACACTTGCTGTGTAGAAGGATCACCAACGATCACCCTGACTCATGCCACCGGAACAAATCCACTATTCTGTGGTCACCACCACCACCACCAATCGGATCCTCTGCTTTGATCTGATGACCCTCAACATAATCGAAAAGGCCACAGCCTGATAAAGTCACCGATCTCGAGGTGCCAAAATTCAACCTCATCAAATATCTCGACTAAGTCCACTTTCCTCAAACCAACACGTCGAAAACTGCGTATGCCTTTCCTTCTCAATGTCCTCGCCTCCGAGTGCAGTACATTAAACTCCTCATGGTTGTCTCGAGGCATAACAGTCAAAATCTCGGTGATGCTCAGGTTCAAACTCATCTCAAATCTCGTGCATTACTTCCTCTGAAGCCACATAACACGTGCAAACGGAAACAAACATATGAACGATACATCCCTGCCTCAGATCGGTGAACACTCCATATTCCATTGTTGGGTAGCCTGATTGAACCATTACCGTATAAACAATACCCTGGATGTAGGTCATGGAGTCGCAACAGGAACTCATACAATACCAACTCACCAAACACAATGATCTGACTCAGGCACACCATCAACTGCCCCAATTCTCTGCTCAAAAGCAACATGTAGGCGTCCAAATACGCACAACCGGGTAAACCATGCCACACAAATCTCTGAATTCAAAATGCTCATCCAAACCCACAACTCGCTATCAAGTCGCGCGTCGACTGATCCTCAATAGGATCCACAACCGTACCGACACAGAAAGCACGTCAGGGAGGCATCCAAATGAATAAAACATCGTTCGCAACAAGTAGAACGTAATCATGGAACTTTAAATATTTGAAAGCATACAACACCCGCAGCATTGATGAGTATCCGCCGGCCGGTCGGGTCATCGCTCTAGACATGCTGCACATTCTCAAATATCCTTAGTAAACACGACTACAGAAGTCTACAGAACCTAAAACCTAATGCTCTGATACCAAGCTGAAAGGACCCAACCCCGATTTAGTTTCCTAAATCGGAATCAAACCCCTTCTGAAAATACCAACCAACAAAAACCATAAAAATTTTGGCAGAGTTTCGTTACTAACACGGAATTGCCATTAACCTGCACCCGGAAAATACAGTTCATCATATGCCACAAAAATCAAACCGTGGGCACTAATCCCATCTGGATTTCTCAATATCATAACAGTAATGTAAAGTAATCAATAAAACTATACTTTACAGAAATCCGGGGAAAATCGTATAAAAGTATAACATCACAATGCTCAGAGCGACATCTAGTGTATACTTATATAAATATACCACAGCAGGTAGAACAAGAAACCTACTGGAAGAAACAAGGTAGCTCGAACAATATGCCTCTGACTGCGACGTGCGACATTGGAATTCAAACTGCAAACTGGGCAAAGAAAACGAAGAGCCCAGGGAAAGACGTATAAACCGTTAGAGTGGGTGGACGAAAATAAATGTCTTTCGCCGAATAATATATGTTATAAAAACATATGTGAGTCGAAATGCATAAAAATCAAATGGTACACGAGGGAGACTCTAACTCCTCACGCGTACAGAGCATGCATCATAAATACCGTGGGGTCACTCATGAACTCCCTCGCGCTAGTACAATTTGAATCACAGGATCCCAGACCCACACGTGATTTTAAGCCAGAAATGCCTCGGGTCAGGATATCTGTCCCCCACGGAGCGTACTCGGGGATCAGCCGAGAAGCTATGTGTATCGATACAACCCTGTCTACTGAGACTGTACTCTGTGTAAACCAAATCACAAATACTTTCCATGCACATGCATAAAAACATAATGTAAATGTATGTATATTCGTAGGCGCATATTCGTAAATGCATAATCGTAAAACACATGCTCATATAAATCATGATCATAACTACATGCTCATGCTCGTAAAACGTATACAAAAGACTCACAGTCAATCCGTGAAAAGAAATGTCCACTCACAGGTGAGCGTAACGCGATACGCGTTAATCCCGTGATCCGGCGGAAAATCCCTCGCCAAACGAACGATCACGAACCCCTGGATAATCATAAAATCCACTGCTCAAATTCATAATTCGACACCTCAAATCATATCACGAGAAACAACCGTTCCCGGAAACATATAATTCAATAACGACGAAATCGTCGAAATCCGATAATCACACCACAAAATCTCACTAAAATTTCCGATGCTCAATTCGAAAAATAAACCTCACCACTGCAATCAGAGCACGATTCCGAGGGAAACGACATATAACTCGTCGAAAAACACGTCGCCAGAAAAATCGCCGCCGCTGACGGTGGCGCCGCTGCCTCCGGCCGCCAGAAAATCCAACATGCCCAGAAAAATTCATGCTACACATAGTTTTGAAGATCTCGACGTTTCCAACAACTTTCCAGTTCAAAGTTGAGGCCAATTTTGTTCGGAAAACCTCCAAAAAATAACTCAAAGTTCCAAATCCTTACCAGAATTTCAAACCGATCGATCTCCCTCCTCCGGCCACGGCAACCTCCCAAACCACTTGCAATAGCTTCCTTTCCTCATGGCTAACAAAACCCCCTCAAAGAGGAGCCACCAAATCGGCCGGAAAAATCACCTCCGACCACCGCCGAATTCGCCGGAAAATCACAAACTTCAAAACGTCATAACTTCTTCATCTGACAACCAAATTGAACGAATGACCTATCAAAAGAAAGAAGAGCTCAAGCCCAACAACTTTCATGAAGACACCATGGCTAAAAGAGGCCGGAATCAAGCTCAACGAACGCAAACAAAAATTGGCCTGGAATGGAGAATAATGGCTGGTCAACTCGAGTTGACTCGGTCAACACCCAATTCTGACTTACCCAAAAAGGAAACCCACTATTTATACTTTCCATTTTTGGTAACTTCCAAATTTACTTTACAACAAACTTCGAACAAATGTAACTTTCACGTCGTAATTCCGTTTTCAACGATTCTCGCGTCTACGAACTTATCTCGACAAATTCTTCAATTTTCACTTGAACTCATCCAACTTCGACAAATTCGATAAAAAGTCAACGGCTCAATTCAACATAAGCTTATCTGATAAAACGATCAAAGGTCTTAAATATTCACAACTTATTCCTCGTAACTCAGAATAATCCTCCAGAAGTTCCAACGAGCTCAAAATTAAATTCTCTACAACTTCCATGAAGGATTCCAAATCAAATTCGACCCGAAAATTTAGTCGCTAACAAAGCCGCCATATTAACACATTACGTCGAAATCGCGACTAATCGCGAAACTCACAAATTCCAATTTCGGTTCGGGTCGATCAACGGTCCAAAACGGATCACAATCACGATTCGGATAGATTTGAATATAAACGGATAAACTCGACGATATTCTGAAATTTCAAATATTCATATTATATTCCTTGGTCGTCGAAATAATAATCCAGAACTGCCCACGAACTCGAAATCACGTGTACAACAACTCTCGAGAAGAGACTCAACTCAAATTCTCGGCCAATAATTAAGTCGTGATCAAAACCGGAAATTCAATCAATTTACGGAAAACTGCGATTACACGCTAACTCATGGATTAAGCCGATTACACTACTGATTTTGTTCCGGGTCATCACAAACCAATCTGGGCCGTTGATTCATTTATACCCTAGGGTATAAATTTAAATTCTATACCTGGTTGGGTAGAACCCTCCTCACGCGACCCGAATGACAACCCGACGGTGCAACCAGATCTGATTCACTGACCGGGTCGGATCTTTACCGTCTGGCAACCTCATCCCGCTGCTCCGCCCAGAATCGGAAGCTCTTCCTCCTCTTTCTCTGTTTCCAAAATTAACTTATCCATACAACAATCGTGCAAGGAGAATCGAAGCCGCCAAGTTCTGGGTTTTTCTCCATTTCGGTTCCGTCATCGGCGACCAATTTCCGCCCATGGTTGATGGAGAACACTTGGGGTTTTACCCCTTGCACCTCCAGCAGTCGTTGGAGCTCGATCCCGAGGTGCAACGTGGCCGGACACCGTCGATCGGCCGAGGGTGATTTCCAACAAATGTTTCTGAACTGTTGAGGTAATTTTCAGCTTAATGCAACCGAATTTGACTATGGTGCTTTGAGGAAAATTTTTGGGCTTGGTTTAAACTTTTGTTTGGTATATCAATTGTAGGCATCGAAGTCAGTCAATTTTTGGCCGCCGCCAGTTGTGGCGCGTGGGGCCTATGCGCCGCCGTGCGCGGCAAAGCTCTGACGACCAAAAAATCAGAATTTTGACGGGAAGTGTTCTAAGTTAATTTGTAGTCCTTTTCACGTAGTTTCATATCTTTATAAAAATTTAGTAATACCATAGATTCGGCATGGTCGAGCGTCGTCTTTCGAGTCGAGGCTCATCTGGGGTCGGGTTGGTTTCCAAGGCATGACGACTAGGGTCAAGCTTAGGGTTCATCGATACGTAGATTTTGGGTAGTGTCTCCTATTTATCGAAATGGAAATATCAGTTTTCCATTGACATTCTGTCTTAGATTATTTTATCTACTTTAGTTGTACGGCATAACTTCCATTAATTGATTTAGATTTAGATTTTTCTTAGGAATGTCGACTAAGATCTTTGAGTTTGGTAATCGACTACCTACATTTCAGCTAGCCAGGTGAGTGGACACTTTTATTTTTCACTATTACTCGGCGAGTCTAATTTTATGATCATTATTATGGATTTTCTTTACGAATATAAATATATTTATACACACAGATATATATATATATATATGTAGTATGATACGATACGATACGATACTTTTATGCTATGTACGGAGGCCTATGATATGATTTCATATTTTTACGCACATTATGTTTATGTATGTTGCATCGATGCATCTGACATCTCGGCTGATCACTGAGGTACTCTGAGAAGGTTATGACAAACACCCGACCAATGATTACGCACGTTCACGCCTCCACACACCTATGATATATATGTTTTTCTTAGACTCGCTATATTTTTACTATATAATTAAGGTGGAAAGGCATAAAATATAAGTTTTATGATTTCTTACGAATATTTTATTTTCTTCCACTTACTCTAATGATTTTCATGTTTTATATGCCTTTCCCTGGATCATTTAGTTTCTAATGCTCAGGTTGCAGAGTTTTAACTGAGGTCGGGCATGCACGCAGATTGAGATGTAACAGTATCCACTATAGGATCCAAGGTTAATCTTACGAGTTAGCAACTTAGTCGGCATATGTAGTTTAAAGTGTAGCAGATCTGATGTCATAAATGGTTTTAGATTCTGTTGTTATGAGTTATTCTGAAATTTAGTCTTTTTAATTTATGAATTTTAGATTATTGAATTTTTTATCAGTTTTCTTTTGGACTAACATGTTTAGGTTCTAATGATCATTATGCCTAACCCTAGTTTAGACAACTAAATTGGGGTCAGGTCCTCACACCACTTATTAGAATTTTGAGCCCTCACAAACGATCGAAGATTTAGGTTTAAACACACCCCAGAACACCCCACAATAAAGCAAGCAGACAAATAAGAATAAAATATTGTTGTGATAGGCGCAAAAGCACCTAACAAAGATACCATATTATCAAGTCAATTATATTAATGTAATAAATGGTAAATAGCGATCATTACCTGCAGAGAATTGAGAAACTAAGACGCGTAAACCAGAAATCTGGCAGACTCGACCCAGAAGCAAAAACCTAAGCAATCAGCTAATTTAGACTCAACCAAAAATTACGAAATTAAAAGTGACGGACTATTACACAAATTTTGAGGGTATTCAGAGTTAATTTAGTTAGTGAACAAAAATAAACAAAACATAAGTACTGCTGAAAACAGAACATAAAAAAATGAATATGGATGTAAATATGAGAGAAACAATAGCTATGAACTTCTCTCCACCACTAGATATGCTTCAATCACCCCAAAATAATCTCAATGATTATAAATGAATGTACTCACAGTTAAGCCAATATCAGTAAGTCATTAACCATATTACATTCTCTTACTTGCCATGTTAAGCGAAATGTTGTTATCGACTTAACTATATTCCCAATTAATTGATTTATGAAATGTCGGTATCTAGACCAAAATAACTGAAATTATGAAGATCTAAGAACGTTGGAGTAACAACAAAGAATCTAAGGTCAATGTCGATAGCCTTAGATTACTAAGGAATCACTTCACACAAGTACCTGCAAAGACCCGTTCTCTCTCACAAAATATGCAATGATATGTCAGCCATGTACACATTCAAGATAATAAACTCTAAAACATGCATCAAAGTGTTGACCCAAAGAAACATGCAATAGAATTATCAAGGAACAAACAGTGAAGAAATTCTAATTTAAAATTATATAAATCAATTGGAGTTTGAAATCGAAGACATATTTAATGCTTCGATCAACCTCTAACTATTAAGGAGTTTAATTACACATAATTTTGAATAAAAACATAAAAAAATACATGAAATTAAGATGAACTAAAGAATGGGTAGAGAAAGAACATGATGATCGGCAGATGTGCTGCGCCCAAACTTTTGTTTTTCTTCCTTTCTATTCTTTTTCTTCTCTTCTCCTTTTTTTGGTTTCTTGCGTACGGTCCACCCCTTCTATTTGATATATATAGATAGGTTAATTAAACAATTAACCTAGCAAATTGTCACATGCTCTCTGTAGCCCAAACTAGCACGAGCCTATTTCATCTCCTCATCGTACGTCTCCAAATTAAATAGCTCATTTTGCAACATTTAATCTTTTTATTATTATTTAACTCTAATATATTTAAAAATAAATAAAATATATTAATAATAATAAAAAATAACAAAATAACTAAGTAATAGAAATAATCAACATAATAAAAGTCGCACAAATATGTGACTATCAAGTTGACATAAGATTTATGTGGTTCGACAAAAATTCTGCATGCATCCACCCCAAGATATATGCTTTTCACTATAAGAATAGTACTAGGACAAGACACAGGAGCTAAATTACATAACCTAAAATTATTGTACACCCTCACTCATAAAATACTCAAGAGGCTAAATATCTCCCAAAGAGAATTTCTCTCTTAGCATTTTTTTCTCTCACTCTCATGTAAAACTCCAAGCACTTGTATTCAATGCTTACCGAATCCTTCAACAATGCTTCATATATAGGCATAAACCTCCTCTTATGAGTGTGCGTAGTAGCAATTGAAGATCATCTATTCTTCACCCACCATTGTTGATCATCATTCACAACATCTCATTTTTCACATTTTCATTCCCACAAAACATGCCTCCATGTTTCCTCCCCACGAATGTCAAATTTGATAACTTAGTTGTTGTTCATTTCCTTTTACATGAGAATGAAGACTAAAACTCAACACTCTAGGCCGAGCTATCTGACCTATAGCCAGGCCCGCCTTGAGTTCACATATATTATCATTTGTTAAAAGAAGTTTCAGTTTGGATCATAATTAGTGCAATTGAACTAAAAGGTTACTCTACAAAACAACTTACGCACTTTATTTATGCATTTTATTCAGAGCTTAGCCATTATAAGAAACATGGGAGTAAATAAGTGGATGCAGATACAACTCGTGTAATCCTCGATCTTCTGTTCATTTTAAGTCGTTGAATTTGATACCACTAAAATATAAGGTAATTAACAGTACAGCTTATAACACCATCGTTTAGTTAAACCAAAGATGTAATTAACTAATTAGTATCTCAATTCACCAAATTAGTATCTCAATTCAACCTTGACCTGCTGGTTTGGCAGGTGAAACTCGTACGGGGATCTTTCCTGGAACATGCGCTAGTTTGGTAGCTAATCCCTTTTGTAGGTTTGCGTTTGAAATATCAATGGAATCCAAACGATGTTTGCTCATTACTGCACTGTCGAAAACAAAATATATCTTCAATGATACATAAATGTACGTATTTCTTACACATGCATTATCCCCCTACCGGAAAGTAACTTGGATGTGTACGTTGAAGATGATCAATCTGTTTTTTTGCCAATCTATCTATCCGGCGTACATAAATATCTATATACGCTGAATAAAATGAATATTTAACCTATCCGGAATTCATTTAATTACAGTACTTCAGTTATCGCAGAGAATAGATGAAAGAATAGAATAATCGATCGCGTCAGTAACTCAGTATAGAATAGATGAAAGAGAACGAAAAGGAGAGAGTTTAACTGCGGCTTGGAATCCGGGAACCTTCAGCAAAGACCATATTTGTGAAGAACTGTGGCAGTAGGATGAAGATAACCATCATGCGAGCAGAAAAGGCCTTGCGAACCATTTGTATTAGTATAGTGTTACTCGTTGCTCTTTCTGATTCCAAAAGCTTCTATTTATAGGACATTTTCGTTCTAGGGTTTTGGACAATTTAGTCTCCACCGATTAGTTATTTGTGTATTATACACTACTTGAAAAATGGTCATAAACATCGGTTCAGAGACATCGGTTAGAAAAACTTATAATGTAAAATTGTTATTTAGACATCAGAATGTAAAAAAGCAATGTCATTGTGATTTATAGACATCGGTTTACATGATTAACAGATGACTATACTTTTTTCTACAAACTGAAAAAAAAAAGGCGGAAAAGACTAGGTTAAAGTTTTTCGAATGCGGGAACCTAAATTTAAATATGCGCTCAGACTTTAGTCTACAATTAGTCATTTTTTCCCTAACTTAGTTTTCCTCGGCTCCTCACCTCACTTCATTCCTAAAAAAATTTCAGCTCCTCGCTGATTTGGTCAACGACACTAGTCGTGGGTCTGACGAGGTCAATCTCACCTCGCCTCTCTCCTCACCCCTCAGAGCTGCTCATCACTCTTACAGTTCACCACTCTCACTTGGCCGCTCGCCGGTCTCACCTTTCCACTCACCGCTTTTTCTCGAGGTTTGGGTATTCTACTATTTGCACTTTCTTTTTCGCATTCACATTTTGAATTTGAAAATCTGAAGAAGAATATTTTATATGGGTTTCGAGAATAAATTATGTTGAAATTGATTTAGGTTGTGCTTATTTACTTTGTTCTATGAGTAGATTAGTGTGAAATAGGTAGTGCATTGGCCATAGAGTGATTGTTAGCCTTATTACATGGTAGGGTGTTAGTTATGAAAGGGTGTGAACTAGTTTTGTTATTCATGGTGTACATGTTTGAGTTCTTAGGATTTAGCACAACATAACTATTTTTTTGTGTGGTAATTAGCAGAACAGTGCATTAGCAATTTAGTACTCAGAAGTGATAGAGGAGCTTAAATAGCGAATGTGAGAGAATAGAAGTAGAAATCAGGGAATTTGCCGAAGAAGCTGATTACAATGAAAGAGACAAGGATTGGAAGTTGTTTACAATAATTATGTCTACATGTGATGAATTACAATGGTTTTTTTTTAATTGATATGTTTTCATTTGCTTACAAATATTCCTATCTTTGTTAAGATACACGATGAAATAATGTTTGATTTACGAATGCATGTTTCATTTTTGATTTAAGAATGCATGTTACAGATTGGCGCGAAGTGTCTACAGCGTACAAAGAGATGGTTTGGAAAGATATTACAGTACAGTTTTAGTATTTTCTTGTTAGATTGGTTAATGCTCCAGTACATTCTTTTTATAATGTCATTGGTTATTTTATTTTTTGGTGGTGCATAAGATACATTCAATGTGGCCTCTGAAAGCAAGAAGGACTTGATGATTTCTACGGGTGTGAAATTGAGATATATAATTTAAGAGTGATTTATTTACCAAGCATGTTTTGCCGTACTTGGAAAAAAAGAAAAAATTGAGAAAGCCACCAAAGATGTATGGTTTTGTTGGGTTACAGACATGGAAAGAATTTGTAAAATTGAGGAGTACACCTAAATGACTGGTAGGTCAATTTTTTGGATTCACACTTAAATACATGCATATATACTTTGCCGATTTATGAAATGATCATCTTTGAATGCTTTAATGCAAGAACTTCATCAAAAATAAAGTAGGAGAGTGAGTAAGAGAAAATGTCATCATAAACTATCACGAAAGAGTTATATTGGACTAGAAGAGGACTTAGTAGGTCAAATTTGTTGGTACACACTTGTTTTTCATTTTGCAGACCCTAATTAGATGTCATTTGTCAATCATTAAATGCACTGCTTTACTAAAGCTATTTTTTTAAGCACAAAGACAATCTTGGCCGGAAGGAAAGGTTATTGATGGGGCCGTTTTATGGAAAAAGGAATGAGGATACAGCAATTATTGTCAGTAAAATTGTAATTGCTGATTTTTTAGTAGCATATACTCATTCCTGGAAAGTATCTTTATCTAATTATGTACTGTCTTGATTGTATCAAGATGAATTGTTGGAGTTGAAGAGCAAGGGGAGTTTGAAATAGCAGGGAATAATGATGTGTTGACACAAGTGTAACGACCTGAACCTTGATTAGTGATTAGTGAGTTAATCATCGTTAATCGCGCTAATTAACGAGTTAGACATCACACGTCACGTTTATTAAGATTTGTCCCGACTAAAAATCAAATTTTTATAAGTTATAATTTTGGACTTGTTTTCTTCATGGAAGTCGTAGAGAAATTTATTGCAAGTTCATGCATATTTCAGTTTTATTTTTCGGAGATCCGAACAATTAGTTATGAATTTTTGAAGTTTGGGAAGTAGGAAATTAAATTGGAAAATAAATTACTTGTGAATTATTTTGGGTAATCCGATGAATTTCAAGGGTGAATTTCAATGATATTCGGTTGGTTTTGGACTTAGCCGTAGTTATGAATTGTGTTGTGCTTGAAATAGACTGGCCAGAATCCGCCAGCCCGTGGGCAGCGGCAGCGGCGACACGTGGCCATCTTGCACGGCGGAGCTTTGGCGACCAGAAAACCCAAATTTTCACTGGAAGTTTTCTACAACATTTTATAGTCATTTTCATGTAATGTTTCGTAGTATGACAAATTTTGTAACGTTTCAGCTCTCATAGGAATCGTGACATCTCAACACTTCGACGCGGGCGGTCGTCGTGTGTCGAGTCGAGAGGTCTTAACGAATGCATGTATCAGCGATTCTTCGAGGCTATCCCAGATGGCAAGGCACAGTTAGGAGAACATTTTAAATGTGATTTTTTGATATGTGTTTCGTTTTGGGTTCATTTATTCACATTAGTTGTGCAATCGAACATATATTAATTTAACTAGATCTTAGATTTGGCTAGGAGGGCCGAGTATGATTTATGAATTAGAGGATCGATTATGATTCTTCTGGATATCCAGTTGAGTGGATATTTTATTTTCACTTTTGTTAGCGAGTCAATACTATTTTATTACTGATGTGCAAGTGTTTCATTTTCAGTGTTCAGTGTTCATTTTTCAGTTTTCTAGTGTTGAGGCTTGTGTTCATATTTACATTTATTGCATCGATGCATAACTACTTGGATGATCCCCGAGGGCTCTAGCATGGGTTAGAGGCCCTGACGTGGCACTTATATATTTTCTACTCATTTTCGAGGGCTCCAAGATGGGTTAAAGGCCTTGACTTGGCACTTATGTATTAGGTACTCGTTTCCGAGGGCCCCAAGATGGATTAGAGGCCTTAACCTGACATGCACATACTGATATTGTCTCGGATTAGAAGTCCCTAGACGATTCCTCCACTTCACTTGCACCTCGAAATTTTACTTTAACTTACTTAGTATTGCTTTATAGATCGGTATCGGTGGAAAGGCATATACATATTTCTTTTACTTCTTCACGTATACTTGAGTATGGTATTTCATCCACTCACTCTAACGATTTTTTATGTTTTTATATGTCTTTTGTGATATTCCGATCTTTTTATATAATTTCTATTAGTACGAATAGTTTGAGTTCGATTTAGTAATTTCAGTAAAATATTTTTACCGTTGATAAGTACTGAGGTGTCTTGGTTTGACTTTATATTGAATTGTCAAAGTCGGTTGACTTTAGGTGAAAATCATAGTATTTATCGATATGAGTTCGTTGATGCAAGAATCATCAAAAATGGATATGAAGAGGAAGTTATAATCAACGAAGTTTATTGAAAAGTAATTATCGAAGTTATCGTATTGGGAAACGTATTTAAATGAGATGTTTCTTTTTATAGGACTATTCTGCTATAGGTTGACTCGGGTCAACCCGTCCCTCCCGCGAGGAGAGAGAGAGATCGAGGCGGCGCCGGTGGCGTTACACTGTTTATGGCCACTTCTGACCTTGAGGCATGATGGGTTCAAAGGGGCTCGACATCCCCGACCCATTCCTGGGCTTGAGACGAGAGATTGAAGCCGAAGAAGTTTTAGGGTTTCGGGTGTTTTGAGCTCGCCGATGCCGGCGTGATTTTCTACCCAAATTCAGGTATAATCGAGGTCATGAGAACCTCTATATGAGTTGTTATAGCTTGTTTTGATTGTTTATGCAGGTTTGTGCATCGATTGGTGTCGGAATTGATCGATTCCGAATTGCTTCATTTTGGCCTCAAACGTTGGTCGATTGAGCCGGCGCTAGGGTGAGAAGGGTTCCCCCCCCCCTCCCCCACCTCATCGTGAGTCGTTTGGCACCACCCTCGAGCTCCGAAACGGCTTGACTGTGGAGATCGGTGCCGAAAATTCATATTCCGGCCGTGAGCTTTCGGGGCCAATTTTGGGCAAACGTGCTGGAATCTGCCTATTGTCCTTTGAGGAATGTTGTTGGGTTTTTCTCGAGCTTTCTATAGAGATACCAAGATATATGTCGTTGGGTTTGTATCGGTTATACGAACACAATTGTGCGGTCTAAAATTTCATTTAGGTTTCGTCGTCCCAGTGGGTGGGCGGTGGTACGGGGTTGCCACCAGTGGAGGTGCGCGCGTCGGAGAAATTAGTTTGGTTGTTTATCGTTACGACTATTTCACTGTAACAAGTTATTGAATCTGTTCTCCGACTAAATTAGTAGGAATTATTCATATCGAGTACTTCCTCGACTTATCTGATTGTTTTATTATTTTGTTCATTTTGAAGATTTTGAGATGGGTCGGGTCGTCACACTTTCCCTTGGCCTTTAGGTTTTAAATGCCTAGATTTTTAGGATTGTCAGTGGAGGTCGAGAGCGCACGTAGATCCAGTCATAACGGTACCCATCGTAGGAACAGATAATGCTCCTATGAGTCTATAGTTTGTTCAGTATGCCTAGCTTATTAAAAGATTATGTTTTGAAAATTAGTGGTTATAGACATTAAAGGGTCTTTAGGGCCTAAACTCGGTTTCGGCATCTAAATCGGGTTTAGGTCCTCACAACAAGCATTACAAACTCCTAAGCATAGTGGTAAAATGAGGGTTGTTGGAGGAAACATGCCTTTGACCAGGTACTTTAACCTTCCGAAGAAGGCTAAAGTTAGAGTTACCAAGGCTAAATTAATGGTTTATGATAGAAAATGTCAACGAGATCTAGAGGATACAAAGAAAAGCATGTTTAAACAACAAGCAAAAACTGAAGAGATGTTCATGAAGAAAATTGTTGAATTGGAAGCAATAATTGCTGGAAGGATTGATGAAGATGATCCACAAACACCAATATCAGACAAAGGTAGTGCAACATTATTCACCAAAAAATCCTTCAAAGTGAATGAAATTGAGGATTGCGAAGAATAATATACTTTGGACGACTACGTACCTCTTGATCCTCCCTAGCCAAATAAGGTGCATATCATTCTTCTGGCATACTTTTTGTTGCTATAATGCTCTTTGTTGTTGTTGTACTTTGGTGTGATATACTACTTTTTTATTCTTTGTGTATATAGTTTTTACTTAGGATGTCTGGAGTTGTGAGTTAGCAGTGGATACTATCACAAATTATTTTTTGGGGTACTTTAATCAGAGAAGAGAGTATGAATTAGATGATACATGGAGTACCACTTTAAGAAGGATGTGTTCGGGTATTGGTGGATGGTGCTTTAAAATGGGATGCACTACTTCCTATCCCTGTAAAGAATGTAATGGAATTGGTTAAGGATGTTATTGGTTCTCATGTTCAATGGCCAGCAGACCATGTTATTTCCACTTCGCCTTCATCAAAGGTAATTCACCATATATTTTTGTTTTCGATTGATAATGCACTATATACTTTGCTACTTGATGTTTGATTTGTTTTTAAATTAATGAAGAAGATATATATATATATATATATATAGTTTAATCCTTGACAGAGAGCTCTAAAGCATCAAGGAAAGAAGAAATCCAATCTAAAACCACAATTTGCGATGCATCATATAGTTCCAAAATGCTACAAGTTGTTATATAAACATGCCAAGATTGTCATGGAACATTTTGGTGTAGCCATCACCACAGTGTTAAATGATAAGATTTTTGGTGTAGAGAAAGAGTTCCATGTCTTGACAGAGAATATGACTAATCTGTTAGAAATGAAGTGGATTGGCCAAGGAGTCATAATAACGTACATGGCGTAAGCACCCTGATATTTAGTCCAAATTATTAACTTATTATGCCAAGTCTCTAAATTTTAATCCAAATATTTTTGTTGTAGGCACATGCATGAATTGATTAGTGAAAGAGAAGATGAGTTGGATATGTTTGGATTTATTGATCATTCCCGTACATTTGAAGGTGAGAAATCAAAAAGCTTCAAAGCCACTTAGTCAAACGGTTGAAAGACGAAAATGCTGACCGTATCATGTTTATGTTGTACATGACAAAGTGAGTATTCATTTGATATAATAAATTCATTTTCTTTTAACTATTAGGTCTGTTGAATTTTACCTATATCAGAGTTTGTAAGCGATACCTACTACTTACCATTAATTATGTGTAGCAAACATTAGATTTTGACTATTATTTGGGAGAATTAAATTTTCATCTTGGACTCTATGCCGAGATCAGTCCACTTCACAAAGTGGGAGAACATGGTGTTAAAGTTGGCACTTGATTGTTATTTATTTTTTATATGTCACTATGCGTACGTTTCATCAATTTTGCTGTATATTGAATGACTTAATCTGTTGGTGTACTTGTAGGGTTGTCAAAACTTCTAATGCAGAAACTGAAAGAGGTAACAAAGTTAACAACCCAGACCTTGATTAGTATGTTAATCATCATTAGTCACATTAATTAACGAGCTAAGCATCATACGTCACGTTTATCGAGATTCGTCGCAACTAAAAATTGACTTTTTATAAATTATGAATTTAGACTCATTTCCTTCATGAAATTTGTAGAGGATTTTATTTCGAGTTCATGCATATTTTTATTAGATTTTTCAGAGTTTCTGATGAATTGTTATGAATTTCGGAAGTTTGTGTGATATTTAGTAATAAAAATGTGAATCTACCACTTGGAATCTTATGGACCGTTGAATTTTTATCAAGCCAATTTGAGCCGTTCATCTATTTGGGTAACTTTTGGATATTTTACCAAGTTGGGGGAAAACCCAACATTTTCTTTTGGCCCATTTTCCTCTCTCTCTCTCTCTCTCTCTCTCTCTCTCTCTCTGACGCCCGAGTGTGACTCCGACGAGGTTGCCGTCTGGTGAGCACCTCACTGTCTCGCATCCCTCCCAATAAGAAGCCCTCACCTCCTTCTATCACTCTTATGCTATGGATTGGCCATGCATGCATCGAGGAGGGAGGATGGGCGCTAAGGAAGCAGGAATTTGAGGTTGATTAGGCATCCGCCGACTATTCACCGCCAAATTTTAGGGTTTTTGAAGCCCGTGTGCACATGAATCGAATATGACATGTCTCAAGCCCAGCGTGGCCTGAAGTCGCTGTTCGATTGGTTCAAAATCTGGCGAGGGTTCCGAACCTTGAAGGTGAGATTGGACGACTTTTGGAAAGTATTTCACCTCGAGATGTTCTACAATGTTGTTGGGCTTGTTAAGATGAACAAAATGATGTGCAGATTGTTTGGATCTGTGCAAGTTGGATTCCGGCCACCGTACGTGGTGGCGCGTGCGCGGCAGAGCTCTGTTGACTAGAACACCCTTTGCTTCACTGGAAATTTCCTAAGCCCATTTATGATCATATTTTGGGTAGTTTTATATGAATCAAGAATGTAATGATGTTTCGGCTATTTTCAGGATTCGGATGCGACTCGACATGCTCGACGTGATCTTTCGTCGTATGTCGAGTCGAGCTCGTCTTCCTATGGAACTTAGGAGTCAAATTTTGTCGGATGTATTGAATTCGCGATGAGGCGGAGTAGCGCCATTTAATTATCAAAAATGAAATGTGAGTATTTGAGTTATGAATCGACTCAAAGTTCTTAACTATTTCATGTTTAGAATGTCAAATTATTTAATGTAGACATTTAATTGGCCTAGGAATATTAAGTACCTTCATTGATTAGTGGATTGACTTATGTTCACAATGATCCAAGAGAGTGAACTTTGTTTTAAACTGTCGATTAGCGAGTCTAGATGTTTATGCTCATGATTTCTCTTATGCTTATGATTTTTTTATTCATTTATGATATAATTTATGATGTGTATATGATATGCACGAACGTGTATGATATGATTTTATGATTTCACGCATGCATGTTTTATATGTGATTGCATCGATACATTGGTTTCTCAGTTGATCACCGAGTACGCTCCTGGGGGGTCACGACAACACCTGACCAGATGACTATGTTATGCATGCCTCCACACACATTTATGATATATTTTTACTTAGACTCGCACAATTTCATTTTAAGTATTTTGGTGAAAGGAACATATTCATGTTTTACGATTTCTCAAGACTATTTATTTTTGTCCACTCACTCTGACGTTTCTATGTTTTATATGTCTTTCCCCTGGGCCCTTTGGTTTCAAATGCCTAGACTGCAATGTCTCAGAGGAGGTCGGATGCACTCACATTTTGAGGCATAGCGGTATCCGCCGTATGATCCAAAGTTGATCCTACGACTTAGAATTTTAGTTAACATAGTTAGTTTAGAGTATTTTAGTGTTGGTGTCACAAACAATTTTATGTCCTTATTACCGGTTACAGAAGCTGTATTTGGCAATTAGTTTCTTTAATTTATGATTTTCAGGTTATTGAATTTCATTATGACTGCTTATAGAATTAGCAAGTTCAGATTCTAATGATCATTAGGGGCCTAACTTCGGTTTAGGAAATTAAATCAGGGTCGGGTCTTCACACAAAGTTCCGACAGTAAAAATATTTGCTGTAAGTTATAGATTTGTGGTTGATTAAGTTAGGATAATTGATGCAATTATGTGATATGATTCTAAATCTATATTGTGAATTTATAGGGCATCCCTAAACAACCCGGAGGAGTTGAGTGTGGGTAGTATGTTATGCGATATATGAGAGACATCATAAATGATTAAAGTCTTAGTTTTGAAAACAAGGTATCGGTAGTTTCTAACTAATTCATTTTCAATTTATTTGGCAAGTTTATGATGATGGCTTATATATATATATATATATATATGTCTATATATACATTTGTAGTGGGCACCAAGGATTCATAAAGAATATACTCAAGAAGAACTTGACGAGGTGCGAGTTCAAGTTGAGGACTTCATTTTCAGTTTGATGTAGACATTGATTATGGAATGAGAACATTTTTTTGAACATGGAAATGTGATCTATTTAAAGATCAAGAAAGTCTTTTGTTTAAGCTAGGGGAAGAATGTAATGGCTAGCTAGCTAGCTACTGACTTTAATATGCATTTATTAGGCTGTTGTACATATTAACTATCAGGAAAGTCTTTTGTTCAAGCTAGGGGAGGAATGTAATGTCTAGCTACTAACTTTAATATGTATGACATACACACACACACATATATATATGCATGTAATAGCTACTAACTCAATGATAGTTTGTTGTACTTCAGTTCAGTTTGAATATGAAATGAAATAGTAATTTCTTAACTTCAACTAGATGTATATGAAAGGCATTGAACAACTATTTGGCAAAAATAACCGATGTCTAAAACTAATATATACATACATACCCAACAAAACTGATGTTAATTAAAGTAATGCACATCAGTTCGGAGCATAAGAAACAATGTTTATAAACAAAATTTTACATCAGTATGTGAAAGAAAAATGATGTTTATGAATGACATTGACATCAGTTTCTGGGAGAAGAATGACGTATGAGAGATTTTTACACATCAGTTCATGCAAATTAACTGATGTCTAAGAGATACTTACACATCGGTTATTCTTAGGAATCGATGTTAAATTAGAAAATTTTGTTGTAGGACTGTGATTCCATTGACCATAGAACTCAAATACATGAAGATTGACGATAGATAGACAAACAAGATGATGACAATACAAGGGCTAGTACATCGGTTTTGGTAAAATAAGTGGTGTCTTATAAGTAAATAGACATCGGTTTGGTGACCGATGTCTATGTTTTTTTTACATTAGACACCGCCCACATAGATATCGGTTTGGAAATTTTTAGACCAATTCCGATTAGTTATTTGTGCATTATACGCTGAAAAATGACTAATTCCGATTCCGCACAATGTATTCATTCCCAAATAAGAAACTTTCATCTAAGATTTCATACTCATGGAATAAATGCTCGAGACTCCAAGACATATTTTTTCCAAATCTTGATTCTTGAAGATAAAAAGGTACGTACGTTTACCACAACTAGCTAGCTAGCTAACCTTAATTGATTAAATGATGAAATTTGGATCGATGAATATTATATTTGTTTCTCTTTCTCGATCTGTTGTAAAAAATCTAGCAAATGCAAGTGAAAAATGTAGTGTTTTATCGCGTAACATACGAAAAACGCTGAAACTCTTTTTCTCTAATCATATGCATGATGAACAAGCTAGTTAAAGCTTGATCTCAAGCCTAGCTACTACTATAAAGCAAACTGACTTAAAATCTCACCAGACTCTCTTCATATTGAACTACTCTAGACCTATTACGCCTGTATCGGCCATTACAAACCCCAAATTTGTTGGGATTCTGATGCTGTTCAGTCACTAACATATCCTTCCCACGAGCACAATCAACAGCCCTTTCAAGACTCTCTTCTTTCTCTTCAAAACATGTAAACTCGGTGAATGACTCACGGGCGGAGAAGGTTTTGCTCGATTTCACCACGATTGTACCATTTCTTCATAGACCAATGGCTGAATATCACATTCCCCGGAATAATGCATTCAAACAATCTTAAAGAGCTTAGTCCATGATTCGCTGATGCCATACTCTCGCATCCGTTGTCATTTGACTTAGGCAACGGAACTTCCCTAACCTTTTCATTTGCCAAATCAAAAGCAAGGATAGCATATGCATTGTGGGCTAACCTATCAACATGACGTCGTACTATCGATATCTCTATCTCGGCGAGCGAATGGAGTGCCTCGTTTGAAAGACTCCCACTTTAGACTAACCTCAATCGATATCCTTTCCTCATGGACAAGCGATTAGGATCTCGCATTCGTTTCCAATTGTTAGATCTCAATGAGAATAGCTCCAAACCCGCTTTAGTGGCAACTAGTACTTTGTATTCATTAGTTGCAGATACATAACCAAAGCCCCGATGCCTACAGTAGTCATTGGCATAATGTCTCAACCTTAAACCTGGTGTTGGTGATTTCTGGATGAATCCAATTGATGGGTTCCAGATACAGATCTCTTGATTATTTAAACTGGGATTAACCAAAATGACACACAGTAAATCATGGACGGAGCCAAGTATATGGTCAATCAGGACAGGCTTAGGGATGGTGAGCTTTTGGACAGAGGAGCTATCTACGAAAGCATCCGAGTATAAGACCTCCAACGATTGCAATCGAGGAATGTATGATGGATTGGGGTAGAGAAGGAGTTTGTGACGGGGGAGAGCTTGGTTGTAGTGGGATTTTGCAAACATGGGATCAGAGAGACTCGACGCCACTGTTTAGAAACGTAGCGGAGGCGGATTTTCTGCTTTTTGTAAGCAAGCGTAGAACCAAGGATTATAAAAACTTACCTGATATAAAACTCTTCAGTTTACTGAAGCTTCAGGAAAAACACATGATAAACATGTGATCTTGAGAAATCGAATTAAAGCAAATGATGATGTGTTTTAATCTGTTTTGAATTCAAAATTCAAGTTTGTGCAGTTATGAAGATTCTATCATATACAGGTTAAAGATACAGATGACTTGTTTTCCTTGATGGAAGGAAAACATAACTGCTGTATCTTATATCTATATCTATATAAATATCAGGATAAAACATTGATCCCTGCTAGACACAAACGTTTTTTCTCAAAATTTTGTCCCATCAAATAATAAAGAGAACTGAGGTGTGCATCTAGGAGAAGATCCAATGTCTCAAGGAGCAAACTGCTGTTAGTTTTCACTTCTTCATACATTATGTATATATAATGATGTGCTGCTATATTTCTTTGTATTCTGTTCTTGATTTGCATTTGACACAGCATTTATATTCTTAGTGAACTGATTTATTCTACTCTCTATTACATATCAGTTCTTACAATTGGTATCAGAGCTTACTGTGTTCAAATAAAAATCGAAATTGGTAAAAACACAAGAAAACCTGGGAATTAGCTATATTTTACAGAACCTGGTTCTGGTTCTCACTATGTTTCGAAACTAATAAAGAATGTTTTAGTTATTCAACATCATTTACATGGTTATGAACATTTAAAACACACAACTGTATTACAGATGAATCAAATTACAGAATAAACTTGTGTAGATCATAATGCTGCCAAAGTAGCCTTGTATACAGAAGTTTTATGCTTTAGAATCGAGTAGCTTTTCTTGAGTGTAATGTATTTTTATGCTTTATGCTATCAAAGTAGCCGAGCATATATATATGCAGAACATGTAGTATCAAGTAAAACACACTCACAGTCATGAAATCTAAAATTAAATCTGTTTCTTATATCCAAAGATGTTAGATTCAGACATTTGATTTCTTTGACTTAAACATATCAAGATAATGAATATTCTGGTGTTATTAGAGTGTATGTATTACAAATAATATCAATCTCGAAAATAACATGAATTCATTTATCTGTTTATATGTATTCTATTAAAGGTCTGTAACCGACATTATGGGACATCAAGATGGAACTAACTTGAACTAATTCTGCTACAGCTGTGAATTTTTCGATGAGCATCAATCAAATTGAGTTGCTCAATGGTTCCAACTTCCAAAAATGGAAGGGTGATATTGAACTGAATTTAGGAATTCTGGAGTATGACCATGTGTTGAGGGAGGATGCACCAGAAGCCCCAACAATAAATGCAAGTAAGGAAATCAGAGACAAGTATGTTCAGTGGCACAGGCATAACAAACTAGCTCTTATTTGCATGAAGAAAAGCATGGTTGATTCTGTGAAGGGAGGCATACCAGATTCAAAATATGCAAAGGTATTTTTCAATTCAATTGCTGAAAAATACAAGATGTCTGACAAAGCTGAAACAGGAAGTTTGATGGAATCACTGGTGAAAATGAAATACAATGGGGGCAGTGTTAGAGAATATATTCTCAAAGGAAGTGACATTGCTGGAAAACTAAGGAACCTTAAGATGAATATTGATGATTCATTTTTAGTGCATCTGCTACTGAATGCATTCCCTGAAGCCTACAGTCATCTGAAAACCCTTTATAACACACAGAAATAGGACTGGAGCATCAATGAATTGATATCCTACTGTGTACAAGAGGAAAATGAACTGAAAAGAAAAGGAAAAGCAGTAAGCATCAACCACATGAGTAAAACCAAGTTCAAGAAAAGTTCTAGTAATAAGAAATTCAAGGGAAGTGTTGGTACTAGCTCTTCCAAAACTCAAGTTCAATCTGATGGAAACAAGACTCAACAATCCAAAACTCAAGGACCTGTGAAGTGTTTTTTCTGCAAGAAAACAAGTCACTTCAAGAGGGATTGTGATGGTTTCAAAAATTGGCTAAATAAGAAAGGTACTGTCTTGTCTAAATCTGTTTTTGTTTTAGAACAGAATAAAAATAAGCTTGACAATTCATTTTGGTTTGATACCGGCTCACCCATACACATTGTAAATTCTATACAGGGTTTGTCAAGAATCAAGAAACCAAACAAGAATGAAACTAAAGTGTGTACTGCAAATGGACAAATGGTGGCAGTTCAAGCTGTGGGAAGTGTCAAGCTGTGTTTTAAAAATAAGTTTGTTTTAGAACTAAGTGATGTGTATTGTATACCATCAATAAAGAGAAACCTTATATCAGGTTCTCAATTTGTGTTTAACAATGATTACAGTTTTTCTAGTAATAATAATACTATGTATTTTTACTATAAAACACATTGTTTTGGAGATGCTGATATTATAGATAGTTATTGGCGTATGAACTGTTTTAATCCTTTGTTCTCTAATACAAAATCTTCAGAACTGTTCTCAATAGAAAATAAATCTGGAAACAAGAGAAAGTACAAGCCAAGCCATTCTTCATTTTTATGGCATAAAAGACTTGGACACATATCTAAAAATAGATTGCAGGAAGTAGTGAAACAAGGAATATTGCCATCCTTGGATTTTACAGATTTTGGAACATGTATAGATTGCTTGAAAGGCAAAATGACTAACTCTAGAAATCTCAGTTCCAAAAGAAGTGATACACTGCTGGGATTAATACACACAGATGTGTGTGGACCTTTTCCTGTGCAAACAATATGTGGGAATGAATATTTCGTATCATTCATTGATGATTACTCTAGATACTGTGTCATTTTCTTGATTTCTGAAAAATCTCAAGTTTTAGAAGTTTTAAAAAAATTTAAAACGGAAGTAGAAAGACAGACAGAAAAGCTGATAAAAATCATCAGATCAGATAGAGGAGGTGAGTATTTTGGGAAGTATTCAGAGAAGGGACAACATAAAGGCCCCTTTGCATTATACTTAGAAGAATGTGGCATTTTTGCTCAATACACAACACCCTATTCTCCTCAACAAAATGGAGTTTCTGAAAGACGTAACAGAACCTTGATGAACATGGTTAGAAGCATATTCATAAGATCAAGCTTGCCAAAATTTCTTTGGGTGAAGCATTGAAAACAGCAAACTACATATGCAACAGAACCCCAAGTAAATCAGTTGAAGGCACTCCATTCAAACTTTGGTGTGGTTATAAACCTAGTTTAAACCATTTTCATGTATGGGGATGTAAAGCAGAAGCAAGAGTTTATAACACTGATAAAACAGATAAACTTGAATCTAAGTCAATAAGTGCATACTTTATTGGCTATTTAGAAAAATCAAAAGGTTTTAAGTTTTATAACTCCAGTAGAAGCACAAGGATATTTGAGACCAATAGAGCAACATTTTTAGATGAACAGTTTGACAATAAGAACTGTATAGAAGGAAATGATTCTGCAGAAGTGAATGATATTGCAGAATGGTTCATGTATCCTCCTGACTCCACTACAAACCTCAATGAATACAACACAGACATTCTGATTGATGTTGGTCTTGAAAATCAAATTCAAGGTGAGGAAGAAAATGCAGAAAATGAAGCAGTTCAACAAAATGTGGCAGAAAATATGCATATTGCTGATAATGAAGAAAATGCAGCTGTACAAGTAAGAAGATCAAACAGACAAAGGAGATCAGCAATTTCAGATGATTATCAAATATACTGCAATGAAGTTGAATTTGATTTGGGGGAAGAAGCTAAAGAAAAGGATCCTGTATCAATTAAAGAAGCACAACAGTCTAAAAACAGTGGAAAATGGAAGCTTGCAATGGAGGAAGAACTTCTAAGCATGGAAAAGAATTGTGTGTGGACTTTAGTTGATAAAACAGATGAAATGAAGCCAATTGGATGCAAATGGATTTTCAAAACCAAAAGAGATGAAAATGGAAGAATAGAAAGACACAAAGCAAGATTAGTTGCAAAATGTTACACTCAGCAAGAAGGAGTTGATTATAATGAAACATTTTCACCTGTTTCAACCAAAGATGCATTCAGAGTTCTAATGGCATTAGTGGCTCATTATGATTTAGAACTGCATCAAATGGATGTGAAAACAGCCTTTTTAAATGGAGATTTAGCTGAGGAAATATACATGTTGCAACCAGATGGATTTGCTCGAGACAAAAGCAAAGTCTGCAAACTCAACAGATCCATTTATGGACTTAAGCAAGCATCCAGACAATGGTACTTAAAATTTGATACTATTGTCACTAAATTTGGTTTTATTGAAAACCAATTAGATGAATGCATATACTGTAACATCAGTGGGATCCATTACATTTTTCTGATCCTATATGTAGATGACATTTTATTTGCTAGCAGTAGCACAAATTTGATTCAGTCTACAAAAGAGTTCTTGATGAAGAATTTTGACATGAAAGACATGAGGGAAGCTCATTATGTACTGGGAATTGAGATCAAAAGGGATAGAAGTCAACATGTACACTACAAGAAAACAGCACTTAGACCACGGAAACGTAATTGTTCCGTGGTCCAGGTGACACTTGGACGACGGAGAAGTCTCCGTCGTCCAAGTACAACCTGGACGACGGAGACGGTATTCTCCGTCGTCCAGGTTATCACCTAGACCTCGGAGTCTTCTCCGTTGTCCAGGTGATCACCTGAACGACGGAGAATACCATCTCCGTCGTCCAGGTGATCACCTGGACAACGGACCGACACGCCGTGGTCCGAGTAATTAACTTCCACTTAGACGACGTACCGACACCTCCATCGTCTAAGTGAAGCATTATATATAAGCCCGATGCCAATTCAAACTCTCTTCGATTCATTCCATCCGATCCTCGATCGATCTCTTCATTCCATTCGAAGAAGAATTGAAGGAGAAGGGAGAAGGAGAGGCCGGAGAAGGAGAAGGGAGAAGGCCGAGGGAATGATCAGGATAAGGGATCTCCGCTGACTAGCTAGCTAGCTTAATTAACAGATATCGAGAAGGCCAGCAGGTACGCACACAGTTAAAATTTGCTTAATTAATATATATATATATATATATTTAGTGAAAACGTACGTACATACATGTATGGATGTTAGCTATATATACAGATTAAATTACGTACGTACGTAATTGATGGATCGATGTAGATCGAGTACGTATAATTAAGCGTAAATTAATGGACTAATATATATATGTAATATATAATTAATTATAATATTTTGTAGCAGTATGGACAAGAGTTGGATGAAGTTGAAGAATAGATGTGATGTCTGGTATATGGATGGAATTAGCGAATTTGTGATTTTTGCGATAGAACATGGTCAGGGAAAGAAACGTTTCAGGTGTCCGTGTCAGAAATGTCTTAATTGTCAGTATGCGGAGGTTAATGTTATGGTGCAACACTTGTACGAAAATGGTATGATGTGGAGTTACACTACATGGAGCGAGCATGGTGAAGCAGTAGAGTTCAGCGCAGCAGACTTCAGCTCAGGGCACAGTTACCATGGTGCCTCATCCAGCGGCAGTGGTGCCGGACCCCCAGCTTGCAACCCAACTGCAGATTTGGTCCATGATGCGTTTCCGGGATGTAGTCATGGTGGACACCAACACCAAGACGGAGGTTACAGTACCACTAATGAGCATGATGACACATTCCCCGCAGCTAGCTTGGCCACTGACACCAGTGAGATGGAAAAGTACAACCGGATGCTACTTGAAGCGCAGACCCCGGTGTTCCCTGGATGTCGAGAGAATGTGTTGCAATATGTGATGGAGCAAATGAAGATAAAAGTGAAGCACAAAATGTCAGTGAGTGCTTTTGACGAAATTCAGGAGAAAATATGTAAGTTGCTTCCTGATGATCACAATCTTCCTAAATCTCATTATAAGGTTAGAAATATCTTGAGCAGCCTCGGCCTAAAGTACATGATAATTGACGCATGTCCGAATGATTGTGTGCTATTTTACAAAGAGTATAAAGATTTGGACTATTGTCCCGTATGTGGCCAGTGCAGATTCCAGTTGAATAGGAAGAGTTCGAAAAAAAGAATTCCTGTGAAAGTTGTTCGATATTTTCCCTTGATTCCCAGATTGCAGCGCCTGTACATGTCTCTACACACAGCAGAGGCGATGCGATGGTACGCAGAAAAGCGAATAGATGACGATGTCCTGCGACACGCCGCGGATGGGGAGGGTTTCAAACATTTCGACAGAGAATTTGGAGACTTTGCTTCAGAGGTTAGAAATGTTAGACTCGGCCTATCTACAGACAGATTCAATCCTTGGGGAAGTAATAGCTCCGCCGTCAGCACTTGGCCAGTTATTATGATGTCGTACAACTTGCCTCCGTGGATGTGCATGAACAAGAAATTTAATTTCCTTACCGTACTAATTCCAAGTCCTAAATCTCCATCAAAGTGCTTAGATGTCTACCTCAGACATTTGATCGATGAGCTGAAACTGTTGTGGGAAAATGGAGTCCCAACTTATGACAAATTCACTGACACGATGTTCACGATGAGGGCTGCCGTAATGTGGACGATCAGCGATTTTCCAGCTTATGGGATGTTGGCAGCCTGCAGGACAAAAGGATATAATGGATGTCCTATATGTTTGGACGACGTGAACTCTAGTTGGCACGCGGGGAAGGTGTGTTACTTGGGTCACCGTAGATGGCTTCCTCACGACCACCCGTGGTGACAGGATGCAGCTCATTTCGACGGGATGGTAGAGAACAATCCTAAACCCCGTAGTTGGTCGGGCGAAGAGATTTTAGAGAGGTTGAGCTATTTCGACTTTGGTGTGTTGACCAATGACGCGGATGTAAAGAAATGCAATCCAATTCCTCCACATGATCTGAGCTATTAGGATCACAAGAGTATATTCTTTGAACTCCCTTACTGGTCGAAGTTGAAGCTGAGGAACTTGGACGCGATGCACATAGAAAAGAATGTGTGCGACAGCGTGGTGGGAACAATTCTCGGTATTAAGTTCAAGACTAAAGATACTCCCAAAGCGCGCAAAGATTTGGAATCAATGAATCTACGTCGTCCCTTGTGGTTGAGGAGGGATAGGAAAGGAGTGTACAACAAGATGCCAGATGCACCTTACACAGTGAAGCCGACGCTTAGACGTTCTGTATTTCACTGGTTTAAGGGCGTTCGTTATCCGGCTACGTATGCAGCTACTATAATTGGAGCAGTGGACGAGGTGCAACACAAGTTTGTTGGTCTAAAGACACATGACTATCACGTTATGCTGCAACGTCTGATTCCAGTGGTAATTCGACCATACTTGCCTCGGGACGTCGTAGAACCAATAGTGGCATTGTGCAGGTGGTGGCAGAGGTTATGCGCCAGAGAATTAAAGAAGTCAGAAGTGGTGGAATTGCAACAACAAATTGTGCACATCATTTGCAAACTAGAGAGGATTTTTCCCCCTGCTTTCTTTGACATCATGATTCACCTAATGATCCACCTACCCGAGCAGGTGCTCATTTCTGGTCTGGTCCAGTACACTTGGATGTATCCTCAAGAAAGGTACGTACAACTAATTAATTATACAGGTTTTTCGATTCATAATTTGTTCCACTGGAGATTACTAGCTAGCTATATGTACTTATTCTTATTGTAGGTTTGATTTTGTAGACAGCTTGGACAGTATAAGTCATTAGTCAAAAACAGGTCGGCCCCGGATGGCTCCATAGCAGAGACATACCTAATGCATAAGTGTGTTACTTACTGCAACAGGTACCTCAAAGATCCACCACCTCCCACTGCCTCCGATCGCAATGCCCGCATCAATCTTTCTGTCGTCACCAATGTCGTCCGACCGTTTAGAGGAGTATTAAAGGAATCGTTAACATGGGAAGAACTTATTGAGGCACATTGGGTAGTGTTGCGAGACTGTGACGAAGTTGAGCCGTACATGATGTCATACAGGGAGAGGCTTCAGGCGTTAAATCAAAACAAGAGTTCGACGTGGACTGAGAAAATGGTTAAGAAGAAGTTTCCCGATTATTTCTTCCAATGGGTACGTACGTACGTCTCAGTATTTAGTAATTTATATACATATCGATCATGTTTGTAGAAAGTAAACCCTTATATTTGCCCATTTTCGCAGATGATTGATCTGCAAAAATCTGAAAACCACGGGGGGTGGTGGTCATGGCCAAGCACTTGCTAGCAGGGAAGTCGGTTAAACACTATATTTATCCCGGATGTTTTGTGAACGGTGTAAAGTTCCATTCATTGGCCCGAGACGAAGGAAGAAGAACACAAAACAGTGGGGTAGCGGTTGGGAAAGACAATGATCTATATTACGGGGCTATTGTATATTGGTTCAGCTATGTTACGGGAATGATGTCAACGTTTTCCTATTCAAGTGCAGATGGTTCAAGCGTACAAAGGAAGACCTGGGACTATTATCAGTCGATACAAACTCAAGCTGGTATGAGGATGAGCCTTTCGCTCTCGCCACCTTAGTTCGGCAGGTATTCTATCTCGACGATCCGAAATCCGGTGAAGGGTGGAAAATAGTGAATCATATCTCTCATCGAGGAATATGGAATACAGAGACAATTGAAGGGACACCGGCGACGACTGAAGATGCTGCTGAACCAGAAAGAGACATTCCTGTGTATCAAGAGCCTAATATTTCTGTCATCCGCTCCAATATAATGGACCTGGTTCAAGATGGTGAACAGTTACCCATGCCTGATGGTTGTACAGATCTAACTGCAGATGAGATTATCGATGAGGTAGATGAAGAAGACGAGCAGGAAGAGGACGCGGACGAGGACTCAGGTTATTCGTCGGACGATGTTGAGTACGATGACGAGGATGAGTCGTCGTCTAACGGGGATGAGGACGATGACGATTATGACGAAGAGTACGGTCATACGACGAGGATTATTAATTGGTAATTAATTTATGTAATTATTGTAATATATGATCGATGCATCATCGATCAATAATTGCAGGTTGTCGCCTTTGGGTGTTTTGGCTATCTCCCTAAATCCTCGACCCTAAATCTAGCAAATCGGATCGATCGATCATTTTTTTAATTTCTTTTTCAATGAATATTTAATTGAACGGACACACAAATGACCCTAGACGACCTAAACCCTAAACCCTAAGGCCCTAACCCCTGAATTCAGGGTTTTTACACCTGGACAACGGATATGGTCATTATCCGTCGTCCAGGTACACACTAGGACGACAGAGATGGTAATTCTCCGTCGTAAAATTACACACTAGGACGACGGAGATGGTAATTTTCCGTCGTCCAAGTTCACAAACCCTAAACCCTAAACAGTAAGGCCCTAACCCCTGAATTCAGGGTCTATACACCTGGACGACGGAGAACGTCATTCTCCGTCGTCCAGGTTAGAACCTGGACGACGGATAACTTCATATCCGTTGTTCAGGTGATTACCTGGACGACGGAAACTCTAATATCCATCGTCCAGGTGCAGATATCGTCATTTTTTCTAAGACAACGACCATCTAGACCTTATTCCAATGCATATTCTTTTCGTCAAGACTTTAGAGTAAACAATTCTTGGTGTGTGAGCTTCGACGGTTTGAAAATATATCGGAGTTGCGAAATGCCTTGTATCCACGTTTCCGGTTTGTGAAATTATCGGTTTTGCGGTTGACTGTGCCGATCAAACCCTTCCCGAACTTATTATTTTATGGTCCTTTGAAGACAATTATATATTATGTTACGACGAACATATCCAACGGTTGTTTTGTCCAAATTCAATTTCGTTAATACTCTGTTGCAAATGAGCCTCTACTCATGAACACTTAAGTCGTAAGGATTAGTCGATACTTAACAACTTTCAAAACGAAAAATTATTCGTCGGTTCAAATTTAACTGTTCATATATACGATGTGTTCATCGATATTGGACGACTATTTCATGCGAATGACAAATCGCTAAATTCCTAGCGAATTAATTTTAAATTTTTTTTAACGTAAATTGAACCTGGATGACGGAGAATGACATTCTTCGTCGTCCAGGTTCAATTTACCATGGCGGTTCAATTAATTTTTATTTTTTTTAAATTAAAATTTCACTTGGACGACAGAGAACGACATCTCCGTCGTCCAGGTGTTCACCTGGACGACGGAGAATGTCATTCTCCGTCGTCCAAGTCTAAAATCATGGCGGTTCGATTTACCGCCTCAATTTTCGGCGCCGCTTGAATTTCAATTTAGACGATGGAGAATGAATTCTCCGTCGTCTAAGTCCAAATTTATGGCGGGTGAAACGTCCCGCCCATTAATTACGCGCCGCTTCGAAAATTTTTAACCCTTCACTTAGACGACGGAAAACACTGTTTCCGTCGTCCAAGTGCACTTAGATGACGGAAAACACTGTTTCCGTCGTCCAAGTGCACTTAGACGACGGAAATTAGTGCTCCGTCGTCTAAGTGAAAGCCTATAAATAGGCAGTGGCTCATCTTCTTTTCCTCATCCCATACATTCTCCTCTCCTCTCTCTCTCTCTCTCTCTCTCTCTCTCACTCCGGCGATCCTCCTCCGGCGACGCTCCGACGACCAACTTTCCGGCGTGGTTCCCCCTCTCCGACGACTCTACTCTTCCGATATTCCGGCGAAATTCCGACGAGGTAATAATTCAAAATTTTAACTCTTTAACAATTTTTTTATTTAATTAATTATTTAATTTCTAAATACTTTTAATTTTTTAGTTTTAAATAATAAATAGTTGTAATTATAATAATTATTTTGTTGTTATTATTATTATTTAGTAATCATTATTAGTTGTTAATTATTTGGTAATGAATAATTATTAGTTAAAATTAAATAATAGTAATAATAATAATTGTTAATAATAATTGATCGATTATATTGGTAAATGAATAATTATTATTAAATGCATGATAAATAATAATTAATTGATAATTATAAACACACGTTTGCGTCGTCTAAGTGAACATTTCCTTAATTTAGGGTTAGGGCCTTAGGGTTTAGGGTATACATAGAAGATAGTTTAACCCTTTTGCGTCGTCTAAGTGCTATTTTTAGGATTTAGGATTATATATATATATATAATTAATTACAATATATTGTGTTTCATTACCTTAGTATGGACTACGAAAAGTCGTTATTTTGTCCCCATGTTAGGGTTTCGTGAAAATTAAAATTAATGTGATTCTCGATCGACCCGATCATCCGGATTAATTAATTAATTTTAATTTATTTCGGTCGAAGCGACCACGCTATTTAATTAATTATTAAATTAATTAAATAATTATATATTAAATTAATTAAGTACATATTAAGTACATAATTAATAGTTGTACATACTCCTCCTTATAATATATATATATATTAATTAATCGATCATGCATCATTACAATAATTACAATAATTAATTACAAATTAATATTTCTCGTCGTTATATTGTACTCTTCGTCATAATCGTCATCATCCTCATCCCCGTTATCCGATTGCTCCTCCTCCTCATTATACTCAACATCGTCCGACGAATATCCCGAGTCCTCATCCTGCTCATCTTCTTCATATACATCATTAATTGCATCAATAATCTCATCTTCAGTTAGATCCGTACAACCATCAGGCATGGGTAAGCGTTCACCAGCTTGAACCAGGTCCATTATGTCAGAGCGAATGACAGAAATATTAGGCTCTTGATAGGCAGTAACTTCTCTTTCCGGTTCTTCAGCATCTTCAGTCGCCGGTGTCCCTTCAGTTGTCGTAGTATTCCATATTCCTCAATGAGAGATATGGTTCACTATTTTCCACCCTTCACTAGCTTTCGGATCATTGAGATAGAACACCTGCCTAACTAAGGTGGCGAGAGCGAAAGGCTCATCCTCATACCAGCTTGAGTTTGTATTGACTGATAAAAGTTCCAAGTCTTCCTTTGTACGCTTGAACCATTTGCACTCGAATAGGAAAACGTAGACATCATTCCCGTAATATAGCTTAACGACATATACAATAGCCTTGTAATATAGATCATTGTCTTTCCCAACCGCTACCCCACAGTTTTGTGTTCTTCTTTCTTCATCTGGGCCCAATGAATGAAACAGTTCACAAAACATCCGAGGTAAATATAGTGTTTAATCGGCTTCCCTGCTAGTAACTGCTTTGGCCAAGACCACCACCCCCCGTGGTTTTCGGATTTTTGTAGATCAATCATCTGAGAAAATGGGAAATATATATATAATTAAAGGGCTTACTTTATACAAACATATATATAAACTAAATACCGAGACATACATACGTACCTATTGGAAGAAATAATCAGAGAACTTCTTCTTAATCATTTTCTCAAACCACGCCGAACTCTTGTTCGGATTAAACGCCTAAAGCTTCTCCCTGTACCCAATCATGTACGGCTCAACTTCATCACAGTCTCGCAATGTGCCTCAATAAGTTCTTCTCGTGTTAACAATTTCTTTAATACTCCTCTAAACGGTAGTACGACATTTGTGACGATAGAAAGATTGATGCGGGCTTTGGGATCGGAGGCGGTGGGAGGTGGTGGATCTTTGAGGTACCTGTTGCAGTAAGTAACACACTCATGCATTAGGTATGTCTCTACTGTGGAGCCATCCAAGCCCGACCTGTTTTTGACAAATCTTTTATACTATCCAAGCTGTCTACAAAATCAAACGTTCAATTAATACATTGTAGAATAAGTACATATAGCTAGTAATCTCCAGTGGTACAAATTATGGATCGAAAAACTTGTATAATTAATTAGTTGTACGTACCTTTCTTGAGGATACATCCAAGTGTACTGGACTGGACCAGAAATGAGCACCTACTCGGGCAGGTGGATCATTATGTGAATCATGATGTCAAAGAAAGTAGGGGGAAAATCCTCCCTAGTTTGCAAATGATGTGCACAATTTTTTGTTGTAGTTTCACCACATATGACTTCTTTAATTCTCTGGTGCATAACCTCTGCCACCATATCTGCGACGTCACGAGGCAAATATGGCCAAATTACCAATGGAATCAGACATTGCAGCATAACGTGATAGTCATGTGTCTTTAGACCAACAAACTTGTGTTGCACCTCGTCCACTGCTCTAATTATAGTAGCTGCATATGTAGTCAGATAACGAACGCTCTTAAACCAATGAAATAGATAACGTTTAAGTGTCGGTTTCACTGTGTAAGGTGCGGCTGACATCTTGTTGTACACTTCTCTCATATCTCTCATCAACCACAAGGAACGACGTAGATTCATAAATTCTAGATCTTTGCGCGCTTTGAGAGTATCTTTAGTCTTGAACTTAATATTGAGAATTGTTCCCACCACATTGTCACACGCATTCTTTTCTATATGCATCATGTCCAAGTTGTTCCTTAGCTTCAACTTCGACCAGTTGGGAGTTCAAAGAATATATTCTTGAGATGCCAATAGCTAAGATCATGTGGAGGTATTGGATTGCATTTTTTTACATCCTTGTCATTGGTCAACATACCAAAGTCAAAATAGCTCAACCTCTTTAAAATCTCTTCGCCCAACCAACTACGGGGTTTAGGATTATTCTCTACCGTCCCGTCGAAATGAGTTTCATCCTGTCGCCATGGGTGGTTGTGAGGAAGTCATCTACGGTGACCCAAGTAACACACCTTCCCCGCGTGCCAACTAAAGTTCATGTCATCCAAGCATATAGGACATCAATAATATCCTTTCATTCTGCAGACTGCCAACATCCCATACGCTGGAAAATCGCTGATCGTTCACATTACGGTATCCCTCATAATGAACATCATGTCAGTGAATTTGTCATAACTTGGGACTCTATTTTTACACAACAATTTCAGCTCGTCGATCAAAGGTCTGAGGTAGATATCTAAGCACTTCCCCGGAGATTTAGGACCTGGAATTAGCAGAGTAAGGAAATTAAATTCCTTGTTCATGCACATCCACGGAGGCAAGTTATACAGCATCAGAATAACTGGCCAAGTACTGACAGCAGAGCTATTACTACCCCAATGATTGAATCCGTCTGTAGATAGTCCGAGTATAACATTTCTAACCTCTATGGCAAAGTCTCCAAATTCCCTGTCAAATTTTTTGAAAGCCTCCCCATCCACGGCGTGTCTCAGCACATCGTCATCTATTCCATTTTCTGCGTACCATCACATCATCTCTTCTGTGTATAGAGACATGTACAAATGCTGCAATCTGGGAATCAATGGAAAATATCGAAGAACCTTCACAAAAAATTTCTTTTTTGAACTCTTCATATTAAGCTCATATCTACACTGCCCACATATGAGACAATAGTCCAAATCTTTATACTCTTTGTAAAAGAGCACACAATCATTTGGATATGCGTCAATTATCTTGTACTTTAGGCCGAGGTTGCTCAAGATATTTCTAACCTTATAATGGGATTTAGGAAGATTGTGATCATCAGGAAGCAACTTACATATTTGCTCTTGAATTTCGTCAAAAGCACTGACTAACCTTTTGTGCTTCACTTTTATCTTCATTTTCTCCATCACATATTGCAACACATTCTCTCGACATCCAGGGTATACCGGGGTCTGCGCTTCAAGTAGCATCCTATTGTACTTATCCATCTCACTAGTGTTAGTGGCTAAGCTAGTAGCGGGGAATGTATCATCATGCCCATGAGTAGTATTGTAACTTCCCTCTTGGTGTTGGTGTCCACCATGACTAACTCCCGGAAACGCATCATGGACCAAATCCATAGTTGAGTTCCAAGCAGGGGGGCCGCCGCCACTGCTGCTGGATGAAGCACCATGGTAACTGTACCCTGAGCTGAAGTCTACTGCTTCACCATGCTCACTCCACGTAGTGTAATTCCACATCATACCATTTTCGTGCAAGTGTTGCACCATAACATAAACCTTCACATACTGACAGCTAAGACATTTTTGGCACGGAATACCTGAAACGCTTCTTTCCCTGACCATGTTATATCGCAAAATTCATAAATTCGCTAATTCCATCCATATACCGGACATCACTTCTATTCTGCAACTTCATCCAACTCTTGTCCATACTTCTATGAAATTTAATAATTAATTATCATATTAGTCAACTATTCTATATATATACAGATTTTCAAGTAATTATATATTAAACTATTATATATACACAAATTTTCAACTACCTTAATTAAATTAAATTATTAATTAATTACCTTAAATAATTACCTTTATTAATTATTGGTAAATATACGTACTCTACATCAATTACTTAAATATGTCTAACATGCATGTACGTTTTAACTAAATATTAACCAAATTTTTAAACATCTATGCATATATACGTACTACTGGTCTATATTTATTAACTAATATATAGATATATATCATCAATTACCTAACTTAATTATAAATATATATTAGACGTACTAATTATTAACAATGCAATCAATCAAACGTATAATTAATTATACATATAAACGTTAAATGGTGCTGGGAAATTAACTACATACGTACGTACCTAGCCTTCTCCGATATATGGCGTATAGATGGTCGGATATAGTGCTAGCTAGCTAGAATTTGCATGCGCCATGTACGTACGCGTGAGGAGAGTCTGATCAAGAGAGAGAATGATCGACATATATGAGGATGAAGTTGAGACGAGCGAGCGGAGAGGAAGAGAGTTCGTTGTGGACATTATATAATGCTTCACTTAGACGACGGAGTGTCGGTGCGTCGTCCAAGTGACCACTTAGACCACGGACTGAGATAGTTTCCGTCATTCAAGTGGATACATGAACGACGGATCTGGACCCCGTCGTCCAAGTGGCCACTCAGACCACGGCGTGTCAGTCCGTCGTCCAAGTGGCCACTTAGACGACGGAAAAAGTCTTTCCGTCGTCCAAGTGTGTCTTAGACGACGGAAACAATTTCCGTCGTCTAAGTGCATTTTTCTTGTAGTGTAGTAAAAATACAAGCACAACAACAGTAGTAGTGGCATTCGGAAAACGCTGCTATCGAATAAACACAATAATCAAGGAACGTTGCTGCTACTAAAAAATTTAAAAATGAAAGTTACTTTCTAATTTTTTGAAAACACAGTAATATTACTGCTACGACAAATTTCAATTCCATAAACTGCATTTATATGTAGCTTTGATATAATCGGTTTAGCAAAAATTTGGTTTAATGCTTTACTTCAATCCAAATCCTTGCGTACGACCATTCACGTGCTACTATCGATCTCACCTTTCCAGAGACCATGACTGATCCAAATGGTGAACTCGAGAACGAAGTTGGAGGTTCGAGCAGAAATGTATGCGTCGCCGCCGACGTTGATGCGAGGCAGAGGAGATCAGACCCGTGGCTCGAGAGGTGTGAGAGGCCGAGTCAAAACGGGAAAAGTTGTGTGAAGCATGAATGAGCATATCTGAACGCCATAGAGGCAAGGCTGGGTCACGAGGTCGATGGAGACCGACCGACGGGGCGACGGAGTAGAGGCGAGCTGTGGGGGTTGAAACTTGGACCTGGCGCCGCACAGCAACGACGCGAGGTGGAAGTTGGCAAGGTGGCGCCGCACGGCAACGACGTGAGGTGGAAGTCGGCGAGGTGCTACTGCGTTTCGTGTTTCTGATGTGTGTGTGTGTGTGTGTGTGTGTGTGTGTGTGTGTGTGTGTGTGTGTGTGTGTGTGTGTGTGTGTGTGTGTGTGTGTGTGTGTGTGTGTGTGTGTGTGTGTGTGTGTGTGTGTGTGAGAGAGAGAGAGAGAGAGAGAGAGAGAACGGCGGGGCGACGGAGCAGAGGCGAGCCGCGGGGTTTGAAACTCGGAACCGGCACCACACGACGGCGGTGCGAGGCGAGAAGTCAGCGAGGTGCTACTGCGTTTTGTGTTTCTGATGTGAGAGACACATCATAATTTGATATTCTAATTGATGAACTTCATAATTTTTAATATCCGATTCAAAATTTATTCAAAAACTAAAAAAATATACGTGAAAAATTTATTCATAATTTGCTTGTAAAAGATACGTGACAAATTTCCTATAAAAAATATTATTGGCAAGATTTTCATGTATTATAATTTCTCAATCGAACACACACACGAAAAATTAAATTGTTTCAAAAATTAGTTTTGTCTAAATTAGAATAATATCATAATAGAATAACATTATAAAACTAAAAATTTATTCATAATTTGCTTGTAAAAGATACGTGACAAATTTTCTATTGCTTGTAAAAGAAACGTAACACCATAAAACTAAAAAGAAAATTTAAATAATAATATATTCGAAAAGACTAAAATTTGACCGTGTCTTGTTGGAGATTGTCACCAAATTTTAATAAAAAAATGATATTTCTTGAACTATATTATAACCCTGAGCTCAATTTCACCCTCCTTTACTGTAGATGGCCTAATATATTTTTACCGACCACTGCGTAATTTGTTTGAAAACGGTCAGTTTGTTTGACTGTCTCACACACAATTTCAATGACAACAGTTTTGATTTCCACTACTCGTGTGATTTTGATGTAAAGCAGTACCAAACACAGCGCAGTTAGTGTGCCTGTGGCGGTGAAACCTCTCATTTGGTAATCTTGCAATAGGCAAAACGAAACACACGAGCCGATTTAGCATTGCAAATATCAAGAGTATCATCAATTAAATGTGCTCCATCTTACAAAGAAATTACAATTTTAGGAAACAAATAACACTTGTGCTTCCATTTCAGAAACCTACTATTAGTGCTACTATAAGCCACAGATTGAGAGTATACGAACATATCATTGTCCCTTATAGTCTCGGTGCAAGAGAACAGAAAATATGGGAAAACAGAAGTGTTAAATCAGTGTTTTAACCATCTCAGTGCGGATTACCGAGGAAGGCATCAGTAAGCTAGTCCCAGGCATACGCCATATTACACAAGAAGCAATGGAATACCCTGTTGTTATAGATATCAATAAAAGCCCGAGATCCGTCACCTCCTTGATAGTAAAGCGTCATCGAATTACACACTTAACCGAGGTAGATAGTAAAGACACTTGATAGAATTGATAGAACATCATACAATGTTCATCAAATTCATGTAATACTACCACAACCACCTTATCATCAAATTCATCTACTAATTTGGCTTTCTCCGCCACCAAATTCCGTCTTCAACACAAACGTGTAGCTTTTGTCCACTGACCTAATCTGCAGGGTTAATCACAGATATATAGGTTGCTGAATTGCATCTCTGATAGTATTGTTTGCACATCACGGAGGCAATTAATTTGTTTAAACAAAGAGATGACAATTGAACAGTACCGCTCCAATATCAAAACTAAAGCCAACACCCGTTCAAATCGAACAAACCCTTCCTCCTTAGTATCCATGAATCTGGGATTTGAAGGTGGTGGGTCTCTCACAATATTCACCGTCTGGATCGATTGGGTACGCTTTGAGGATTTGGAACGAAACAAACCCCAAGTAATTGTTGAAGATAACACCAACAAGAGCACAGGGAGGAGGACAAGGCATACCTCTTCTGCTGCTGCTACAATAAGAACACGAAGAAGAAGACGACGACGCCGTTCTCATCCCGCACTAGTTAACTGAAGAAGAGATGACTTGCAATCGAGAGAGGCCTCTACATTACAAATCAGGGAGTCTAGTTGATGCAAGTCATCAAATTTAATTTACATTTAAGCTTCTTGCTAAAGAACTATAAAAAAATTAACAAAGTTCTCTCCTGTGTAGGATATTAATACATGGAGAAAGAGGTAGTGTTCATTGCCGACGCCAGCGCGCAAAAGATACTCTGTGTGAAAAGCGATTCGACAAGATGGCAAATATTAATACAGGATCCATCAACCTTGTATGAAAATAACACATCAAATGTTAGTAGTTAGATACAGGCATACAGCCAATTTGGAGAAAGAGAATACCAGTGTACAGAAATATACCATTAGAGAACTTCATTCAATAGCTAGTGATCTAGCTGAATGGCTTGCCAATCGATTGCCATCTGAAACAAGAGACGGGAGTATAATTGCAATAAGACAATGTCACATACAGGCTAAATTGAAGACAAGAAAACTTAAAAAGTACGATGCACTTGCCTTTCAACTCCATCTGCAACCAATCTTGCGTGCAAATCAAAGCCTCTCGAGTAGCAGGGTTCAGTGATCTTCGACATTTATCAAGTACTCTACCATCAATGCTGAATGTTGATTCTGGTGAAATAGTTGACATTGGAGTTCCCAGAACATCACGTGCCATCATGGACAGGATAGGGTACCTTGGCGTGTGGACTTTCCACCAATTCAATATGCTGAAATCACAATTGCGGGGGAAGTTTGGCTCCTGTAGATATTTTTCCAAGTCCGATGTCGCATTCTGACTCTGAGAAGTCTCGTAGAGAAACTTGTCGAAACCCTTTAGTCTATCCCTGGGATCATTACTGGTACTAGGCAAGCTGCTACCAGGTATAGCTGAGCCTTGATCCACCATGGTTGAGCAAATTGAATATGCATCAAAAAGCTCCTTGATGCCATCAGAGACTTCCTTGATCTTCTCCAAGGATGTACTACCATAGATCTGAGAATAGTAATACTCCACCAACTTCATCTTGAATCTGGGATCCAAAATTACTGCTACTGCCAAAGCCAAACTGCACTTGCTCCAATACTTATCAAACTTATCTTTCATCTTTGATGCCATAGAACTAAGAAAGTCATCCGGGCTCTTGCACCATTCAATTAACTGAATATGAACATCACAAATTTCTGGAAAGTATATACTTGCAGTTGGACATTTGTTTCCTGAAAATGCATTACTGATTTCAACAAGAAGTTTCAAATAACCAGTAATGAAGCTTGTCCATTCCCATTCCAGATCTGTTAGATCTGATGTATATGAAGGATCATGCTCTTGCAGGACTGAAAATGCACCTCTGTATTCTAACGCAGTTTCAAGCATAACACATGTTGAATCCCATCGAACTGGGCAATCAAGAAACAATCTCCTCTCACTGTTGATCCCAACTTGCTGGGAAATTTCATTAAACTTCCTCTGGGCCACTCGTGAACTCCTTACATGTTTGATACTGGCTTGAATCTTGTGGATTGCTTCCCTCAGTGCCTCCAACGCATCATTCACTATTGAATTTATAACATGTGCAGCAGAGCGAATATCAAATAACTGACCATGACCTGAGAGAGGCCTGCTTTGGGAGATCTGATCTTTGATTCTTAGGACAATGTCATCATCAGTGGAGCAATCATCAAATGTCAAGGCAAACAACTTACTGTCAACATCCCATTCCATCAGACATTTTATAATCACTTCTGAAAGCAAGTCATCAGTATGTGAAGAATCAAGTGTGACAAAATTCATAATTTTCTTCTGCAGTTTCCACTCCTCGTTAATAAAGTGTGCAGTCAAACACAGGTAGTCAACACCTTCTGGAGAACTCCACATTTCAACAGAAAGGTTAATTCTGCCAGGCAAACTATTCATCATCTCATACACTTGAACTCTTTCTCTCCTGTAGATCTCCATACAAAAATTCTCAACATCATTATTTGGCACAATCTCAAATAACGGCTGAAGGTTCTTGACAAAAACTTTGAATCCAACATCATCCACCATGGGCAATGGGTAACCATGTAGGATAATCATGCGAGCAAGATCAAACCGACTACGGTCCTGATTAAACTTTCCACTTGCAAGGGTAACAAGTTCATCCTTTTTCTGCTCCTGATCATATTTGATCATTGTTGGCTTGATATATGCATCTTGTCTCTGTGCATCATTGTCATTCAGAGTCGCAAGGCTAACAGTATTATCTTTTTTTCTTCTCTTTGCCGCAAGTAGTTGAGACACATCAAAGTTAGATCTTTTCAGACACCGCATTAAATGATTCCTCAGGTGTGTAGTCCCACTGTTACTTGATCCGCTGAGTTTCTTGTTACAGTGTACACAGACAGCATAACATCCATCCGCCCTTCTAGTCCTTTCGAAATGGTTCCAAACAACAGATGTCAACCGCTTTGGTTTCTTGGTAGCTATCTCATTTGGTATTTCCATCACAAAGGCATAAAATCAAACAAAATCTGCATATCACATGACACAACGACTAAATCAAATAAACCAAAAATATCAATCTGCATAGCTTCAAAACATCAACAAGCAAACTAACATACAGTCATACGCAAATCTAACAAAATATAATCACAACAATCATCATTACAGAATTACTGAACCACATAAACTGAACACAAAGATTTAATTAAGAAACGAAGTGCATTCCCGGAACCGCCGCATCTGAATTTAGCTGGAAAACATTATCTTCATTTCTCAAGCTAAGTGAAAAACCAAACCACTTATCCAAGTTATAGCAAAAACCCACAAATGGTTATCTTACTATACAGAATCATAGTGTCAAGCCCTGCTTCTTGATCAAGCAAAAATCAAGAGGAAGCCTCAAACTTATGATTTTCAATTCACCAGTTACTCTAAGATACTCCATGCAAGCATAAACAATCGGTATAAAAAACAAAACTTCCTTCGCAAAACTTAAAACCGTGGTTATCTTCCCTACTAATAAATAAAAATCACCAGGATTTCAACAATTCAGCTCAGTGATCATCAAAGTTTCAAACTTTGTTATCTGGGTCACACCATAGGTGACCAAACATGATCCACATACACATCAAGAAACCCCCAAATTAAAAATCGAAACACAAAAGAAAGAGTAAAAAACGAATTCAAGTAATTGGGAAATTGGGACTTACGGAGATTGTTTTATGAGAAATGAGTGTGGGTTCCTACGACGAAGGTTTGACCGCGAATCGGATCGGTGGCCCGGAATTCAAAATTGGGGTTTGGATTGTGAGAGATCCTTGAGAGGGATTGAACCCGACATGGCTGGCTAATCAGAGTATGGGTTGGATCCGTATTGGTTTCTGGGTCAAAAACTCTACGATTTTGAGAGTTTAGGGTGCACCGCACCCGAATGGAACCTGGGCTATGGATCTTATCGAAGGATTCAGCTTGGATCCGATTTATTGCAGGCTCTTCTCATGGGCTTTCGCCCAGTTCCGCGGTTAGGAAACCATTGAGAGTTATGTGTTTTATTGTATTAATTAAATCAAAACAAATATGTTTTATTTGTGTATTTGTAATCTTCTTTTGTCACCTTTGCAATTGTAAACTTGTCTGCATCGTTTAAAAATCTGAAATTGTCATTAAAATTTAGTTTATTCTAAATATTAAAAGGCAAGCGAGAGAGATAGTAATGCCGAGAAGGAGAAGGAGAAGGAGAAGGAGTTATTGCTGTTGTTGAAACCGTTGGACGTTTACCTGGTTTGTCAACCCGGCATCACCAACCCCCAGGTTGTAATTATCAAACTTCATTTATTATTATTTTTTTAATTCTGATTACTGCTCCTCGCTAGAAAATGAATCTCCCCGTGGATCATCTCTTCTTTTTTTCACCGTAATCATTATGTTAGAATTGCCTGAAGTTTATAGGTTTAATTTGAATGCTTAGTTCTGCTTTGTGAATTAGAAGAAGGTGGAAATGAGAAGAAACCGAAAAAAGAAAAGAAATGTAGTTATCAGTTTTACGCAAAAAGTTAGTAAATGCTGTGAAAATTGATATTGGGTTTTGAATTGAGTGAGAAAATTAGAGTTCTTTGCTATTGGAATAGTATACTACGCTCTGACACAGTAAATATGGTCAAGTTTTCATTTGTTTAAGTTTGCACAAAGCTTCCATATTTCGCCGTAGATTTCATTAACCTAAAGTAATGTCCATATGAAAAGAAAAAGAAGGTGATGAAATTTAGGAATTATGAGACGGAAAACTGAAGCTTTGGCTGAACTTGTGTGTAAACTGTCTGAGATCATAATATCTGTTCTTTGGGATAATTTATGGTTGTGTCAGTAAATAAAAGTAAGACTTATTCTTGAGGTCATATTTTCAGCTACGCCATGTAGACAACAGGCGAAATGTGCACAAGGAAGCAGTAAACTTCTATCAGAACATTTTGCACCACAAGCCTGTTGAGTGGAAAGCTATATTGCGTAACGATGTAAAGCAGCCCATCCGTGATGTGGATCTTGTTATCACAGTTGGTGGTGATGGGACTCTACTACATGCTAGTCATTATCTTGATGACTCTGTTCCAGTTCTTGGAGTGAATTCGGATCTACCCAACCCGAAGAGGTTAGTTTCCTTCTTTGGCTAAGCCATATAGTGTTAGCTATGTATTAGAATGTTACTTTTGCTTTACATAATCATTTGGTGTATTTCATTTGGCTAGGTGGAAAGGCACATCAATGAGTTTGATGCTACTAGAAGCACAGGCTATCTTTGTGCTGCAACTGTTGACAATTTTGAACAGGTAACATCTTATAGACTTTTCATGAAGACCCAATGATAACCAAATTGTTGGCCACGCTGGAGTATAGTTTCTCCGATTGTGTGGCTTTTCTAAGTGTGGCAGCCTGTAAGAGAAAATTTAAGAACACCAAATTAAGATTTACTCTTCATCTAAAGTTTTTTATTGATGCCTCAACTGATTAAAATCAAGAAAAATTTCCATCAAAATGGTTCCTAGTACTACTTCTCACCATTTTCCAATGCCTTATGGAGAGTACTGAACGAAACGTATTTGTCTTCCAAAGCATTCCTGCAATTGTGATTTAGAGCATATACACCGGTGGCCGAAAACGGCACGAGCAGGGTCCAAAAGCCGGTGGCCCCCGCCGGCGAGAGCATGAGCCGGCAAAAATGGCGTGCAGCGGTGCCTCCTCCCCCCGGCGACCGCTCGTTGACGGTGGCCCGAAGCTCCAGCACGAGCTGGAACGGCACCTCCTGCAGCTCGAGCAGGCTGGTGGTCCCCACGCACGTGGGTGACGCCAGCTTCCCCTTTTTTTGCGCGTGGGACCCACCCGCGTCAGTAAGGTTTTTTTTACTGTTTGGAGACACGTGGCCCAATAGAAAGCCGCCACGTGTCCTGTCGGTGCAGAAAAAAATCAGAAACAGCTACTTGATCTGGACCGTAGATTTTGAATCGAAAATCCAATCCAATGGTCCAAATTCAACTAAAACGACTACTTTTTAATATAACGGTAAGAATTAATTATTTTACAAAAAAACTCTAAAAAAATTGCAAACAAATTCAGAAAAATTTGCAAATCAGACCCTAAATATTTTCTATAAATACTACATCATTTCATTAACCTCTCACACCAATTTGTGCACAACAAATTTATCATCTCTCTCTTTCCTTTGTATTTTTTTGCAAATAAATGTCCACTTGGCTTCCTTCGGAGGATTTACAATTGTGCATTTCTTATGTTCGTCATAGTGTGGATCCTCTCACCGGCAACAAGCAAAAGACCGACAAATTATGGGAAAAAGTCTATGCCGATTATTCGAAAAATTGGGAGATTGGTCATGGAGAATCAAGCAAGGAAGCTAGGACCCAAATCGCAATTTCATCTCATTTTACTAAGTTGAGACCAATTTTGAAAAGTTGGGGTGATGCTCTTGCTTATGCACAAAGTAATCCACAATCCGGTACAAATTTGCATGATGAAGTAATAACTCCTTATAATTTTGGCATCTCCATTTTGTTTGATTTATTTAAATAAATGTTGTCATCTCCATTTTATGTAATATTATTGTGACATAAATTCGTATATTTTTTGTAGCTAAGAAAAGCTCAATCATGGTATGTGGCACAAAAGAAGAAAGAGTTTACAAAGTTTGAATGTTGGGAAGTGGTGAAGAACCATCCTTATTTTAGGTTCATCCAAACTACAACTCCACCTTCTTCCTTTCCATTCGAAGGTACTCCTCCCATTTGCGAAATGTCTCCCACAATCGATTTGGATGAGAATGAAGAGGTTTTAACACCACAAAGCAACCTCCAAGGTCCTTCTAGTCCGGTTAGACCAATGGGAGTGAAGGCGGCTAAGGAAGCAAGGAAAAAGGGAAAAAAAGGAATGACTCCTACAAATGAGGTACGTGATGAGGCTTTAAAATGCATGGTGGCCAATCAAAAAATTTGGCTCTCCGGCCAAAAATCAAATGATGATAGTGCGCTTGCTTTACACAAAGAGACACTCACCCTCCAACGCGAGGACTTCAATTTGAGGGCTTTATCCGAAGAAACAAGGATCATGACAATGGATATGAATGCTTTGACCCCAAACACAAAGAGGTATTTCTCGAAGAGGAAAACGGACATCCTTAAGAAAGTGGATGAGGCTGAAGAGGAAGATAGCACTGCAACATTTTCAAACTGTTATCGCCCGCTTAATTTTAGTGATTAGTTTAATTAGTTTGTCTTCATAATAAATCTAGGCTTGACTTGTCATTATGTAATTTTAATTTTCAAGAAATAAAAACGTTAATTTCTTTATTGAGATAAAATTCAAACACAAAAAAAAAAATAAAGTACATTAAATTCAAACAACATGAAATCCAAACACACAAAATTCAAACACACATAATGCAAACACATTAAATAAAAACAACATATTTAGATATGTTCATTGGTTTCAATAAACCAATTGTGTTTCACCAAGTCCTTCTGAAGCTCTCTATGGATATAAGCAGATTGGAGATCCACAACACGGTCGCGAAAGCGTTCTTCATTCAGGCCATCTCTTCCAACTGGCTCCAAAGGAACTCGATTACCTGAACCATCCACTGGCCCATCATAACTAGCGAAGGCGCTGGCTGGGTTTTGTAGATCTTCTTCGTCATTCTCCTCAAATTCGTCCTCCACAAATTCTTCCTCAACAATCATGTTGTGCATTATGATGCAAGCCAACATGATCATTTTTAATACCGATGTGTGGTGACACCGAGCTGCATGACGAATAATTCCCCAATGAGATTGTAAGATTCCAAAGCACCTCTCCACGTCTTTGCGGTATAACTCTTGTTTTCTTGCGAACAACTTTTGTGGTAGCTCCTGGGGATTGGGAATTGTTTTGACAAACGAGGAGTACTTCGGATATATTCCGTCGGCTAGATAATAAGTGTTGTGGTACATCATACCGTTGACTTTAAAACTCCGTTGCGGACTTGTACCAGCAAGGAGCAAATCGAATATATCCGATTGGTGGAGCACGTTGATATCATTTTGTGCTCCAGGTACCCCAAAGAAGTTGTGCCATATCCACGTGTCATATGAAGCCACGGCCTCTAAGATAATAGTGGGTCGTTTCTTCCGGCCCGAGAATGCTCATTGCCAAGCTGTTGGGCAATTTTTCCATTCCCAGTGCATGCAGTCGATGCTTCCAATCATACCAGGGAATCCCCGAGACCTTCCCCTCCTTAGAAGTCGAGTGAGATCAGCTGCATTTGGAGCGCGGAGGTAAATGTCACCGTAAATCTCGTACACTTGCCTGCACCACTTCTTCATGCATTCTAGTGTTGTTGAATCACTCATCCCTGTGATTTCAGCACACTGATCTGCGGCTGAGCCGTACGCCAACATACGAAGAGCACCGGTCATCTTTTGTTGGGGAAGAAGGCCGAGCATTCCAGTGGCATCTGATCTTTGATGCCAAAATTGGTCGTGGTTGCAGAGATCCGTCATTATACGGTTGAATAAGTTCGTACTCATTCTGTACCTCCGACGAAAGGTTTTCTCGTTGAAGATAGGGCGTTCGATGAAGTAATCTTCCATCAGATTCTGTCCCCTTGACTCCCTATGCCTTTCTTCATTTCGACGGCGACGAGGGGGTTCATCATCGAACGATGTAGCTACTATGACCGCGTCAGTGACGAAGGCATTAGCAACTTCAGCATCTTGCTCACGTTGTTGTTGCCTCCTCGTGATAAAATTGTTCAAATCGAAAGGATTCATCTTACTGATGTGGGAATGTGAGGAAATATTGGAAGAAATGTGTGTACGGGTAGAATAGCAAGTGAATTGGAGATGGTGTGAGAATACAATGATCAATTGCTAATTTTTATAGCCAAATTCATATCATCTTATGTCTGAAGATGATGACACGTGGCACATTTTGATTGATCGAAAATCTTAGCGGAAATCTTCTTCAATTATTCGAACGATAATGACACGTGGAGTGGACACGTGGCAGCCCGTGATTGATCGGAAATCTTAGCGGAAATCTTCGTCAATTATTCGAACGATAACGACACGTGGAGTGGACACGTGGCAGCCCGTGATTGAACGGAAATTTTATCGGAAATTTGGTTCAATTATTTAGACGTAACGTACTGTGGGAATGACACGCGTCTACACGTCATTGGTCGAAAATCTTACCGGAAATATGGTCACATTATTTAAACAATAATGACACGTGTCGCCTATTTATTGGTTGAAAATCTTATCGAGAAATAAACAATTTAAATTTTATAAGTTATGAATAGTAATAGGAGGTGCTATTTTTTACACCGCTGCACGAAAAACAGGAACAGCACCTCCTATTCGATAAATAATGATAGCACCTCCTCAAATAGGAGGTGTTATCCCAATATGAGGTGCTATATGGATGCATATGCTCGTAGGCATCTAGACTCTGCAGCAGAACACGACTTTAATTGGGTTCGATGTATCAAGCGTGAGGCTTAGTCATGTCTTACTGTTCTGAACGTGTGAGACTGCTTTACTACAACCTCCATGTCAGACCACTTATCTTGTTCAAGTTATGGAGTTTGTTGCTTTGTGAAAGTATGAATTTCATCCCAGGGTACACCTTCCGATTTCAATTTTGTATGCCAATCGTAGAACTAATTTTTATAGGATTCCTTTTGACAGATATTAGACAGCATCATAGAGGATCGAATTACTCCTTCAAACGTGACAAGGATCTCAATAGGTGTAAATTCACAAGCGGTGACGACTTATGCTCTAAATGATATTTTAATTGCACATCCATGTCCAGCAACACTTTCACGGTTCTCATTCAAGTAAGGCTTTCATTATGGTCTGATAGACAAATAGTCATACATTTGTCTTCTTTGTTTCCTCAACATGTATTCTTCTGGTTTGAAGGATTAAAAGTGAGGAGCGGTCATGTTCTCTTTTAATGAACTGTCGATCAAGTGGTCTTAGAGTTTAAACAGCAGCTGGAGCAACAGCCACAATGCTGTCAGCTGGTGGATTTCTGATGCCTATATTATCTCAAGATCTCCGGTATATGGTAAGAGAGCCCATTTCATCAGCTTAATGCATGGATTTATCAAATGTCACCAGTCCATGGAAGTTACGTGGTTTTGTGGAAAGGGTATCATATACATTGATGGTTCTCATATCCAATGTTCTATACAAAGAGGGGATCGCATTGATAAATCTTCCAGGGCACCAGTTTTGAAGATTTTCGTGCCTCACCGTTTACAGAATGTTAGTAGTTTATGAGGAGCCATAGTTACTATTGATACATGGAAGAGGAACATTTTGTAAATATGAGCTGTGCATATATGGCACTTCCGTAGTTTAGTTCCATAGACATGAGTTCACGTTTACCTTTTGAATCTTTGTTTCCGAAGTAACATCTAATAATATTGGAATGCTTTTGATCATAGAGAGTTCAATACATCTAGTAGAATTTGGCCTTTTACAGCAGAACCGTTGTAGTGTCAGGTACAAAGTGCATTAGAAGCACTTGATGCCTAAATTTCCCTGAAAAATGTAAAATGTGGTAATTGTTGAAGGAGAAATAAAGATACGCAAGAGATAGATCTGAAACTATACTTTATTCATTGATAGATAACCTTAAATAGACAGTATAATCTGAAATAATAAATCTTTCGGTAAACCAAGGATTGAGAGAATATTTACTTCTATGTTAATTAAGACAAGACACGCATCTAGATACTAGGAGTATAATATCTTTAACACTCCCCCTTATGTCGCAATCCTAATGGATGATGCATAACTTGTTGCATCACTAAAAACTTTGTCAAACAAACAAAAAACCTCTTGGGTAAAAACAAAAGTTTGGTTTAAGGGAAAAAAAAATATAACTCATCAACTACATAAGCGGCTACATGTGATGTAAACTTCCTCTGACGTCTATGAAATGAACTCCCTCTGATCATTAACTCAATCTTGGAGTTTAGACAATCTTCGCATACCAACGCGTTTTACATACTTTACAAATGTAGATTTTGGCAATGACTTGGTAAACAAGCATGCAGCATTATATGCCAAACAAACATGATTCACATAAATATTCAAGAGTTGTTGCTATTGCTGATTGAAGAAAAACTTCGGTGATATGTGCTTGGTATGATCACCCTTGATGTATTCCAATTTCATTTGTTCAATACAAGCCACATTTTCCTCAAAGATACAAGTTGATGTTGTAGTAGTGGATGATAATCCACTAGATTCTCGAATATGATGTATAATTGACCTAAGCCAAACACACTCCTTCCGCTTCATGCAAAATAATAGTATTAGAATGATTCGTGGAAGTACCAACAAGAGTTTGCTTAGTTGATCTCCATGAAATCGCCATGTTCCCTATGGTGAATACATAACCAGTCTAAGAATGTCCTTCGTGTGGATCAGAGAGATACCCAACATCAGTAAAACCAGCCAAGACATCACAAGGTGTCTCTGAGTAAAAGACCGCACTGAATTGGGGGACAATGCTTGCAACCATATCACTATTCGACGGGTCGAGTGAATGGTTCTGATCGATCCAAGGAGCAACCTTTAATGACGTTGTGATTTAAAATGTCGATGAGTCAAAATTTCTGGAGTCAAAATGTTGCGATTCAATCATCTTTTTTTGGAAATTTCAAACTTCTCTTTGTATTCTTTGTAGGGAAAGAATAAACCCAAGTCTATGAAACCCCTCAAGTACTTGAAGATGTACTTTACACCATTTCAATGACGTTGTGTAGACGCAGAACTAAATCGAGCTAACAAGTTCACATTGAATGCAATGTATGGTCTTGTGCATTGAGCTAAAAACAACAAAACTCCCTAGCACTAAGGTATGTTACCTCAGCTCCCAATAATTCATCATCGTCATCTTTCGGACGGTACGGATCCTTACTGAGTTCTAGACTGTGTACAACCATTGATATGCTAAGAGGGTGTGCTTTGTCCATGTTAAATCGCCTGAGCATCTTTTGGACATAAGCAGACTAGTGAATAAGTATTCCACTAACTCGATGTTCTAATTCCAAACCAAGACAAAATTGAGCCATACCAAGGTCTTTCATCTTAAACTCAGATTTCAAGTAGCTAACCGTCTCATTGATTTTATCAAGAGATCCAATGATATTCATATCATCAACATAGACCGCTACAATGGAAAATCCTGAACTTGTTATCTTAATGAACAAACATGGGCATAAATCATCATTCTTGTATCCCTTCCCAATCAAGTAGTCACTTAGACATGCGTACCACATCCTACCGGATTGTTTCAATCCATATAGCGAAGGCTTCAATCTAATCACATGAGCACTCTATGGTGTAGAGTTACTTGAATTGGGTATGACCACGTCTTCCGACACTTTCATGTATATCTCTGAATCAAGGTTTCCATAGAGATATGCGCTGTCATCACATCTATCAGCTGCATGTTTAATATTTCGGACACTACAAAACTTACAAGGTAGCGGAAAGTATGATATCCATAACCGGAGAGTATGTCTTATCATAATCAATGTCAGGGCGTTGAGAGAATCCTTGCGCCACAAGTCTAGCTAGCTTTATACCGCATGACTTTATTCTTCTCATTACGCTTTCGAACAAATACTCATTTATGTCCAACCGGCTTCACATTTGGTGGACATAGCACTACTAGACCAAAAACATGCATTTTCTTCAAAGAGTCTAGTTCGACCCGCATTGCTTCTTTCCACTTCGGTCAATCTACTCTTCGTTGACATTCAACAACTGATTCAGCAACCGAGCGAGGTTCCACTACATCGTCGTCAATGATTTTCTGAGTCACAGAAAAAGTAAACACATCATCAACTACCTTGGATGGTTTATCCATAATAATGCGCACATTATTGTTAGTTAGTGAGATTTCATCATTTTCTGACATCAGATATGGATCTAAAGTGTCCTCCAAAGAATTCATTTGTGATTCTATGACATAATTATAGTTAGGAACAATCTCATGTGAAGGATTTACAACGTTGATGATCAAAGGATCATTTTATGCCTGGATGACCTACCTTTTCGTTGGCAGCTCATCTGTGAATTTTCTTGGTCTCCCCTTCTTCCTGGTGGGAGCCGAGGCCGACAATACTCCATCCACATGGGTAAGAGGCACATTACTTTGCCCTAGAGTTGCTTTATACCACCCATTGGGGACTTCCAACCTTGCAGGAATATTTGCAGCAAGAATGTTTGATCTAGTCACTTTGGCAATATCAGTAAAGGAGTTAGATATCAAGTCTACTACCTTCTAAAGATCAAGTATACATCGCACTTCAATCTCACTTTGAGAAGTGCATGGATCTTCTTGATACATAGTGGGTGGAGCTTTCCACGTCAATTTCAGGCGTTCTACCAAAATATGGCCATTCTTATCTCCCCCTAACGTCGGGAAATATGTTTCTTCAAAGTGACCATCTATAAATCTTGCAGTAAAGAGATCTCATGTCGAAGGTTTTAAGTAACAGACAATCGTCGGAGATTTATAACGAACATATTTGCCTAATTGATGTTAATGACCCATTTTAGTGCGTTGTGGAGGCACAATTGGCACATATACTTCACAACCAAATATGCGTAGATATAAAATGTCAGGCTCATATCTAGTTATCAAATGGTACACATTGAATGATTGGTATGCTACAAGTCTCAAGCAAAGAAGCATTGTTGCATGTAGTACTGCATATCCCCAAGTAGATACCGGCAAATTAGTATGCATAACCATTACTCTGGCCCCAAACTGTAACCGCTTGATTTGTGCATCTGCTAAACTATTATGTGAATGAACATGAGGGACGGGATCAACTTCAATCTCAATCAACATACAGTAGTTATCAAAACTCTTTGATGTAAATTCTCTGAATTATCCAATCTAATTGACCTGACTGGGTTTTTCGAGTGGTGAGCCCGAAGCTTAATAATTTGTGGTAGGAGTTTTACAAATGTTGCATTCCTTATAGATAGCAAAGCAACGTGTGACCATCGCGTTGATGCATTTACCAAAACTATAAAATATTTAAATAGTCTACATTCCGGTTTGATAGGTTCACAAATATTATTATGAATTCTTTGTAAGAATGGAATATTTTCAGTGTTGTCAACTGCAAACGAAGGCATAACCTGTAACTTTGCCAATGAGCAAGCTTTGCAGAAAGATCGATGAGCATCAAAGATTGCCATAAAGGAATCTTGTGGAATAACACTAGGTGTTGAGACCGGAATGAGATTGTTAATCTCATCCATACCATCAAATCCGATAATTTTTTGGAGTTCCACATGCTTCTTTTCTTTGAAGAACGGATGACCATGAGTGTTCTTTAATATTTTGATCATCATATCATGACATGGTTGTCCCAGTCAAAAATGTCAAAGATTGTATGAGGTTGTGTCACTCACAGTGGTAAGTGTGACAACATTTGATTCAATAATCCGAACTGTGGTAAGATATAATCCATTTCGAATTGTCTTTAACTTTTCCAAAGTGCACTTTCTACCTCATTCATTTGAAGTTATGCATAAAAATTCTTTTTTATGCTCACAATGAGTTTTCAAGTGTAAACCGTTGGCTCTAGTGTCCTTAAAACTTAGCACGGTTCTGTTAGTCTTAGGCACGTACAATGCATCAGTGACATGAATTTTTGTACCCTGTGGTAGTAAAAATTATGTTGATGTGACGACCCGAACCAGAATCAGATGTGTGTTTGGCACGATTCTCGAGATTGAGTTTAGTCACAGTTTATTGTCGTGTATGTGGTTTGTCGATTCGATTCGCGACTATATTTTCAGTCAAGAATTTAAGTTGGGTGTCTTCACGGAAATTGTAGAGTACGTGATTTCGAGTTCGTGGGAGGTTCCGGAAGATTTTTCCGATAACCAAGGAATATTTTATGATTATTTAAAGTTTCGGTTCCCGACGAGTTTATCCGATTGTTTCGAGTTTATCCGAATCGTGATGATTATCCATTTCGAATCGTCGATCGACTCGAGGCTCGAGTATAAATATCGAAAAGTCGAAAAATAGTCGAAGAATAGTCGAAAATGGCAGTTTGAACTTTGACCAAGCATTGACCACCTGTTGACTTTCTAAATTGGGAAATCTTACCGTTGACCCGTGAAGGAGGAGGAGACCCGGTTCAGCTCGTCGGACGACCCGACTTTTCCGGCTATCTCCGGTCAGGCAGAGGGTATATTCTGACTCACCTTGAGCTCCTCTTTCATTTCATGTATGATTTGTTGGGAATTTATCACGTTTTGGAGGGTTTCGAAGTGTGACCGATTTAGGTTTGTCGCGGGTATTGGGATGAGGTCCTCCGGTGGACGATGGTGGTGGAGGATAAGGGGGTTCGACTCCCCTTGTCCTTGGGAGTCTAACCGTGTATTTTGATTGGGCTATGGTGTGAGTTTTCATTGAACCCGAGTGGTGGCCGGAATCTGGGATTCCGTTCTGTTTCGAGGGGTTTTGGTAAGGAAGGAGTGGGAATTGGCCTGGGAGCCAGTTATGAAATGTGTTTGTATGGTCGAGATCTTGAGAACTGGAAGTTCTCCGCCGGTGAATCTCGCCGTTGACGGCGCGCCACCGCCGGCGGCGGCGGTCAACAGTGGTCAACGGCGGAGGAGTTGACTTTTTCAGATTTTGGTAAAATTAATGTCGTTTTTCTCGAAATCACGCCCTGGTTATCGTGCAGAGGTTTTTGGGTCGATTTGGTTAGCCAATTTTTGGACGAGGTTTCGAGTGGGGATTTCGGGATTTCCGTAATTCATTTTGTACTGCATTTCGTATTTCCGGGAACGGTTGGTTTCCGTGCATCAGTACAATGTTGTGGATTACGATATTGATCAGTATGTTTTGTTAATATTCAGGAGATTGAGATCGAGATCGTGATCGTGATCGTGCTTCAGGCGAAGGATCTTCCGCCGGACCACGAGATTAGCGCGAGTGCGCGTTTTGATCACCTGTGAGTGGACAATTTCTTTTCACGGAAATCTTGCGAGTCTTTTATATGATTTTCGAACTTGAGCATGCGTATGAGATTTTGGATTACATGAGCATGTGTTTTACGATTATACGATTATACTTATACGGATATACGTATACGAATATGCATACACTTATATGTTGTTTCATGCATTTGCATCGAACTGTTATGATTTGGTTTTCACAGAGTACAATCGCGGTTACGTTGTTGTATCGATACACTTTGCCTCTCGGTTGATCCCCGATGGTAGGCCGCCTGGAGGGGCGTTTCCCCAACCAGACCGGTGAGGGGTGTATCCCCGGATCCGAGGCCATTTCTGGCTAGAATCACGTGTGGGTCTGGGATCCCGTGATTCTGACTGTACTAGCATGGTGTGTGTCCATGAGTGACCCCGTGGGATTTATACTTGCATGCTCAGTACGCTGGAGGATTATGGTTTTACCTCGTGTACTTGTTGTTTTTATTTACCTGGACTCGCGTATGTTTTTATAACATATATATTAACTGGTGAAAGACATTTATTTTCATCCACTCACTCTAACGTGTTTATTGTCTTTCCCCTGGGCTTTTCGATTTCCGTGCCCAGTTGCAGGTCAGGTTTTGGTGTTTTCACGTCGCGGTTTGGAAGCTAGTGATCAGAGCTATCTGTGTTTTCCAGTAGGTTCTTGTTTCGCCTACTGATGTATATATTATATATGTTTTACTTTAGAGGTCGCTCTGATACATTCTGATACTTGTTAATACAGATTTTCTCGGATATACATATATACATGGTACAGTTTGTTTACTGTTGTTGATTATATTGATGTTGAGAAATCCGGATGGGATTGGTGCCCACGGTTTGCTTTTTGTGGCATAGGATGAAGTGTTATTTTCTGGGTGCAGGTAATGGTAATTCCACGTTAGTAACGAAACTCTGCCGAAGTTTTGGAAAATTTTTGTTGATTCGTATTTTCAAAGGGGTTCGATTCTGATTTAGGTAACTGAATCGGGATTGGGTCCTTTCAGTTGAACCGCGCCCTTATATAACCGGTGTTGAACCAATCATGATTGTCACTGATGATGCATATGGCACAAGATCAATAAAAAATTGTTTGTTCCGCAATATAGTATGAGTATGACCACTATCTGCTAAACATTTGTTCTTGCCTTCAAATATCTACAAAAGAATTTGAATTAATTAGTCTTAAAAACTTGTCAAACACTTAAGTAAAGACTTAAAGAGTGCTAATATGGCATGAGAAAACTGATGTAAAACAATATCTTTATCAGGTGTAGAAATCTAGGTTGGTTGATTTAGAGAAAACCGATGTAAAACACAAGATCCAAGTACAACCTTCGACAGGCCGAGAGATATTCTGGACGGGTCAAGAATTGCATAATTGTGTCACAGAAGCCATCATTCGACATGTCGAGAAAAATTTTCTATGGATCGAAGAAAATCCTCAAACCATATCGAATTATTGATATCTTTTTCTGATGGGTCGAGGAAAAATTTCGACGGATCAAAAAATGTGACATTTTGGAGACAAAAGTTTTCCTTCGATGGGTCTAGACTAGTCTTCGACGGGTCGAAGGTGAAATCATGTAACCTGAGGAGTATATTCAACAGGTCGAATGAAAACTAGGAAAAAATTTCAACGGGTCAAAAAATACCAAAAACTAATCCATAGTGTGACCTTGGACCGGTCAAGAGAATATTTCGACGGGTCGAAAGATGCCAAGAATCAAAACCATCCTCTCTTTGTCTCATTTTTATGATACTTTAGTGTCAAAATGTTATAGAATTTTGTAGAATTTGAACCCTATAAGCAATATGTATAACCACTCTTAACACTTTCAAATACCGAAATGAAGAAAATTGTATTACTTTGCCAACATCAAAACTTACATCAAAAGATCGTTCTTATTCAAAACTAAAACTGACTACAACAAGTCAAAAGTAAACTAAACTTGATTATATAGCAGAATCATAAGCCTAATACATAGACTAGGCAAAATCCGTAGTCTCTAGGCTTGCTTTGGGAATATTTTCTACAATATATTGACTTCATCACCATCTTCCATCTCATAGTCCACGTAATGTGTCTCTTTTTCTTTAGCTTGATATTGTCAACACATCTCGTAGACACTTTGAATTTCCTTGGGAGCTCTGCATTATTTATGCGTATGAGACATCGCACCACACCTATAGCAGGGTGCCGAGAGAGAAGTAAAAGTAGAATTTGAAGATTTTCCACCATTCCTAGAACTGGAATTAAATTGATTCTTGTTGAAGTTGTTGTGGTTGTTGTCTTGGCGAGTCCAAGTCAAATTCTAACTATTTCCTCCTCTACCAAGACCTCTTCCACGTGCTCCTCCACCACCACGAGTTTGATAAGATTTTGAATGGTTGTTACTCTTATCCTTTCGTGCCTTTCCAGTATGATTAGCCTCATGAACTCTTTTTGTACCGGCTAGCCAAAAATTGTTGTGGAGAAGAATCTCATGATTCCTTTCTTTCTTGGCCAACACACTCATAAGATCACTGAATGATCGAAGTCTTCCTTGCTCATAATCAATACAATACTGATGTGCAAGGATGTCCATAGAGTTAGGAAATATGCTCAAAGACTTCTCGACCAAAGCTTGGTCGATCTTTACAACACCACAAATGGAAAGCTCGGACTATAGCTCTAGCATATCTTGATAGAAATTGTTGATCTTAGGATAATCCAATAACCAGATTCTATCCCATCTTTCTATGAGCTCTGGAAGTTGTGCATGATGCACATTGTTGAACCGTTCTTGTAAAGTTACCCACAAATTCGTAGGGTCATCCTTTAACAAGTACTGTTTCCTCAGAGCAAGATGAATGTGTCTCCTGAGAAACATGAGAGTTTGAACTTTGTATATATTCCCTGCATATTTTGTTATTTTTTAATGGACTGTATTTTGTATTGCAAGCTTGTATGATGGACTTGATGAATTTTTGGGCTGTGTAAAGAATGGACTAGCTGGGATGGGTTTTGGCCCTACTTTGATAGAATTGAATATATAATTTTATATAGTGCATTCCTATTATTCTCCTTGCTTGTACGTGTCACCGAACTGTTTTTTTTTTCGCATCAACTTTTTTTTTCACTCAACAAGTGTCCTCGTTGACTTCAGTGCCAGGTAGTAGTTGTTGGATGGTATCGGTCAGACGTTTACTGAGGAGAGTATTTCTCACGTCAGATATCCATCAGTGGTATTCTGCTCCTTGAATTTGAAGGATATCAAACTCTGGTCTTACTAACTCAGTCATCTACAAAAGACAAGAGATGTAATTAGTTTATCGATTGAGAAACTACAATCAACTGATATCAATTTTAGGGAATAAGAAACTGTGATCAATGATGTGTGGTCACAAAGATCGATGCAAAACCGATGACTTCGTACCACTCCCTATAAAAGCGTGATTGTCAAATAGTCACAAATATCGACTTTCCTTTTCTTAATGTGAAATCACAATTAACCATGATATTCACTAATAACCGCGACTCCCTTTCACTCATACCTGCATTAATCCATAGGAACTAGAGGCATATAATAATTCACGTTATTTAAAACCTAAATCTAGGGTGTTACGGTAATTAAGTTTTGCAACCTAATTCTAAATCAAAGAGGGTTAGTCGATTTACCTCGAGGATGTTATGCTCAATATGAAAACTTCGTTGTGAAGAAAGTTTGAAGCAAAGATCCTCGAAATCCAGCGACGGTGACAAACTCCGGTGGTGAACAGTGTGACCGGCGGTGGAAGATTATAGTATGTCGGGATTTCAGGTATTTTTCTGTTTAGGGTTTGGAGTGATAGTTATCAACTCAAGAGCTGTTGATAACATGCTGAAAGAGAAATAAATATACACAAGAGATAGATCTGAAACTCTACTTTATTCATTGATAGATGACCTTAGATAAATATTACAATCTGATACAATAAATCTCCCGATAAATCAGGGATTGAAAGAATATTTATCTCTATGCTAGTTAGAACAAGACACACATCTAAATACCAGAAGTATAATATCTTTAAACAGCAATAACCAGAAACATGAGGTTTTTGCTGCGCGCATTAGGTTCGACAGAAAATCCAGTATATTTGAATCAAAAGATAGTAATCTTCATGGATGATATCCAAAATTTGTATCAGAACACTATCAATATCTGCTTTCACCAAACGATCGATATGTTAATGTGCTCTTGTATTTCATATGATTCGTCACCAAGACAGTGACAAAATGCAACCTCTACATACTAATAGTACCGTTAGTATCTGCCAATGGTAATTTGCACCAGAGAAAAGGGTAAGGGGAGCAGAGTTAGAGATGAATCAGCTTTGGCGACACCATCACCGGATCCAAAACCATGTTCTTAGAAGCTGATTTACCCAAAACACACAACTGAAGTAGGGAAAATATCTACATTAAAGGATGTCAGGATCATATTTCTGTTGCAGCCTGGGATTGTTTTATTGAATTGATGTGTAGGACTATTTTACTATCCGGAATGACTTCAATGAACTGCAAACCCTCAAGGTCAAACCTAGAATCTGCAATGCCGGATCATGAAGATTCAGCAATATGTACAATACAGGCTGTGTACATTTTAGCAGAACTTAGATTGCAACTTACGTGAACATCTGGGGACGACGAGAGAGCTGTGGCCTCTTTATTGGGGAGAAAAACATGTTTCTTAAAGTCGATGACGGGTTGCTAGCTCCTGTTCCAAACATGGGGTGAGCACCGGCCCTTCTGTTCACAGTATCAACTGGCATAGCTGCTTGCTTTGCCGGTGAGTCAGAGATTTCAAAGTGACCACCTGAGTTTGAACTATTTTGTCTTGCTGGCCATATATCTTCCTTTGGCCCTGGCCCTGGAGTTTCAGGAGTGAGCCGCCAATCTGCAAGAAATAAGTCAACTGGTTTTCGAAATACTTGAGCTGAAACTAAAGGGGTATTAAATTAAGTTCATTGTTAATATAGCATTAAATATCGAAACTTCTGGCTCCACAAGTAAAATTTTCAGTATAAGTTTGTATTTTGTAGTATTGTTATTATTAGTTTCTCCTGGAATAAAATTCCTGAGTTGACAATTACTGCAGTAAACTGTGTTTCAGCAAATTTGAAAGAAAAGAATACCTTTTCTGACAGCCTCTCTGCGATCCATCATGTTGGCCTGATTTGAGAAAAGATCAGGCTCATTTCTAGGGTAGAAATCAGCCGCAGGTTGGATTGCAGTGCGTTTAACTGACTCATACTCACTCCTCAACTGATCATACATTTCATCTAACTTTCTCTTTTGTCTGTAATATAAATAGTCAAGGAGTAAAATACATGAGGCTGATAATATTGGAACTATGTGCCTAAGGGAATGGAAACTTTCTTATAAAAAATAGGAAGGGAAACAAAACCTGGATTTCTCTGAATATTTTTCTTGGAGCTCCTGTTTATCCTTCGTCAGGCTCTCGTTTTCTTGCTCCAACATTTCACACTTCTTGGCCCATTTCTGGCACTGAGACTGCATCTTTTGCAGGTGCTCCATGAACTTTTCTTGCATTGCTTCACATTTCTGCCGGTATTGACCTGCTACCATGCTCAACTTGCGCTGCGTTACTAATTCCTTCTGCCCAATATAGAACATGACACTTTTGTGTGCACTCTTCATTACTAGGATCAAATGTTAAGGAAATATACACAGAAAACTGTCACAAAACATGGAGAAGAACTGCTTACACCAAGAAAGAATTTAATTTGGTCCTCTCATAAATGATAACGGAGTCACTTGAGAAGTGCCAGATTAGTAGGTTGTGCATAGCCAAAATCTTAAAAAAAAAAAAAAAAAAAGGATACATATATTTGGAGACACTCCAGTCATGGCCATCTGCAACATTAACGCAGAAAGATGAAGGATACATAAGCTACAATTATATCAAGAGGAGAGCAAAAGTACAGGAAATGGGGCATAGCAATAGAGTAAGTTATGATGAGACATGAAGATAAGCCAAGTATGTTCATACGAAGACTTGCTTACATTTGTCCATTCATCACTTGGACTGACATCCACAACTTTCATATGACTGCAATGAGAAAAGCAAGAGCAGAATATAAACAGAACAACTGTTATAGATAAGTATCAAATAAGTTTGCTGTTCTATTTGAACCACAAGAAGTATTAGTGACAAGAACTGTCATATCAAAACTTTGTTTTGTGGTTTTTCTGCTCATCTATATGATTGGGATAAACTAAAAACCCCAAGGCCTAAAGGATTAAGACTCCCAAAAATAATGCTATAGTTTCAAAATCATGGTAAAGTATCACCTCTTAGAGAGCACTTGATCACAAATGGGACATGCTCCATCACTGCTAAGGATCTTGTTAGCATCCTCTGAGCCTTTACCAAGTGTTAAGGAAATTCATGTAAATCTATAGTACCTATACTCATGACCCTTAGTGAAAATACATATTAAAGGTTGCACAACTTTATAGGTAGGCTTTCCTCTACAAAGGATACACATAAGGTGACCACAGGTGGTGGAGATGGCCTGCCCTTCCAGTTCCCGCCAACACGCATTGCACCTCATTTTAACCTTGAGAGACAGTCCTTAGTTACACAGCATATCTGGGGCATATAGAGGATGTTAAACAAAGTATACATGTCAATGGTTTCCAACAGGATTATATGCCTCCTGTCAAGAGTCTCAAGTGAGAACTGAGTGAGGCCCGTAGGAAAGTAAAAAAAAAAAAGCATAATAATACTACGACAACACCAATAATGCTTCCATATTGGCGAAGCTTGTTATTACAGTCAACCTATAAGTGAATATGACCCTAATGCAAATGATGCTATTCAATGAAGACAAGCAATAGAAGATAATAACTCATATAAATGATGCAGAAGCATGACAGTTTAGAAGTTCAAAGTAGTTTTTACAAGACGGAACTTAATTCAGTTAACTGTGAAGGAACAAATTCATAAATGCTCAACTAATAAGTATCAAGAAATTTTCCATAACTTGAGAACTCTCCGAACAAAAGATGTTACAATGTTGTCTAATATGCCTCAACCTTTGATGTGAAGAAGATCACACTTTCCACACAATATATATGATCAATACGAGTTTCTTAGGCTGAAAACTTTCTAATTACACAGCTCGCAATATCTGACGAAAGGCTAAATGTCCATAGGTTGAACATTTTAAACATGAGGATAAGAATCAGCAGTGACAAAATGCTACATAGTGTTCCGAAAATAACACAATCAGAGAAAAAACATCTTCAAGTTCATTAACAACAAAATCCAGGTGTGAAAAATACAATAAAAATTATGATGAACTCGTCAAGGTCACTAATAAACAATCGCCGATTCAAAATTTCAAGTTCGTTTAGTTCTGTAACGTTTTCTGAACAACCAAACAGGTACAGGATAGGTTCGAATTACACTTCTACATGAAACCGTACCTGAATCCGAACGGAAATTCGGTGCCGGAGCTTCGAATTCGTTAATGGAACAAAGCTCTCGAATTATCGGAGTTTCCGCCGCCGTAACTTCGCCGATTCTCAAATTGAGCTCCGATTCGAACACGCCTCCGCCTGAACAACCAGAAATCAGAACAAAAACGAAATTAGGAGGAGTCAAAAATCGACGGACAAAAACCCTAGCGAGAGTTTTGTAGAGAGAACAAAACAAAAAATTTGAACCTATCTTCGCTTCGTCTTTTCCAATCGGAGAAATGAGGCTTGCGAAGCTCGACGAAAATGCGGAGAGAGAGATAGGGAGAGAGCGCAGAAGAAGATCTAGGCGATCTGAGAAGGAATTTGGCGGGAAAAGCTCTTGGTCCGGAACGCTCACTACTTCAAACTACCGAGAACCGTAACGAGATTCAGACTCGGGTCGGGTTATTTTGAAAAGTCCGAACAGAAAAAAAAAAGTAAAGAAAAAATAAATGACCCTAGACTATGGTTCGATTATTATTTGATTTAATATTTTAGACTCCCAAGAGGGTGTATTAACTGAACATGTTTGTTGGGTACTTTTTTGTTCAGTTAAGTTGGACATCGGTCCAAATCTTATGTAATAATGTAGTATAAAATCTAAGTTAGTGAAGAGTATTGTTTATGCCTGAGGGGACTTTGGAATCGAGGCCGTAAAACTGATTCAAATTGAATCAGAATTAGACTATTTGGTTTGATTCTAAAATTTTAGAGTATATATTTTGTCAAGAATCGAACCGTATGCGGACGGTTCGATTTGGTTCTAGTTCCTCATTTCATTTTATAAGGAATTGTCGAGAACTATATATAGTCTATATTTTAACTAAATAGTAGAGTTTTATGTCATTATATCATTATATATGAAGGATTTGTTATTTTGTTTGTCATTCAAATCACTAAGTTGATGATCATGGATCATATATTGGGTAAGTCATTTGTTATTTTGTTTATGTCTCTGATGACTTATTTGGTGATCATTATATCATGGGTCAACCATCTTTTATGAAGTTGTATGGTAGTTTTATTTGTTTAAGTTACTTAATATCAGAACTAAGAAATATATTTATATGTTAATGTTAATAAGTAAATGTGTTATGATGAGTATAGATTTATATAGAGTATAACTAATAATCACATATTTTAGTTCGATTTCAAATTGAGAAATTGTGGAATTGAATCGGTTCTTGAACCGGTTTGATTCCAAACAATTTTGTCTTTTAAATATAAGGAACCGAACTGCATAAACAGTTCGATTCCGGTTCTTAAAAATTATAGTCGGAACCAAACCGTTCTTAAGCCTAATATTGTAAGGGTGATAAATAAATTTTGCTGTTAATGCCTAAAATATAATTATATGGTGAATATTTTCAGAGATTCATTTTGTCAGACTCGGTAACCGACATTTCGGCTTTTTCCTGATCATATTTATAAACTAGTAGATACACCGATGCCACAAGCATTCAAACTATGGACATGTGAGATCCACACTTTAACGTTTCCGTAGCGGGATTGACGTAATCATCAAACCAGTTGTCGTAGTTTACGAGAATAATCGTAATAACTATTTGTATCTCCCAAATTTCAGAGGGACTATATGTGTCCATCTTGTAAATGGCATTTTGCAGCTGGGTTCGTATTTGGCAATTCGGAGAGATGGGCTAGATTCTTAAGGTTAATGAATATATGAGATTTCTCCTTAATTAGTTTCATCAAAAAGTTAGGACCTAACTCTAGTGTTCTCAGATTACGTCCTGATAGTGTCGAAACACTACTTGTAATGTTGTGCTTCATTCTTGTTGCGATTCATTTAACATATACTCTTTTGGAAATTTTAGGTGTCGATAGCTATGCAATATAACTCATTTATTTTATGGAATTGACACACCCAATTAAATTATAAAAAAATTATCACCAATGTTATTTTTACAAATAAATCATTTATCACTTCGGTATTTTATTTTTGAAAACTATCACTTTAGTACCTCACGTTCAAATATTACTAATGATCGATACCTCTGTTAGTAACACCGTCAACTATTGATTTTTTTTAAATGCCAATTTTTAAAGGGTAAATTTTCAATTTCTATTGTTTTCTCTCTAGTTTTTGTTTTTGTTTTCTTTTTCTTTTTTTCTTTGTTCTTTGTTCTTATCCTTAAAAATTAACATTTTTTCAATAAATTTTGAATAAGTGGACGGTGTTTCTTGTTAGCCAAAAAGCTACTCGCAAGTATACGAGGTCAAGTTTTGGATAGGGTTAAATGAAGATGTCGAATCACAAAGATAGGTAAACCTATAGGCAAGCTAGATTGATTACTATGCAAATATATGATGACAAACTAACTCACAAGTAAGCCTTAGTTTTAGGTGAGTATGTGCACATGGTGTGTAGAAATTCATTGATTTGGTTGATTTCTAATTAAGACTATTTGAACTAGACTAGGTGAACTAAATGCAAATAAAAGATTATCTATCAATGGACACGAGTTGGGGCTACAGATTGCTCATCGTAGCCTCCATTATGCAAAAAGATGATCGCAATGTCAAACAACATAATTCCTGTAACCAACTACCATCTTAGTGTTCGAATAGGACTACTAAGGCCGTGACTCTGTTTGTATCAATCCTTACTGGACAAGTCTTGGATTAACTACCTAGGAACAACTAAAATTACCAGTCAAGTCTCAAATCGATGTTCCTAGATGCATAACGATTTGAGTTTAGGTAGTCATGCAAGCAAACAAATCCTAGTCCTAGGTGATTTTAATTTACAACCTCCCTAAGAACATATGCAATTATGTTTTCATGCTTCGAATCACTTAGGCTAATCATTTTCCAAACAATCAATTCATGAGATAACCTAACAACTAAGTGATTAGTTTCAATTGAAGACATCATATTCAATGTAAACACATGTGAAGAGATGATATGAAATTGCTTCATTCAACATTGATAAACATCAAGCTACACAAGTTTGGCTAGGGATTGGAACCCTAGCCCCAACATTAATCTACTTACTCATATTGTAAGTCAACATCAACATCAATACAAATAATGTTATAGAACTAGAAAAGAAAGAGATAGAGAGAAGAAGTAACAAATATTGATTAGTTGGGTTGGCTCAAGAAGCTATATAGAGTGTGAGCTCTTCTTCTCCTCATAGTCTTATGCACTTTGCCTTCATGATGATGGGTATTGGGTAGGTGATGGGTTGATGAAATTTGGTGGTGGAATAATTATTTGGTGATGATGGGATGAGAAATTTTGGGCAAAAGTGGTGCTAGGGTGAAAATGATGGAGTGTGCGGTGAATAAGTTGTGTTTTGGAGGTTTGAAATCAGATTTCGAATAGAGAGAGAAAAAAAAGATGGGTTGAGCCAAGTAAGATAAAATCAAAAGACACATGGGTAAGAGTCTACTTGGTGTATAAATGACCAACCATGATGCTCCATCTTCTTGGATCTTTAAGCGATATAGATCGTTAGAGTGTTAGCCAGAAAGTTGCTAGGGCGCTGGAGAGTCGCAGGAAAATTCGTCGAAAAGTTAACAAAAAGTCAACTTTGACTTTTTGACCCAAATTTCTCCTTGACACCATTTCTTCTCCGTTTTATGCATTTTGAGCCTCAAAATGGTGGTTTCTCCCTTCCAACATTGATTCCTTCCAAAATAAGTAAAATGAGATGAAAAAATGGACAATAATCAAGATAAGATAAGCAAAAACTCTATAGTACGAGATATAATTTGATGTGCATATTATGACTCAATAAACACCCTCACACTTGAACATTTCTTCTCAAGCAATTTGATATGATCTAAAAGATCTTGCCACCATGATGACTACCTAATCTTCCAACAATATTCTCAAAGAACCTCAATTGATTTGGGGAAAGAAATCATGCTAAAATTTAAAACCTTTTGAATGATGGATCAAATATTCGAGCATGAGATAGAAAAGATGTACACAATTCATATTCCAATGCATTAAAATAAAGAAGACATATTGAAACCATGATAACCATAAACTCACAAAATATTTACTCTATTCGCACAAGTGTTTATGGATTAGTGTTTGCACTCACAAATCAAATTAATTGCATGTTTTCTATAGACTTGTTCTTCAACCAATACTCCAAAATAAACATCATAAGAGTTCAAATCAAGTGGATTTTTATTCAAGGTTGTGATGGGGCATAAGGAATTGGCTTGATGAAAGAAAAAGATATGATATTACAAAAATCAAGCAACCTACCAAACAACTCACTTGTTGAAACCTAACAATGACTTAGGTGCTTTATATGTTCTCATTCTCACTAAAATAATCCAAAAATACTTATTCACATTTACAACACAAGCTAATACTTCTTTTTGTGGTACTTCTTTTCTTTGCTTTTTAATTTATTTATTATTTTCTAGATTTTTTGTTGGAGAAAATGTTAAATTATAAACCAAAAGGTGTGTTTGTTCAATTGAAATGAACATGTGTAATAGTTGGTAATTAACCAACATAACCTGCTGAAAAATAATAAAGAGATGAAACTCTTTGCATCATAACTTTTGGTGAAGGAAGATGACTTCTGATCAAAAGGCATGGTTTCTCCTATAAGCAAGAGTGGTGCCTAGTTGTATAATTCATTCAGAATTCATATTTTCTTCTTTCTCTTAAGTTTCCAGCACTTCTCTCCACCATCATCTTTTTCTAGTTTTATACTTATAAAATCTAGAAACTATTATTTTGCAGAAATAGTTTCTAGTAACTTTAAACCTCTTGTAAAATCTTTAATCGAGTGTTAGGTTGATCTTCTTTAGTACAAACCGATGATCAACATTAGCAATTTGTTACGCATCATTATATCTTAAAGGCTTATTTGATCATTTCTCCTTGCACACTAAGTAGTGAGGCAAATAGAATCTAAAGGAAAGCGTAAAATTTTATGTGCCTTTGAAGCATTTTCTTCTCTTGCCATAACCAGCAAACATAAAATATTCAACAATCTTTAGAATTTATTTTCTATGGAAATTTCGAAGGAAAGCGAAAGAAATTTTTCTACAATGAAGCTTGATGGATTTGATAGAGAATATTTACAAAAGTGACAAAAGAAGACTCACCTCATGCTTACATGCCTAAAGATAGTTTCTGTGCTTACAACACCAAGACCCGAAGAAGTGAAGATGAAATCTTATCCATGAAACAAGTATGAGACAAATGTGATCAAGATGATGAACAATGTAAGTACTACCATATACAACTCTCTAAGTGATGAGTTAGTTTCTCACTTCAAATACAAGAAGCCGTCAAAGGAATTGTGGGATGCATTGGAGGAGCAATACATTTCTACGGATCCTACAAGTAAAACCTTTCTAATTTCTAATTTTTTCAAGTATGAAATAGTAGATACAAAATTCGTCACTGAGCAATATTATAAAATTATTCATATACTTCACTTGCTCACTCAACATGGTAATGATGGTATATATATATATATATATATATATATATATTCACTCATCAGTATTCATATTATGATAAATAAGTTTCCTTCTTCATGGAAAGACTTCAAAATAAGTGCGATAAATAAGTTGGAAGGCTTGACCATAGAACAATTGGGTCATCAACTTCCATCCAAAGAGGAATATAGAATTAGCTATAAAAGGTTGAACAATTTTCTTCATATAAGAAATGAGGAAGAGGATGATGAGAAATCGATGATTCTTTTTCTATTAATAATGATTTGATTGTTGATGAATCTGATCAATTCAAAAACAATTATGAGAATAGAAAAAGAAAGATTCGATAGAATATGGATCATTCAAGTCATACTTTCAACAAGAAGAGAGTGAATTGCTTAGATTACAAAAAACGTGGTCATATCATGAAATATTGTCTGAAGTAGTGAATGCACTTCAGTAGAAAAATGAAGTTCATACATGAACTTTACAAATGTTCCAGTGACTAAGAATGATACCTTGATATGTATTATGATAGATATTATTGTACTAAATGCAACATATATTTTTATATATTTATTTTTAGTTTGCCCATTCGCTTGGTTTGATCGTTAGTGTGTTTTCAATTTTAATTTATAGAATGCATGTTATCTCTTAGTTAAACAATTTATGAAGATCAACATTGTAATATAGAATACGTATGATATGTTAATTGCATTTATTTTAAAAGCGTTTTCATATCAAGTTCATATTTGTATATGTGGCTCATATACATGAATGATATAATTTTTTATATATGCACTTTATTGAACTCTTCCTTTATGCATAATTTTAAATGAAAATTTAAATGTATATTTAAGTTAGAATTTGATTAAAATATTTCAACTAGTTAGTTGTTTTACGTATATCGGGAAATACAAGCCTGATAAAAAGCTATATGAACTTGAGTTCATTGCATTATATTCATATATAAACAAACATAAATTTTGATGATGTAACGACCCGAACCTTAATTAGTGAGTTAATCATCGTTAGTCATGCTAATTAACAAGCTAAGCATAACATATCACGTTTATTGAGATTCGTTGCGATCAAAAATTGACTTTTTATAGATTATAATCTTGGACTTGCTTTCTTCATAGAAGATGTAGAGAATATTATTCCAAGTTCATGCATATTTTTATTGGATTTTTCGGAGCTTTAAGCTAATTGTTATGAATTTTTGAAGTTTGAAGTATTTATGTGATTAATTAAAAATCTACCATTGGTTAATATTTTCTGACTGTTAGATAGAATAGTGGATCTAATCTCAGTCATCAATTTCAATTTGACCTAGGGGTATAAATACCCAAAACCTTACCTGGGTGAGAAAGAGGTTACCTGGTTGACCCGAGGTCAACCCAACCCGTTTCGGACCTGAATTGCGACCCAATTGGATTTTGATTTTTCGGCCACTGTTGGACGCCGCTCTGGTCAGGAATTGAAGCTCTCGCCATCCTCCCCCTCCCTTTGTTATTGAAACCACCACGCATCACCACTAGAGCGCGTTTCGAAGCCACGAAGTTCGACTGAAACTAATGGTTTCAGTCTCCTTCGGCGGCGACATCTCCGTCGGATTTGGATAGCATCACCTTAGGGATTTTGAAGCCCATCATTCCAAGTGTCGACTGCCACCGGTCTCATGTCTCGTTATTGCCCGATGCAGTCGGTCTGCCAATTTTATTTTCCGACGAACTTTCCCGATTTTCAAGGTAAATTTTGACGGTTTACGTTTGGAATTAGGCTTAGGTCTAGTTATGAGTTGTATTGGGTTTGTGTAGAACTTTCAAATGATGTATGATTTGCAGGGATTAGAGGTGGTTGTTTTTGCCAGCGCATGGTCGCCGGCAGTGGCAGAGCTTCGGCAGCTAGAACATTGAAATCATCACGCCATGTGTTTCAGTTTTTAGTTTTAATTTCCAGTGTTGTGGCTTATATGCATATCATCATTCATTTCATTGAAGCATTAACTACTCGATTCTCGAGGGCTCCAAGATAGGTTAGAGGCCCTGACCTGGCATTTACATTTTAGCTACTTGATTTTCAAGGGTTCTAGGATGGGTTAAAGGCCGTAACATGAAATTTACATTTCAGTTACTTGATTCTTGAGGGCTCCTAAATAGGTTGAAGGCCCTGACCTGGCACTTACATTTTAGCTACCCATATCTCAAGGGCTCCAGGATGGGTTAGAGACTCTGACCTGACACTATCTTGCACATTCAGTATCGTCTCAGATTAGAGGTCCCTAGACGATGCGTCCATGCCACTTACACATTGAGAGTTCACTGTAGACTCGTTGTGTTTTTATATTGTATTTATTTTGAAGAAAGACACAAATTCTATGTTTTACGTTATTTCAAGATTATCGTTTTCGTCCACTCAGTCTAACAGTTTTCATGTTTATATGCCTTTTTCCTAGACTTTTTGGTTTAAACCGCCCAGAATGCAGGTTTTTAAGTTGAGGTCGGGCGCGCACACAGATAGAGGCATAGCAGCATCCACCGTTGGATTATCTAGAATCCTACGGTTTAGTATTTCTGTTATCATAGTTAGTTTAGAAGTCTAGTTGCTCTGATGTCATGATAAGTTTTATGATTTTAGTATTGAGCAGCTGTGAGTCAGTGCATCGATGCAACTACCTAATATCATCACAAAGAAAAACTTCCAAATTAAAATGCTCTAAAAACATACTGTACAATAAAGTAAAACACTGAAATTGAACTCCCTATCAACTGTGAAAATAGAAGTCCACTCACAGTGCTGTGTCGTGATCTCCAATCAACCAAGCACATCTGCCTGCGTCTCTATATATTTGCCACTAGTTACTAATACTTCATCCTGAAATAACGATTAATATGTAAAAACTAATCATCGCAAATCATATCAAATAACCAAGCTCGTTACCAATGAACAATATCGTCGAGAATATCGCATTTTTGAAAATTGCGCTTCCCGAAATAATACCGAGCTCTAATCTAATTCCAAATTCCAAATTCCAATTTTCAATTCTTGAATTCTTTTTAAAATCGCAACATAAACCTTAAACGTTAAGGAACTCGAAGTTGAATCGATAATCAATACAACCATTTATCAATAACGTAAAAATTATTATCCGATTAACAATACGTCTTAACCAATAATGTCCAATTCAATTTAATAACTTCATCATTAAATTTGGTACATAATTACGAAAGAAACGATATAAAATTTCTATCGAAAATGCCTTCGTCGGAGCTCCACCGTGAACCACCGACGGCGGCAGCGTCGCCGGTGACTTTTCCTGACGAATCGAAGCTAAACCTGCACAAAATCAACCCAACAACAACTTTCTCTTCTACAACAAAGTCCAATTCTAACTATAACTCACCAAATTTCATTTTGAAACCAAGAACATCAAAATTTTCAATTCAATGATTCTTCCTCCACGTCTGGAATTAGGACTTGATCTTTCTGTCATTAGCTTTGTAGTGAGGAGAGCTTTAAAGCCCAATGGGTAACAACCATCAACTCGAGCTCAAAATCATCACCCCAAGAGCTTAGGGTTTAGCAGTCCTTCTAGAGAATATAACGGCCAAGGCTTCTTGAATTAGAGGTTGAGATTATAGGGGTTTGAAAGAGGGAGGAGAGACGAAACTTTTGATACCAAAATCGCCGGGTTTGGTGGCCGGCTGATGGTTCGTCGCTGGCGAACCGTGACGGAGAGAGAGAGGGAGACAGAAGAAAGAAAAGGTTTTCCCAAAATAGAAAGTTTTGACTTTCCATTTTTGGAAAGTCCTATATATACTTGTGAGTTGCGACTAACCAATTTCTGTAAAATCACATAAAATTTTCGTTGAGCACAATTTCCTCATCGTAACTCTGGTTTTAAAACTTGACGTGGTCACGAACTCGTCTCGATAAACTCCGATTAATACCATTGATAATTATCGACGGTAAAAATTAATTACCATCGATGATTACCATTAAATAAATCGTAAATAAAGAATGCTCGGAATGAGATGTCACAATCTACATCCCTTAAGAAAATTTCATCCTCAAAACTTACACATATACTAGTAAAGCACCAACGGATACTACTCCCTCATGTGTTGTTTTGGCTCTTAAGCATTATCCACAATTACGAGAATGTCCACGAAACCGTTAGCATGTTGTCGTCTTGCTACCAAGTCTTGCTCTTCTGATCTCGTGTCTGAATCAAATATTCCTTATAACTGAATACTAGAAAGCGTCATAACCCAACCATATCTAGATTTTCTGTAACGTAATTACCTGAAATCATCTGGTATCCATGCCAATTCCAATGACAAGCCCTACTTAGAAAAAATGGGCTTATTTGGTAAATCCAACCTATAAACCTCTTTGGTTATGGTCCTGATACAAATGACTATAAAAGTGGCGATGCAGCTCTAACTTATGAAGTGGCTCCCAAATCACCACCATAGCTCAACACCAAAATTTCACCTGAGGTGTCCCTACGCTGACACTCTCACATAACATGACCCTCAAAGTTATAAAGATAACCGGTTGAAGACTTATTCTGACTATTCTAAAACTGGAATATATGTAGGGAAGCCGATCGATTTCAAAAAAATTCCAACCCTGCACTGTATTGTATGCTTGAAAATTCTATAAAAAAAAATCGAGCATAGTTTCCCCTGAAACTAAGGAACCCAAAAATCTGCATTAAGAGAACACTTCAAATAACCAAATTCCAAAACACACCGTGGGCACCTTATCCCATCTAGATTTATCATAATTCAAACATACAATAGTAAATATCTTCACATCACATAATTCTCATTCAATATACTGATAGTATCACCTGATTCACTACATCAAATAATTTCATCAACAATAACAACAACATATTGAAACCTTAATGTGATCACCTAACCTTCACCAGTGTAACTCCCAATAACATGGGTGGACTCCCAAGAGTCATACCGTCATCTCCAACTCACTCTATAACGGAGATAACCAAAATTTTCAACAACTAACAACTAATTAATCACATATAACTATATAACTGACATTGATGAAAAGGTGATGCTGGTGTGAAACTCGAGTCCTGCAACTCATCAAACGCACTCTCAGGACTCGAGTACTAAATCTACATACAAATATCACACCAAAAGCATAGGCATCACAAGCCCGCCTATAAAGCTCACAAATCATGTCAGTACAACTGTCCCATGCTGCAACAACCTGAGCATAAACTACATATATCTCCACATGAGGTGATAAATGCTAGGACGCCACTTGCATTCCACACACCATACTCAAATCAAAAAATGAAACTATTTTAACTTCCACACTGTACACCTGATGCATGTTCGTGATAACTAGTTATAGAACTACACTTCTGCGAAGTCTAAGGAAATGCAAAATTACTCGTAGAAATGGATGATAAGATTTTGTATCTTCAAAGAAGAAACAACACTTTTCTACACACACAAAAAACTAGTCGGAAGTTGCATTTTCGTGTATTATTCTCAAAAATATTTTTGTAAATATAGATCGTTATTCCCTTGCATGATACTCCTCCATCCAGGCTAATAAAATTATGGAGTTGTGCAACATATATCCTGCCCTGATCTATGCATGTGCTCATGATAAAAACAAATGTTTACTGTTAACTGAGTTGAGTGGTTCATTAATCGTATTAGTATAAACGTAGAACGCATGACACTTCACCAGAACTATAATATTGACATCCTCACCCTCGAGCTATATAACTGGGAGAATTATATCCTGGAGCTGACCACACATCTCGGGGAAACACCTTTATAGGAAAAATCATGGTCATGACAAATAATAAACATAACCGATTCATAAAAGAATAAAGTCGAACAACTCAAGAATTGTTACGTAGAATAATTGAGTCATTAGGATCACCTAAATCGTGAATGAGTATCCTCTGCTAACCTCGATATTGAAATCTGCTATGTGTCGAGGTTCCCACGGTGATGGTTTAATGAAATTTCATGTTGTAACCCAAAAAACTGTCTAACTTAACCACCCACCATACACCATACCCAGTGGTGAAGTATCTGCTTTTCATTTCCCTCAACATTTCTTGATATACAATAAGTAGTATCCAACTCATAAGACGAAAATAAGTCATCTAATAAAACGATATTGGTTAGTTAGCTCACACGTGGATGGATGAATTTCAATCACTGACTAAGAATGGAACATGCCAAAAGGCAAGGCGGCTACAATACCGATCTTATCAAGTTCTGTGACATGAGTAGAGGAGGGATAATACATATTAAACACTGCCTTCTCATTCAATGCAAAACATTACACATAAATATCAATCTCCTGCAATCAAGTAAATGGTGTGCATCCAGAGTGGTAGAAAGTATGGCTGAAAATATCGTGAAACACTATGACATAAGAGGTTCTAAACTATTGACACATAATGCGAGAAAGAACAAATTTTCAATGTTAAGAAGTCGTCATATTAACCACATTTTGTATATACTATTCGCCTCGTCCAGAACTATAGAACTGCAACTCTTTTGACAGAAAAAGAAATACATAAGACAAATCGCACCTCACGTTGGAGCCACAGAAATTGCCGCAATCACTTACTCGAGTGTCAACGACTCAAAAATATATTCATCGTGGATAACCAGAACATTGAGTCTATTCCCAACGAAAGTCTTACTTCCCATAGTGGTCATCGTAAACACCTTGTCGATACCAGTATTTATGCCGTAAATTATATTGGCAAGCAACTTTCGTACATAGGAAGAAACAAAATGGATATTGGAAATAGGTTGATTGCTATGAATTATTCTGTTGCAGAATGCTACATCGCTATGCCATATTCATTTCATCAGTATAAAGAAGTGAGGTTGTATCAATGATTAGATGAAATAAATAAAAGGTGGTGAAATGACTCTTAAATATAATGAATGAAGCTAGAATCGAATGCACGTACTTAATCTACTACACTCGAAAGAAAATCAAGACTTCAGATAACACGTAATAAGGATGTTTAGGAAAGAATCGTGAAACATTGCGTGAAACACTAAAGGTTAACGTAAACAATTTTCTTGACCCACACGACTGCACCATAAATCATAAATCTCCTCAGGAAGAAATCGCATATCATGACTAACCCTGACTCGATGCTACGGGTCCATAATAGGTAAATTATTGGTCCAAACTCCCATAATGCTCTGATTATAGATCCCTCGGGAATTATCCCACCATAATCATTAGAGTCATCCCTTAGAGACATAAACCATAATAAGAACCTCATACTTCTCGTTGCATGAAATCAAATGATAATAACTCAAATATAACTTAAGCAACGAGGAATCAACGAAAGAAACAAGGAATCGTCAAATAGCACTGAATCGAAGTTGAGTACTCTCGTGTACTGGGGAAAAATTACGGAACTACGCATAACACGCTAGAAATTTTCTTGAAACTGAATCAATGCTTTAGACCTTCCTGACTCAATCAACAATAATAACATTGAGAGTCATTCCTGGAAGTATTATCGTATACTCGACAACACTCAAGTTAGCATCTGGATTGTTAACTGACAACACACCATCACTCATAATGCCCTCGTCGCCAATTTATACTGAAGTACATAACTATGCTCACCTGCTACTGCTCCCAATGATACGTACAATGGCGGCTACCTCTTCCTGTCCTCGAAAGTATGGAAATATCTTTATCAAGTACCAAGGATGCCAGGATACCGACACATCATAATATAACGGCTCCTCAGCTGAGAATTGAGATCATCTAATCTCATAAGCTTGCATCATCTACTCTACTGGCAGCCCCGAATACACACTGCCCAAATGAACCTCACGACCCACCAAGTCGCAGAAACCTCAGGAATTAATAAAATGTAACAAAAATTGTACATATTCATTATGAAAACTATTTCTAAAGTCATCGATCACATCCATGAGGCATGACACAAGAAACTGGAGAAACTCACCTAGAAGATTATCTTATACCATTAGTGATTCACATGCCCGAAAGCATACAATAAGAGTTATTGCAGTCAAACCATCGCACTCTAAAATCACTAAGGATACAAGATAATCAATAGGATCATGAAACCTAATGTTCTGATACTAATTGACAATACCTGCTCCAGATTATCCCAGTAATTCAGAGATAAGTCATGCGGGACCCATGTTAAGGTCTCTAACACTGACTAGTCGGTATCACCCACCTTAATACGAGCAACCCAAATCCTTGCTATGATCCTATACCGAGAAAGCAGAAGCAGTGAACTGTCATGCCTCAAACTCTGGATGGTCACGACTTCAACATGCTATCCCGCAAATTGGGAAGTTAAAAACAAAAGGGCCCAGGGAAAGGCATAAAAACATAAAACGTTAGAGTGAGTAGACAAAATATGATAATCTGTGTAAAAATTATGCCTTTCCACAACTCTATCTAAAATCATGCGAGTTCTACTGTCATAAAACTGTAATAAACATGGAGGTGGCCAGATGAGGTATCATGACCTCCCTTGACTAGTAAGTATTATAAATAAAGGTGATGGGCCAGGCAAGGTATCATGACCTCCTTTAATGGCCAGACGAGGCAACCTGACCTCCTTTGACTGGACTATTTAGTGATCAGCTGAATAGTCAGTGCATCGATGCAACTAACTAATGTCATCACAAAGAAAAACCTCCTAATAAAATGCTATAAAAACATATTATAAATAAACTGAAATATTGAAAATTGAACTTGCTATCAACTGTAAAAATAAAAGTTCACTCACAGTATTATGTCATGGTCTCCAATCAGCCAAGCACATTTGTCGACGTCTCTATATATCTGCCACCAGTTTCTAATACATCATCCTAAAATAACAATTAATATGTAAAAACTAATCGTCAAAAATCATATCAAATAACCAAGCGCGTTACCAACGAACAATCCCATCGAGAATATCGTATTTTTGAAAATTGCGCTTCCTGAAATAATACCAAGTTCTAATCTAATTCCAAATCCCAAATGCCAATTTCTAATTCTTGAATCCTTTTTAAAATCGCAACATAAACCTTAAACGTTAAGGAACTTGAAGTCGAATCGATAATCAATGCAACTATTTATCAATAACGTAAAAATATTTAATTCTTATCTGATTAACCATATGTCTTAACCAATAATTCCCAATTCAATTCAATAACTTCATCATTAGATTAGGTACGTAATTAAAAATGAAACAATATAAATTTTTTGCCAAAAATGCCCTTGTCGAAGCTCCACCGTGAACCACCGCCGACAACTTTTTTCAACGAACCGAAACTCAACTTGCTCAAAATCAACCCAACAACAACTTTCTCTCTACAACAAAGTCCAATTCTAACTATAACTCACCCAATTTTATTTTGAAACCAATAACATCAAAATCTTCAATTCATCGATTCTTCCTCCATACCTGGAATTAGGACTTGATCTTGGTGTCATTAGCTTCGTTGTGAGGAGAGCTTCAAAGCCCAATAGGTAAGAACTATCAACTCGAGCTCAAAATCATCACCTCAAGAGCTTAGGGTTCGGTAGTCCTTCTAGAGGATATAACGGCCAAGGCTTCTTGAGTTGGAGGTTTAGATTATGGGGGTTTAAAAAAGGGAGGAGAGACGAAACTTTTGATACTAAAACCGTTGGGTTTGGTGGTCGGCCGGTGGTTGGTTCTCGGCGAACCGTGGTGGGGAGAGAGAGAGAGAGAGAGAGAGAGAGAGAGAGAGAGAGAGAGAGAGAGAGAGAGAGAGAGAGAGAGAGAGAGAGAGAGAGAGAGAGAGAAAGAGGGTCTTCCCAAAACAAAATGTTTTGACTTTCCATTTTTGGGAAAGTCCTATATATACGTGCAAGCTGCGACTAACCAATTTCTGTAAAATCACATAAAACTTTCGTTGACCACAATTTCTATATCGTAACTCCGATGTTAACACTTGACGTGGCCACGAACTCGTCTCAATAAACTCTACGAATTTTTGCAAAGAATTTCCTCGAAAAACGTAATCGGTTAAATTCTGATTAATACCATCGATAATTACCTAGGATAAAAATTAATTACCATTAAATAAATCATAAATAAAGAATGCTCGGAACGAGATATCACAATTCACTGCCGTGTAAATATTGATTTGGGTAGCGAGAAAGAGGATACAAAGAAGTAGAAGGTAGTTCTTCAACTTAAATGCATGCAGATAGGGCAATGTTCAAACATTTGCTAAGGATATATAAGAGAACATTTTGTCCCTAGAAATATGGTTTTGAAGACTCCATATATTAGAGATTTCAATTAGAGACGAAGATGAAAAAAAAATTAGAGACGAAGATGAATAGCAATAAACATAGACAAAACCAAATTGCAACCTTTATACTAAACATTTGGTCCTTTTGAACAAAACCAAATTCTAGTATATCCATTAACTTCTCAATTGTTGTTGGATGTTAAATATTTTGTACAATCCGTAAATATGAGTGTGAATTTCGGTTTTGAAAGTTGTAATTTCATGGTAATATATGTGTTTCTATACTTTGGCTAGCCATAAAAGCTCCTTTAAAAATTGAAATTTCAAGGTAATGGAAGCGGTGATGACTTGCTAGGAGATTGATCAAGCACGTCGAAGCTCGATAGGTGAGAACCTGCAGCATCATAGTCTTCATTTTTTGAGTTTTCCGTTTTTGTCAATATGTATATGAGGATCTATTATGCAATTGGATTGAATGATCGGGAATTTACCATGTGAAGGGTATGAGTACTACAATATTAGGATGATGTTGAGGAGCAAGAAGTGGTGATGTAAATGTATTTGATGAAAATTTTGATGTTCATGACGGCATGGGAAGTGGCCCTCTTATCCCACAAAAAACAACTCTTCACTCATCGAACGTGTGAGGTTAAAGTTGAAGCATAAACTGAAACAAGAGGTGGCTTTATAATTTTGTTCATCTAGCACATTTTTTCTCTTTTATTTTGAATAAAATTTTCTTACCTCAGTAGAATGGGTTTGTCGCTTCTAGCAGGGAGCTATAAACGTACTTCATTGTTATCACTAGCCATATTTCAAGTAATAATAGAACATAATAACTTGGATATAAAGCATTGCCAACCTCACATACAACTAGACGAACTTGATCACCGAGAACTTCAGGACAGCTCGGTAGCCTTACCCTATTAATGCTCGATAACCAACCCTTCATCTTCATCCGTCTAGGACCACCCCAACTTATTATTTAGATTGGCAAACATTTCATAAGATTTATTTCAAAACATTTCAAATGAAAGGTGCATCTCACCATTCCCACAAGGACCATTCGATTGTAAAGATAATCCGTATGTACATCGAGGTGTGACTAAGCTCGGATCATATATATCCAGGTCAACGGGACGTGACTTAATCGTTGAAACAAAAATTGTAAGATATTTGTAGAAGACTTTATATTGCATTATTTGTCACTTAATTATAAAAGTAATCAGACTAGTGGTGGTTCAAACTTGAAACTTTTTCACAATTTATTGAATTGCAAATATCGACTTGAATCGGTTGAACACCATTTATCACGTCTAATTATCGAGTAAGCTAATAGTTAATTCCAACTCGAATTCGATTCAATTCGGGTTCAAATATTGTAATAGACATTTCATGAAACATTCAAAAATGTCAACCAACTTTTCATGAGATATTAGTGATAGGATATTATTTTTTAAGAAATATCTAAAATTGAATCCAACGACATTAAGTATGGAAGAATTTCGATGTGTAAAATGCACATGAAAAAAGAAAAATATCTTACCCGACCCCAGCAGGTCCCGAAATAGAAAGTTGCGAAGATATTTTCATTGTTTCAGAGTAAGCAAACGGCGGTCTCCCAAGCACGACACGCTTTGTGGCCTCCTCACAAATCACTCATTTCTCTTTTTAATTTCACAAATCACTCCCATTAGAGAGAGAGAGAGAGAGAGAGAGAGAGAGAGAGATTGAAGATGAAGATACAGTGCAACGCGTGCGAGGCGGCGGAGGCGAACGTCCTCTGCTGCGCCGACGAGGCCGCGCTCTGCTGGGCTTGCGATGAGAAGGTCCACGCCGCCAACAAGCTCGCCAGCAAGCACCAGAGGATTCCTCTCTCCACTTCTCACATGCCCAAATGCGATATCTGTCAGGTACGACGTCGTTTTGATCAGCTCTTAGTTTACGGATTTCAAATTTTCACAAATTGGGATTATTGAATGTTTTCTTTGGTTTTTTCACAGGAGGCAGTTGGGTATTTCTTCTGTTTAGAGGATAGAGCTTTGCTGTGTAGAAAGTGTGACGTTGCGATACACACGGCTAACAGCTTTGTTTCCGGTCACCGGAGGTTTCTTCTGACCGGAATCAAAGTTGGGCCGGAGCCCAATCCACCTGGGTCTGATGGGGGTGGTGTTGCTGCTGGCTCTTCTTCCTCTCTGAAAACACATTCTGGGTCTGCGTTGAAAAATGAGGTGAGGAATCAATTGCCTGAGGAATGTAAAGTAGCGCCGTCCAGTGTTGCTGGGATGTCTTTTGCTGGTGGTTCTGGTTCTGGTTCTGGAGCTGGGTCTGTTCCGCAGTGGCCTATGGATGAGTTTATGGGATTCACCGATTTCGATCAGACTTTTGGGTACATGGATAATGGATCATCTAAGGTGCGGGATCGTTGGTTCCATTGCGTTATTGATTATGAACTATGTGATAAAATGGTTTTTGCATTTGAAATTTTGGCTCATGTTCAACATTAGCCAATGAGAGTGGATTTGATTGTTGGTTGTTGAAAGATTGCTTCAGGATATTGTGCTACCCTTTTTTATAAAGTTTACAAATTAATTAGCCGTTTGTTGTGGAACTCAGGACATTTTTCTATACTCGAAAAGTATATATATTTGGTCTCGTACTATAGAATTCTGATTAGTGTAAGCTCATATTGTGGTGCAAACCTCCTGTCCTTACGAGTACGGATGAACCAGTTAAGATAGGCTGTCAAGTAGTCCCTTATTACAATTCGTGAATCTTTGTGTTCGATATTGATAGCTCAATTTAGCACTGTGCATAATGTTGCTTGTATCAACTCTGGATTTTAACTTGTATTTGACTTGACCACAGTTTGTGTTTGATCTCTGCTTATTACTACTATAAATTAATTGATGTGCAAAGTTGCTTAATCCTTGTAATAATGTTTCCAGGCTGACTGCGGTAAACTTGGGGGCTCTGATTCATCAGCTTGGAAATCATCAGAGGAGGAACAAGAAGATTATGAGTGCATAGGAGAGGTGCCAGAGATCTCTTGGATGGTGCCAAAGGTACATTCACCACCTACATCCTCAGGTTTGTACTGGCCTAAAAGCTATCAGAGGCCATCCGATTCTGCAGTATTTGTTCCAGACGTGTGCTATTCTGATATGCAGAACCCACTTCGTTGTCAACAGAATGGTACCGTCTCCAAACGTCGGAGGCAATTCTAATCCCATCCGTCTGTTTTGGTTTGTGCTTCTAATAGCATATCTGTGTACTCTTCCTTCTTTTAGGGCAGAGAAGTGGAATCTAAGCTTTCTTCTAATGTAAAAGTAGATTGTCTTACTTACCGCTGGCCATGTAGTGTCTGTAACATTGTAAACCTCATTGCGTAAAATAAGATAATGATTTTTATTTGTCAATGCATATGGAATCAATTTTTACCCCTTGACATCTGTAAGAATATCTTATAGTTGGACAGAACTTAAGAATTGCTACCAAGCTCATAAAGTTCAGTTAATACGTGTATATATACATATATTTAGGTCACCGAGGGCCACTCTAATCCAAGGCCCACTTTTTCGTATTGTTCACAACTTAAATATCCGAACACATAAAAGGCACCAGCTGCTTACTAGCTAGTTTCCAGAAATGTTGAGACTGTTCCAGATATTTCAGCTGGCTTTCTATGAAATCATTGTAGACAATAGAAACGATAGATGACCTGCCCATCATTCGTTGTCGCTCATCTTATGTGCTAAGGCTATCATGCCATCTTGATTATAGTCGGTTAAAAGTTAAAACTGTGATGTCAAATTGTCAATAATCATCGGGATTGTTTGGGTTTGAGAATCAGATATGCTGGATTGTGGCCCTTATGTTTGTGGGTGCTTGTACTGTGCTTTAGGTCTCTCTAGAAGATGATTAGGTTGTTGGCAAAACTTTATAGCAGCCTCAAATTTAGTTTCTTTCCTCTGGTATATCTGGTAGAAAGCTCTGTATTTGTTCACTGTGAATGATATCTTGAGTTCAGCAGCACCATGCCTACCACTACTTTGGTGGAGTCCATGCCGGAATGGACTGTCGTTGTACATTTTCCATTTAGAGCCCACGTGTTTTCACAAGTTGAAATCACGACCATGTGTGGGTTTTACGTCTATGTTACAGTGGTTTTCGATCAGAATCTAGTGACAACTAGAATGATCAAGGATGAACAACCTGTCGGTTGCTTAAAGATGAGGACAATTGTATGCTTCAGTGTTTGGATTGTTGGACGACACTACACATGACATGCATGCTTCAGTGTTTTACCAGAAAGAGGAAACCAGGAAACACTCTTGGTTAGTTTTCCATTTTTCCTTATTTTTATTGTCAATTTCTCACTTGCGAAGTTTTGACTAAATTTCCATCTAGTTTCTTGACAATGTATAACTCCGGGGAGGAAACAAGATATATAACAGTAGTACATTTTACTTCTGATTTTCACCGCTGTTTACTGCTGTGAGTGCCTGTCTGAGCTTCCTTGAGAATTAGTTCCAAGAGCTTCTTATACATTGCAATAGCAGATTCGCATATCAATGGCTCTGCTCCTATCTTTTGCTGCCACTTCCTTAAGATCTTCCATTTCTATCAGTTGCTTTGCAGGCATATTCCTGATAAGTTCTTCGCAAGACAACCCAATATCACAATTCTTCGATTCTTTATCCCCAGCTTTACCCACCACAAGATTATGGCCTTTTGTATAACCTATGCCTGTTGCTGACACTAAATCACTAATGCTTGCCATCTCATTTCCAAGAGCCATAATCACCTGACCTTCATCAACGTCCCAAAGCCAAACAGTCCCGTCTTCTGCAGCCGAAACCAGGTTCCTTCCCCTTCCCCCGTTCACCAACACCACAGATACAATTGCACTACCGTGCATTTGTGGCCATGTCATCAGTTCACTGCCTTGGGTCGCAACTTTTCTGCTTCCAACCATAAAGGATCCTGTGTAAGAAACCATCCTACCCTGCAGCATAGAACTGAAGCTCTGTAGGGTGCAACGCAATCGCATAGATTGTGCAAGGAAACACAACTGTACGCAGGAGTGCCCCGCGCATGAGGCTCCTGAACTTACATGTGCCATCAGTTGAGCAAGATATAATCTGGGAGAAGTATAATCCAGTACCAGAAACTACAGCTGTTATAGAAATCGAATGAGCAGCAAACTTGTGCAATATTAAGTCTCCAACGTTCTTGTTCCCCGAGTCCCCTACAAGCTGAAAGATAGGGACAACGACGATGGCTCCATCATCACTGCCAGAAATGAGGAGCGACTCATCATCCATGACGCTGAGGCAAGTGACAGGCTTGTTATGAGCATGATGTAGAACAGATGGCGTGGAAGATTGAAGAAGAGCTTGCTCGTCGGAAAAGTAAAACCGGTAAACTGCAGGTCTGGCAAACGGTGTCCGATTTGGGCGCATAATACCTTTCCAAAAAGGGAACGACGAAATAAAGTGGGTCCCCATGGAGCATAGCTCGATGAAGACTATGCTCCGTTTTTCGATCTGAGATCGTTTAGGCCTCGAAAAACGTGTTTTTGTGTTTTTGGGCCTTTTTAGGATTTTATTTATTTTTGGATTTATTTTTATTTCACCCGTGGGCCCGCTTGTTATCGCCCTAGGGTTTTGTTTCAGTATTTAAGCGCCTTTTTGTGGCTGCTAGACGCATCTTTCATATTATTAATCAAAAACGAGAAATTTTCTCAAACTCTGGTGGATTCCAGTTTATCTTGGTTCTTTCTAGGTTAATCGCTTGATAACCTATACATTCCGCTGCGTCAGAGCAGAGAGTGATTTCAGCGCATCCCCTGATTGGCCTGCAAGTGAATGCACACTGCCTGATATGCCACCGGCAAAGAGGTACAAGCCGTCTCGTGTGGCAGCAAGGGGTGCAACAGGCTCGGGGACGGGGACATTGTGAAAGGCAATTGAAGACCACCAGTTGTAAAGGTGGATTGAGGCAGAAGCTGTGGTTGGTGATATGTGTGAGGCAGCGACGTAAGTCTTCCCTACCACTGTGAGGACCGGACTCTCCCTGGTGAACGGCTACCAGTGTACTGCGCTATAGTGGCTCCCGAGGAGGCCTCATAGGCAACTACAGCGCCGTCTGGAGAGCTGGTGAGGATAAATTCAGGAGAACTAGAAGACATGTTCTTGGATGGGATAACAAGGAGTGCATGTATAAAGGAGAGGGGAGCTGGTGGTTTTTGGCTTTGGAAACAAGGTGTACGCTATCATCAGGGTTCGGTTATCTGTGTTTCAAGCTGTTTAAGAACTGGATTTCCAATGGTCTCTGTGGACTAGGGAGTGCTTGATATGATTGATTTCTTGTTCTAGCTTAGCTTGAGAATAATACAGTTAGTGAGAGTGAACTGAAATGGTCTAGCCTGAGGGAACAGAATGAAAGGCAACTGATATGGTAAAATTCCAACTGAGTCATAATTTTTTCATGTTCCTAAGGTCAAATACTGTATTAGCTTTTAGTGTGAATTTGTAAGTTTTGGGAATGAGACTCAATTCTTCCGAATTTGATTTGACTTCATAACTAAAAAAATAAATTAAATGCCTCTAACACACGATGTATGTGAAGTCAGGAAAAAGTAAACATGAAAAAACTACTGTAAGAACGTGATAAACATCGTAGTAGAGTTTCACCATTAAGGAAAATTGGTTTACGGACCTAGCAGAAGAATCAGAATGTTCCCCTAAAGAGAAAATTAACTAAATTTGTATCGGTTAAATATATTAATTTCATGGAATACTGGAATATACACTGGTACACAAGAAAAGTGTAAGACTAACCAAGACACTTTCTGACTAACATCGTAACTTTGAAGAGGCACAAAACATTTTCCTTATATGACGATGCTTCATTTTATAGGTACATTCTGTAAAGAACACAGAAACTATGAATGTCTTACTAGCCAATGAATCAAATTAGACCTGGGGGATGAGGGAGTTGTCAACTGGAAACTGCAGGACATTGAAGGAGCTTGGAGTTCACGCGTGCTAAGGTATGATGCTATAGAAACGAATCAAATTGTGTACGGGCTGCCTCCCTTGTCAAGTGAAATGGTCTGTTTTCGGTCACCAGGGTTCTACATGCATCCTACTTGATTGTGTTAAAATGGCACCTAGGAGCAGCATCTTCAAAATTCATAATTTACATAGGTAAGTTTTGGAGTAGAGCCTGCTGCATCAAGACAGCAAAAATGCTGCCCATGGATATGTTTATTACATTAACAGCATCCTTGTTGAGCTGCAAAACAGAAGCAGATACACATTGTGAGTTCACACAGCAAAACAGCAGGTCAAATAGAAACACAAAGCTAATCCTAAACATAAGACACGAAGTTACCTACCCATCGAAATCCTTCCTTATCTTGAAGAGCAGCACCTATAATGCTCTAACCAACATTTTCTATTTGGGAAGCTATTATGCATATGATTGTTTCAGGTCCATTTATCTGTTGACAACAAATACAGGGAAATTTTCAATATACATAAGTTGACAAAAATATATTACCCCAAAAAGTTGGTTGAGTACAAAATAAACACCTGAGCCATGACATAACCAACAAATGCAAGAAGAACAGATGCCAAAAGTCCAGCAAGAGTTCCCTCAAGACTCACAACCCCCTCTGTACCCCTTGGAACTACCTTCAATGTCATTACTAAGTACCTAATCAAAATTAATAATATTGAGATTATAAAATCAGTGAGAATTTTGAATTAGAGAAGAAGAGTGCCAGTTTTCAAACAGCTTTTAACTCTACTTATTTATTAGAGGCACATTCGGTGGCAATTTAGAGGACTCATAGGATCCTGATTCTTACGTTTGTGTGTCTAGGTTCTTCAAGTTTGATGCCAAAACTACCTGTAAGATCTATTTAAGCCGAAACTAGGTACAAACTTGTATCTTAGCAACCACATCAGACACTACATGTTTTGCACTAGAAGGATAAGTTTTACATATTTAATTTGTTTCACTTTGTAAAGCTTTATGCAGTGTATCTGATAACCTAATATCAATAAAATCTATTATGATTAAGGCAATCAAATTTATAGTTACATGAGAAAACCACAAGAACCATCTAAGTATAAAATCATTCAACAGGCTGACACCATTCAGTTGGCAACTCCTGCCATCAAATTTCATGGGATCAATAAATTACGAAACTGGCCTTTTCCATTTGCCTTTCCCACCTCACTAGAGACAGTGTCACTCAAATTAGTACAGAAACTGGCTACGAACCCTAGTTGCCAAAGCCGGGTATATGCCTTTCCTCCAACTAGAAAAATTGTCAAAAAAGCACAGACACAACCAGCAGCACTGGATCCAATAACACTGCCAGGACCTCTCCTTCCAACCATCCGTTTTGATTATTGGATTCTAGCTCATTCGACATTTTGGTAAGTTGATTTTTTGAATTCACTGTGGTCAAGCCTCAAAATTTATGTAATTTAAAGATGAATAATAACTATTATAAGTGGTTCAGTAAAAATATTGAGTTTCACCACGAGAATATTAGAGATGTTGGACACTTATGTGTTCGTTAAATGTGATCAGGAAAAAAGCTGAAATGCTGATCGACTCAAGAAAAATGATTCGTCAGACATATAACTTTGGAGATGGTGCATTCACTGATTCACCTAAAAAAAAGAATAACTATTAATTCTGAGATTTCAGCATATCTCCCTATACTTGACCATCTTGTTAATTTTAAACAGAAAAAATCAATAAAAAATATCATGTTGTAATTAAGTTAAACAGCTCTGACATGTAATGTTTCTCTTTCAACTGCAATAAAGTAGTACAAAAGAATAAAATTCTGTTTATGATCTTCAGCCAACCGGTGCAAACATCCAAAACATCTATAATAGAGTGAATATTTAGAGCATCTCCAACAACTTTCTTAAAATTTCTTTATTATGGAGAAGCAAAAAACACAACTGACGATGTATTTTATATTCCAACTCCAATAACTTTTTCATTTTGGAGATTTCTCTAAACATATAGAGAATGTTGTAAATATAGAGAATATAGTTTTCTCTCTCATCAAATTCTTTAAAATGACGAATGTGTTTAGAGAAATTATTCGAGTAAAACAACTAAAAAATTCCCTAAAATAAAAAAAAACTCAAATATAAGAAAATTATTGAAGTTGTTCTTAGTCACTAATCTAATGCCTCATGCTCCGTAAAATTCAACACCAATGACAAAATGGGAGAACTTTTTGTTCCTTAACGATTTTTACGTTCATATTTAAATTTCTTTAACTAATTTTTTTTCTCTGATTATGTCCAATCTTTTACTCGGGGGAAGAAAAAAGAGAGAGACAGGGGATAAAGGAGAAAAAAGGAGCCAAACATTGTGTTCTGAGCACACTAGTTCATTATCGACAAATGGCTTCTTCTTCCAGAGTGAGACTGAGATACAAAAATGGCTGTATTTTCACTCACAGCTTCATCCTCTTCCTTCGTCTTCTCTTCTTCCTCTTCAGCAAAACCCCCTACCTCTTCTTCTTCTTCAAGAGCCGAAAACAAAACGCCCTTTGTTGGTTTCTCTGTGCCTCAGGCCCCAAAGCTCTGGATTCCCACAACAAGCTCTCTCACTTTCAACAATGAAAGCATTTCCAGACGGAGCTTCGAGGTTCACAGCACGCAGGAAATTACTGGCGTGCCCTTGGATGAACGAAGGATGTGGCAGGACGATGAAGTCGATGGCATTGTATGTACCCGCAATCACTTTATTTACTCAATGCAGATTTATTTGTGTAAAGTTATAGTCTTAGGTTTAGAAATGAGGACCCAGAAAGCTAAAACAGCAAAAGAACTCAACTTGAATAGTGGGTATGTGCAAGACCTGTGCCTTATGATCAAGTTCAAATGTAATCAGTGGCTTTATTGAGCTATTTGACCAATATTGGAAATTTAACAAAGAGTCAGTCTTACAGCAATTGGTTTGAATATGCGTATGAGATAGTCTTAGAGCAATTAATATGTGCTTTAGTTTTGATTGAGTTTCTGTTGTGTTCTTCAAGGATATCTGGAACAAAACATGGTATCCAAAAGCTGCAGATCATGTGAATACTGATAAGCCATGGTACATTGTTGATGCCACACACAAGATTCTTGGCAGGCTTGCATCCACAATTGCAATTTATATCCGCGGAAAGAATCTGGCAACTTAAACACTGACAAGGTGGGTCAACACCCACTCAAAGATATTTTATTTTCAACCAAGATATATTATTGTAATAGTTAATTATAAGGGTTATCGAACACAAGGAATTGGTGAAACTAAATTCTAGCACTAGACTACAATGCTGACAGACTCGACTACGTACAGTACATTAATGACACTACAAACCTAAGTTAGACAGACCCAAATAATACAAAATTTGGACACAGTAAATTAGACACAGTGGTGGACTATCACACAAAATTTGAGGGTGTTCTGAGTTGATTTAGTTACCGAAATAAATCGGCTAACGTACAGTTAATGCAGAAATTAGTAAATTGTAGAAAGTAAATATGATTATGAATGCAAATGAGTTTAAATTATATGATTAATAAGTTAAGAAATATGCAATCTACCACTGCCATTCCACTTTTCTAGCACATACTTAACCTAATGCACATATCCAATAAATGAAAGTTCCCAAGAAGAGTTTATCGTTACAGCCA